>CM060942.1:10000000-11252776 GCA_030765085.1 Allium cepa
TACGAACCATTTGGGTTAAAGAAGAAGACGTAGAAGAAGAAAATAGAAAACAACAACAAAATCTAACCATCGCAGCGGAATAAAAATATAATAGATAATAAAAATATCTTTACTCAAAAATCAAATATCTCTGTTTATATATATTACATCATCAGAGTACAACAATCACCGCTCAACATCAATAACATACAACTGGATACACAACTACTCAACACAGCGGAATATACATATATAAACAAGTACGGGAGTACGTATCGTCATCATGCTCGTCTCCTGAGCCCCACAGAGTCATATCCTGTATCCTATAATACTCGGTCTGACCCGAGCATTACAGTTAAATAACACCCAAGTCAGTCTGGAATACCAACGTGAGAAAATCATACTCAATTGATTATTAAAGTTTCAAAAATCCTTTGGAAACAAAAGCATCTCATAAGACCACGCCTCAAAATGTCGGGTTTTTACTTTACGATAGCTAAAACACTTTTTATAGAAATCCTATGATTTTATAATACGGTCTATATACAAATACTTATAAAATAGCCAAAATTGTTACATCTATTAAATTCCAGCTACTATCCACAGAGTGGGTAATACAAACAAAACTCGTACAAGGCTCGTAGGGAGAATGGACTTCCAACTAATGACTAGGCACTGGGGTACCACCTGTCACAGTACGAGGCCTAGATCACCGTACCGAGGAGTACGCCCGCTCCCCTTCAACACAAGACCGGGACTACCCTTACTGGATAATCCCGAGTGAGATCACTCCGCGGTTGGGATCAGCAACCGCCCACTAAGCCTAAATAAAAGGAACATCTAGGCAGAGATGACCTCACATTGCTTGGGTGCTACCCACCTAGCCTTGCTGCATAACCCCTGATTTTCAGTCATCCCCATTTGATAAGGCTTGAGGCTAAGCGTTACCTTTTTAGAACATATCCCTTAGAATGCTCATCGTCCACCTGGCGATGTTCACGAAAGCATTCATCCATACAAGTCTGTACCGCGTTCGAATGGAACCGAAGGCACTATTCCTACTACATCTATTTTGGAAATATCCTCAGGATTAGTAGCGACTAGCTCTTGCACTTCACTGCTCCATTTTTGAATCAAAACTTGTTTCCACGAAACATACAAACCGGATCGAAGTGGTTTTCGAGAAATAAATCTCGATCCCGGTCTCTTCGAAATGATCGACGCAATTTGTCCAACATTGATAGTCGGTTATTTAACTATCAATTAATGTTCACAACATCCATCCAACCATAAATAATTTTCCAAATCATTTATTAACCTCAAAAATATATTCACAAGATATATTTCTATTTTCAAAACCCTTTGAAAAGCAGTTTTCAAAACTATATTCCTTTCTCAAAATAAATTCCAAGTATTTATATTTCCACTGGAATTACCAAGCACAAAACTTTAGATTTGAAAATAATTTAAAAACACTTTATTGAAAATATATTAAATACTTAATTTAGAAAAAAATTATTTTAATACTTAATTTATAATAATACTTTAGAAATAACTAAAATAAGGTTACCATATAACTACACATTAAATTTTCTTCTTTAAACAAAATACCAAATCATTCTTTAAATAATTATTACGATAATAGATTAAACAAAATACTTACTTTGGAATTTACTTTTAAACATTTAAGTTAAAACTACTTCAATAATTTACTGAAAATACATACTATATAAACATTTGAAAATAAAGTTACTTAATAAAATATAAAACTAGATTTCTACTTTTAAAAACAAAATACTAAGTTACTTCTTAATAATTACTGCTAGAATAGAATAAAAGAAAATACTTACTTTAGACTTTAAATATTAAAAATAATAAATTTTCAAAACGTACCCTTTTAAAACAATTTTAAAACCTTTTACTCGAAAACATACTTGGTTATTTAGGGAGAATTTCCAATCTTAATTACTTAAATCAGTTTCCCAAATTGATTTCCAATTTATTCCATTTGAAATAAATTTCTTTACTTATCAGTTCATTTCAAAATTCATTAATTATGGACTTTATTTTTATTACTATTATTTTCCGTTTGATTTTAAATCTTTTAACTGAAATGTACAAATTTCATATTTTCCTAATCTCTTCTTTATTCTTTTCAATAATTTAAATCTTAAATTTTAAATAAATGTTTTCTTCTTTTAATTAACATTACTGAAGATTTAATATTCATTAACTATCTGTTTATTCAAATTTCCTTTCTATACTCAAGATCTATTTATTAGAATTTTACAGTCACTTCATTTCTTTTCCAATTCATTTTTTTAATTTATTCTACAATTATTTTATTTACAAATTCACTTCTTTTAATTTCTTTCTAAAATCCAATTTATATATTTTGGCAATTCATTATACCCAATCACAACCAATCGAACCATAGCATTCAATATTCCAATAAAGTTCATCATAGAATATCAAATAATCACAACAGAGGGTATAGAATAATTTAAATAAATGTTGAGGGATCCATTTGGATCCCTCCAACCTGTTTTCCCTGCATTCATAGTCGTTAGCGCAACATAAATATCTTCACTATAAAATGAGGGAAATCAATCATTCCAGGACGTAGTATATACTACTATATAACACATCAATCAATTCAACCATTCAAACAATTATTTAAATTTAATCATTTAAATTTAAATTTAAAATCAGCTGAGTGAGATTAACTCACCTTTGGTTTTTCATCGCAATCCATCCTATCTCAACTTGTTTTCCACGATTTTTAACCTTGTACAAACCAATTTACGATTTATTAATACTCGAAATGTAAATCGAACTCTTAATTTCTATTCCATTTAATTTTGAACTAACTTTCCTTTATTACATCCTTTAGTAACAAAAATAAATTAAATAAGTAAATCGTAAAATTTTATCACAAATCCCTTATATAATTTCCATCCAATACCTTGTATAAATGCCTGGTATATATATTTAACTTTTGCATAAATAATTAATAATCCAAATTTAAATTTAAAAACAAAACTATTCTAGATCTAGCTGTCTAATTAATTTCTTTCCTTCCTGCTTATCTTTCCGGTAAAACAAAAATAATAGTTATTATTATAAACCAGTAATTAATTTTACTGTAAATCTTTTTTCCAATCTATGAATGCTTGTTTAATTTAAATAAAATAAATGGGTTAATCACTATAATACATATTGTTATATTTATTTTTGAAATAAGCTAGAAGGTTTTAAAATGTACATATGTATACCTTTATTTTCTTACCTCATTTTTTTCTATTACAATAACAACAGCAGTATTATATTGTAATTACATAAATCTTTAAATCACTTTTATAAAATCTACTGTGCATATAATTACTGTTCAGTAAAAATATTTATATGAGTAAATTAAAATTAATAAAAATTCGAGGATACCTCACAGCGAAGTCGAAAAGCACACGACCAACATCACTAAGATATGCTCGAACCCTAACTTGAGCACCACAGTGCCTCGATGCTCCACGTCGGCCGTCGTAGCGAAGACCTAGAAGAGCCGCCGCGACCCAAAACCCTAAGTCGTAGCAGTGAATGAATCGAACTTAGATTTCCCTTCTCGTGAACGAGCGCGCCCCCTCGCGACTTCGCCAGAAGTCGTGACTACTGCCGCCTCGCGAACCATACAAGCAATCGCAACTTCGATGCCCTAAATCTCATGACACGAGAGCGCTCCACTTCCATTAATCTGTCGATCTGAAGCATCTCTACCTCGGTCGCGATTGTTGACTGAAACCGTTCGGCACGATTTGATTAGGGAAAGGAAAAACGACCATGGTCGTTGATTTTTAGAGAGGGAGGAGCTTTTGATTTCGTTGTGGAGGAAAGGGGTACGAGATAACTAAAAAAATGGGAACGAGATCTCTTATTTTCTTTCGTTCGCCATTTTATTGAACCTTGATTTTTTTTTCTTTTTCGGCTAATGATTTGAACGATGAAAAAGAAAGGAGAAGGTCGCGTGATTTAAACGGAGAGAAATAGGTCGGCTTTGTCAGGAATATAGGGTGGCTTATGGGAAAAGTTTTTTATAGGTGAAAAGATGAAAGATATTTAAATTAAATGATTAATTATTTTATAAACGTTTTTATCTTGTATGCTCACACGATGATTCTGAATGCCACAAAATTCAAAATTTGATAATAGTTCAATATTACGGGGTCTATGGAACTGGTTTCGTCGAATTCCGAGACTGTGCCTCGAAAGGCTATTTTTAAATTCAATTTAAACTATAAATTTTAAAACTGAACAAACCACCGTTAAATTTCAATTTTACAACTTCTATTACCCTCAGTACTATCAATATAATTTTTTCAAGCCTTCAAATTATTTTTAATAGGCTTAAAACTCCAGATTCAACAATTTAACCAACTTCACTTATTTAATTTAATAATTCAATTATCAAATAAATTATGATATTCGTAATTCAAGTTAAAATTACTCTATTGAATATTAAAATCAATTAAATATTTCGATTTTAAATGCTCGAAAATTTCGGGTCGTCACATTCCTTCCCCTTTAAAAGAATTTCGTCCCCGAAATTACTAATTAGGAAGAATGATCCAATACCCGTTACTATTTCTCCAAAACCAAACAATTCAACATCTAATCAACTATCTTTTTATAAAAGTACCACTATCATTCTTAGTAACTTCTCAACTCTCCCATAGTTTTCAAACTATACTATTTGTTTAACCATTCAAATTTCAATTTAAAACCAAATTTTGAATTATCAAAATTTTCTCAAAATTTTTCTAACTCCCTAAATTCCTGAAAAAATTTCGCCAGCGTCTCCTTTGCGCGGCTAGCTTGGTACAGCTACAAAAGGCCTCTATGGGCTCCCAAATCCCAAAAGAAAACAAAAGCCAAGTGGCTCGATCCAAAAACCCAATCAAATTTCATGCCAAATTTAAATACATACCTTTTTGTCGAGCATTTCAAATTTATCTTTTGAAATCAAATCCAATTCTCCTTTCCCTTTATATTATCTGCATATCCTGCTTAGCACTAATATCCAATCACAACTTTCAAAACATTTTATCTACTTTCTGACAAATGTCAATATTTATTCGTTCGAATATTAACTTAGAATTTGTTTGTAATATCGATTTCCAATTAAGAATTTATCATTGTTTACCTAAGTTAGTATAAGCATTTTATATGCTTCTTTATTTATTTTCATCTTACCTCTTCAGTTTATATCTTCATCTATTCAATTTGATTCTTCCATTTCCATATGAATTCAATTTATCTTTAACTCTGAATATTTAAATTTTATTTTTCATTTATAACTAATTCATGTCATTATTTAAATCAGTTTCATTTACTAATTTATAATTCATTTTGTCATTAACAAAAAATTTCAAAATTTTCAAAATTTTTCTAACTCCCAAAATTTTCGGAAAATTTTGGCAGAGTCCCCTTTGTACAGAGGAGCTTTTGCAATTTGACTAAAGGTATAAATAAATATACATCGACCCAGCCGGTCAGAAAAACCAAAAACAGTTCATATTTCCTATTTTTATTACGTAGGCGTACCTTATTTAGCATTTTAAACAAGCGGCTTATAATTTTTAGCAACTAGCGCAACCAAATCCAGCCACACGGCTTCCAGGTACCTGTACTTACTCAATTTAAACATGTAAGCGCCATATATATATAAAGTTTTATCAATATTTCACTTATTTGCAATAGTTAAACACATGAATTCTAAAAGAAATTCACACCAAACATTTTTCCGTAAGCAACTTATAAAATTTTCATACTAATTCCACTGTTCCAATTAATTTATAACCATTTTCATTCAATTTGAATGGTTTAAAACTCAATCGCTTACATTTAATTTATTTTTAAGCAAACTGAACTCATATTTAATTCAATTGCTCTCAAAATCAATTCATTTTACTTCTATCAATTCACAGAATTTTAATTACTCCTATTTACATCCAATAACAATTTATTCTACGCAGTTTGACGAGATCTATGTGAATAAATAAGTATTTATGTTTTATAACCAATTTAAATGGATTTCGACTCAATTTATACTTAATTCTATTCCATTTTTAAATTTATTCACAACCATATATTCTCATTTTCATTGCATTTTAAATTTGAATACATTCACTTGCATTTCATTTTATTAACCAAACTAGTTCATTCAAAACCATTAACAACTTAGGTTCATCTTCATTACCAATTAAATTTTCTTTTTATTTTAGTTCATTCACAACCATTTATTTAGCTCGACACATTCCATTTCAACTTTATTCACAATCCATTCATTTACATTCCATTCCATATTTGTTTATTCCAAACTATTTTATTTAGCTCGAAGACAATCTAAGCTATTTCATTGAATAACCATTTCAATTTTATTCATGATCTATTCATTTGCATTTCATTTAAAACCATTCTATTCTTATTGACTCCAAGTTATTTCAATCCCTTAACAATTTAAATGGTTTACAATTATTTATTGAAGAATTTCATTCCATTAAATATGATCGGTAACTCATCGAATTTTATTTTGATTAAAATTTATTTTCACTTGATTTAAATTCAATCCAATATCATTAAACTTAGTTTAAGTTGAAACTTATTCAATTTTCCTCCATCTATTAGCTTAAGTTAATTTACTTCAATTTATTCAAAGTTTTATACTTAAGCTCATTTTCATTTTACAAGTAAATTTTCTTTTCTATTCAATTTAACTCTATCACAATCAAATATCATTTCAATCTACAATTTCTTTTGATTAGTTATTATAAAATTTAAATTTCAAATTCAACTCGTTCAATTGATTACAAAGTCATTTTCAATTTATTTACACATATTTGGATTTTATTCACAATACAAACCATTACCATTTTAACCTAATTTCATTTTCTATTATTCGACACATTTCCAACTATATTTAATTTGTTAATACTTCAAGTCAAATTTTAAATAATAACTCAAATTCTGAATCCACCATTTACTTTCAATTTACCCTCCAATTTATTAACCCACAATTCAATTGCATTTACTTCACTATCGGTCCAGGTCGAATTTGATTTATAACTTGAGTTTTATTTTCAAACTTCATATTAAACTCACAATTCATCTTTATTTAACTATAATAGGTTCCATTTGCACATTTCATTAACTAATTTATTAACAAATTAGTTCTCCCCTATTTATGGTTCAATACTTGATTTTCAATTCCAAATACCACTTCATTTAATTTTCTTAGTTCAATTTATTTTATGATTCAAGTTTTGATTTTCATTTTATTTTTCAATCCATCAAAAATATTTATTTTGGGTTTTCTATTCCACCTTTCAAATTTTATAAGTCACAACTTATTATTTACACAATTTCATTCATTATAGACCTGAATATATTCATCTTTTATTTTTAACTCAAGCCTTATGCTTATTTATAACCCAAGCATATTTTATTCCATGCATTTTAATTTTTTTTACCAGTTATTCTAATTTATTTATTTCAATCCAATCCTTATCCAATTTATTTTCCATTTGTTCAAGTAAGAATTTAATTCCATTCATTAATTCAATTGAATTCTTATTCCAAATTCAATTTTATTTTAACTCAGATTTATTTAACTCAATTCGATTTCAACTTAATTCGAATACAACTGGATATTATTTTCATCCTATTCAATTAATTTCAATCCAGTCAAATTTTTATTTCCCAGTCTAAGTTAATTTCATTGTTAACTTTTCACCATAAACTTAAATTCCAACCTTCAAAACTTTTATTTCCTTCCTGATTTAAAACTCATCTCAATTTATAAGCTTACAACTATCTCATCAGGATTTTCAAACACCCGGCTTTTGGTTTCAAATTAATTTGAAATCATCAACATCTCAAATCACATTTCTCAAAAGTCAAACCAATCCTGGTTTTATTCCCGACAAATTTCCTTTGAAATTTTCAAAAACAACTAGCTTTTCCGAACAAATCAATTTTTGGCAGCACTCCGTCACTTAAAAATTCGAAAATGAATACTGATGATGCGGCCATCATCATCAGAATTATTTTCCAATAATCCAAGTGATTTCAATGCTATATCACTTTCAAAATTTATTCAAAACACATTTTCTTTCATAAATACCTCCAAAACAATAATGTTATCATTTATCTTCAAAACACTTCGACAAACACTTCCAAAGTCTCCGGATTTTAAATTTCCAAATCCTGCTTAAATAAATTTTAACAATAATTCATTTGTACAATTTACGCTTATACAAATTTCCATTTGGTTGTATTTCAATTCATAAATTACATTTATAATTCATATTTATAAATTTCATTTTATAATGAATTTATTCCCTTTAACTTTGGTTATATTTCAGTTTCTAGTTAAATTTTAGCCCACGATGATAATAATTTAATATTATTCTTCCTAACATCCAAGCAACCATATATTAGCTAAAATAGTTTACAAAAACTTTTATTTATTTCAAAATATATTTTGGGTAAAATTATTTCATTTACCCACATTTAAAACAATACCGTGTCAATTGTTCTATTCAAGTGTTTAGAAATCCCTTCAATACAGTTGCGTAGACTGTGCCGACGAAGGTTCATATGCCACTCAATAAGCTAACCAACACAATATTATAACAATTTATATTCACTAACAAATACATGCTCATATTTATTTATACTCTCAAACTCATTCTAGAGTGCTACGGACTCTAATTTGAATGAGTAATTCCCACCAGAGCCAAGGTTGTCACCAACCTAAGCTCTGATACCAACTATAACGACCCGCAAATCCATACCCCTTGAGTCAACATTATTCTACAATAATCAACTCAAGTTGTACAGAAATACGAACCATTTGGGTTAAAGAAGAAGAGGTAGAAGAAGAAAATAGAAAACAACAACAGAATCTAACCAACGCAGCGGAATAAAAATACAATAGATAATAAAAATATCTTTACTCAAAAATCAAATATCTCTGTTTATATATATTACATCTTCAGAGTACAACAACCACAGCTCAACATCAATAACATACAACTGGATACACAACAACTCAACACAGCGGAATATACATATATAAACAAGCACGGGAGTACGTATCGTCATCCTGCTCATCTCCTGAGCCCCACAGCGTCATATCCTGTATCCTATAATACTCGGTCTGACCCGAGCATTATAGTTAAATAACACCCGAGTCAGTCTGGAATACCAGCGTGAGAAAATCACACTCAATTGATTATTAAAGTTTCAAAAATCCTTTGAAAACAAAAGCATCTCGTAAGACCACGCCACAAATAAACATGTCGGGTTTTTACCTTACGATAGCTAAAACACATTTTATAGAAATCCTCTGATATTATAATAGGGTCTATATACAAATACTTATAAAATAGCCGAAATTGTTACATCTAATAAATTCCAGCTACTAGACACAGAGTGGGTAATACTAACAAAACTCGTACAAGGCTCGTAGGGAGAATGAACTTCCAACTAATGACTAGGCACTGGGGTACCACCTGTCACAGTATGGGGCCTAGATCACCGTACCGAGGAGTACGCCCGCTTCCCTGCAACAAAAGACCGGGACTACCCCTTACTGGATAATCCCGAGTGAGATCACCCCGCGGTTGGGATCAGCAACCGCCCACTAAGCCGAAATAAAAGGGACATCTAGGCAGAGATGACCTCACCCTACTTGGGTGCTACCCACCTAGCCTTGCTGCATAACCCCTGATTTTCAGTCATTCCCATTTGATGAGGCTTGAGGCTAAGCTTTACCTTTTTAGAACATATCCCTTAGAATGCCCATCATCCACCTGACGATGTTCACGAAAGCATTCATCCATACAAGTCCGTCCTGGGTTCGAACGGAACCGAAGGCACTATTCCAACTACATCTATTTTGGAAATATCCTCAGGATTAGTAGCGACTAGCCCTTGCACTTCACTGCTCCATTTTCGAATCCAAACTCGTTTCCACGAAACGTACAAACCGGATCGAAGTGGTTTTCGAGAGATAAATCTCGATCCCGGTCTCTTCGAAACGATCAACGCAATTTGTCCAATATTGATAGTCGGTTATTTAACTATCAATTAATGTTCACAACATCCATCCAACCATAAATAATTTTCCAAATCATTTATTAACCTCAAAAATATATTCACAAGATATATTTCTATTTTTCAAAACCCTTTGAAAAACAGTTTTCAAAACTATATTCCTCAAAATAAATTCCAAGTATTTCTATTTCCACCGGAATTACCAAGCACAAAACTTTAGATTTGAAAATAATTTAAAAACACTTTATTGAAAATATGTTAAACATTTAATTTAGAAAAAAATTACTTTAATACTTAATTTATAATAATACTTTAGAAATAACTAAAATAAGGTTACCTTATAACTACACATTAGATTTTCTTCTTTAAACAAAATACCAAATCATTCTTTAAATAATTATTACAATAATAGATTAAACAAAATACTTACTTTGGAATTTACTTTCAAACATTTAAGTTAAAACTACTTCAATAATTTACTAAAAATACATACTATATAAACATTTGAAAATAAAGTTACTTAATAAAATATAAAACTAGATTTCTACTTTTAAAAACAAAATACTAAGTTACTTCTTAATAATTACTGCTAGAATAGATTAAAAGAAAATACTTACTTCAGACTTTAAATGTTAGAAATAATAAATTTTCAAAACGTACCCTTTTAAAACAATTTTAAAACCTTTTATTGGAAAACGTACTTGGTTATTCAGGGAGAATTTCCAATCTCAATTACTTAAATCAGTTTCCCAAATTGATTTCCAATTTATTCCATTTGAAATAAATTTCTTTACTTATTAGTTCATTTCAAAATTCAGTAATTATGGACTTTATTTTTATTATTATTATTTTCCGTTTGATTTTAAATCTTTTAACTAAAATGCACAAATTTCAGATTTTTCTAATCTCTTCTTTATTCTTTTCAATAATTTAAATATTAAATTGTCAATAAATGTTTTCCTCTTTTAATTAATATCACTGAAGATTTAATATTCATTAACTTTCAGTTTATTCAAATTTCCTTTCTATACTCAAGATCTATTTATTAGAATTTTACAGTCACTTCATTTCTTTTCCAATTCATTTTTTTAATTTATTCTATAATTATTTTATTTACAAATTCACTTCTTTTAATTTCTTTCCAAACTCCAATTTATATATTTTTGGCAATTCATTATACCCAATCACAACCAATCGAACCATAACATTCAATATTCCAATAAAGTTCATCATAGAATATCAAATAATCACAATAGAGGGAATAGAATAATTTAAATAAATGTTGAGGGATCCAGTTGGATCCCTCCAACCTGTTTTCCCTGCATCCACAGTCGTTAGCACAACATAAATATCTTCACTATAAAATGAGGGAAATCAATCATTCTAGGATGTATTATATACTACTATATAACACATCAATCAATTCAACCATTCAAACAATTATTTAAATTTAATCATTTAAATTTAAATTTAAAATCAGCTGAGTGAGATTAACTCACCTTTGGTTTTTCGTCGCAATCCATCCTATCTCAACTTGTTTTTCCACGATTTTTAACCTTATACAAACCAATTTACGATTTATTAATACTCGAAATATAAATCGAACTGTTAATTTCCATTCAATTTTATTTTGAACTAACTTTCCTTTATTACATCCTTTAGTAACAAAAATAAATTAAATAAGTAAATCGTAAATTTTTATCACAAATCCCTTATACAATTACCTTCCAATACCTTATATAAATGCCTTGTACATATATTTAACTTTTGCATAAATAATTAATAATCCAAATTTAAATTTAAAAACAAATATATTCTAGATCTAGCTGTCTAATTAGTTTCTTTCCTTCCTGCTAATCTTTCCGGTAAAACAAAAATAATAATTATTATTATAAATCGGTAATTAATTTTACTGTAAATATTTTTCAAATCTATGAATGCTTGTTTAATTTAAATAAAATAAATGGGTTAATCACTATAATACATATTGTTATATTTATTTTTGAAATAAGCTAGAAGGTTTTAAAATGTACATATGCATACCTTTATTTCTTACCTCATTTTTTTCTATTACAATAACAACAACAGTATTATATTGTAATTACATAAATCTTTAAATCACTTTTATAAAATCTACTGTGCATATAATTACTGTTCAGCAAAAATATTTATATGAGTAAATTAAAATTAATAAAAATTCGAGGATACCTCACAACAAAGCTCGAAAAGCACGCGAGCAACATCACTGAGATATGCTCGAACCCTAACTTGAGCACCATAGTGCCTCGATGCTCCACGTCAGCCGCCGTAGCCAAGACCTAGAAGAGCCGCTGCAACCCAAAACCCTAAGTCGTAGTAGTGACCAAATCGAACTTCGATTTCCCTTCTCGTGAACGAGCGCGCCCCCTCACGACTTCGCCGGAAGTCGTGACCACTGCCGCCTCGCGAACCCTACAAGCAATCGCAACTTCGATGCCCTAAATCTCGTGACACGAGAGCGCTCCACTTCCATTAATCAATCGATCTGAAGCATCTCTACCTCGGTCGCAATTGTTGACTGAAACCGTTCGGCACGATTTGATCAGGGAAAGGAAAAACGACCATGGTCGTTGAATTTTAGAGAGGGAGGAGCTTTTGATTATGTTGTGGAGGAAAGGGGTACGTGATAACTAAAAAAATAGGAATGAGATCTCTTATTTTCTTTCGTTCACCATTTTATTGAACCTTGATTGTTTTTTTTCTTTTTCGTCTAATGATTTGAACGATGAAAAAGAAAGGAGAAGGTCGCGTGATTTAAACGGAGAGAAATAGGTCGGCTTTGTCAGGAATATAGGGTGGCTGATGGGAAAAGATTTTTATAGGTGAAAAGATGTAAGATATTTAAATTAAATGATTAATTATTTTCTAAACGTTTTTATCTCGTACGCTCACACGATGATTCCGAATGCTACAAAATTCGAAATCCGATAATAGTTCAGTATTACGGACTCAATGGAACTGGTTTCGTCGAATTCCGAGACTGTGCCTCGGAAGGCTATTTTTAAATTCAATTTAAACTATAAAATTTTAAAACTGAACAAACCACTGTTAAATTTTGTAACGACCCAGAATTTTTAATAATTTAAATTTGAATATTTAATTAATTTTAAATATTTATAAGTGAATTTATAAGTCAAATAAATTTTTATTTGATTTATTGGATTTAATTGGATAATTAAATCGATAATTTAATATGTTAAATTATGGAAATAATTGAAAATTGAGTTAAATATGATTGAAAATAATTTGTAAAATTTTTTTTTAATCATACTGGAGTTATAGAAATATTTTAGAACTTTTAAAATCGATTTAAAAGTTAATTTGTGAAAATTGAATATTTTAATATTTAATAATCGACTGTAAAATAGCCAATTTTTGAACAGTCTCAGAATTGAACGAAACCAGTTTCATTGGATCCGTAATAGTTAGTTATTACCGGATTTCAATTTTCGTGTCAATCGGAGTTATCGTTTGATCGTGGCAGCTCGAAACGCATCGAATTATTTTTAATTTAAATTTGACGAGTCAAAATAGCCATTTTTCAAAAAGTCTCGGAATTCGACGAAACCAGTTTCATCGGATCCGTAATGTGATATTATTGTAAGGTTTCAAATTTCAAGTCAATTGGATTTACCGTTTGTCCGGTACAAATTAAAACGCCTAGAAATCGATTTAAATCGGTTTAATTTAAATTGAACGTTTTCAGCCATAACTCGCACATACTTCCGAATTAGCTTCCGAAACTTGTTCCATTGTGTCCGGAACGCGGGATAAACCCTAGGTACGTTGGTTACGGCGTCTAAATCGGAGTTCGGAATTTCCGGGTGAATAGTGTCGTTCAAAACTCTATAAATACACCCCTTCTCTTCATAAATTGATAAAAATATCAAAACCTAACCCTAATTCAACCCTAGCCGCCACTTTCTATTCTAAGGCCAGAAATGCTCCATCTTCATCACCAAAGATCTTCCAATCCGTCAACAATTAGAGGAAGTTGTCAACATGAAAGTTGGAGAGGGCGATGAGAGCTAGAGATTGAACGGTGGTGATCGGAAACGGAGTCGTGTGGAGGGAGCTAGAGGGGGCCGTGCGTGGGCTGTGCACTTGCGTGCGCGAGCACTTAGATGAGGCCGAGCTTCATGGTGTGGCAGGTGGAGGTAGCTCGCGTCGAGAGCTTCGCGATGGCGGAGATGTGATCGAATATAATCGTGTGTGGTGAGAGCATAATTAAACCCTAATTCATTTGAATGGGTTCGGCTATTATACGTAAGCCTGGAGATAGAACGAAGGGATGGGGAAGATTATCTTGTGCGGCCAGATTTGCATTTGAAGGATCTAAGGGCTGGAAATGGTGTAGGGTTGAAAATTATATATTTATGTTATAATTATTGAGTTAAAACGTGTACGAACTTGTAATATTGATAACTTTTTCATACGAGGTCGAAAAAATGCAAACTCAGTTGCGTTGGAATCGTATGGACGAGCACTACGCGATGGAGTTGGTTTGGAGTCGATTGGAGTTAGTGAGAATTTCGGGTAAAATTAAACGCGCGTTTAATTTTATTCGAAATAAAAGCTAAAACGGAAATTAAAACCAAGGTGAGAATTTCTCACTCAATCGAATAGGTTTCGATTTTATTTTAAATAGTTAGATTTAAAATATTTGAATGCATGTTTGAATGATGACTGTAAATTATTGATTGTTAAAATAGACATTATGCGCCGTTAGTAAGCGGATGTTATTTATTATAAACATATACCGCGAATATTTCATAAACAGTGAAATTGGTATTATATATAATATCAATATATATATATTGGCATATGTATATATTGCAGTTGTTGATTTCCCGCATTTTTTGTTTAGCGGATGAGACCCTATTACGCCGTTATTAAGCGGATAATATTTATTAAGAACATATACCGCGATAATTTCGTACTGGAGCGAAATTGGTATTGTGCTAATGTTTGTGGATGCAGGAAACAGGTTGGAGGGATCCAACTGGATTCCTCAACAGTTTTTATTTAATTTCAGATATTTTGATATTTGATGGATTTTCATATTGATATATGATATCGTTGTTAGTCGTGATTGACTATTTGGTGTGTAGCATCATTGGACCCAGATTTTTGGGATTTTAAAATGATTTTCAAAGTGATTTTTGAAATATAAAAATATTTTTGGAATTGATCCATTTTAAATAAATAAACGTTATAATTTTTAAAGTTATAAAAATTATGATTTTGTGAAATATAGTTAAAAAGCTGATTTTTAGAAATACGGTTAAAAGTTGATTTTTGAGAAATATGGATCAATGATTTTATAAAATAATTTAAACTGGATTTTTGAGTTTATTATTAAAAGTTTGAATTTAAGATTTATAAAATTTGATTATTTTATAAATCAAAATGGTGAAATTATAAAGGAATTTAAAGACGTTTTAAAGAATAATATAAATTGATTTATATTAAGAGATTTATAAATGGATATTTATAAATTGAAATACTGACATTATAAAACGAGTTTTATAAGTGTTTGAATGAAGTGAAAATGAATTTCACTAAAGAATGAAATTTATAGAATTTAAATGGTGAAGTTATAGAATGAAATTTATAAATAGTAAGATTTATAAATTTGTGAAGTTATTTGAAGAATAAAATTTGTTAAATAAATGAATCTTATAAGTTATAAGATTTATGGTTTGGAAAGTCTTTAAAAGAACGATTCTGTAAAATAATCGTTTTATAAGTAATTAACTTATAGTATGAACTTTTAGTTTATAATTAAGTTATAAACTGGAATAGGTTAATAAAGGAATTTATAAAAAGGAAGTTTTTATAAATAAAGAGAAATGGAATTTATGAACGTTGTTTTATAAATTCGCAAACGACTTATTTTGATAAGTTAATTGTTATAACTTAGAAATAGAGTTATATTCACGTTTTTAGACAGTGAATAATCCTTTGAATTAAAATGAATAAAAGGATGGGATTTGTTAAAGAAGTATATTCACGTTTTTGAATTGTGAATAACACGTTAAAGAAATTGTTTAGAATGTGAATGTTTTAAATAGAATTAAAACGATCCAACGATGTTTTAAAAGGTATTGAGATTCGAAACCATAGATTTCAACATTTATTGTTGAAATAGATGTTTCGAGAAATAAAAGGAAATAGTGGACTATAACACTGTTGTTATAGTAAATGATTTCCGAAAGGAAATGTTTTGAATAGTATTGGGATGTATATATATCTATTTTAATTCCGAATCCCTATACTAGTGATTTTGGGTTGTCGTAACGATGTTTTACGCAACATTCGTTTTGGCCCAAATAAAAATGTTAAGTGAATGATTTCCTTAAAGAAAGAAATATATACTTAATTCGGTTTAAGTATATTGAATATTTTCTAAGTGTTGAAAATAAAAGATTGTGAATTACTTATTTAATAAGTATGGAAATGTTTTCCAATATGAAGTGAATATTTAGAATTTATCTTTTTGAAGATAAATTGAAAATGGATAATTGAAATCGTATATGCATGAATATTTTGGAATATAAATTCACTAAGGAATTTATATGTGAAAGTGAAACTTGTTAAAAATAAATATTGATTTATTTTTGAAGTGTTGAAATTATATATCTTGTAAAGATATTTTGGGAAATAAATAATTTGGAAAATTATTTGGAATCTGGTGATGTATGCATATCAATTGATAGTTCAATAACCGACTATCAATATTTCCCTTTGAATGGGTATTTGATGTGAATTGATTGAATTTGAATGCACACTTATTTTAGAATAAGCGCTCACTATTCGGGTTAACCGGGAAAGGACCATGGGGTCGTATAACCCATTCCGAATATGTGATACGTCGTTATGAATTGCATTTGTAGATCGGTGTTGAAGACCGAGTATTTGTGAAAGCGATAGGATGACCTATCGATTGTCTCTGCACTGGGTAGCTCCTGGTATAGAGATCTCCTAAGTGATGGGAAATTCGATCGGGATTGTGAATACCCGTATTGCAAGGGCTTCGTAAGAAGTGCCTTCGGTTTTGTTCGAGCCCGGAACAGACTTGTATGGATTGTATGCCTGACATTACAAGTTGAGATATAAAGCCGATTTCTTTCAAATATATTTCTGTTGGTGGCGGAGAATTTATTCTTTGCTTAACACCCTTCTTTGAGACGTACGAGCTCAAAGGTTATATAGTTGAAGTTATCAGCGATATATCCCATTTTGGTAATGTGACATGCTGAGTGATGCTGAAATGATCATTGTGTTGATTATTTGTGATAGGATCATTTATTTGATCGTCTATCCTTGTGATCATTGTGTTGATCATTTGTTGACCCAAAGCATGGCTTTTGTATAAAGTATGTTTTTGTGGACGTGACTTCGTCGAGCCTCACATCCCGTTAATGGTCAAAACAGGAAAGATGCGGCAAGGTTATGAGGGGTAGCTCCCTTTAGGGTATGTGCATTTCCTTCTGGAAAGGGTGGTATCATGGTATGGAGCCCAGATACTTACTCATGTTGATACACTATATCTTTTTCTGTGTGGTGTTGTTGGTGACGAGCGCTCGGTTAAAGGTCCGATGGGACCGGGGGATGCCATATTCGTGTAGTAGTTACCTAGTGATAAAGGTAACCCGGCCTTGTGTTGGCAGAGAGCTGGTTAAGTTCTCGGGACGTCCAGCCAGAGGCGTTTCCATGTGGCAGTAGGAAGTTCCTTAGCCTGACCATTTGTTGGAAATCCAAAGAAACAATACGATCTTGTACGGTTTTAGTTGTAGAACCTGCTTCCTCAGGAGGTAGCTATAGTAGGCATAATATAATGGTACCTATGCTGGCTAAGATTTATATTCTACTTTCGAAATGCATTTTTCCTACACTATGCACTAATAATAATATCAAATGCTCTTTTTAAATGCGTATCAAGCATGTTTGACTATCATAAGGAGAAATCTTCTCCAAGTCTGCGTTTGCATTGTGTGTGTGGCAGGAGGCCTTATGGTAGTCTCATTTTTAAAAGCATTGCGAATTGAATTAAAAATATTCCTCTATTTTGATTTTAAAGTAAATAAACTGTTTTGAGTTCTCACACCAGTCACATGACTGACTCGGAGTTTATTGTTTTCCTTCCTAAACTCTGGGTGCCCACCAATTTTCACACGGGCAGTCAAGAGTTAAGGTTTATCAGGATATTCTGGATATTCTGGAGTTGCTGGAGGCAAGCTGGATGGCATGGCATATTACTTATATAGTATTTCTTTTTCCGCTGCACTGTTAGTTGTTGTATGATGTTGTACACTCTGATGATGTGATGTAATGAAATGAAATGTAATAACTGATATAGTTCTTTATTTAAAGATTATTCATTTATTATTATATGTTGTTCCGCTGCGAATTGTGAGATTCTGATGTTGTTCTGTTGTTTTCTGTCCCGTCCTATTTTCTTCTGTTTTTTTTTCTTTTTCCTCTATTCTCTTTTTCTTCTATTTTTTAAAACTCTTCTATCTTCTATTTTAAAATTCT
This sequence comes from Allium cepa, assembly GCA_030765085.1. Lineage (NCBI taxonomy): Eukaryota > Viridiplantae > Streptophyta > Magnoliopsida > Asparagales > Amaryllidaceae > Allium > Allium cepa. The sequence continues at coordinate 10,018,670 of CM060942.1, forward strand.
CTATCTTCTTCTCTCTCTATTTCCTATCTCTTCTCTCTTCTTTCTTCTTTCTTTTTCTTTTCTTAAATTTTCTTTTTAAAACCCATAACATCTCGGTTTTCGGCCTTTGATTTCTCGGCAGTCGATAAAGTGAGTGTCGATGTCGAATTTTCGAAGAACGAAAATCCGTTGACGTTACAAATTTCAATTTTACAACTTCTATTATCCTCAGTAATATCAATATACTTTTTTCAAGCCTTCAAATTATTTTTAATAGGCTTAAAACTCCAGATTCAACAATTTACCCAACTTCACTTATTTTATTTAATAATTCAATTATCAAATAAATTGTGATATTCGTAATTCAAGTTAAAATTACTCTATTGAATATTTAAAATCAGTTAAATATTCCGATTTTAAATGCTCGAAAATTCGGAGTCGTTACATTTTTAAAATCTTCTCTCTTTAAGGTAAAGACAAAATAGGAATGACATTCAACTTTATTGGGGTACACATTTTGAAGTGTTGTTGTACCCATCAGCTATTAGAGGAAATATTTCTATGTGAAGCAGGTATTTTTTTGAGTTTTTAGAATTGTTGTTGATCGCAGCAGATTTATTGGGATTAGTATGAATTGCCGGAGCATGGTTCGATACTAGGCGTTAGGCTACGACACCACTATGAAGGGGACAGAAATTTTTTGAATCATGTCGAATCGAAGAAGACAAGGTGAAATGATTATTATAATTTAATCTGACCCTAATTGGTTCATGTTCAATTAATGTCTAAACCCCGTCTAGGGGTTGACCACCTAGTGGTAAACCTAGAATGGTCCATCGATCAACGAGTTTGGCACTACTTGTACGTGGAACACGACTATAAAAGCCATGTCTGAATTCCCCTAAGGGAATTCTTACGTTCCTCCTTCCTCAAGAAGTTGAATTCAATCTCCATCCTCCTCCTCCTTAGTAGCAGCCTCTCTCATCCATTCCACCACTACCTGATGCCTTTTTTCTCCTTCTCTTAGGAGAAGCAACCTTGCTTCTCCCCCTTGCACTAGTTTTGCACATTAGATCTTGCACCACCACACTTCAGATATAAAACCTGGTTCTTCCCTCCACCACTACTTAGCCCTAGATACCTTCCTATACTGCTGGTTCTTTCTCACACCATTAAGGTCTCACCACACAAGTTGCCACTTGGCTGAACCAAAATGAGCAAAAGGTTTCAGCGCTTTTGGGTTGGAAAAGCTATTCATCGCGAAAGGTTACCCATGCTACATCCACTTTTTCGATGCCCTATTGACATAGAATTTCAATGAAGGCAATAGTTTGATTTGTTTGAAGGTGAAAGGAGTCTGTTTCAATTGATAAACAATGATCTTCTTGAGATTTTGGAGATTTCCATGAAGGATGCGGACTTGAACGATATAGAAGTGACCGACTCAGAGATTTTGCAGTGGATCTTTTCCCATGATGTTGGTGTTTAGAAGATGGATAATCTACGTCTGACTGTCCGTCTGATTATGCACAGCATTCAGCACACGTCATCCCTAAGATGGGAAGTTATGACTAGATTTATTCCATGGTTTGAAGGACCACCTATGCTATTAGTGGCGGCATCACCATCAATTGGACCCGCACCCTTATGGTTTATTTTTCCGATCTAAGGGTCAGCACTCCACAGAATCACTTCCGTAATTGCACTTATCCACACTCGTTTTTAGGTAATATGGATGAATCTCCATGCAGAGGCAGTTTAATAGAAGGTTTCTTTTGCCATCGTCAGATCCTTCCTTAGAAAGATGACAATTCTGAAGCAATTAGCAACATCAATAGCGCCAATGGTGCAAGATTGGGTGTATAGCCAGCATGCTATGACCATTTAAGGGTTATAGCAATGGATCGAGCTCTAGCCGCGGAGCAAGACATTTTGTAGTATGTAGGCATTGTTTTAGGATTTATAATGCTATTGTCTTTTCCCTTCTAGCATTTGTTCTTTTCTTTTAGGTTGTTTAGATTATAACCTATGATTTTCTCTTGAAAAAGACACGCATGATATTATGAGTTTCTATTTAATTACTGTGTTTATTTATGGACATATAATCCACTCTGATATATACATAGTGAAGAAGCGGTATAAATATAGGAATCTCATAAAATACACTTAACTAACAGTTAACGCAACGTAAGACTAGAAGTTTAAAATATTTGGAAAACTTTAGCTAAGGACATGGTAAAGCTGATTTGGTATCACCGATCATTGCTCATCCCTAAAAGTTACATTTTTTGAATAATAGATATGTTGACATTTTTCTTTATGTAAAATGTCAAGTTTGGTGGGTTAACGTTTAGCTGTGGGATTTAAATTTGATTTACGTGTTTAGCGTATAACTGACTTCCGACTATGCTAAATTATGGCTTAATTTATCAAAATATTTTATAAAAAAACATTTTGAAAAGTGTCGCTTTTAGGAAAAAAGAAAAGTTTTAAGTTTTAGTTATTTTTGAATCTTAATTATTTTTAGAGTTTTTATCCGAAAATTTGATTCTAAGGGAAAATGTGCGTCAAAATATTTTGGGATTTTATTTTTCAACTGACATACAAATTGAAAAGGTGGAATTTTTTTTGTGAAATCTTTGATTTGAAGGCCACATGTTAGGCATAGAGAAGGAAAATAGAGCTAGAATTTGCAAATTTAGCGATGCATTAGAATCGACCATGCAATAAATGCAAGTCGAAACAAGGGAAATGCTGTTTTAGCCTTGGAACTTCTATTTTCATAGCTTGTCAACAATGCACATGAGTCAAATTTTAGACTTAAATCCATTTTAGACTTGAAAATAAGTCTCCTCGTGCTTTTTGTATCTGGAAAATTTGGATTAAATTTGGAATAGTACAGAAAATTCCATTGTACCACGAGAATGAGAAATTTTTAGAATGGAAAGAATGTTAAATTTTTCACCTAAATTCCTTTTTTCGGCATATGAGCAAAGTGTAGATAGCAATTTTTCGATGCGTTATATTTTTGGATGGTAGGTATTGAATGCAGAATTGGTTGCTTCATACTTCTTTTCATAGGATTAAGGGAGTTTTGGGTTGAAAATATTTTTCAAACTCTACATACATATAGAACCGCCAGTATATATAGATTGTTTGCGTCATGTTTTCAAAAATATTTTCAAAAGAAATGCATTCATATAGAAGGATTTTATTTAGAATCATTTTGCATATATATTTTCTGTATGGTGATATAGTAATACACTATGCACTTTTGTACATTTGGTTGCAAAATTTATTATATGCGCATTTGGTTGTGTAGTTTAGAATAATCAGGAACCGAACCCATGACTTAATCATTGGTGAAATTTTAGGGACGAAATTCTTTTTAAGGGGATAAGAATGTAACACCCTAAAATTTGGCACTAATTATTTAATTAGTTAGCTGGTTAATTAATTTAGCTCTAAAAATATAATTTGTATAAATGGTGGAATTTGACCACGAAACTTCTATCATTGCATTCGTGGTGAAATTCTGTGCCACTTTCATATTTGGAGTTTTATGACTGGGGTCCAACGAAGCAGCTACAGAAAAACGAATTCGGAAGGAAAATAAATAAATAAGAAAAATTAACTTAAATTACCTAGGCCGATAGGTCGACCCCACCATATATAGGCGGTCAACAGGCGGCGATCGACTCTCCTCTGTGTAGCGGCTAGGATTAATTCTTGCCTAACGACCCCGATTTAATATTATTCGATCGGACGGTTGTGGTTGATTATAGTGCCTATAAATTCAAGCCTAACTCTCCCTTCTCTTCGCATAGTTTTGGATAAAGCAATAAAGCTCTACCATTTCTTCTTCTCTACTTTCTTTCAAAATTATAAAAATAAGATATTTGTATCTATATTCATATAAATTGGAGAAGGATAGAAATAAAATAAAAAGGGGAAGAGAAAAGAATCAACTATACATGTATTTGAGGTAAATTTATATATATTTATAGATTGTATCTGTTTTCTCTCCCTATCACAAATCTCTTCTCAGATTTGTAAATCTAATATATTTATATACCCATTTTATACAAGTTTGTTGGACCAATAAGGATTTAGAGATGAATCAAACATTGTACTTCAGATTTGGAGATTTCGATCGCGTTTAAAAGGTGAGGGGAATTTTTTATATATTGCTTATGATTTAAAATCTATGCAATTGGCATATATTTGATTTTTATGCCCAGATCAATCTTATCTATGAGTTGTAGACTCAAATTAGTGTAGAAAACTCTTGCCTACATATTCTTATTTAGATCCATTTTAAAAGACAACGTTTGATTTAGCAAAGAATACCCACAAATAAAAGGGAGAGATGTGTAAAGTATGTGGTTCTTCTCTGTAGTTTACAATATCTATTCCATATAAAAAGAAATTATCCATTCCTTGTAATTCCAAACGGAGTCGATCTTTCCTTTTTGTGTTAAACTTATAGAAATCATAGCGAAAAACATTCTAAGAAATCTAATTCCAGCAAATTAAATGTGGAAAACATATTCTAGTTACATATTTATGACTAGAATATATTTGGTTACAAATAGGTAGTTTATTAGATATTATATATGTATTTGTCGCTTTAATAAAGAAGAACGGCGTTTATTTGTACGTTACTTATGTGTAACGTCCGTTATTTATTATTATATTTAGCAAAGCAAATAGGTAGAATTAGGAAAGGTAGTAATTACTATTAATGGACAATAAATTAGGAATTACTATTAATTAATCGGAAATAAAAAAAATTATAACCCTAATTAATGGGCAATTAATGGAAAATAATGGATAGGATTAGATTTGGGTTACAATTGGTTGGTATGGAAATTAAAGACTGTAATTCCAATTAATAGAAAAGTAAAGAAAATGAATTTGGAGTTACAATTAATAGGGACAAATGGATTAATGAGACTGATAAAAATGGAATAATTATAAAATATTACTAATTTGAAATTTTTAACCGTACATAAATGCCTTAGGGAACGTCCGGCTAGGATTTTATGGACAAATTGACATTTATGAGCATTAAAGGGGGATTTACAGGTAGACAAATATTTAAGGTAATTCTTATTGCCTTAAATAAAAAGGGAATAGTAAGCTAAGTCCAATGTCGGCCTAAGATAGCATAATAAATGGCATAGGATGGTTAATTGGACCTAGTAGGTTTGTGATGCGAGGTCAGTAGAGTCACTCGATGGAAGACTGACCATCACTTTGAGGCTGCCAATAGTCGAGTGCACTTACTATTGATGTGGGATATTACCAATCCTAGGACCCGTGACGGCGTAAGAATGGACCTGCTTTCTTAATTGAAAAGTATTGAATGGCCCAAATTTGAAATTAGGAGCGGTAAGCGATATCTCCAAAATGGTTCACTTTAGTGTTGAGGTTTTAAGTGGCTATTGTAGGGCCCACCTCCCTACCGAAAGAAGTAGCCTAATGAGATTCCATATTGATAATTAAGAGTGATATTGGATATCTCGAGAAGGTTTCGCTTCAGGTTCGAAGTATTAAGTGGTTGTAGGGCCCGCCTTTTTCTTATAAAAGATGTATTAAGTAGCCCAATGAGGTTTCCAAGCAATGTCAACTAGACAGTACAAGTGTGGTGTCGACCTTGGGGTTAGGTATTAAATGGCAAGAGCCTACCTATAAATAGGTCTTCAATGTACAAGGGCCGGCCTGGTGCTTATTATCAAGATATATTAAGTGGCTTGGGTACGATCTCTCACATTGTTAAATAACGATAGATGAATTGGTAGTATGGCTATTATATTAAATTTATAAGGCCATAAATAGTGGTTAAAGGTCTCTATAGCTAGGATCAATAGACCAATAACGACGGTGCTAGAAGTCCACCATAGGAATAGGTCTTAGGTGATGGGGTCTCCTCGATTGAGGTCTTAAGTGGCCAAAGTTTGCCTATTTCTATTTTAAAAGTATTATGTGGTGATAGTAGAAGCTCGCTTCATATTTAAAATTATTAAGTGGCAAATGGATTTGGTAGTATTGGGTGGTTGTTAAGGCTTTGTAGATATTTTTATACCTTGGGAATGGATAGGTAAGTAATCGTGTGTGCAATGCAAGGTTAGATTAGAATTGCTAACTTTAATAGACTTAACTACAAAATGAAAACCAATCGGTATAAATTTATGTTATGGATAGTTTATAGAATTTCTAATCACTAGAACATTGTTCTGACTCCCAGTTCATTACAACATACATGGTAGATTTAGAGGAACAAGCCTTTGGAGCTGGATATGTTTGTTTGTTGGTGAAATCTTCTTTTCTCTCATGCTCGATGCTGATGTGGCAATTTGACATCCAAGGAATTCCATTGATTCCATGATAGTAACCATAATTAGTATTTATATCCTATTATTGTTTTCCCCATGCGTTTAAATTTTTATCAATCTCTGATAATGCTCATGCTTATTTGAAGGTACCAAACCCAATGTGATATGCTTTGATGGACTTTGGTTTTGATTTTTTTTGAAATTTAGGCCCATTAAAGTACGGGTTGCTACACATTTGGTTGATAAAAGGAAGATGGAAATGGTCTTTACGTGTTGCAGCATTATATTTTCGATAATCAATGTAAACACCCCAACCTATTTGAGTCTAAGTTGGAATGAGTTCATTGGCATTATTCATGGTAATGGTGAGTCTTGATTTTTTGATACGACATGAATTAGGCTAACCCACGAACTATCTAAGGTAGGATATATGATACTATTATCAAGGAGTTTAAGAATTCCTTCTCAAACCTCATTTTCATTTTGGGGTTAAGCCTTTGTTGAGCATCACCATTGTGTTTGGCATCATCTATTAAATGAATGCGATTTCGAAAAAATTGAGGGCCCTTAATATCAGTAATGGACCATCTAATCATGTCTTTGTTTTTTGATAGAATTGAAAGAAGAGATGCTTTTTGATCAAGGGAAAGATCATAAAAAAATAATGATGGGAAAATGTTATTTTAACTTAACTATGCATACTTAAGGTGAGAAGGAAGAGGTTTGAGCTCTAACCTAGGAGGTTGCTCAATCAAAGAAATTGGTTGAATTTTGGATTCAATCATGAGAAGTTCGAAGGGAATCGTGTCTTTGATATCATTTATCATGTCTTGAAACAATTGTTCATACTCCGCCTCATATTTGTTATTAAGCTCAACTATCTCATTTACAAAGTTTTGATGAATAGCGCTAACTTCCAAAGTGTGATCGGTTCATTGGATTGAATTTCCAAATTGAAGATGTTGAGGTATATGGCCATGTTACCAAAATAAATTTTCATTGAACCATTTCGGCAATTGAATAAAGCATTTAAGGTGGCTAAGAAGGGTCGTCCTAAAATCAAAGAATTTGACTAGTGAGATTGTTTACAGGTTGTGTTTCAAGGACGATGAAATCGATTAGAAATAAATTTCCCTACTTTAATGAGTATTTCTTTGGCTTCTCTTATGGTTTCTTTACAGAACAATCAGCCAATTGAAGGGTGATATTTTCTATTTAAGCTAGCAACAAGATCCAAAAGATATTATTGATTTTCTTGTCTCCTATCATATGCGATATTGTGGGGCGGCTAGGATCTTTGTATTTCATAGAAATGGATTCATAAAAGACTTCACTTAAACCGGTCGCTAAGAAGAATTTTCTCAGCACTTGAGTGTGTCATTTTTGTGCGCACAGTCCTTCAAAAATTTGGCAAAGGTTGAGACTTGCTGAATTATGTCCAAAAGAGGAATGCTGACCTTGACTTACTTTAAAATTTCTAACGCTTTTTCCATTTGTTTTTAAGATTTCTTAGCTTGAAGTATATGGGGAAATGGAGCTCACAACTTAGTAGGTTGGTCTAGTTGAGTTGGTAAAGGATGAGATTCAAAATTTGGTTCAATGTACGGACTCAAACTCAATCAAGGGTATTGGAGATTTGGAAGAAATATCGGGTAAGTCATTAGGATTAATAATTTGGTTATTGCTTTGCTTACCGGATCGCAATGTGGTGATAGCATTCATTTGTTTCAAAATGCTATTTTGAACGGCATAAGCTAGTTTCGAGTTTGTGTTTTGATTTCTAGGGTTTGGAACAGGTTGACTCAGGAATGTACCTCTTTCTTGTTCACTCATGGCGATGGCTAATTGATTCATTTGCATTTCGAGCTTAACGATAGATTGATTTGTGTTTGCATATAAAATGTTAACAAATTTTGAAAAATTATATTTGATTGAAGATTTTAATTGGTCGTTTTAGAAAGTTTCCAAAAATATTTCAAGTGATGTCATTAGTTTGTTGTTTTGGGAAACAAAAGATTGCTACGCTTGTTTTTGAGAAGATGGTGCAAAGTTTTGAAATTAATGTTGTTGAAAACGAGGACTTGAAGCATTGTTCAAAAATGTTTGAAAAGATGATCGAACCAAATTCATCTTTAAATTGTTTTGATTCCAAGTGAAATTAGGATGATTCCTCCAATTGGGAGTGTATGATAGAGAGAACGAATCATTCCTAACTTTGTTAAAAGCACTGATTTGTTCTTACGATTGAGGACGTTGATCGGCAACGTGATTTGGATCATTACATTTATAACATGCGCTTTAAGAAGCTTAGTTCAATTGATTAGTTGAAAAAAACATTATCAATTTTTTTTTATCATCACGTCGATTTTTTTCTTCAAAGGCTAATGATGATCCTATCGAATGTGCACTTGATCTTGAATAGATTGGTTTCTTGTATTAATTGGAGAACGCCTCTCAAAACCACGTTCCGGGGCATTTTCCCTTACCTGCAACAACCTTTGTAGAATCCATTGTCGTAGAGATTCCGAGCATACTTAAGCCCTTCCTTAGGTCAATAGAATGGATTGGTTCCCGATTGATATACTGGTCACTTCCAATTGAGTTGGTTTTTGGACTAAGTTTTTGAGAAATTGCCAAGCGGCATCATAATTGTAACATACCCTTACTTGGAGGCCCAAAACTAACGACTACGAATGCTGCAGTCATCCATAGTTATTAATCTTCGGCGACCAAATACAGAGGTGCTAGATTCATTGATACACAAATCACAAGAATATGGAAAAAAATTAATAATTCAAAAATATATTTCCACATTCAAATCAAAACATTTCATGTTCATTATATAATCTCAAAACGTTAACCACGTTCAGCAAAATATAATTATTATACATACGCCAAGAGTGACGTATGAAGATGCCCCCTTGGTTGATCAGAGTATATAGTAAGGCCAATAAATGTACCTTTACATCCAAATACAGAGTGGAAAAGAAAGCTCTGAATGACTATCTGCCTCCTGCACGCCTCCGGAAGCTTTATTTTTCTAAGAAAACTTGAAAACCCTAAACCTCATACTACTCAAAATCAATTAAGTACCCGAGAGTTTAAGGGGAAAACAAAATTTCGAGTCAGACATAAAGCCTGGTATGAATAATAGTCTATCGTCTCAAACCAAATAGATATTTAGTCAGACCATGTCGCATAGCAGAACGGGTTTTCCCCTCACCAGTATCCTAAAATCTTCATAAACCATATACTATGCTCTTGCATCCACAATGGTCAAAACATAGTATTTAAAAATATTATGACGATATGTAAAACAAGCAAATCAAATATGGATTACTTATTCCCATTCATTCTGACTATACATCTTAATTATAGTTTCTACGATTACTACTAACCTAATAGTTTCCATGGGTTAACTAATAACCAGATAAACATTTAAGCACTCCCTGTCTAGTTACATAGTTCTCATGGGCTCACTATGAACCTGTCTATCTGACATTTTCATTTATATAAAGTTTTCATGGGTTAGTTATGAACCTATCTATCTGACATTTTCATTTACATAGTTTTCATGGGCTAATTATTAACCTATTGGCCCCTGCCAATATCATACAGCTTTCATGGGCTTACTGGAAACCTGTTGGCCTCTACCAATATCTTTCCTTCATATTTTACTCATCCAGGAGCTAATTCAATTTATATTCACTACTGGGTTAACCTAACTAGTTATCCTACCCTTTTTCCCTAAAATACACTTATGGGTCCATTATAAAGTGAATATATTCATATTAGAAGAAACAATATAACAACATAGTGATACCACTACTGTGGATTTAATTTATCGAAGATAGATTCTTCTCAAACCATTGTAAAAAATCCTTTAATGTAGCCATGATTTTCCTTAAAAATAGAATTTCAGCCATGAAACCTTTCGATACCTTCGAAACCTAGCTTTCGACTTCATAGGATAACCTCCTTCGAAAGCTCTTAAAAACATTAAGCTCCTACCTTATAATACTTTAAATTCTACCTTTCTAAAATATAAACTTAATCAACAGAAAACAATTTTAAAACTCCTTCAAAAGTATCTCCTTCGAAGGCAAAGAAACCAAGCAAACATATTCAAAATAAAGAAAATAACCCCTTCGGAAATGTAAAACTTTGTTTTAGCTATAACTTTTTATAGGTGTAGAATTCTCTAACCTATTCCATTGTGTTCAAATGATGGTTTGCCTTTCTGTAGAGTGGTAGAATGGAAAAACGGGCTTACGATTAGAAAATTATGCCTATTTGAAGTTTACAAACAAAGCTGGGGAAAACTGCTACAAAAGAGCTTTCACAACCTTTATAACTGCTGCCGAAAGGTAGTTTTCGACAAGGCCGGAAAGTGCTCTCGTCAAGGTCGAAAGGTTCACCAAAAAACTGCAGAAAGGTGCAGAAATGTTGCGAAGGTTCTATGATGAAAGACAGAAGGTTTTATGATGAAAGGTTCATCAAAATGCTGCAACAAGGTACAGATTTACCACGGAAGGTTCTATGATGAAAGGCAGAAGGTTTTATGATGAAAGGTTCATCAAAAACGCTGCAACAAGGTGCAAAAATGCTACGGAAGGTTCTATGATGAAAAGTATCTGGAGAAGGTTTTATGACCGAAGGTTCATCAAAAACGCTGCAGAAAGGTGCAGAAATGCCACGGAAGATTATATGACAAAAGATTTTAAGGTGGAAGGTTCAATGACAGAGTTGTAAATAACTTGAAAACTGCCACACTTAATCTTTGTTAAGTTCCTATTGGTCAGTAACATATTTTAACAATTCTGTAAAATTTCTATTGGTTAAAACATTTCTTTGTCGAAAATGTGCTATAGATCAGGATTACTATTTTAGAAATTATTTCCAATAATCAATTATATTAATATTTTAATATAATTATTAAGCTTTTTTAGCTTAGAAAATTCATAATAAATCGAAATCACTTAGTAAAAATCTCAAAAATTCACCAAAAATTTGAAATAACATTTTCTTCATCATATAAAATTTTTGGGGCAAATTCATTATTTTATTATTTTTAGTAATTAAAACTCAAAATAAATGCCTTTTTCAACTTTGGAAATTCATAAAATATTCATATTAACTCCGAAAATTATGAAATTAAAACCTATTTCCAAAATTACGTTTTACATAACATATCAAAAAATCAAGTCGTTTAGAGGTCATCTACTAATGTTTTTACTCTAAAATCCATCATTTTAATTCAATAAATATCCCAATAAACCACCATAAATTGTTATTCTATCCAAACATTGATTATTAGATCCAAACATGATCAGCACGGCAAAATACATTCAGTTACTATTTATAACCGAACCAAAGCAAGTAAAAATGAGATGATTTGCACTATTATTCGCCTTGATTGGTTAATTGGAGAATGAGATAATTTCATAGCTTTAATTCCTTGACTTTTATCTTCAACTTTATGTTCTTTCTTGAGCTTTTAATGGCCGGTCGAAACATAGTTGAGGAGCTATGAATGAGAAAGTAAAATTTGATTAAGATGGAGGAAGGGATTTATACTAAGAAATGTAACCCCATTTCCTATTTTACGCCTAACGAAATTCCTCCTTCTTAGTTTAGTTAAGTCATATTTTAGTTCATTCTTTAAGACATGACTATTGGATTTGTTAATCTCATCTTCCTAATCAATCACATTATTCTATTTGATTTATCTAATTAAATATCCTGAATAATGTTAAACAAAAAATTAAGGGTGTTACAGGCTCCCCCTCTAGAGAATTTCATCCCCGAAATTCAGTAAAGACTACAAACAAGCATAACAACCATGCAAATAAAAGCTAGTATGTCCTACCAGCTAATAATTCTATATAAATCAAATGTAGAGCATACCCTCAAAGAAGATCAGGGTACGCATCACGAATCATGTCCTCTGTCTTCCAAGTACATTCCTTCTCATTGTCACGCCACTGAACTTTCACCGGTCTGACTGTCTTGGTCCTTAATCTTTTCTAATCTCTCGCTACAACCCGAAGTGGTTGTCTAACAAAAGTCAAATCAGGTTCTACTACCAAGTCCTCCAACTCTGTTTGAGGAATTGTAGCCTTTGGATCATGCACAAACTTGCGAAGATGAGACACATGGAATACATTATGGACACCTTCCATGCTGCTCGGCTACTCTACTTTGTAAGCAAGTTTTCAATCCTTTTTAAAATCTAGAATGGTCCAACATATCTCGGGGCCAAATTTTCCCGACTTTCCAAACTGTACCACACCTTTCATTGGTGATACTTTAATGAAAACCCTGTCTCCCACTGAGAACTTTAGGTCCTTACGCCTCTTATCTGCGTAACTCTTCTACCTAGATTGAGATTCCTTCATCCATCCTTGATTAATTCGATATTTTCTAATGCCTCTCTATCCAAATCTGGACCTAAGACCAATCTGTCTCAACTAGCATGCTAGCGATTTGCATGGTCTTCCATATAAAGCTTCAAAAGGTATCATTCCTATACTAGTCTAATAGGTATTATTATAAGAAAACTCAATCAAATGTAGGTGGTCCTCCCAAGATCCACCAAAATCCAATATACAAGTTCTTAGAAAGTCCTCAAGTACCTTGTTGACTATCTCTATCTATCCATCTGTCTGTGGGTGATAAGATGTACTCATCTTGAGCCTGGTACCTAATAACTCTTGTAGACTCCTCCAAAATTCGCTAGTGAATAATGCATTCCTGTCGCTATTATGCTATTGGGAATCTCATGAAATCTACCCATGTTCTTCATAAACAACTTTGCTAAAATTGGTGTCGTTCTAGTCGAATTTACTGGAATGAAATGAGCACTCTTGGTCAACCGGTCTACAATAATCCATATACTCTCACATCCTCTCCTTGACCTTGGCAACCCATCTATAAAATCCATAGATAACGAATCCCATTTCCAAACTGGAATATCAAGAGGCTGAAGTAACTTACTCGACTTTTGATGTTTGGTTTGCACTTGTTAATAGTTTACACTTTGCCTAACCCACAAGCCAACATCCTTCTTCATGTCTTTCCAATAGAAGCTCCTCTTTATATCTTGATACATCTTGATCCCTCCAGAATGAATCGTAAACTTGGATCGATGACATTCCTCATGAACTTCTCTTCTCAAGTTCTCCATATCAACCGTCCCTTCTTTCTCAACCATCCTCGATGGTCAATATAAAAAAATTTCAAAAAATCAACATCAGTTCCAATCTCAAGCCTTCTGATCCTCTCAGCTAATAATGGATCCTCCTTCTATTTAGAAGCAATCATCTCGATCAATACTGGTCGAACTTTGAAACATGACAACATGGAAGTACTCTGACTAGAACTAGCAGTCGATCATAACTACACATCAAACTGGTCAAAGCTTCCAGACCTTTCCACTCCACCAACATAGCCAACACCACATTCTGATGTCTTCTACTGAGAGCATCCACTACTTTATTGTCTTTCCCTAGGGTATATTCTATACTGTAATCATAAGCAACCAAAAACTCCAGCCATCTCTGTTGCCTCATATTCAATTCCTTCTGAGAGAATAGGTATCCCAAAGACTTATGATCGGTATATAATTCATATCCCTCCCCCAAGAGATAATGCCTCCAAATTTTTGAAGACAAAAATTACCGCTGCCAACTCTAAGTCATGAGTAGGATATCTTACTTCATGCGGTCTAAGCTGCCTAGATGCATAAGTAACAACATTGCCCTTCTGCATTAATACTACTCCTAATCTAGTCCTACATGCATCTGTGTATACTAACAACCCTTGATTACCATCTGGAACTACTAATACTGGAGCATTGGTCAACAAATGCTTTAACTTAAGGAATGATCCCTCACATTTTTCGAACCAAACAAACTACACTTCCTTCCTGATAAGCTTAGTAAAAAGTGCTGCTATCTGTGAAAAATCGTTGATGAATCTCCGATAATAGCCGATAAGTGCAAGAAAACTTCTAATCTCGGTCACCATTTTTGTTCTCTTCAAATTGTTCACAGCTTCGATATTTTCCAGGTCGACTGACAATCCCTTCTCTGAAACCACATGACCAAGAAACTTAATCTCCTTCTTCCAAAAATGACACTTGGAAAGTTTCACTTTTAGCCGATTTTGCCTCAACGTCTCCCACACCACTCTAAGATGAATCTCATGCTCTCTTTCATTGAGTATACTAAAATATCATCTATGAAAACCAATATGAACATATCTGAATGCTCTCAGAAAACATGGTTCATCAAATTAACGAAGAAAGCAGGTGCATTTATCAAACCAAATGGCATCACCAACTATTCGTATTATTCATATCTGGTTCAAAATGCCGTCAATGGAATACAGTCATCTGTCACTCCTAACTGATGGAACCTCGTTGCCAAATCTAATTGGGAAAATATTCTGGCTCCACTCAACTGATCAAACAAACCATCTATTCTCGACAAAGAATACTTATTCTTGATCATTCTCTCGTTTATCTTACGGTAGTCGATGCACATCCTTAACGACCCATCTGGTTTCTTTCCATAAACTGTGGCCACTCCCCAAGATGAGCTACTTCGTCTAATAAAATTCCTTCCCTCAAGATTCACTAGCTGCACCTTCAATTTCTTAACTCTGTTGGCGACATTCTGCTAGATGGTATACTAATAGGTTCAACTCCCAGTACAAGGTCTATCCAAAAATCTACAGCTCGTTTTGGTGGTAATCCAGTGACCAGCTCAAATGTATCTACAAATTCTCTTGCTACATGAACCCGACTAAGCTCATCTCCTACCTCCAAGGCACTTAATAAAGCGCAAACACTCTTACCGGTATTCTCTATTGAGAAAATGATTCAGTTATAACTATCTGGAAGCCTCAATGATAATTCCCAATCCTGGGAAAGTATCCTAGCCCCATACTTGCCAAACCAATCCATACCCAAAATGATCCCGAAATCTACGAAATTAAAAACATACAAACTGCATGCAAATTTATGACCTAACAAATCAAGTTCTAACTGGTCACATCTCCTCCCAAGAGATGCAAGCCCTCCTATTGGATTTGCAATCTTTAAGGAGGTAACAAGGTATGTGTGTTCTATACACAACCTATCAACCAAATACAGTGGTATAAATGAGTGTGATGCACCAATATCAAAAAGTACTCTAACTGGTATACTCTCAATCAAAAGTGTACCTTCCATCGTATTTTTCCCTTTCTCTACGGCAGTACGTCTAGAAGAAGACCGTGTTCTAATAGCAAACATCTACCCTCTATCCGCCCAGACTGGCTTTGGACACTGGCTTTTATAATTCCCAACTTGATCACAGTTGAAGCATTTCATATTCTTCTTCCCTGCAAGCTTCTTTCCTTTACAAGATCTGAAATCGTTGGCAAAAATGGCCCTTCTTATCATACTTATATCACACTAAATCAGCCTTCGCTTTCTCAACAGCGTCCCCTTTCTGTGCTCCTTTCCTCTTGAACAATTTCCTTTTCTTTCCCTAAGGGCCTTGCAATTAAAATGGTTTCTCCCCAGCAAGCATCTCCTCATGGCGAATGGTCATCTCCACCACTACATGACAAGGCTCCCTAATATGAGTCATAGCCATTCAGCCAAGCTCTGGCCTCAATCCTCTAATAAATCTTTCATTCCTTCTGACATCAGTGTCAGCCAAAGCATAACCATAACGAGATAGCTCATCAAACTTAGCAGCATACTCGATCACTGACATCTCCTTGTACAAGATCCATGAACTTCCTCATCAATGCCGACTTGGAAACCTCAGACAAGAACCTCTACTCAAACCTTCTTCTAAAATCTGCCCAATGCCAACTCTTTCTCCGGAACTCTGACTGTCACACTGTTCCACCAGTTAAGCGCTAATTCTTACAACAGCATAGAGGCTAGCCTTCTCTTCTCTCCATCATACAAGCCTAAATCTGTAAAGATCCTTTCATAGTTCAAAATCCAGTTCTCAACTTCAACAGAATCCTCTATTCCATAAAAAGGCTTTCCTCCCAAATAGGTGTAATCCCTGCTCAGCTTGGCATAGTTGTTGCCAACTAGGGCCATAGGATTGGCTACTCCAATATTCACAGCATTACCTCCAACTATCCCTACAGCTACTCCAACTTGCATTAAGTTGATGAAGAAGTGATACATCATCCCCATGTCTACTAGTGGGGTTCCAGCACCAACATTGGCCTTTGCATTTGGATTAGCATTAGCCTGTCGACCTTGGTTCCTCCTGGTATTAGGTCGAGCACTAACATTTTTTTGTAGTGCTTCCTCTACCCAGATTTCCCCTTTCTTTTCTTGTTTCCATATCTTCTTTCTCATAAATCTACATACGAGTCTTAGTAACATACAAAAGACGGTCTAAGAGAGAGGGAAACACGTACTTATAAATATATACACATACATATACATACATACATACATACATACATACATACATACATACATACATACATATATATATATATAAATACAAGTACGTTACTATAACATTAACCCAAACCCTAATCTTATTTGAAAACATTTGGTTTATTTTATGTTTAGTCATAAACTTATGCTCTGATACCAACTTGTAACAGCCCCTACTTGGAGAACCAAAACTAACGGCTACGGATGCAGCAGTCATCCATAGTTATTAATCTTTGACGACCAAATACGGCGGTGCTAGATACATTGATACACAGATCACAAAACATTAACCACGTTCAGCAAAATATAATTATTATACATACGCAAAGAGCGACATATGAAGATTTCCCCTTGGTTGATCAGAGTATGTAGTAAGGCCAATAAATCTGCCTTTACATCCAAATACATAGCAGAAAGAAACCTCTATATAACTATTTGCCTCCTGCATGCCTCCGGAAGCTTTGTTCGTCTAAGTAAACCTGAAAATCCTAAACCTCAAACTACTCAAAATCAATTGAGTACCTAAGAGTTTAAGGGGAAAGCAAAAACTTCGAGTCCGATATAAAGCATGGTATGAATAATAAACTGTCATCTCAAACCAAATAGATATCTAGTGAGACCACGTCGCATAGCGGAACGGTTTCCCCTTATTAATATCCTAAAACCTTTATAAAATCATATACTGTGCTCCTACATCCACATTAGTTAAAAACATAGTATTTCAAAACATTATGATGATATGCAAAACAAGCAAATCAAATCTGGATTACTTATCCACATTTATTCTGACTATCTGTCTTAATTATAGTTTCTACGATTACTATTAACCTAATAGTTTTCATAAGTTAAGTAATAACCAGATAAACACTTAAGGACACTATGTCCAATTACATAGTTTTCATAGGCTTATTATGAATCTGTCTTTCTGGCATTTTCATTTACACATAGTTTTCATGCGCTAACTATGAACCTGTCTATCTGATGTTTTCATTTACACATAGTTTTCATAGGCTAACTATGAACCTATCTATTTGACATTTTCATTTACACATAGTTTTCATGGGATAACTATTAATGTATTGGCCCCAGCCAATATCATACTGTTTTCATGGACTTACTGGAAACCTATTGGCCCCTGCCAATATCTTTCATTTATATTTTACTCACTCAGGAGTTTATTCAATTTATATTCACTACTGGTTAACATAAATGGTTATCCTACCTTTTTTCTGCAAAATACAGTTATGGGTCCATTATAAAGTGAATATTTTCATATTATAAGAAACAATATAAAAACATAGCAATACCATGCCTACCCGTCGGTTTAATTTATCAAAGATAGTTTCTTCTCAAACCACTATAAAAACTTTTTCAATATAGCCATTTTTTTTTCCTTAAAAACAGAATTTCGGTCATAAAAGCTTTCGATCCTTCGAAACCTAGCTTTGGACTTCATAGGGTAACTTTCTTCGAAAGCACTTAAAAACATTAGGCTCCTGTCTTATAATACTTCAAATTCTACCTTTCAAAAAAATAAAACTTGGTCAAAAGAAAACATTTTTATAACCTCTTCAAAAGTATTTCCTTTATAGGCAAAGAAAACCAAGCAAACATATTCGACAGCAAAGAAAACAACCTCATTCGGAAATATAAAACTTTGCCTTAGCCACAACTTTTTATAGGTGTAGAATTAAGGTCTCTAACTTGTTTCATTCCGTTCAAATGATGGTTTGCCTTTGCATAGAGTATTCATAATGGAAAAATGGACTCACAGTTAGAAAATTATGCCTATTTGAAGTTTACAAACTAAGTTGGAGAAAACTGCTACAAAAGAGCTTCGGCAACGTTTACAACTGCTACCGAAAGGTAGCTTCCGACAAGGTCGGAAAATGCTTTCGACGAGGTCGAAAGGTAGACTAAAAACGTTGCAGAAAGGTGCAGAAATGTTGCGGAAGTTTCTATGACAAAAGACCGAAGGTTTAATGACGAAAGGTTCATCAAAAACGCTGCAGAAAGGTCTAGAAATGCCGCAGAAGGTTCTATGACAAAAGGTTACTTAGGCAGAAGGTTTTATGACAAAAGGTTTATCAGAAATGGTGCGAAAGGTTCTATGACGAAAACTTACTTAGGCGGAAGGTTTTATGACGAAAAGTTCATCAAAAAGGCTGCAGAAAGGAGTGGAAATGCTGTGGAAGATTCTATAATGAAAGGTTACTAAGGTAGAAGGTTTTAGGACGAAAGGTTCATCAAAAACGCTGCAGAAAGGTGGAGAAATGCTACGGAAAGTTCTATGGCGAAAGGTTACTTAGGCGGAAGGTTTTATGACGAAAGGTTCATCAAAAAGGTTGCAGAAAGGTGTAGAAATGCTTCGGAAAGTTCTATGATGAAAGATTTTAAGGTGGAAGGTTCAGTGGTAGAGTCGTAAATAACTTTGTCACACTTAATCTTTGTCACATTCCTATTAATCAATAACATACTTTAATAATGCTTTATCATTGGCTAAAGACTATTCTTTGTAGAAAATCTACCAAAGATCAGGATTATTATTTTAAAAATTATTTTAAAAATAATTAATTATATTAATATTGTAATATAATTATTAAGCCTTTTTAGCTTAGAAAATTCATAATAAATCGAAGTCACTAGGGAAAAATCTCAAAAATCCACCAAAAATATGAAATAACATTTTCTTCATCATATAAAAATTTCGGAGCAAAATTCATTATGTTATTATTTTTAATAATTAAAACCCAAAATAAATGCCTATTTCACCTTAGCAAATTCATAAAATATTCGTATTAACTCCGAAAATTATGAAATTAAAAATCCATCTTCAAAATTATGTTCTACATAACATATCAAAAAATCATGTCATTTGGATGTCATTTACTAAGATTTTTACTCAAAACCCATCATTTTAAATCCAAAAAAACCCCAATTAATCACCATAAATCTTTATTCTATCCAAACAATGATCATTAAATCCAAACATGATCATCACAACAAAATACATTCGGTTACTATCTATAACCGAACTAAAACAAGTAAAATTGAGACGATTTACACTATTATTCACCTTTAGTTAATTGGAGAACGAGATTATTTTCTAGCTTTAATTCCTTAGCTTTTTATCCTCAATTTTCTGTTCTTCCTTCAGCGTTTAATGGCTAGTCAAAATATAGGTGAGGAGTTATGAATGAGAAAGTAAAAGTTGATTAAGGTGGAGGGAGGGATTTATACAAAGAAATGTAGCATCATTTCCAAGTTTACCCCTTAGGAAATTCCTCCTTAATTTAATTAAGTCTTATTTTAGTTCATTCATTAAAATACGACCATTAAATTTATTAATCTCATCTCCCTAATCATTCACATTATTCTATTTAATTTATATAATTATATATCCTGAATAAAGTTAAATAAAAAAAGTTAGGGGTGTTACAATAATGTTGTGCTAAAAGTTTTTTTGGCACGTTGATTCAAGCATTGTTCGAAAGCTATTTTCAAGTTCGTCATATAACATTTGGCAAAGAATCTATTTTTCAAAATTGTGATGTGGACATTTTATCAAAATTTCCTTGAATCGTTCAAAATATTTTCCAAAAGATTCACGTCCAAATTGATGAAAATTTACAATTTCATTTTGAATTTTGGCTGTTATTCCAGGGAGTAAAATTTCTTTGAGAAAACTTTTACAAATTCATCCCGTGTTTTAATGGAATTTGAAGGCAAGCTATACAACTGTTTCTCAATGTAATCGATAAGTGTGAATGAGATTAATCTAAAGTTTATTCCACCATCGTATAATTGTTGAAGTTTTATGGTTGCACAAACTTGTTCAAATTTCATAAAAAAAGATACAAGGACCGTCATTTTCAAAACTACCAAATTTTGGAATTGTGTTAATAGGATTTGAATGGATTTTAAAGGGGTTACCCATTGGGGCGGGTAATGTAACACAAGAAAGGATAGAAACTCAATTGTGGAAAATTCTATCTATGAGAGTTCGAAGGGGATATCCATTCATCATGGTTGAAAGATTGTTTATTCGCACTAAACGGTCTATTGACATGTCACGGGTCCAAACACTCATACACAAGGGGAAAGGATAAGGAGAGAAAGAGGTGAAAAATAAGGATAAGAGAGTAAGATGAATTGAATTATTATTTTATTTTTTTACAAAAAAATAATGATTTGTTTTATGTTTTAGTTTTTGTTTTCTTTTTAAACAAGGAAAATTGTGTTTTTTTTACTAGAAAATTATTGTTTAAAAGAAAATGTTTTTTTTTCGATTTTTGACTTCTGATTTCTTTTTATATATATGCATGAAACTAATCCAATTAAATCAATGTAAGGACTTAATTAGAATTTTTTTTATCCTTCATAACTCCTAACCCGAAATTATACTGTGATACTTTTATTTAATTCAACGAAACAATTCTTAACCAGGTTACAGACGGAGTTACCAGTGCACCACGAATCACCGTAGCAATGCAGCTAAAGGTTTAAGCACCTTTAGAGAAACAATCAATATAATATCTTACGAATCGCCGTAATAATTATAAATGATTATCGTTCTTCAGTTGAATTAGACATCAAGAAATAATTTTGTAAAAGAAAACGCTTGTTAAAATACAAATTTGTCATAGATGAGCCCGCGACACCCTTCAGTTGGACTTCTAGTTTGTATTATTAATTCAATTTTCTACATTGAAATGCAATTAGTATGCCAAGAAAAGCGTGATGAAATCCCCTATATTATGTGAAGTTGGGTGTCGCCCTTAGAAAATAAAAATAAAAGAAAATGATTGAAAAATAAAAATTAAATGTGATTTAACAATGCAACTACAAATAAAAAATTTATTTTTTTATAAATGCAAGCAATCGACAATGCATGATAAATAAAATAAGAGATAAGAGCACGATATCAGAATGTGCAGAGTTATTAGCAAACTTATTTTAAAAATAACGGTTTTTTTAGCTGGGCAATTTTATGGTGAACAGTTCTTCTCCTGCTTTTGCACCAGAAAGTGCGTTGAATAATTTATTTATTTTTAAAGGAAAGAACGAAAAACAAAAGCAATACACTAAATGAAATCTTTTTTTTCTGTAAATTTTTAGTTTTTATACAAACGAATTCAAACATAAACAAAAAAAAATTCTTTTTAAAAATAATGTATTTTTATAAGAAAAACGAAGTTCACACCAGAAAACTTAAGGTCAAAAAAAAACACAAACATAAACACTTGGTAAATACCAAATTCAAAAAATTGATTTCAAAATATTTGGTCGCAAATTCCAAAAACCAAATTTAAAACCAAAAAAAAAAATTCCTTTTGTTTTTTTAAAGAAAAACTTTAACACAAAAAATAAACAACAAAAAAGAAAACCACACAGCCCAAAACGCACAGCTTATATCCCAATCTAATTCCAAATCAGTTTATAGCCTAATACATTTCTTTGATTAGAATTTCAAATCCAAATTCTCAACCCAATCTAATTGGAAACGGACTGATTACAGAAGGAGGTCGCATGTGAAGAAATTTGGTGGTTCGCGGGTTGCTGCAGTCGGGAATTGGATTTGGGTGAGGTTCGTTTGTGTTGGTGGTTAAGGGAGTTGTGTGTTAAAGGAAGAAATAACAGTATTGCTTTGGGAAGAGAGAAAAAAAATTGTTATTTCCTGTTATTCAGCTTTAGCGCTAGCTTTATATAGTTTAGCCTCAGTTGTAAAATTCATTTTTTCAAAAAGAAAAGCAATAATAATAAATCTTCTCTTCTCTTATCTTTCTCTTCTATTTTCCACATTTCTTTTCTGAGAATTATAGTTTAATTCTGACATGATTTTACAATGATTTTTGGTCTTGCATCATTGGTATCAGAGCTGCGATTCTGAAACCTGTGAAATCCAAGAATTCAGCGATTTCTTGAAATATCTGCCAACTGTTTGATTAAATACTTGAGAGAAAATTCTTTTCAAAAAACCCACTATTTTTCTTCAAGAAAACTACTGATAAGAATACTCGATTAGCATTAGCACGAAATTGAAAAGAAAGCGGTATCGGCTCAATTTTGGCTCCTAAGATCACCGTGAAGAGGATAGATGCTATGGAAGAACAGCTCAAGCAACTGGAAAGCAGGCTTGAAGCTTAAGTTCAAAATCAAGAAATCAGAAATAGGCAAGCGGATGATACTCTGAACAAGATCCTACAAGCTATTACAGAGCTAAAGGAGCATAGGAAAGATGATGATTAAAGTCACAGACCACCTCTATCATTCACATACAGGGACTCTTCTGATTCAGAGATCAATTCAACCAGATCTCTTGGGTATGTACCTAAACTAGAGTTTCCTAAGTTTGATGGTCAAAATCTTAGAATTTGGGTTAAAAAATGTTGCAAGTATTTTAGGCTGTGTAAGATTCCTGAAGAACAGAAGGTAGATTTAGCCTCTTTGAATATGATAGATAAAGCTGAAAATTGGGTGAATAGCTATTTGTCTGTTAGAAGGAATTTATTAGTTGATTGGAATAATTTTGTGGCAGACCTATATGCTAGATTTAGGGATGATTCTGGCATGAATGTAGTTGAACAATTTAATAGACTACAACAAGATAATTCAATCGAGGATTATGTGGATGAATTTGAAATCTGAGATCTATCATGTTACAACATTCTCATACATTGCCTGATTCCTACATTTTAGACAGTTTCATTGGTGGATTAAAACCAACAATTAAACCCTTTGTGAATGCATTTAAACCCAAAACCATAACCCAGGCTGTTGAGTATGCAAGATTGCAAGAAGAGCAGCTTAAAGCAAATTGTTGTAAACCCTTTAAACTCACATCTCAAACATATCGATATCCATCACCAAAACCTTTACAAGCCATTCCTTTCAACCCAAACACAAACAAACCACCTCTCCTGCCAACTCCACAAATTAGACCATCACAAACAACCTTAACCAAATTCAACCAACTCAGGCCATTCAAACACATACCTGCTGATATAAGGGCTGAAAAGATAGCAAAGGGGTTGTGTTATTATTGTGACCAAAAATATGACAGAAACCATAAATGTCAGTTCAAAGAACCCCAACTATTTACCATGGAAATTCCTTTTTCTAAATATGAAATTTGTGATGTGGAGGAAGAGCAGTCAGATAAAAGAGAAGATGAGATGGTAGTACTGACAGAACCATGCATTTCTATGAGTGCATTATCTGGCAATCAAAATTTCCACACCATGAGGGTAGTAGGAATGGTTAGAAATAAGCCACTGCATATTCTTGTAGATTCAGGAAGTACACATAATTTCTTAGACTTGTCAATTGCTAAGAAGTTAGGGTGTGAAGTGGAAAGTATGAGCCCACAAGCTGTGACAGTAGCAGATGGAAATCACATAGCTTGCCAGCATAAATGCAAGGATTTTGGCTGGACTATGAATAAGAAGAAATTCAATGCTGAAGTGATGTTGATCACTTTGGGAGGGTGTGACATGGTTTTAGGTGTACAGTGGTTGAGTACATTGGGTCAGATCAGTTGGGATTTTAAGAAGTTGATTATGCAGTTTGAAGTGGATGGACATCATTTTGCATTAAAGGTTATTCCACCTCAAAAGTTGAGAGTTGTTGAGGGTGAACCTAGTGGAAAAATGCTAGAAAATGCTGCTCAACTTTGTTTGTTACAAGTGATGGATGTAACTTTTGCAAATGTTGAGAGCTGTGACAGAATACTTGAATCTGTTATTGAACTGGAACTAGAAAAATTAAAGCAAGAGTTTAGTATGATATTTGAAGATCCAGTAGAGCTACCACCTCACAGAGGAGCTTTTGATCATAGGATTCCTTTGGAGCCTAATGCATCACCTGTAAGCATCAGACCATATAGATATCCTCTCAAACAAAGGGATATCATAGATTAGCTTGTTCAGGAAATGTTAGACAGAGGAATTATTCAGAACAGCTCAAGTCCCTTTGCATCTCCAGTGGTTTTGGTTGGAAGGAAAGATGGTACTTGGAGATTGTGTGTAGATTACAAAGAATTGAATAGGAGAACTGTGAAAGATAAGTTTCCTATTCCAGTGCTTGAGGAATTGATAGATGAATTGGCTGGTGCAACCATCTTCACTAAGCTGGATTTAAGGTCTGATTATCACCAACTCAGAATACATCCCGATAATGTGTTTAAAACCGCATTTAAAACACATACATGGCATTTTGAGTTTTTAGTGATGCCATTTGGCCTCACAAATTCCCCTGCCAGTTTTAAGTGTTGGATGAACAAGGTTTTTAAACCTTTATTGAGAAGATGCGCGCTTGTCTTTTTTGATGATATATTGATATATAGTAGAAATAAGGAGGATCATTGGGCACATTTAAGAGAAGTTTTTGAGTTAATGAAGCAAAATCAAATGTTTGCAAAAGAAAGTAAATGTTCTTTTGCAATTGAGAAAGTGGAATACTTAGGTCATTTTATTTCTGCAAAAGGGGTTGAAGCTGATCCAAGAAAAATTGAAGCTATTTCAAAATGGTAAGTACAAACTTCAGTCAAACAGTTGAGGAGTTTTTTGGGATTAAGTAGTTATTACAGGAAGTTTGTTAAGAATTGTACTGTGATTTGCAAGCCTTTAAATGAACTACTTAAAAAGGGTTCATTTAACTGGAATGAAAATGCACAAGCTGCTTTTGAGCAACTTAAAAGTGCACTAATAACTTCTCTGGTGTTGGGTATTCCTGATTTCTCAAACAATTTATAGTTGAGACAGATGCCTCAAATGTGGGTATAGGAGCTGTTTTAATGCAAAGTGGACACCCTATAGCATTTATCAGTAGAACATTGGGTCCTAAGTGGCAAAGACTATCAGTTTATGAGAAAGAGTTGTTGGCAATTGTCTTTGCAGTACAAAAATGGGAACAATATCTTGCTGGAAGTCATTTCTTGATCAAGACGGACCAAAAGAGTCTCAAATGGCTATTGCAGCAGAAGGTTTCAACTCCATTTCAACAGTTCTGGTTGTCCAAGTTGATGGGGTTTGACTATGATATTCAATATAGAAGTGGTCAAGAAAATGTGGTTGCAGATGCACTATCAAGAGTTCAAGGCTCAGAGGTTCTATATTTGGCAATATCAGTAGTCTCTTCAGATTTAGAGTATCAAATTAAGACAAGCTATCATTTGGATCCTAATCTGATAGATATAATTAAAGAATTACAAGATTCTCAGAGAATTCAAAGTTTTACTTTGAAAAATGGACTACTCAGAAAGAAGAATAGAGTGGTAGTTGGACTTGATGAAGAGCTAAGAATTAAGTTGATTCAATGGCAGCACACATCACCTGAAAGTGGACATTCAGGGAGGGATTTGACTTTGAAGAGGTTGAAACAGATATTCTATTGGAAAGGAATGAAAAAGAATGTTACTCGGTTCATCAGAAGATGTCAAATATGTCAAGCAGCAAAATATGACGATGCAGCCAGCCCTGGATTACTACAACCCCTTCCAATTCCATAAGAAGTTTGGTGCGATGTTTCAATGGATTTTATTACTCGATTACCTAGATCTAATGGAAAAGTAGTTATATTTGTTGTAGTTGACAGGCTGAGTAAATATGCACACTTTGTTGCATTATCTCTCCCCTTCACTGCTATTCAGGTTGCTCAAGCCTATTTGGATAACATCTTCAAGCTACATGGATGGCCAAGGAGTATGGTAAGTGACAGAGATTTAGTTTTCCTAAGCACATCCTGGAAGGGTCTATTCTCACTCTATGGTACTGAATTTATGATGTTCTTAGCCTATCACCCTGAAACGGATGGACAAACTTAAGTTGTCAACAGATGCTTAGGGACTAACTTGAGGTGTATGTGTGGAGATAGCCCTAAAGATTGGTGTTTATGGCTTCCTCTAGCAGAATGGTGATATAATACTCATTTTCACTCAGCCATTCATATGACCCCTTATGAGGTTGTTTATAATCAACCACCACCACTACATCTGCCATACCTTCCAGGTGAATCTGCTGTAGAAATGGTGGATAGGAGTATGCTTAAAAGAGAAGCTATGATTGAGAAGTTAAAGTATCATTTGACTAGGGCTCAGTCAAGAATGAAGACTCAAGCTGATAAACACATATCAGAAAGAGCATTTGAGGTAGGAGAGTAGGTCTGGCTGAAGCTCCAACCTTATAAATAGCAAACAGTGCAGAAAAGGGCTAACCGGAAGCTGGCATGGAAGTATTTTGGTCCATTTCAAATGGTGAATAAGATTGGCAAAGTTGCATACAAGCTGAAACTTCCAGCTGATTCTCAAATTCATGATGTATTTCATGTCTCACGGCTAAAGAAGTTTCATGGTACTTTGCCAATAGCAGCTCATGTTCCATATTGGTTCCAAGGTCAAGAAGCTTCAGTGGTTCTACAACCCACTGCTATTCTGAACAGAAGAACAGTCAAGCAATAGAATAGGGCTGTAGTTCAGTATCTGGTTCAATGGCAAGGTTATGCTGAATATGAGGCTACTTGGGAAAATGCTGAGGATTTTGAGGCTAAATATCCTGATTTTATTGTTTCTTAGACTTGAGGACAAGTCTTATAGAAGGGAGAAAGTATGTTAAAGGAAGAAATAACAGTATTGCTTTGGGCAGAGAGGAAAAAAAATTGTTATTTCCTGTTATTCAGTTTTAGCGCTAGCTTTATATAGCTTAGCCTCAGTTGTAAAATTCATTTTTTTCAGAAAGAAAAGCAATAATAATAAATCTTCTCTTATCTTTCTCTTCTATTTTCTACATTTATTTTCTGAGAATTATAGTTTAATTCTGACATGATTCTACAGTGATCTTTGGTCTTTCATCATTGTGAAGGAGGAGGATGTTTGCAAATGTACTGGCGTGGGTTATTGGTTTGGATGCGGTGGAGGTACTCAGTGGTGGTGGCGAGTTTGAGTGGTGCTTGAGGCGTTGATGAGGTTAGGGCGTAAAGGCACAGGTCAATTTCGGGTTTAAATGGGGTAGCGATTTTGGTGGAGAGTAGTGATCAATTGTTGTTGTTGGTGGCGACTTGCTGGGTTGTGGGATAGTCATTCGCGTGCAGGCTGCGTTCGTTGTTTTGTTGAAGGTTTTTGGGTTTTGTTGGTTGTGGTCGTCGTGTGTGTTAGACAAAGAACGATATGAAAACTTGAACTGTAGCAGTTTTTGAAAAGTAAAATTAAAAATGAATTGCTGTACCGACAATGACGCCAAAAACTTGTTCGAATGGATTTTCTATTGATTAGAAAACCACCGAATTTTCTAAATTAAAACTGCAATCGTGGCACGTATGCGAGTACAGATCAATCCCACGAGGAAAGCAAGAATCTCAAATTTACTCAATCAAATTATCTCAAAATGTTGAAAATGTGTTAACTCGAAATTATAGAAAAACTAAATTGAAATTAGAATAAAAACAATGAGATTGAAAAATAATTTAGAAGTAAATCCACTTCATATTTTCATATAAATAAACTATAAGCTCTCATTAATTCAAGCATAATTAGCTGGTGTATTTATTTTAAGTATGGTCTATTTGTGCTATTAATTAATACAACTTAAACCATCAAATTTTAATACGTTAACCAAACCTCCTTGCCAAATCTACCGAAAATGATTATGAAATTAAAAATAAAATCTAATTTAAGCATGGTGTATTTACTTTTTTTATCAAGTAACATAAAACATCAAATTTTGATTCTACTTTCACTTTTATTATCAAAGTCAATTTGTTAAATGATAATGTAACTTATGTTTATTTTTGATGAAGTATAGTCTAGTTGTAATTAACGACATAGGCTATCAAATTCACTAATAAACAACAAACTTACATTAATATCAAAATTTATATTAAGCATAAAATAAGAGATTATAAATAAAATCACTATGTTAAGTTTACATGATTCATTAGTACTTCATTATCTCTAAATTGAAGGGGTTTAATTTCTCATATTTGAATTCATTTCAACATATGTGAATTTCAACATTAAAAAGAAACAAAAACTTATTAAAGAGAGCCGACTAAGAAGAAGTAAAGAGCCAACTAATTGCATAAATAATAAATCTACACTAATTGCATAAGATAAATCTAATCTACTAATTAACATGAAATAAAAAGAGAAATGAAATAAAATAGCATAGAAAAAGAGCATGAAATAAAAGTGCATAAAAAAAGAGAAGGCTAAGAAGCCATTAAAGATGAGAAGCTTTTATTTCTATTTTGAGCCTACAACCATGCATAAAAAAAGGTGATCCATTAAATATAAAATAAGAGGGTATTTATACATGTTCTGAAACTCTAATATTTTTTAGGGAGCTACTAAAATTGCCCTTGAGTTTGTGTGGTCTTCAAGTAATCATTAAACATTAGTAATCCTCCACTGGCATGTGCTTTTGCTTTTAAATGTGGTAATTAGCAAGTGGGCAAGTGAGCTCCTCCATGTTGATTTAATTTCTTTTCTTCATTCTTTTGATTTCCACTACTTTTGCATGCTTATATCCATGAAACCTCTTCTAATTTGCACTTATTTTCCTATTAAATTAATTTAAATTGTGCAAATAAATTTTCTCAAATACACAAATTACTGTTTTGCTCCAAATGTAGATGAGTGTACGAAGATTAGAAAACACTTTTGTATTTCGGTTAAAAGATGTAAAAATACTCAAATATATCATTTATTTTAATAAAAGAAGAAAAAGTATGAGAGTAGAAATATAATTTTTTACATGTACATTAGTTTCTTTCCAGTTCACTTAATTTTATACATATAGAGTTATATAAGTATTAAATTATCATAAATTTTATTATTTAATTTACTTATATAATATTTACATGCACCTTGTCAACTAAATTTTATTAAATTGATTTTAATTCTTAATATTTAATCATATTTGAATAATTTAGTATATTTTATATAAAATTGTAACAACCCAATTTTTAATACCTTGATTAGAATTTATTAATAATTATTCTGGGGATAGTTAAGGGAATTTAAGAATTTAATTATTAAAAGTAGGTAAATTAAAGATTTTGGAGTTATTAATGAGAATATAAATTGTTTAGAATGATTTATTTGAAGAAAATGAATAAATAATTGGAAAACATTGTTTTTATCTTCTTAATGAAAAATAAGTATTTTAGAAATTTATTATATGAGCTTTTTCTCAATTTCATTTTTCATAATGTTGATTTTAAATTAATGAGATGTAAATCTTTAAAGAAATAAAAGGACTTTAGAAATAAAAGAAGAAAGGCCTTAGTTGAAAATAATAAAAAATTCTCATAGTGGGTTTGTTACTAATCCAAGCTCATTAACTATGAGAAGATGTGCAGTTAAAGCGCTCGGCAGATTCATAGCGGTAGAGGTGCAAAAAGTCATAGCGGGGATACAGCGACGATATAGCATGATATAGCGGATAGCTCTAAAATAGCATATAAAAATTGTACTTAATCTTTTTACAAATATATAAATGGTAATTAAATGAAAAATTATCATTCAATTGAATTATAATTAATACATAAATGATTTTAAACAAAAAACATGTGTGAATATACTTTAAATAAACGTAAAACTGTTATATAACATAATTGTATTTAGTAGAATATTAGAGTATTTTCTTTTTCTGAAAATATATTAGAAATTAAATCAAATAAATTAGTTTCATAATTTTTATAATGTATAAATGCAATTTTTTAATTCATTTTATTAAAGAAGATATCGCGGAAATAGAAAAATATAGCGGGAATAACGGGATATAGCGGAAATAGCGGGGATTAAAGCGGAAAGGCTATATTTTGGGGCTATATGGAAAAATCATTGTGGTAGAAATCCGCTATGAGATATTGCGGGGTTATAGCGGGGTAATAGCGGGGCATTAACTACACAGATGAGAAGTCAAACCATAAATCTCATTCTCACTTTAACATGTATGCTCAGTTTTTGTATCCAGTAAGCAGGAGTAAGAAAACCTCTTAAGTTTAAAAAGAAAACCAAGCCTTCAATCCACAAAATCAAATCTAATAAATTCTTAGAAATTCAAGAAAACTTAAGTTATCTTCTCCCTATCCTATTTTAGCTTATTGAATCTTAAATATTTGATTTTGACATAGTTGGAACCTAATTTATTATTTGGTAAATTGTTGTCTTAGGGCTTTTATTGAATTAAGGAAGAGGTTGTTGTACATTATTATTCAACTAAGAAGAAAGCAGAATAAGGTGAGAATCCCACACAGATTATCTTTAAAAATGATTATGTTGTTTTAGTGTTCTGTTGAATTTGTATTGATTGATTTTTGATTTGAGTACTGTTGGTAAATGAATTTATAGTACTTCATATTTTAGAACCGTAGCAAACTTTGTTAAGTTTTAGTAACCAAAACCACTTCTTTTTGATGCATGAATGATACCCGTAAGATGTAAATTTTTATATGTATGTTTAATGTTGAATTCATGCTTTGGAAAATAAGTTTTGATGGTCAAAATTGGATTGTATCATCATCGTAAATGATGCTTGGAGTTTTAACGCTCCAGGCAACATCATCGGTCAGTCGATTGGTAGCAACGTCACCGGTCGACTGGTCAATTAGTTGCAGGCTTGTTCTCTTTTAAATTTTAGGTTGTTTACATTTTTCCCCTGATTTCTATGTTCCTTCTGCTTTCTGTATTTCTGCAATTTCTAGAATTTCGAGAGTTTCATGATTTAGGGAAAATTTATTATTTTAATTTATTTTTAATAATATATATATATTATTTATGTATAGTATAAAAGAAAACGAAATTATCTTTAAACTAGTTGTATTAAATATATTCTCTTTATAATCACTTCTAGAGCTTAATTATATAAAATATATAATTGGTTTCAATATTTGAGATTCGAAATAGGTATATGAATGTTATATTTAAAAGTATTATGATAAAGAAAGATTATTATAAAGTTTACGAATGATGGTAATAAATAATTATGTCTATTGAGAAAAAGCTTTAGAAATATGATATTTAAATCTTTATATATGTATATAATTAAACTCTTTTTCAAAGAAACTAATGTATGAATTTAACCTTAAGATTGGTTTGAGAAGTATATTTCCATAATAAATATTTATACCTTTATGTGATTTTAGAATTTAGGTTTCATGCTTAAACACCTCTTTTAGAGAATTTTATATAACTATATATTGGTGTATATACACTTTGAGAATAATTCCTATTTCATAGCTTATTATATTAATAATAAAAATATATATAGTTGAGCAATAAATGGTATGAACTTAAAATAAGAGATTTTGAAGCATATAAAATATTTGGACAGCGTCCGATAATTTCTAGAATTTTTTTATGTGCTTTATATGCAAGTATTTCTCTTTGGATATCTTTGTGACTTTTTATGAAAATTAGCTTTCGAGATAATTATTACTTTTTCTATGAAATAAGAAATATATCTAAACAATTTAGCAATAAAAATTACCTTGCACGTGTGGTTCTGGCCGGGGACCCCGGACATTAATTATCATTTTATTGTTTAATTATATGACTTATTATGTAAAATACTTGAGTATTGGGATTTACTGATCAATAGAAAATACTTTAGTAACACTGAGTGGTTATGAGACATACGGGAGTCACTTTAGTGGTTACTGTTTGCGAAGTATATAACTCTTTGGGAAGTGTTCTATTTCTTAAATTCATCATATTCGTTAGTGCATTCTTTCGCTTGACCTTGTAGGCTAGTTGTTCACTCTAGCAGTTATCTACGGGATCAAAACCCGAGTCGTGGTATCTTTTAGTTTTCAGCCTTATACCATAAAGGACAGTAGTCCATACCACGGGGTATTTATTCGATGTCATAGCACTCGCGTCACTTGTTATTAGATGTGGCACTTCAAAAGTGCATTAGTAGGCAGAATACGTGTTATAAGGATAAGATATATTGACTGTAGGAGTTTAGCAGTTTCATTCCTTCTTGGACTCTTGAAGCTTTTTTTGTAAGCCTCTCTTTGGAAGAGAGCAAATCACACTAAAAATTCTCTTATATTCAAGATATCTATAGAATCAGTTATTTTTCCCCGACTTGCTTCGTGCTTATCTTTTGTATTTGACTTGCTTTCATGTAGTCTATGAGTATGACTCGCTCTCATGTAGTCTTTTGGATTTTGATTAGCTTTCATGCGGTCTTTTTATTAAGATACATATAAATAATATATTAGTTAATTAAGTTATACGGTTATTAACAAATTAAACTTATATAAGTACATATGTATAAATAAAATATAAATGAAACTATAAGAAACCTAAAAGGATTTTGAAAATAAATACATGCATATGGTAAGTATACCATGATTTTAGATGTTTTCGATGCTTGAATCACATGAGTGTTTCGTAAAAATGAATTATTCTTTAAATCGACTCCACTTAAAATATATTAAAAAGTTATGAATGTTTAATATAAGTTGCCATTTATCATTTATATGTTAATAGATTACTTGCGTACACATTAGTTGTTGAGCAAACTCAATCTAGAAATGTCATGTGTCGTATTATTCTTAAACGAGGTATGATACATGCATGTATTTGTTGAGCAAACTCAAGCTGCATGTATCATACTTAGGCTATCGAGAAATAATAGGTAAAAGTGCATAATCTATTTTGATTTGTCGAGAAAACTAGAGGTCAAGATCGAGATTAGGGCAAAGACCATGGTTAGTAGTTTTATATGGTGCAATCAATAAAAGGACATGCATCGATTGTTGAACTATGATTTGTTGAGCAAATTGAAGGTTGGAATCTCAAGGCAATTGTGTCCGTACAATTACTGAAGAACTTTAAGTATTTCCGTATTTCCCTTATAGTTTTGAGGAATATAAATATCTTGTGGGAGCCTAATTAGAAAAATGAGATGACAGTATTTAACCTTTCTAATATTTCCTTTCGACCCTGACTCAACCTTCAAAAATCGGCACCAAATACATCACCCGTATTCGAATGCCGCAGATTCACTGAGTCTGGTTCGTCGGAGCTTATAACAACATTAGGCGATAACAACACAGCGGAAACAGAATGAATAATTTTATTGATACACAACATTTGATACAACAATGATACAAATGAAATGATCAATATAATCAGAGATAGATACAACAGTGGAAAAACAAAGCAGCAGCAGAAGGACAACATCTTCAATGCCAAGCTCCAAAGATGCCAAACCAAGAAACTCGAACCACCATCGTCTGAACTTATAACAAATCTGGTCAAAGATCATGTTAAAGTGAAACAAATGCGATCGCCAATCTACAGACTCCGAAGATTTTCCAAAAGCTACACCTACTAGCTGACTATCTGAAAACCTAACTCTAGGCTGCTCGTGTGGAAAATTGTGGCCACCTAGAATTTAGAAAGGGAACAATAAACTCCAGGTCAGACGTGGGACTGGTGCAAGCAAAAAAAATAGTTTATCTTGAACAAAAACAAAACAAAAAAAATTAAAAGAAATCCGCAATGCTTTTTGGAAAATGAAACTATCATAAAGCCTTCCAGCACACACACATTGCAATCGCACACTTGGGGGAGATTTCTTCTTATGATAGTCAAACATGCTTCATATGCGAAAATCCTTTTGATATTATTATTAGTGCATAGTGTAGAAAATATTTCGAAAGTATAATATTAATCTTAGCCAGTATACCTATCATTATAATATGCCTACTATAGCTACCATGTTAAATGATAGGTTCTACAACTAAAACCGTATAGGGCTCATATTGGGTGATTGGATTTCCAACAAATGGTCAGGCTAAGGAACTTCCTCACCGAATGGATGTGCCTCTGGAGGAACGCCCCAAGAACCTAACTGGATCTCTACCAACACAAGGACGGGTTACCCCTGTAACTAGGTAACTACTGACATGAGTATGCCATCCCCCAGTCGTCACCGACCTTTATCCGAGCGCTCGACACCAACAAATTCAAACAACCACATAAGTTAAATATCTGGGCTCCATCCATGATATAACTTTTTATCGAGAAGGAAATGCACATACCCTAAAGGGCACGACCCTCATAACCTTTCTGCATTCTTCCTGTTTCGACCATTTTCGGGTTGTGAGGTTTGACGAAGTCTCATTCACAAAGCTACGCTTTTCACAAAAGCCATGCTTCGATCAGTAAATGATCACCGGCACTTACCACTCCACATTACCAAATTTGCATTGTATCACTAGTAAATATCAACTACATAATCTCTGAGATCACGTCTCAGAGAAGGATGTTAAGTTAAGAGAATAAATTCTCCGCCATCAAACAGGAATGTATTTAATAGAAACTAGTGTTACATCTCAAAGTGTAATTTCAGACATACATCCATACACGTCCGTTCCGGGTTCGAACAGAACCGAAGGCAGTTTAAAGTAGCCCTTGCAAATTCGGGTATTAATAATCCCGATCGGACTCCTCATCACATATGGATATCTCTATACCGGCGCGACTCAGTGCAGAGACATTCGATGGGTAATCCTATCATTCTCAAAAATATCCGGTCTTCAACACCATCTTTAAATGCTATCCATTTCGCCGTATCATTATTCTGAATGGGTTTTATGACATAAAGTCTTCTCCCGGATAAACCGAATAATGAGTGCTTGTTTTAAAAACGTATGGATATATTGGGATCTTAGTTAAGCCACAACTTTCAACACTTATTTTCCAAAAACTTTTCTATTGAATGGTTTAGACAAATTTCCACTTTTAATCTTTTATATAAAGGATTCACCCTTTAAGATCTTCTTCAATTTGAAAACAAGGTTCACCAATCTTGAACAAAGATTCATTCATAGCTTTCAAAACAATTCCATTTCAAACTTGATTTACAAACAACTTGAAATCTTTTCAACAAAGCTGGAAATCCTTTCGTTATATGAAAGCCATTATCATTTGAAAACAAATGTTTTTCATTTCGGGGAAATCTGATTAAATTTGCACAAGTTATAGCCTTTTAAAGGAAATCAGTGGACTGTTGTATCCTCGGCAAGTTCTATTCGAATTAACTTTAAACTCCCAAAACAATGTGTTAAAAATAGTTTTAAATCCATATACATATATTGTATAACTTGTATAACCCTTTCAAACCATAATTTCCAAAATAAAACTTAAACAGGATATAATATATTCAAACTAAATTTCAATTTCAAACTTCCTTTCCAAAAGCTTTTCATATTTAACTCAATTTCACTTCCAAACTATTTGGATTCAAAGTTCAACTTTGAAACAAAATAATGTTTAAATTTAAAATATCTATGACTTAACCGATTTCCCGTGAAATCCATATTTGTGTGTGTGGTGTAATCGAGGTATTTTACACACAATAATAAAATATCACTACCATCATCAATTCAAGCACAACAATATCGATAAGCGGTATAATCCTATAACGTTTATCTTTCATTCACAGATACACAAATAAATTTATCACAGATAAATAAATCACAGTTCACGGCTCAATTAAAAAACAATCACATCACAGAACATCACACATCATAGATATCAGACAATTCAAAGCATTCAATAGAATCTAATCATCCATAAGTAAGATTAATTACTCACCTGATTATAATTTAAACCAGATTAATTACTTATGAATAAATTATTAATCCTAGTTAATCAACATTAACTAATTACAAACTATTTTAGTTAATTATGCTTTAATCATTTATTAATTAACCTTTAGTAATAAATTAATAAACCTTTAATCATTAATTAATCAACCTTAATTAATAAATCAATCAACCTTTTATCATTAAATAACTAACCTTTAATTATTTAATTATTCTTTAATTAATTATCCTTAATTAATTACATTAATTAATTAACCCTTAATTAATAAATCATCCCTTAATTACTTTCATAAATCAATAAACCTTTAATTAATTAATTATCCTCAAATTAATTACCTTAATTAATTAATCATATTAATTAATTATCCTTTAATCATACATTAAATAATCTTTAATTAATCAATTAATTAACCTTTAATCATTAAAATATTTAACCTTTGGTTACTTAATTAACCTTAAATTACTTACAATAAGTAATTATCCTTTATTTACTTTCATTAAGCAATTCTTTAATTACTTACATTAATCTTTAATTAATTATATTGATTAATTATCTTTTAATTAATCATATTAACATATTAACCTCTAATCAATCACATTAATCAATTAATCACATTAATTAATTTTTCTTTAAGTAATTAATAATTAATCTTTTAATTAATCACATTGAGTAATTATTCTTTTAAATTACTTCCATTAAGTAATTATCTTTTAATCACTTTCATTAAACAATCATCCTTTAATTATTACGTTTAAGTAATCATTCTTAATCACCTTAATTAATTAAAGATAAACCTTTTTCTAATTAATTACTTAATTATCTTTGAAAACTTTTTAAAAAAGAACTTGTTTGTAATTTTAATTTGAAATCTTGGTTTATATTTCTTTAAAAACTTATTTACCTTAATATACTTTAAAACATGATTTTAAAACTTGCTTTACCTTTAAAACTTCAACATTTTATTTTGTTTTTGAAACCTTTAAAGAAAAACTCGAGCCATCCTCACAAAACACTCGAGCCAAACCCCGAGCTATCCACGACCTTCGTTTTCCCGAGACATTCATCACACGACTTCAAGACAAACCCGAGACCCTTGCTTCTTCCCCGATCACCATAATTCCCAAACACACAAATACGAGCTTGCACATGCACGGTCGCCTGATCTACTTCTGACCATTGTCGTGACCTTCGACACATCACCAATGACCTCTCCTATCACCACGACCACCCAGAATCCATCAATTAGCCTCGAAATCGAAAACAAGCTATCAAGTATTTTACTAAAACCCAATACCGATGATAAAAATTACCCCATCCTGACGATCTTGGCCACCAGAAAATTCGCCATCCACCCAGAGCTGCTTCTCGATACGACTCATCAATCCTGCCACCTCCGATGGGTTTTGATCCACCCACAACGTTGTAGTAGCCACTAAAACATCGGCGACCAAGCAGCGAGATATAACCCTAGTTCAACGTCGACCGGCCACCTTGATCAACTAAAATTTATCCTCTATTTTTCCTACAATCCCCACTCTTCAAGCTACCTCCAGCCATGATTACGATTGCCCTTCCTTCGTCGATCATCGGCAGTCGACGAAAATACGAATATTGATCAACTCGAGATTCCTCAACGAGTTCCCACTTAAAAATCATGAAACTATGATTAAAATTCATAAATTTCAAATATGAATTTGGTGGTAAACTCCAAACTTAATTTCTGGACATTCGATTTTTGACTTAAATTTGATTATTTCTGTAATTTCTTCTTTTTAGAAATTTTTATTTAAAATTTTAACTGAAAACTATTTTTAAAACTAATATCTTATTAATCGAAATATATTTTGTTTATAATTCATAACCTATAGGGGATTAGATGAAGAGTAATTAATTTTTGAATTTATTTTCAAAGCCTGTAACTTGAATAGAGATATATGTCTATACACAGACACATACACAGTCATATATATACACATACAGACATATTTATATCCATGCAAACATATTTACAACATACATCCAATATTGATCACATGCAAACCAAAAAATTATATATAGATTTAAGAGTTTTCTCGCCATGTTTTGAAACAGAGAGACATAGAGCAGGCTTTTCAAAATGGAGTTGATTTATTTTTTTTTGAAAATGTAGAAATGATTGAGATGTTCTGAATCAAATTGGGTTGAATTTGTACTTGATTTGTGTTGAGTTGAATTCATTCTGTTGCTTGATTCCGGTTTTAAAGAACTTAAGTTTGATTCAGATCTTCTTCTTAGGTTGAAGATTCCAAAACAGGAAATTAGTTGTTAATCTGATCTTTGAAAATCTGGAATTTGATCTGTACTTGCATTTATTTTAAATTTTCTTTTCTCTTGAATTAGTTTGCAAACTTGATTTCTTTTCTCAGATTGATGTTGTAGTTTTTTTTTTCAGTTTCCAGGGTAAGAAGTGAAGAGAATAGCCTGGTTTCTTTCTAACATTTTATTATATATAATTAAAATTTAAAATAAAATTAAGTATGCCACTTGTTAAACTCAAAATATATTAAGCCTAAACATATTATTTGCATGTTATTATGTTTTCTACAAATGTCATAACATATATTTTTATGTGTAAACTCCTTATTCATGTTTTTATCAATTACTTAAATTTATGTCATATGTTTTTTCTTATGTTTTATGTTTTATACTAATTTAAGATTTATGTTACATATAAATTTATGTACACAAACCTAAATTTATTTCAAAAGATATATATACATATATATTAAAGCTTTAATTCATTCTTGTTTTATATTTGTATTCATGCATTTT
Source organism: Allium cepa (assembly GCA_030765085.1). NCBI lineage: Eukaryota > Viridiplantae > Streptophyta > Magnoliopsida > Asparagales > Amaryllidaceae > Allium > Allium cepa. Next base: position 10,057,884 of record CM060942.1, read on the forward strand.
ATATTATTTACACTTATATAACCTTTTGAAGAAAATGATTTAAAATCTAATTATACACTAATAAATGATCATTCATACATACATACATACATACATGCATATATATTAGTTTCTTAAAATATAAATTTTTAAATCCAATTAATTTTTATAAAATATTTACTTTTGAATTCCAAAACAAAATTCTATTTACAATATATATAAACAAACACATATTTATATTTGTTTTTAGAAAAATTCAAATTAACTCACCAATTAATTCACAATTAATTCACAATTTAATTAATTACCAGAGTAAATTTGGCTTAAAAACGGGATCGTTGAATATTGTAAGAACATATATTATATAAAATTAAAATTATCTACTTTAATAAATTTATGCAACTAATATAATCGGTAACTTTGTTTATCAATTGACATTACAAACAAACCTAATTAAGATTGACAAAGAAATATAAAGTATACTTGCTGATAAATATTTTGGCATGTTGTCACTTCAAGGCCCATGCAAGAGACGAATTATACGACCACTAAATGCATTCGTACAATGGTTATTTAAGTGTTTATTGACCAAGGCTATATATTGTTTTCTGAATTTTGAATTATAAAGCAACACAAGAATACAGTGAACAGTTGCGTTTGTAATATACGAAGTCTTGATGAAATTGATTCATTTGAAACAAGCAAGCAAATCATAGTGCAAGATCATGTGCGATTGAAAATAATGATAATCTTGTTATGTTAGAAACAACATTAGACCAATGACTAACAATTGACCTAGAAATTCGATCATTGGAACGTAAGCTTAGATTGGTTTACTTAAGTGCAACATATTTCATATCCTTAAAAGTTAAGGATGTCCCCATGCCACTTTTGTAAAGAATTCAGTGCAGTCTTGTAGTAAAAATATCCTTTTGAAAGATTCGACCATTCGAAAAGCTAAGTGAATATCCGAGACTGGATATAACAATGAAATAATTGGGATGGAGAGAGTGGATGACAAACATATTCTTTGTTGAAAATTGCTTTCTATAAGAATTATTTCTTAAGTTCCAAATACTTGCACTACAACAAAAATGCCCTATTACAACGCCCTTTTTACAACGGGCATTTGCTGCCCGTTGTAATAGAAGGCTAATACAACGGTCGATTCAGGACCGTTGTAATAGATGCCCCTTTTTACAACGGGCATTTGCTGCCCGTTGTAATAGATAGATATTACAACGGTCCATTCAGGACCGTTGTAATATATGCCCTATACAACACTCTTTTTACAACGGTCCATTCAGGACCGTTGTAATAGATGCCCCTTTTTACAACGGGCATTTGCTGCCCGTTGTAATAGATCTCTATTACAACGGTCCATTCAGGACCGTTGTAATATATTTATTAATTACACTTAATATTTAATTATTATAATTAATATTAAATTATTTAGTAATTACATTTAATATTCAGTATTTAATATTCAATATTAGATAATTAAATTAGTAAAATTCTAAACTAAATTCATAAACACATTTGAAATTTTCATAAAATTCAAGAATTAAAAAGTAAAATTTTAAGATAACTTAAAATTTTAGAAAGTTTCCAAAATCTTAGAATATTTAATATTTCAAATAATTTAAAATTTGGAAATTTTGTAAAATAAACTTAAAAACATTTGTAAAATTTATAAACAAAAATTTGAAATTTTCATAAAATTAGAAAATAAAGAGATTAAAATTTTATAAAATATTTAAAATTTCAAAATATTAAAATAATTCAGAATTTGAGAAATATAAATTTTACTGTAAAATTTTTAGAAACTAATGCCCCTTTTAGTTTCAAATGCATTAGTAATTACATTTAATATTCAGTATTTTACTTTAATATTTTTAACTAAACCCCTTTTTATTTTTTAACACCCTTAACCCTTTTCTCCTTAACAAATCCGGCCGGCCCTTCTATCTCTTTGTAGACCCGATCCCTTTTTATAATTCTTGAGTAAAAGAAAATGGCGGCCGTTGTTTTCTTCTTTCTGAAATCAGGGCTTGAAAAATTGGGGACTTCGTTCCTTTCTCTGATCCAAAATTAGGGCTTTGCGAAGCGCCTACTGTTGTTCGATCGCGTGGATAATCGTGAGTTGCTTCGATCGATTGTTTCCTTGTATCTTACTGCGGCTGCTTCGATGGAGTTTGTGTTCGAATTTGGTATGTTCTTTTTATTGCTTGCAATTGCTTGATTTCTGTATTGCGAACTCCTTGATCTTTGCCGATGATGATAGTTTGGTTTTTATAGGGTTCGATCCCCTGAGTTTTCGTTCGTATATTCGTGTTTGAATTTGTCAATGGAATTGCTCTGGCCGCTGGTTTTCGTTTTGATGCTTGAGATATTCTTGACTTGTTCATAAACGTATATACTTGATTTCTTGGCTTGCACGGCTTTGTATTATTTCGTGATTGCCTAGGCTTGAATTTACTGCTCCGTGAATTTCTTGTTTTGACTTGTTCGAGTCACGGCTTCGATCATTTATCATCACCTGACTTCGGTTTTAAAATACTCGGCTTTGACAACGATATTGAACTCCCCTGTGACTTTATTTGATTCTGAACATCACCTGATTCTGAGCATTGAATATCATGCTTTCTGGTCTGAAGCTTGGTTACTTGTTCATGTTACAGTGATCAATTTTTGTTTTTGCCTTGAGCATTGTTATTAACTTGACCAGTTGTTCATTTGAACTTGTTTGAGGCCTGATTGCTTTGAACTTGATCATGTTGACTTCTCTTGAGTCTGTTTACATGTGCACTTGTCTGCATTGTTTCTTGGTCGACACTTGCATCACTCTTGTTAACTGTTGCCGCACTGTAACTCGAGTTTTCACTGTCATGTTGCTGTTGACATGTTCATTTTATTCATTTGAGTTTTGATGCTTCATATAGCTGTTGGATCTTGCATTGTATTTTGAAAAGAGTTATCAAGTTACGATTGCTTAGTGGTTTCACTTGTACTTTGTTTTATTGTATTAACAATGGAGGGGCATTTGCTTTTAAGAGTTTTGCTTCAGCATGTATAATTGGACTATAATGATTTAGACTGTATATTATTTTTTGAATTTGTTGCGTTTTGGTTCTGGGTTGAATCTGGTTCTATGTTGATGCCTTTATTACTATTGTTGTCGCTCAAATTGGTGTCAACTTGCATTAATTTATTCAAGTTATCCCATGCATTGTTGTTTTCTTGTGCTTTGCTTCGTTTCAAAATCCAGGTTCTCAAGGATGGGCACCTGTTTGCCATATGACCATAGCAACTGCAAACTTTACACTTATTAGGACACCACTCATGTTCAACACTTTGCCAAATTATGTTGTCATTAACATCATAAATTGAAATTTGCTGGGAAACAAGAAATTAGCATCAACTTCTACAGGCACTTGTGCTGCGAATCATTCCTTTTGTCACTTGATACAATTTGTACCAATGACATCTTTAGTCCAGAAATCTAAGTCTATGCCCGAAAATTGAACCCATACCGGGGTCGATTGAAGGAATTTCCTCATAAGCTTCATGCCGTGTTTCATTTTTTTTTCATAATGATTAGGCATTTATCATAAAAATATGGATCATTCATCAATATTTTTTCACAATCTTCTTGAGTCTCGAACTTTACTAAATAAAATCTGTTAATACGAGAGAAGATTTGAAACTCATCACTAGGTTTCCAGACTTGTGTTATGTGGGATTTAAAGAGGTGATATTATGGTTTTGGACCCATGACATAAAGAGCTATTAGCACAGCTCGTGTGCTTGTTTGTATGTTGTATCATGATGCACTTGTTACTGTGTCGTCTTCACTTGCATTGCTGTGCCACTGATTTGATTTGTCGAAGCTTTGCATTCTTCATGTTGCCTTGTGTTGAACCCAGTTTTAAAACTCGGGTTTGACCTTGTGCTCGTGTCGTGATTTTAAATATATTGCACGTGAGTTGAACCCGGCTTTGCATTTGGGTTTGACCTATGCTCACTTGTCCCTGTAGCATTATCAAGTGTATATCGGTGTGCACGGCCTTGTGGCATATACAGTGATACACTGTGTATGTCACAAGTTGTTCGTGTATGATGAATTCAAATTTAAATGATGACGAACAACCCAAATAACTGAGGCAAATATTCTTTTCAAAAAATTCATATTTTATTTTATATTGCAAAAATATTTCTTTTTCAATTTTACTGCGTTAGTAAATATTTTTGCAGATTGCTCAGATGCTGGATTCTAACTGTAAAGAAGTTGAAGATAACAATACGAGTGTGAGTGATATGTAGTGAGGTTCTGAATGTAAAATAGTGATATAATGAAATTTGTATCAAAATTGTATAATGAATAGTGAGAGTTTGAATTTGTACTATTTATAAATTGTAATAAATATTTGTTTGAATAAAATATTCGTTTGAATTCAAAATCCGTGCTGTAATTTTTTTTTAAAAATTTGCATTTATTTTGCAACGGTCAGAAACCGTTGCAATATCATGTAATACAACGGGCATTGCCCGTTGTAAAAATATGTATTACAACGGGCATTGCCCGTCGTAAAATATGGTCGACCTATTACAACTAGGCCTAATACAACGTGCGCATGCCCGTTGCGAAATGCATATTACAACGGGCATTGCCCGTTGTAAAATGCCTGTTTTGTTGTAGTGTTGATCTGAAACTCTCAATTGCAAATTACTAACTACTAAATTTGAAATTCTACACAGATGCTTATAATTGAAGAGAAGTAGTTTGTAGTAATTTTGGCCTTATTTAAGTATTTCCTAGTGATAATCATTCGTTGACACCATATTGTTCTCTGCTTCAGTTACATCTGCTAAACCTCTGCCTTCTACTTAACTTTAGAGGCTTGATCTACCACTCTTTTCATCCTTATGTCTTCAACTTTGGGTTCCTGATTATTTTTATGGTGGACCCTTGCTGTTACTTCCTGAGTTTAGCTCTTGTGGATTTGTGATGGTAACATCGGAGTTATAAAGAAAAATTGACATTCGCCATGAATTTGTTGAAATTCCTTTTGGGTCAAAGTAAATGATGATGGAAATGAAGTGACAAATTAGATTAAATTAACACATCTCTTTATCTCTTTCTGGGTGCAAGGACTTAATGAGTGAAATAACTTATTTGTGTTGGCTCTTTCTTGTTTTGTTTTGGGTTTATGTGTTTATCCTGCTTGTTGCAAATTACTTTTCCATTCGCAATACAAGTGATTTTTTAGAACCAAACATCACTTATTTTGGATTCTAGCAAAGAATTTGTGTCCTTTGTAAGTCAACATATGAATCTAGTATATATATTTTTTCCTTCAAATGTACCCATTTAGGTTATGAAGTTGTAAGGTTTTGATGATGTATATTGTTAAAGTATATGAATTGCTTTTCTTTTGCAGTAATAAAGTACCAATTTTCTAAGTATGTTGGTAGTGTATTAATTATTTGCGTTTGAAAGGAGACGAAAGTTTTATTATGTGTATTAAAAGAGACCACAGTACCAATTTTTATTAATTAACATTGGAGGCTGATGCATCCAAAGCATCCGATGCGTTCGAGGCCAACACAACATTTTGATCCGTTCATCCTAACGGGATAAAGTGGTGGGTCATGGCAATGATGCATCGAAAGCGTCTGACGTGTCCGATGCAACGCGAACTTCAACTGGCCAAGGGAAAACTATGAATGGTTGCTTAATGAAAGCATAAAAAATACCATCTTTTATTTTGTGCTAACACCTCCAGTAAATAGAAAAAAAAAATGTAAAATTAAATAATTCAATCTGAAAAGTAAGAAAGAGAACAAAAGAATTTTGTAGTGGTTTGGCAAATCGACGACATATGTCCACGTTGTTATTTATAATGTAGAACTACCAAATTTACGGTGTATTTTCGAGTTTCAAACTCAAGATATAAAAATGGTAGCTTTTCCATCCGAAAGCCCATTTGTTAAAGATGATGACTACTTATAGCTAACTTGGGTTGTTCCAAGCCTATAACTCATCAGATCTGGTTTGAAATCGTCAGTCAACCATACAATATTAGGAAAAAGATCACATCAAATTTGGACCACCTCTCAAGCCTTGATGGATTGATATTAATCCATGGCCTTGTTGAGAATCTTGTGCTTCGCTTCCAGCTGCCTTAGATTTCAACGCTCTTGAACTTCAAGGGACAAGGGGTCTTTTCTGTTACATCGGTACTCATCCATCTCACATGCCCAAAGTTTGTCTTTTTCTTAACTTAGCCTAGAGATCCTTAGTACTCCATTTCTAAGGGCAATTTTGTAATTTTGATGGATTGGTGTTGATCTATGGCTTATCCAAATTTCTTACATATTTTCCTCTACCTCATTGTAGTTAACCATCCATAATTCATTGCTTCTTCAATTATTAGCCCCGATCCTTCGAAATGTCATTGGATAAAATATCGGATAACATTGCTCAAGTTCAAAATGCCGGTATACTGAAAAACAAATTTACTTTTATAATAAGTTTTGAAGTAGGCTTTAATTGTAAATAAGTTTTTCTATCCACTTTAAGATCAAAATTGAGTTACATTTATGATGACAAATGTTAAAAATTGAGGTAAATACAGTGAAAAACACGAATATATAAGGTTTTGCTTTCCTTGCACAAATGACGTAACTAAACCTTTGATACTAAAACCCATACTAATTTTTCACAATCTTCTAATAATTATAAATCTATCATTCATTTACTAATTAATCGCTGGTGAATGAACTTTTTCCATAAAAATATATGAGCAAATCTTTTCATTTTTACTCACTAGTGAGTATTACATCTTTATGGCATTCACTTAAATTTTGTACAATGAATCCGCTTTTTATTTATGGAATGAGATAATGTCTTCATATTGCAAATTAATTTTGTAGAAATTATTATTATATCCACTTTTCACTCTATATATGCCTTACTGCCTTTCTTCACCTCGCTCAAGTTTTTTGTAATGGCATTCAATCAAATTAATAGTTTGAAAAATATTGGGCTCTTCTGCCTAGTTTTACTACAATGTGCATGTGGAAGAGAATACAATAATTTTCTAGAGAAAACAGAAAATGTTAAGGGCTCCATTAAGGTAAAAAAATAGGAGACGTCCAGGTGCCATTTTAAAGAATTCTTCTAATGTATACACAACGATCTATTTGTCGATGATTTAAGTTGATTTTCCTACGTGATACAGAACCAATCCACTTTGTATGATGGTGGAATCATGGCAGATGTTCCAGCTAAATTCAGTCATCCTACGCAATTATCCCAAACAGTAATTCATGTAAGTGGCCCATGTTTAATAATATCACTATTAAACTTTGAAACGCAGATAACTCATAAGTTAGTTGTAAATATTAACATCCAACGAAATATTCATCTAAGAATTCGATATATTGATCTATACATATTTTAGCAAGTACGGTGCAATATAGTTTTATATGGATTGACAAAAGAAGTTGAACATCAAGTTTATGTTTATCTATGATCAAGCTTAGCTACAAAGTACGAGTACATATACATACAATTCTTTTATCAAATACTCTTGCAATTGAAATATTTGATATATTCATGTTGATGATGTGTATAGTAGCTGAATGTATTATATTATGACTTATACAACGTACTAACATTACATAACATAATTTGTCAGTATGCAGCGTACCAATCAAAAGAAGGGATATACAATGGAGTACAAGCAACTCTAGATATTCATAATTTAAATGTTCTTATTAAGGATCAGTTTAGCTCAAGTCAAATTTGGTTTTCGACTGGACAAAATGCAAATTTAAACTCCATACAAGCTGGATGGCATGTGAGTATATTCTCTATGTAATAACTTCATTTTATTTGAAGTTTTGTAGTTTTGAGCAATTCATTGTTTTTTTTTCTCATAGGTATTTCCAGGTCATTATGGCGACTCTAGGTCACGTTTCTTCATATCATGGACTGTAAGTATTACACTGAAATTATCGCGGTTCACTTAATTCATTGGAATCTAACAATGTATTTCTTTAATTACAAACAGTCAAATGGTTTCAAAAATGGATGCTACAATCTTGAATGTCCAGGATTCGTCTTAGACAGGAATCCTCTTATTAGGCCTGGAGACATTTTGACAACACCTAATATTTTTCTAAAAATTTCAAAGGTACTGTATTCTACTTGTCGTAGCTAACATTTTATTTACCAGAAAACTTATACCCTAATGTCAATATCAAATCGTACTTTTAACCTGGTTGTTTTTGGATCTAACTGAAGTAAAACAAAATGTTTCAGGATAAAAATACTGGAGATTGGTTGTTATTTGGTAACAATCGACCAATTGGCCACTGGCCAAAGAGATTATTCACAACATTAGGAGATCGTGGAACTATCGCAGCATTAGGAGGAATGGCTAGGTTCACCAAATCCCAATCAAGCCCTCCAATGGGTGCTGGTACTTATCCAGATGTGGGTTCGCCGTCAGCACAGATACGGAACATCAAATTTATAGACGCCTATGGAAATGATCAATATCCTTTTCCATCAGACTTCTCCTATGTTCAAGATGATCATAAGTGCTATAGGATATCACCCATTGTTGATTCTCGGTTGCATGATGGCTATTACTTTAACTTTGGTGGTCCTGGTGGATGTGTGAGTTAGAATTATATATGTTATGTCACAAGACTTGTACCATACTTCTGCAGTGAATTTGTTTTAATTTGAGGGAAAGCGGTTTATTTGTTCAGAATCTAGTATTGCCTATTTAGATACCAATGACACTTAAAAAGAATTATGCAGTCTCACAGAAAAATAACAGAAATAAGAGACACAGAAGATTTAACGTGCTTCGAATATGAATATTCTACGTCCACGGAGACCCAGCAACTTTTTATTTCACTAAAGAAAAGAGTACAAAAGAGAGATGAAAGAATAATGGTGGATACTACACTTGCTTGTACATATGAAGATGAAATTCCGTCATTTAAATAGACTTGATAATGAAGAGTTGCTTGAAGATTAAGCAAATCAATTTTCCGATTACCCAGATATCTTTTCAATTTGCATGTTTTGATTTTAGTACAAATAGACGGCGTAATCTTCGTTTCCATATCTTTCCTTTATTCTCCATGCAAATCATTTATTTATTCATATAGCAAATATACATTGACTAATTAATTGATTGACTAACTAATTAGTTTCCTTCAAAATATCCTCCCATATATCAGCCAAATTAATTGATTTGATTGAATTAATTAATCAATTTCTTTCCTCTTTAACAAATATTTGAATCATCCAAATTCAACACCTTCTTGTTCTTGTATTGGAATAATTCATGTGGTTGGCATTTGTTTGGAGAAGTAATCATTGTGTTTTGATGGTGAAATAAATTTCAACCTGTTTCAATTTGTCTACTAATACTTTGTATTGTGTACAATGATATATTTGTAAAACTTATTGCTAAGTCTTATTATGACTAGACCGGTCAATGGACAATTTATAGATAATAATAATTACATAATACACAAAATTGGACAATTATTCCTTTATTACTTGAAATTGTAAGATATAAGAGTTCGCAATTAAATAGAAAATTCTATTGTAACAATACGATTTTTAAGTAATAATTAATTAATGTAAATAATGAAATTTAATTAGTTAGATTGGAATTTGATGGTTTATTTGATATTTGTTTTGTAATTATCTTATAAAAGAAAATAAAGTGTGATAATAAAATGAATAAATTGAAATACGATAAAAATGTGAAAAATAATATTTTATAAAATCTATAAAAATGGAATAAAGTAATAACTTGGTAAAGGAATGGTTTTTAAATATGAACTTGTATTTACGTTGAGTGAATTGAATTTGGTATAAGAATAATAGCATAAATATATTTTTCTTATAACCAAGTTTCAAAACCCAAAGCATAAGATAATCCAAACTCAAATCTAATTTCCAGAATTTCTCTATCTCTGGAATTTCCTTTTCTCCTCTTGTTAAATATATTCACGCTCAGCACAGGATTCTTTCCATCTTCCCAATATTTTCATAACCGGACCGTGAATCAAACAGTGAAGACTCAAGTTTCGAGGTTTTGAGGGTTCGACCGGTCGAACCGTCAAGAAACGCACATATTTTTTTTGAAAATTAATACATTTAGATGCAACATATCAATCATAAGTACACAATAAATCAACATCTTTAATAAATATATACGATATTAATTCATAATCCACACATTAATTCAAATACAAAAAATTAAACAAAATTTATTACACTAGCTGCACTAATTACGAACATAAAACGGATGGAGATTTGAAAACATATTTTGATATGAAGAAATTGTGCATATGAGAGGGTTCAACCGCGTTCAAATGAAGGGTTAAACCGTCAATTCAAAGGTCGAACCAAGGTTCTTGCATGAAGGAGGTTTGATTGAGTTCCCGACCTTTGACCCCCACGGCTCGGGGTTATTCGCGGTTCAACCGCGGCAGTGTCGGGTTACGAAAACTATGCATCTTCCTGTACGAGATTATAATAAACCCTTCCCACTTCTAAATTAGAGAACAAATTCAGTTAATTACGAAAAATCTTCAAATTTGAATATACTCGTCTTCATACTCGTGAGCATCTATAGCGGGAAGCAACTCGTGTTTCCTGGTGATAATGGCAAATTCACAGTGTGGGTTCGAGAGAGGAGGAGAGCAAAACGCACTTTGAGGCGAGTAAAACACTCACCAATCTATGTCTAACACACTAAATCTTTGAATTCCTTATGTTCGTACCGTGCTGTGTTTTTACCTCAAGAAAAAATAATAATATAAAAATAAGGTGTAGAGTGCTCGGCCAGGAGCTAGCTGCTCTAGGCGATCACTGACCGGTGGACCGGTCAGTGACGACTGGTGTGATGGAGCTTTATGCTTGTATCCCTTGGTGTGCGCGTCAGCTTCATCACGTATTTGGGTGTCGTGTGCGTGTGTGTGTGTGGGGTGTGTAAGTGTTATATGGAGTGTGTGACTGAGTTATAAAACGAAGAAAATTCTGCAAGTGTACTGCAATTATTAGACAAAACTCGGAATCCCAATGGGATAAGATCACTATAAATATTGGGGTTTTGCACTAATTATGTTGTTTTAATTCATGGAAAATCTAAGCAAATCCAATACTTTACTTTAAGTTGCATATGTGAATCTCTTCCTCCTGTAATCTGTAAAGCCGCATGCATACGTTAGCTTGGAAAAATGAGTGCTTGCAACCGTGCGCGCGCGCATATGTGCATCCATATGTGTGAGGTGTGTAGAGGAGCAGCCGTGTTGAATTTATAATTTTTCTTTCACTAAAATGTTATTGCATTAAATTTACAGTTATACCTTGAGATATTACTTTTGTATATGTATGCAACACTATTGCATGAAAACTTAGTAATTTATAATTTGAATATATACATATACATATATGTGTGTGTGTAATTATTAAATTTTAAGTATTAATTTTGTTATATAAAAATTATACGTTGTAATTAATTTATTATCGAATATTGATGTGTTTGTTCTATTCATACATGTTTTTTTGATTAATCTATTTTACTTCTTTTGTGCATACTATATTAAATTATATGAATGATTCAGCGTTGATATTGATTTTGATATGATATGGTGATGACATCTTTTTGTGTAGTTTTACTATTTTATTCTGTATGATGGAGAATTAGAATAAACGATTTAGTGATACTGTCTGGTATGAGACTTTCGGTAATAGTTTTCGGTTATTCTTTGTACTTGTTATATAGAATATTGAGGGAGTGAGTGTAATGTGTGAGTACTAAATAAATAGACTAGTAAAACGCGGTGGTATGAGACGTCGTTGAGTTATTTATTCGGTTATTCTTTACTCATGGATAACACTTATATGGTAGTACATGGTTTGTGAGTGACTCATTCCAGTGAGCACATATCGTTACCCACATAGTTTGCGTATATTATATAACTGTCTACCTTTGTCCGGCTCTTTTTATATTTTAAAATTGAACTAGATTGGCCAGTATCCATCCTAGCAGCCTGATCGTGGGGTCGTATTCTAGATCCGCGACATCGTTATTGTTTATGATATTTGATGCACATCACGAGATTGGTAGGTGCTAGCCCCTTGTGTTTCATAGGCTAACAGTTAGTTACCATATGGGCACATGTAACAACGCTATTTTCGAATCGGTAAAATTATTTAAATTTAGTTAAAATAAAAGTATTTGAATTCAATTTAAAAAAATTTAACTTGTGAAATATAACATGAATGTGATGTTTGAAATTTTGTTTCAAAGAATAAAACAATTAATTTAAATATTGTTTAAGGCCAAAAGGCGTGTTTTGACAATCGAGGAATTATTTCAAATAAGTATAAAACTGTGAAAGTTTTGGTAATGGCTTGTTTCAATTTGAAATGAGATTGTTAGTACAAAAAAATGAACAGCAATTTTCATTTCCTCTTGGGCCTAAAAGAAATTGAAGCCCATTTTACTTAACCCTACCTCATTTTATAAGATTCAGACTTAAGTAAAATACCGCTTCTTTCCATATTAAAAACCTGTTGCTCTTCAAATGCTCAAAGCCGTAAGTTTAAAAGTCAAAACTAACATAAATCGTAGAAGCCAAAACAGCAACTTGGTGGCCGATTCGAGGCTTATGCGTGCGTGGCGTGGACTGGGAGGGTAGCATGACTTCGGGGTTTTGTAGTTGTGGACCAGGCAGTAGATGGATGGAGTCACGTTAGCATCACACACGGTAGGAAGCCCAAGGCGATTGGAGGAGCACGAGCTTTGAGGTTTTAAATCGATGCTAACTTCGATTGGCGAGGCTGATGGAATTCGTGCAAGCGCTGAGGCACGAGTTCAGCTTGATGGTGGAGAAGCATGGATTGGCAATGGTGTTCGATGCTGGGCCAAGGGAGGTAGTAGTCGATTGCAAGCTCTGGTTTGATGGCAAGCAGGCGATTCATAGGCAATCAAGGGCAAGGCGGAGACGCTGTCTAGCAGTGACGGGTTTCTTCGCAGTGTTGTGGTGAGTTGTTAAACCCACAAAGCTATTTCTACTAAATTGGATGTTTCAATCAACAATTGGTTAATGTAAATTATTCTATTAACTCATACACCTATATTTTGAATAATTACCTCCTTTTTACATGCCTTGTTAGGATTATAAAATGCATAAATTTTAGGTAGTAATTGAAAGAAATTGGTGAAATATGCACGTTATGGATTCAAGTGATTGCATGCTGTGATTTATCTAATTCGTCGAATGATATAGATTAAATCTGTTTATTTGTTCTTATGTGGATTGAAAGAGGCCAATTTGCAAACAAAGTTTCGTTCATTTACAAATTAAATTCTTCCGACTTGTATAAAAGTACATATATTGTTTGTGTGACCGAAGTTGTCGGAGAGCAACTCGGGTCATTAAATAATTCCATATTATGCAATTATATTTTTGGAGTGATGTTGACTTTGGATATCGATAAATTTATTATTTGAATGTTTCAAATGAATTCCAAAAATGGGATTTTATTCATTTTGATCCTTATTGGAATTTTATTTATAGAATATATAGTTAAATTATATTATATTTTTAATTTATTTCTTATTCAAAATTTCTATTCAAAACTTTTTAAAATGAGTAATAATTGTTTATAAAACCTTTTTTAATTTACTATTATAAGTGTAAAATTTTATAAAAAATATTTTAGAGGATAAGATAAAATATGGTTTTATTTTATATAAGAAAAACGGTTGTGAAAGTAATAAATTTTAATTTCAAGTGATTTTTGAAAGAGTTTAAAAGCTTTTGTAAATAAGAAATTCTTCTTTAAAACGAGTTTATAGATTTAAAAGTGATTTTGAAAAATTATATCTTTGTATGTATAAAATTAATTTAAAACTCTTCTACTTTATTATTATGGATTTGAGATTTTAATGAGACTGTGTGTTTTCTATGAAGCAAAGAATTTTAATAAACGATCGAATTGTCATATTGGTAAGAGACATTTTGTACAATTCTTTCGATTATTATTATAATTTATTAAATAGAGTTTGAGTGGAATTTACTAACTTAACTAAATACCTGAATTTACTATATAGTATGGTACAGTTAGCTAAATTCTTGTGATTAGTTGAGTGAGAATGATTAGCACTTTAGAGTTTTATTATCTTAGGTTGGTCGGATTTTAGGCCAATAGATCCCTAAGACGATGACTCATTTTTCATCGATCTGCATATCTACATTCTTAAATTAGGGTAGGCAGACCAATTTTTCGAGCAAAGTTTGTTAGGTGTAACACGACTGCCCTTTCGTTTTGGACAGGTGTTTACATGCATGATTAGTTTATAAACTAGATGGCTAATACCTATCAGTTTATTTTTAGTACATTGTTGGACGATGTTTACCTATTTATTTTCGTTAGGTAAATTCACATAGTTTTGTCATAAACACGGTTACCTTTTATTAATCGATCTCTAATCCTAATATCTATCCTTTTTTAGCCAATTTTTTGATATAGATGGATATGGATATGATAACACACAGTTTCTTTTGTACATTTGCTTTGGACCGATGTAGTTCGTATTGATACGCACGCATCGAATGGATAGCGAAGTAAGTTAATGCACTTTGTATCAATCAAGGCTAGGATCGATACATAGAGCGAGGCAGTGGTTACAAGGAAAAGCATTTTGTATCAATCACTCATTTATCGATACGAAAGACACATTCAGGGATCGATACGAAGAAGGGAGCGATTGATTAATATGAAGAAGGCAGCAGGTGTTCACGGATGCATGCAAACGGTATGTGTTAGTCCCAGAGAAGTTGGTTTTGATGACAACAACCTTAGAATAAGATTATAAAATATAAGTACTAACATTATTGTTTAGATATATATGTATATGCAGGATATATGTACAGGTACCAAAGAATGAAGACTGTACAATATAGAGATTCAAGCACCGATAAACTCAAGATCGAAGATATCAAGATTCAAGACTCATGAGTATTAAGATTATCAAGAGTTTAAGATTTCAATATAAGTAATTTAGTTAGGGATTTTGTTAAAAGTCCTAGAAAAGCACTAACATATTAAAATCCGTTTTATTCGTGGAATGGATTCTATTTCGATCTCATTAAAGGAATGGAACCTTAAATAGGATGGAACCTATGAAAAATCTAGTGGAACATTGTTTTGTATCCACTAATTTTTATTCAAATGTTTTACAAAATTATATCTTGTTTTCAAAATGATTTCAAAATCTTCCTTTTTAAATCAAAAACATCCATCCTGGTTTTAAAATACTTTTAGCCTCAAAATAATCTTTATTTTCAATATCAATTTATCCTTGGTTTTAAACTATCTTTTAATTATAATATGTTTAACTTTTAATATTTATACTTAGATTTAAATATAAAATTATAGTAAAATTTTATATATACCAAAATATTATTCTCTATACTTATTTATGTATTTTAACTATAGTTAAGTATATTTATAAAGTTTAAAATAGTTTTAATACAAGATAGAAGTTATTTTCAAAGAAAAACAAATTACCAAGAATAACTTAGGCCTGTCGACAACCCCAAGGAACCCTTGTCGACAAGGTGACAGTTTATTTCAAAAGTTTGAATTTCAAAGGAAGTATCTATTCGTCATATCCTTTTATGAATGGACATGACTGTTGTCCTACTATAAATAGGTGATGTTTTAAACGAATTTATATTCATATATATTCTCTGATTTCACTCCTCTTCTTCTTCCATATTTCTTTATATACATTTTTACCATTACTCTGCTGAAGTCACCATTGAATCTAACTAGATCATCTCTAGTTTGATTCTCTATCACTATCTCAACAGATCCTAGTGCTATTCGTAGTTATAGACTTCTTTGTAATCAATCGAGTGAGAAAGGTGTGATTTTAGCCTGGAAAATCAATCGGGTGAACTTGTTGCGTGTAAAATCAGGTATCTCTACCCATAGTATTGTGAATCTAGAGCGGTGTACCTCATGGCCTTGAAATCGAGGGTGTAATTGTAAGAACTGATTTTGAAAGAAAATCCGTACTTGTGTTGTGGGACTGGATGTAGGGTAACTCCGAACCAGTATAAAATTCGGTGTGTTCTTTCCTTTATTGCTTTTACTTTATATGTACATCTGTGTTTGATTCTGTGATCATATCTGTGTCTGAATATTGCATACTTTTGTGTTCAAATTAATATAAATTCAAAAAGAATTAGTAATTCCTTAAAACACTATTCACCCCCCCTCTAGTGTTAATTCTAGTCTTAAGATCGCCAATCCACATTTCTCACATTTGGTATCAGAGCAATGTTTTCAAAGTTTCATAATATGAATTTTGAATTTTTTTAAAATAGCTGTGTTTAAAAAACTTGTTAATACTAGTTGAACGGCCCGAAAATCCGTACCCTTTGAAATCGACAATAATCCACACATGTCTAACCCAAAAAGCACAGATTGACAGAAAGTTAAGAGAAAGAAAAGAAGAGAGAAGAAGAGAAGAAAGAGAGAAGATAGAACCAAATAGAACAATACAGAATCTTACATCGCAGCGGAAAATATATAATATCGTATCAATGATCTTTACAAAATAGAAAATGTATATATACATACATAAATCAAAGTTCAATAATCAAACAATAATTATCAGCCTGAACAGTTATAATTACCTGTCCTCACAAATGCCGATAATTTAAAACAGCTAAGCGATGCAACGAATAATCAATAATCAAAAAAATATGCGTATATGAAATGATGATCTCCAGCTCTCCTACTGAAGCTCGAAAAGCACCAAATCTAAACCTGTAAGTATACTCGGTCTGACCCGAGCATTGAAAGGGAAGAACGCCCTTATTAGTCTAGTAAACTAGTGTGAGAAACACGCTCAACTGAATTTATTAAATTACCAAAGCTTTTCCATAGTTTTCAAAACAAAAGTATCTCGTAAGACAAGTCCACACATAAATATGGACATGTTTCTACCTTACGATAACTAAAAAATCTCATATCAAACTCAGGTGATATTATACTAGTGTCTAGTATACAAATAATATTCAAAATAGCCGAAATTGTTACCATTATTAAATTCCAGCATACTAGGCTCTACAAATAAAATGGCAGGTACGTAGTGGAGTTTTGATTTTCATACAAATGACCAAGTGAAGGGACTACCTTCCAGCAGTACATCTCTAGAAGAATGTACAGAGAAACCATCACAAAGTTTCTCTATCAACACAAGACCGGCCCACCTCTATAACTAGATGGTACCGAATATGTCATCCTCCGGTCGTTACCGACCTTTACCGAGGGCCCTCTAGCATACAAACCACAACGATCAGATACACGATGTCATAGCATACAAAGATTTATTTAGAAGAGGGTGATCATATCCTACTTGGGAATGACCCACTTAGCCTTGCCGCATCTAAACCTGTTTTGGTCATTTCCGGTTAATGAGGCCTGACGAGGTAACGATTACCTTTCACAATCACATATCACGTCACTTTGAATGCCACACGGCAATTTCCGTTGACCATTAATTGCCTTCCATAAAAATACAACCCATAAGCTCATACGTCTCAAGGAAGGTGTTAAGCTAAGAGAAGTTGCCTTCTCCGCCCCCACTAATGTACGTTTGTAAAAACCAATGTACGTAATCTATAGAAATGTAATGTCAGACAAACATCCGTACAAGTTGTTCAGGAACAGGACAAACCGAATGTATTTTCCTACCACATCCTGTCGGGAAATCCCTAAGATTAGTAGCGAATAGTTCTCATATTAGATATTTCATAATAAAGTGACCACTGTTATTGGATGTATATTGGGATTTTAACCCCAAACGATCAACAAGCAGTTCCCCACTATACAAATCTAAAATATCAATATCATCACAAGCAACTTGCACAATCATCACATTGGTCCAAAGTGGTTTTCAGATAAATCTGATCCCGGTCTCTTCGCACCAACAAGGCAAAAGCGTTTCTCAACCTCACACAGAAACTAAGTCTCATAGACTTACCACGCCTCCTACTTTCAACTTGCTATCCTTCGGGCCAAGAAGGAAGCTCGATAGATTGGAGTAATACTCTGCACTATACGAATCAACATCCTTAACACAAACGATAATCAAGCCTACACAAAAGGCTACGTACTAAATGTACGACTAAATAGTTTCCATATCAAGTGGAGGAACTAAAATTTGGCCAAATTATGATAGTCGGTTCTTTAACTATCAAAACAAACAAACAAATATTTAGCACTATAACAACCACTAGGCCCTTTTAATTAATCTTTTATTAATTAAATCATTTGTCAAATATTCACTTCAAATTATCTTTAAAAAGGTATATTCTCAAAATCATTTCAACATTGGAAGACATTTCCAAATACTTATTAACAATAAGTAATTCACAAATCAATTATTTTCAACACTTAGAAAATGTTCAATATACTTAAATCGGGATTAAGTATATATTTTATCCTTTAAGGAAAATATTCTCTTTAAACACATTTATTTGGGTTAAAATGACATGTTGCATAAAACATCGTTACGACAACCCAAAATCAATAGTAGAGGGATTCGATAATAAGATAGATATACAAATCCTAATACTATACAAAAACATTTTCTTTCGAAAATCATTTACTATAACAATAGTGTTATAGTCCATATTTCCTTATTTCACGAAAACGACTATTGCAACAATGAATGTTGAAATCTATGATTTCGATACTTAACACATTTTAAAACATCTTTAGACCATTTAATTACATTTACAATATCACTTTCCAAAACATTTCTTTAATATATTATTCACTGTCCAAAATCGTGAATATAAATCGTTTACCAAATTTAATATTATTTCAACATTTAATTTAAAGGACAATTCACTGTCAAAAATCGTGAATAAAATTCCTTTAAATAAATTTCAATATTTAACTTATCAAAATCAATTGATTTCGAATTTATAAAACAATGTTTATAAATTCCATTTATATTTCATAAAAACTTCAATACACAAAATTCCTTTATTAACCAATTCCATTTATAACTCAATTATACACCCAAAATCCATATTATAAGTTAATTACTTATAAATCATTTATTTTACAAATTCATTCATTTTATAACTTCGCAATTCGTAAATCTTATTCACTTATAAAATCCATTTATAACTTCATTTTAACATTTATAAAACTCCTTTATAATTCGAACACTTTGATTTATAAAATATCGATTTTATATATCTTATATATATTACCGTTTATTATAACTTCAAAAATTTCCGTTCAAACTATTTTACAAAATAGTTCATTCCATATTCCAAAAATCATAATTTACTATATTTCACAGAAATCATAATTTTTATAACATAAAAATTATAATATTTATTTATTCAAAATAAATTCAATTCTTTTACAATTCAAAAATCAATAAAATGTTTATTTTCGATATCACTTTAAAATCCTTTTAAAATTGAAAATCATCACTTTAACATTTTTAAATTTTCAAAATATGGCCTAATGCTACAACAACACTAAATACAACAATCACGGCATCCAAAACATCATATATCATATGATAACAGAATATATCACAATATTTGTAAAATAAAACCAGTACTAGTGAGGAATCCAGTTGGATCCCTCCAACCTGTCACCTGCAATAAATATACATATTAGAATATGTATACAATGTCCACTTCGAGGCAGACTCGCATACAAAGGGTCATCCGCTCATATACGGGAACGTATAGGGTCATCTGCTCCATAGGCAGGTACATATATCCAAATACCAATCAATTATCAATCATCATAAATAATATTTATTTCTTACTTATATAAAATATCAGTGAGTTAGAAAGAGTGAGCTGTACTCACATTGATTGTAGTCGCGATTTCAGCGTTTTATTCCGAATCGAATAAAATTAAACGACTGTTTAATTTTACCCAAAATCCATACTAGCTTCAATCAGCACCAAACCAGCTCCATCGTGTACTGCTCATCAATACAAACCAAACACAATTCGTTTTGTGCGAAATAGACCTTGTATGACAAAGTTATGTAGTTTTAAAGTTTATACGATTTAATATACAATTTATTTTCAATTTTATTTTCAATTTTTTTTAACCTTTTCAATCTGAGCCGTTAGTTTCTCTATAGAAAATCATGGTCATTCCCTCTATTCTTCTTCCCCAGGCTAACATATGCGACTGAACCCAGTTATGCAACCAATAGTCGATCGACGCACCACCTTCAGGACGACCGGAGGTCGATCGAACCGCATCATCACGAGCACCATCACTCGCTACACCCCCAGCCCCAGCCACACCAAGCTCGGCTGTGTGTAGACTTTGAAAAAAGAGCCGAAACGTACGATGTTCAAATAGGAATTGTCGTCTATTTACTCGATTAAATCGATCATCCCCGTATGGATATGAAGATCTCGCGAAGCTCTTCAACATTGCAGTTGAAAGTTTTTTGAATTGATTTATGGATTTGAAGAAATTAAGAGGAAAAGGGAACAAATTTCTGCCATTCAAAGCTAATGGCGGCTTACCCTAGCTTGTTAGGGTTTTGTTGAAAAACAAGAAAATGTTGGCCTTTTATAGAAAATTTACACGCATTATTCATCCAAAAAATTTCCAAACTCGAAACGAAGCGTGCCGCCAGACGTTGATAATGTTTTACCCCTATTTCGAACGTAATGGAATATATATTGAGAGCCAATTCGACAGTATTTGAAAGATAGGTTTTCGAATCGACTAATTTAAGTTTAAAATTCACTTAAACAGATTTCTACGCGTTTTAGCTTTCTCCGAACAAACCATAAACCCGATTGATACAAAATTTGAAATCTTACAATAATATAACATTACGGATCCGATGAAACTAGTTTCATCGAAATCCGAGACTGTTTGAAAAATGACTATTTTTACACATTAATTAAATATTAAAATATTCAATTTCTACAACTTGACTTCTAGTTCGATTTTAGAAGTTCTATAACATATTTCTAAATCAAATAAGATTTAATTCAACTTAATCTTTTTTATTCCTTTTAAATCCAAATTATAATTATTTACACAATTTCAAATATTAAATTATCGATTTAATTATCCAATTAAATCCAGATATTCGAAATATAATCTATTCAGCTTATAAATTTAACTTGTGCATATTTAACATCAATTAAATATACGAATTTCAAATGGATAAAATTCTGGTCGTTACATTCTCCCCTACTTAAAAGAATTTCATCCTCGAAATTACCAAGAAAAAGTCTAACATTTCGAAAATCCATTAGTTAAACTTCTTATAACACTTTTCTAAGTTTACGAATCCATATATAGTTATCTTTTCAAAACAAACTACTATCGTTTAACTTTTAATTCAAAAATCACTCTTTAGTTACCAAAAGTTTTCCAATTTTTCCAAAAAAATTCTAACGCCTTTAATTTCAAAAAAAATTCGCCAGCATCTCCTTTGCGCGGTTCAATCATAGTAGGATCATAACATATTTATATATATCACAAATATACATCTCATCATTAAGGATGAGGCATCCCGAAGGGAAAAAGTGTAAAAGTACGATATGTAATCCGAGATATGTACCTTATATATTATTTGCGAGCATATACGGCTAATATAGCATGAAAGCGAGCTCCAAATGTGAAGCGTACGCCATCCGCACCTACTAAACACTCAACAAACCAATGAGAAACATGTATATATGAATGTAATATCAATATACAACATATACCAACAACTATATATGCCAATATAACAAATGCTACAAAAGAAACAAATCCAATCATCAAACAACTATCATCCAATTAATCCATATCTATCCAATCAATCCATAACCAAATTAATATACATTCACTTTTCATTAATATTCGTTGAATTGGTTTTCAATTCAAAATCACATTAGATTCATTAACATTGGATTTTACTAACATTTATTTGTTCAAATTCAATTAATTTACATTCACTAATTTACATTCAAGTTTGTTTACTTCCAATTCAAATCAAGTTCATTTCTATTTATTCTTACTTCAGTTTCAATTTGAATTCAATTATTTTAATTTCATTTCATTAATTCAATTTCGTTTCATATGAATTTTTATACAATTAATTGGCATCCATCTCACAGTCAATGTATAACCAACATAACCAAATTAATTTAATCTACTCTCAACATTCATATTTACTTCATTTCCATTTAATTTGGCTCAACACTTTTAATATTACCATTAATTCACAACTTCTTAACATAAGTTTTATTCAATTTTTAACTACATTTCTAATGCTAATTCATTTTACCACTAAAGTTGAATTTCTTTATATAACTCAAGTTCATATTCATTTAATTAATTCATTTCATTGATTCATTTTATTAATTCACTTTATTAATTTACTTTGATACCAAAATCAACTTCATTCAACATTACTTAAGTTATGTTTCATTTCAGCTCACTTGCATTTACTTTCACTTATACAACTAAAATTCATTTCTAATTTATTTCAAATTTCAAATCACTATTCAAATTCAGGTTTGTTTTGCTTAACAAAATTGTTTAACCATTTTAACAATTGGTTTTACTTACTTTTTCTCACTTTATAAGTTATACAAGTTATTATTTAATCTTTCATAAACATTTACCTAAGTTTACTTCCATTCACAAAACTCATTTTATAATTTCAATTCATGGTTATGCAATCACTTTACAACTTAGGTTTATTTAAACTTTCAAATTCAATTGTACAATCACTTAACCACTTACGTTTAATTTCAAATCATATATCTAATATGCTAACTCAAATTTATTTCAATTTTACCAAAGCTAAAATTTTATTATCTCATGTATTATAAGTCCAAAACTTATTTTACTTATATTTATCAATTACAACTTGGATTTTAAATCAAATTTGCTTAACTCAACAAAACTTCAATTTTCAATTTACAATTGGTAGAAAATCCATCATAGAGAAACTCGAAAATGATACTGATAATACAGCAGTCATCACCCTTATTATTTCCCAGTAACAATAGTGAATTCAATGCTTTAAATTCTTTCAAAAAAAAATCCTTTTATCTATAAATCTTTTACTTATATGATTTCATTGTTCGCTTTACTTATATAAGATCATTTCAAATTTATTTATCTTGTTAAGATTTATGTTAATATAATCTCTTTAACTTTGAAAAATGACTTCCAAAATAAACGGGATTCAAAATTTCAAATTCATAGTTTAAATTCATTTTTATTTATAACACATATTGTTTCATTTCTTATATATAAGATTATTTTGCAATTGTAAATCATATTAATTATAATTCCATACTATATATATATAATTCATTTGCTCATGTAATTATTCTCTTACAATTGTTATTTCTATTAAAATTATTCAAACAACTTTTATTAACTTATATATATTAACATTTTCAAACAACCAGACAATCAAATTATATACACTTTAATAATTTTTGAAAATTAAACCTTTGCATAAAAAATATAATCGAGGTAAAATTATTTCATTTACCCAATTTAAAATAATACTATGTCGACTTACCTCGTTTAAGTATTTGGAAATCCCTATCGATAATATGGCGTCACACATACCGACCAGAATTCACAAACAACTCAACGGATAAGTAATCATAGTATAAAACATTTTATATTCACTAACAAATATGCGCTCATATATATAATACACTCAACTCAATCTAGGGTGCTACTGTCCCCAACTATACTAAGTATAAATCAAAGCTTAGGAATATACAAAATCTAAGCTCTAATACTAATTGTGACAACTCGAAAATCTGTACCTTTTGATATTGATAATAATCCACACTTGTTTGATCCAAAAAGCACAAATTGACAGAAAGTCAAGAGAAAGAAAAGAAGAGAGAAGAAGAGAATAAAGAGAGAAGATCGAACCAAATAGAACAACACAGAATCTCACATCGCAGCGGAAAACATATAATATCGTATCAATGATCTTTGCAAAATAGAAAATGTATATATACAAACATAAATCAGATTTCAACAATCAAACAATATTTATCAGCCTGAATAGTTATAATAACCTGCCTCACAAATGCCAACTAAGCAATGCATCAGATGATCAATAATCAAAAAAATACGCATATACGAAATGAAGATCTCCAACTCTCTTACCGAAGCTCCAAAAGAACCAAATCTAAACCTGTAAATATACTCGGTCAGACCCGAGCATTGAAAGGGAAGAACGCCCGGATCAGTCTGGTAAACCAATGTAAGAAACACACTCAACTGAATTTATTAAATTACCAAACCTTTTCCTTAGTTTTCAAAACAAAAGTATCTCGTAAGACAAGTCCACACATAAATATGGACATGTTTCTACCTTACGATAACTAAAACATCTCATATCAAACTTAGGTGATACTATACTAGTGTCTTGTATACAAATAATATTCAAAATAGCCGAAATTGTTACCATTATTAAATTCCAGCATACTAGGCTCTATAAATAAAATGGCAGGTACGTAGTGGATTTTGGATTTCTATACAAATGACCAGGTGAAGGGACTACCTTCCGGCAGTACATCTCTAGAAGAATGTACCGAGAAACCAACATAAAGTTTCTCTACCAGCAAAAGACCGGCCCACCTCTATAACTAGATAGTACCGAATATGTCATCCTCCAGTCTTTACCGACCTTTACCGAGGGCCCTCTCGCATACAAACCACAATAATCAGATACACGACGTCATTGCGTGCAAAGGTATATCTAGAAGAGGATGATCATATCCTACTTGGGAATGACCCACTTAGCCTTGCCGCATCTAACCTTGTTTTGGTCATTTCTGGTTGATGAGGCCTGACGAGCTAACGATTACCTTTCACAATCAAATATCACATCATTTTGAATGCGACATGGCCATTTCTGTTGACCACTAATTGCCTTCCACAAAAATACAACCCTTAAGCTTATACGTCTCAAGGAAGGTGTTAAGCTAAGAGAAGTTGCCTTCTCTTCCACCACTGATGTACGTTTGTAAAAATCAATATACGTAATCTATAGAAATGCAATGTCAGACAAATATCTATATAAGTTGTCCAGGAACAGGACAAACCGAAGGTACTTTCCTACCACATCCTATTGGGAAATCCCTAGGATTAGTAGCGAATAGTCCTTGCATTGGATATTTCATACCACTGCTACTGGATGTATATTGTGATTTTAACCCCAAACGATCAACAAGCAGTCCCCCACTATAAAAATCCGAAATATCAATATCATCACAGGCAACCTGCACAATGTTGCGACTTTTCTATTGATTAGAAAAACACAAATTTTAATAAATTCTGCAAGCGCACAGGCGTGTAGTATGCAGGTCGAACACAGAGAATTGTATTTTAAAACAATTGAAATTCATAGTTAAATCTTAGGCGTGTTAAACGAATTCGACGGTGAATTTGAACAGAAAATAAAAACAATAACATACACCGAATCGATTCCGAAACTAATCGAAATTGCAACCAAAATATAAAATTGTAAAAATCAGAACATAAATTGAAATTGTGGATAAGAAAATAACAGAGAAAACAACTGAAATATTTATTACCTAACTGAAAGGAGTGCATAAAATAATTAAGAACAAGAATAAATAAATTGCTAAATCTAATCAACAATTCTACGTATTCTGTTCGAAAATAAAAACACTGCTGAATTTGAACCTAAACTTGAAGAAGAGTGATGGGGTAAGAGATGATTTTCCATCTGCATTGCTCTCTCTATTTAAAGACTTCAACCTCCACAAATAACCCTAGTATTTAGGTCCTTGTGCTTGATATTTGGAGAAAAATAACGCCACCTCACTTTGAATTGTTCTTTGCTTTGTTATTTAATTAACAAGTGGCCTTGCTTTGAGAGATTTTCAGGCTAAACTTTGAAAGTTTATTTTCAATATTTGCATTTGCTTTCTTGCATGAATAGTACACATGTTGGTGACGTGAGATGGATTTCTTCATGAACGATATGTACTTTCTCTTCGAATTATTCGGTACTCAAAATGTTGCACTTTTTTTTGCGTGTCATTTGAACCATTGGACGACACAACCAATTAATTTCAACGTTGCACTTCGGAATCTATAATCTGCAAAACCATAACAAAATACCCGTATAATACCTCTTTATTAAAATAAAAATATATGAAACAAACGGTTTAAAATGTAGAAAATATGTTCATCAAATACCCCCACACTAGAATTTTATTCGTCCTCGAATAAGCAAGAAAATAAAACTAACTAAATCCTTTTTTGTAGGAAACACGATTGCATTGAACGTATGCAACAAGCCATTAAACCTCTAGGTGTCCCTAGTAGGACAAGTGGTGTCTCGTGGGGGTTTTCTGCGCGTACTACCCATAAAATCCAAATGCAGTATGTGATGATTCTAATGTACTACATGAATGCAAAGTTTTAAACAAATGGAGATTCGATTTACTTCAGAATAATTGTAATAAAATAATGTATATCAGTTTTAGTCAACTTTTAGAAATTGTTCGTTCCTCACTAAACACAAATTTCAATATAACTCAAGTTTTCATACATTAGATTCTAGTTTGGCCAGTTGCTCCGGTCGATAACATAGTGCAACCATGAAATAAATTCTTCACTGTTAATCGATGTTTTTTTCAAAATGGTATTTTTCATTTCCATTCGTATAACAAGCCAAATCAACCAAGTCAAGAAGTGTTTCGGTTTCAAAGCTTAGACTCTCTTTACTAATATTTTTTTTCTTTTTTTTACACCTAACTTTTGGACCAAGGTATACCATCCATGCACTACCTCGCGGGCTTACGTGAGAGTTGGGACAGAGTTTGGCGAATTGTGCGAACTGACGCTGACTATGTCAGAAAAGGTCGGTAATCCTTAGGTGATTATTTATTTAATTATTTATACACCTAACTCAAAATGCTGCGGCCAGATATACCATCCATGCGCTGCATTGCGGGCTTATGTGAGAAGAGTACAGAGCGTGGCGAGTGCACACACTTTCATAAGTGTGCACACCTATTGATTCTAGGTGTTTCTTCTTCTTATTATTATTATATTTTTTTGAATTAACTAAAGAGAGTTATGCAAATCAACTTAGCAACACTTAACTTCAATGATTTGAAATGTCAACGCATGTACTTTAATTCTGCTACTTTTTTTTTAAATAAAGACTACAGTTTAGAAAGGATTTCATAACCATCACCTACGAATCCCCCCATATACTAACCTCACTATTATCGCTTATAATTCAACTTTTCATTATATTTTACATTTGAAATTAGTGATTCACAAAAAATTTCATCAATTGACTTCAACTGCTTACTTACTTTGTCTTGACTAATTAAAAATAAATCGCAGTCCTGAAAATAATGGGAAATGAGAAAAAAAATTGAAAGGAAATTTGAAAAGAAATAATGAGATGATTTTTTTAAATGATGCCACACTATGAAATATGAACAAACAGAAGGAGATATGCGTCCCCCCGCACTGGAATGAGACAGTGTCCCAACTGTCAAATGGAATGCAAAACAGAAAAAGAAAATAAAAGATGTACAACTTGATATGTACAGATAGTGAGTGGCTTATGCCGAGTAGCTAGGTTCATGGAGATCCACGAACTCATCGTCCTCGTGTTGTTCAAACTCTAGAAATGGCTTCAAGCGATGTCCATTAACCTTTGAAATGGAACTGTCCCTTGGATTTTTAATTTCAATTGCACCATAAGGGTATACTTTTTCACAATATATGGACCTGTCCATCGAGATCTCAATTTGCCCGAAAATAAATGAAGTCTGGAATTATATAAGAGAACTTTCTGATCTACTTCGAATGTCTTATGAAGTATGGATTTATCATGATAGAATCTAGTTTTCTCTTTATAAATCTTTGCATTTTCATACGCTTCATTTCTTAGTTCTTCTAATTCTGACAATTGTAATTTACGATGCGATCCGGCTTTTTCTATGTCCAAATTAAGGTATTTGATTGCCCAAAGTGCACGGTGCTCGAGCTCAAGAGGTAAATGGCATGCTTTTCCAAAGACCAATCGGTATGGTGACATTCGTAGATTGGTTTTATAAGCTGTGCGAAATGCCCAAAGGGCGTCTATCAATTTAGATGACCAATCTTTTCTGTTGGAGTTAACTGTCTTTTCAAGAATTTGTTTAATTTGTCTATTGGAAATCTCGACTTGACCATTAGTCTGTGGATGATATGGAGTAGATAGTTTATGAGTGATAGAGCATTTCTTAAGAAGAGATTCAAAAGCATGATTAAAAAAATGAGAACCGTTGTCGCTTATAATGGCTCGAGGTGTACCAAAACGGGAAAATATGTTTTCATTCAAAAATTTGACAACAACTTTATTATCATTCGTTCTGGTGGGAATGGCCTCAACCCCTTTAGACACGTAATCTACTGCAAGTAGGATGTAGAGGTTTCCAAAAGAATTAGGAAAAGGACCCATGAAATCGATGCCCCAAACATCAAAAATTTTGATGACAACGATTGGGTTTAGGGGCATCATGTTACGTTTGGAAATACGATCTGTTTGTTGACATCTAGCGCATTTGGAGCAAAATTTGTTGGCATCACGAAAAAGAGAAGGCCAATGAAAACCGCACTGTAACACCTCGGCAGCAGTTTTCTTTGCTCCAAAATGACCTCCACATGCTTGATTATGTGAAAAAGAGAGGATGCTATGAAATTCATGTTCGGGGACATATCTACGTATGATTTGATTGGTGTAATATTTTAAGAGATAAGGATCGTCCTAGTAGAAATTTCGAACATTGGAGAGAAATTTTTGTTTATCTTATTTTGACCAATGGGAAGGTGTATCATTTGTGACAAGATAATTTACGATGTCTGCGTACAATGGTGCACAGGAGAGGGAAAGAATTTGTTCATCGGGAAAATGATCATTGATTTGAGAGTTATCGTAGTTTTCATGAACAATACGAGAAAAATGATCAGGTGCGACATTTTCAGAACCCTTTTTATCCCGTATTTCTAGGTCAAACTCTTGAAGAAGGAAAATCCAAAGGATTAAGAGGGGTTTGGCATCCTTTTTCATGAGTAAATACTGCAAAGCGGCGTGATCGGTGTAAACTATGACCTTAGAACCTATGAGATATGATCTAAACTTATCGAGGGCAAAGATAACCGCTAAAAACTCTTTTTTAGTGGTTGAGTAATTCAATTGAGCTTCGATAAGAGTTTTGCTAGCATAATAGACGACTCGAGGAAGTTTATCAATTCGTTGACCTAAGATGGCTCCAATGGCATAATCAGAAGCGTCGCACATTAATTCGAAGGACAAAGTCCAATTTAGAGGTTGGATGATAGGTGCAGTGGTCAAGATCGATTTAAGGGTTTCGAAAGATGTTTTACATTCATTGGAAAATTCAAATTTAACGTCTTTAGCCAGAAGATTCGAAAGAAGTTTTGAAATTTTTGAGAAATCTTTAACGAACCTCCTATAGAATCCTGCATGGCCGAGAAATGAGCTAATGTCCTTTATGGACCTTGGAGGAGGAAGGCCAACAATAAGATCAACTTTAGATTTGTCAACTTCTATGCCATTTTGAGAGACAACATGACCTAAGACTATTCCTCGCTTAACCATAAAATGACATTTTTCCCAATTAAGAATGGGAAATTTCTCCTTACATCGCTTTAAGACACGTTCTAAATGAAGGAGGCATTGATCAAAGGATGACCCATAGATTGAAAAATCTCCATGAATATTTCTAAGAAATCTTCCACCATATCAGAAAATATACTCATCATACATCTCTGAAAGGCAGCGGGAGCATTACAAAGACCGAAGGGCATGCAACGATAAGCGAAAGTTCCGAAGGGACATGTGAACGTCGTTTTGTGTTGATCCTCTAAAGCAATGGGAATTTGATTATAGCCGGAGTAACCATCAAGAAAACAATAATATTCATGACCGGCTAAGCGTTCGAGCATTTGATCAATAAAAGGGAGGGGATAATGATCTTTTCTTGTTGCTGCATTGAGTTTTCGATAGTCGATGCAAACAGGCCATTTTTTTTGACTTTTGTCGAAACTAGTTCGTTATTCTCAT
Organism: Allium cepa; assembly: GCA_030765085.1. Classification (NCBI taxonomy): domain Eukaryota; kingdom Viridiplantae; phylum Streptophyta; class Magnoliopsida; order Asparagales; family Amaryllidaceae; genus Allium; species Allium cepa. The sequence continues at coordinate 10,088,105 of CM060942.1, forward strand.
TTTTTGTCACAGTGTTTCCAGACTTCTTGGGCACAACTTTTACCGGACTTACCCAAGTACTATCAGAGATATGGTAGATAATGTTATTGTCTAAACATTTGATAATTTCTTCCTTTACCACTTCTCTCATATTAGAGTTTAATCGCCTTTGAGCTTCGCGAGTGGGTTTAGCCTTGTCGACTATATGTATTCGATGTTCAATAATTGATGGACTAATTCCCTTAGTGTCAGTGATTACTCATCCTAGCCTCTTTATTTTCCCTTAAATTTTCAAAAGTTGTTCTTCTTGGTCCTTAATGAGATCGGATGCCAAGATTACAGGGAAATTTTTCGAAGAATTTAAGTATGCGTACTTAAGATCGTTTGGAAGAGGTTTGAGGTCTAATTTAGGGCGTACTTCTTTTGAGGCTTCAGTAGACATCAACTGATTGAATTCTAGTGAATTATGAGAAGAGCATAGCATATCATTTAATTCATAAATATATTCATCTTCATTTAAATTAGAATTAAAATGATCTAGGCACATGTTAAGAGACTCCGTAATATCACTAAAATCATTTTCTACAATTGTTTGGATCATGTCAACTTCTTCTATTTCAAGATCCCTTGGTTGTTTGTTAAGATTGGATATATTTAGTTCAAGGGTTAGGTGCCCAAAGGAAAGTCGGAGTTGACCATTCCTACAATTTATGATAGCATTTGATGTTGCTAAGAATGGACGACCTCATATCAAGGGAATCCGACCGTTAGGATTTGAGACAGGTGCGGTCTCTAGTACTATGAAATCGACTGGGAAATAGAATTGTTCGATTTGTATCAAAACATCTTCAACTGTGCCCAAAGGTTTTTTGACAGATCGTTCATCTTGTTGAATTGTGATGTTTATAGGTTTTAATTCCCGTAGTCCATGTTGACAGTACACAGTATAAGGCAAAAGATTCACACTCGCTCCAAGATCGAGTAAGGCATGACTAATGTGAGTGTTACCTATTTTACAGCCGACAACCGGGGTCCTTATACTTGATTGGGGAGGGATTTGAAAGAACAGAGCTAGTGTTTGCAGTTAGAAATGCAGTCTTAGGAACGTTATTGGCGCGCTTTTGAGTACATAGCTCTTTCACACATTTGGCGTATTGAGGAATTTTCTCGATGGTATTAGGAAGTGGAATATTGATTCGAACTTGTTTGAAGATTTCAAGAATTTAGTCAAAATTAGCCGGCTTCTTCTTTTTGTTGAGTCTATGAGGAAATGGAGCTACGGGTTTATAGGCTCGTTGGGTAGTTTTTTCATTCGAAGAAGAAGGTGTGATATTAGAGGGTAAAGATAAGGGAGCTGAAATGTTGGGGTTGCCAACATCAGAAAGTGAAGAGTGGTTGGGATTGCTAACCTTGAATGAAGAATTAGAGTTGTTTGGATTGACAACAGTGGGTGTTGACTGAGTTTCAAAATTTTGAACAAGAGAAGACTTAAGAACGACGTCGGGGTTGCCGACATGGTTGTCCACCTTCTTTCCAGACCTTAGTGTGGTGACAACATTAACCAGATTTACATTTTCGTCCTCACAAAGATTTACTCCTCGAGAGTTATACTTTGGATTCACTTTGGTTTGACTAGGCAATTTACCTTTCTCATTGATTTTCATGAGATCTTTCATCATTATCAACATTTGTTCATTTTGTTTGGTGATTTGCTCAATTCTTGCATCTTGGTTAGTGATTTGTTCGTTTTGTTTAGAGAGTTTTTTTTCCAATCAAGTAATTTCTTGTGAAGGTTGAGAAGGTTGGGTTGATGGATTGAAATTAGGATGCCTGTTTGGTTGATTCGAAGGTTTTGTTTGAGGAGTTGGTTGTGAATTTTGAGCATTAGATGTTGGGGCTCGATAATTTGGATTTGGTATCATCAGATACATATGCGATGGATTAGCCACATTGTTTGGATTTGACCATGAAATATTTGGATGATGCTTCCAGTTAGGGTTGTACGTGGATGAATAAGGACTGTTTTGAGCTATAACATTGATTTGGTCTTGTGTGTAGTAATGGGGTAGTCCTTCTCCTTCTTGAGGAGTTTGGGCATCTAGAGGAAGATGTGATGGGTCAATGGCATGTACTCTCTGTTTGGAGTATGAATTGGAACACGAATTGTTTCTCATTGCATATCCTTTTTCGAGTACTCTTCTAAAAATTCCCAAGCTTCCTCGTCTGTTTTTGCCATGAATTCTCCTCCGCACATTGATTCGAGTTGGGATCTTGTTTATAGTTAAGCCATTCATAAACGATTTGGCACAAAACGTGTTAGGGATTGCATGATGTGGGTAACTATATAACAATTGATTGAACCTTTCAAAATATTTTGAAAAAGTTTCTCCTTTATTCTGAGAGAATTGGTTGATTTCAGTTCGAATTTTAAGAGTTTTGTGGAAAGGAAAAAAACTTCTTTAAAAATATAGTAACGAAATCATCCCAACTTTTAATTGAATTTTTAGGAAGAGAATTAAGCCATCTTTTCGCACTTTCTAGAAGTGCAAATGGAATAAGCCTTAGCTTGATGGATTCATTAGGAAGTTGTTGCATTTTAGTTGTAGAAGCGTATAATTCAAATTCGCTAAGAAATTCATATGCATTTTTAGAACCAGTGAATTTTGGTACCCCTTGGATAAAAGAATGTTTTAGCTCAAAATTATTTCCTTCGGCGGGTGGAAATGAAATAACCGAAGGTTGAACAGTCGGTGTTGGATAGCATCGGTCTCTAAGGGATAATGGTCGATTCTCATGAAATTTATTATTTTCAACATGTGATTTAGGTAATAATTTTGGTGAATTGTGGTGTGAACTGTGTTGTGAACCGTGTTGTGAACCGTGATTGCTCATATTTGTTTGATTCGAAATTTCCATTGATTTGTTTAATGAAATATTTTGGCTTTCTAAACGATTAAAATTATTTCTTGCCCAAACGCGTATAAACAAATCAAGATGTAATAGCCAAAAGTAGATTTATAACAGTTTTTTGTCGGGCACCTGTAGAGTAAAAAAATACCTACAGAGGGGTATGGCTGTCCGTCCAGTGCAACTAAGCAGTGCTGGTGATTTAAACTCCACAGTTTGCGGTTGCTATGTTATCGCTACCTGTCAGATATCTAAGAGCTGATATCCTTAGAAAAAAACGAAACTGCAATCGTGTGTTGTTGATGCAATTGAAGCAAGCAAATGATGTGGATGATGTAGTGAAAAAATGTCTTGTTTAAAGGAAAACCAACGTATGTAACTAATGGGAGTTTGAGGGCATGAAGTGGCAACAAGCGTATGCACACTAACGTATGCTGAAAATAGAGAAATTAAATGAACCAGTGTGAATGCTTGTGCTAAACAGAAACTAAATGAACAAGAGTGAAAATATGCAGATCATGATTCGAAAATGTGAGAACATGAAAACTGCTTGCGTGAAAAATGGTTGGACGTCGGACACGTGATATAAAATTAAATGTGGATGAAAAGAACGAATGTAAATTGAATGCAAAAGAATGTAAAAGCGTAAGTGCAAAATATAACATGAGATACTAAAATAAGAGTAATGTGAGCTGCGTATGTGAAATGCAACTGACTGATATGCAACGAACGTAAGGAATCGAAACAGCAAAAATATGCAGCAAATGAAAAGAAAAAATGATTTTTTTAAGTAAAACGCTGCTTTAATGAAAGGAACTGAAAAACGAAAAAAATGATTTTTTTTGAAAACTAAAGAAAAAATAATAAATTAACACGAATAGACTTAAAAAACGAAAAATCGAAAATTTCAAGATAGCAATTCCCTAGCAACGGCGCCAAAAACTTGTTGCGACATTTTATTGATTAGAAAAGCACAAATTCTAATGAATTCTGCAAGCGCACAGGCGTGTCGTATGCAGGTCGAACACAGGGAATTGTATTTTAAAACAATTGAAATTCATAGTTAAATCTTAGGCGTGTTAAACGAATTCGACGGTGAATTTGAACAAAAAATAAAAACAATAATATACTCTGAATCGATTCCGAAACTAATCGAAATTGCAACCAAAATATAAAATTGTAAAAATCGAAACAGAAATTGAAATTGCGGATAAGAAAATAACAGAGCAAACAACTGAAATATTTATTAACTAACTGAAAGGAGTGCATAAAATAACTAAGAACAAGAATAAATAAATTGCTAAATCTAATCAACAATTCTACGTATTCTGTTCGAAAATAAAAACACTGCTGAATTTGAAACTAAACTTGCAGAAGAGTGATGGGATAAGAGATGATTTTCCATCTGCATTGCTCTTTCTATTTAAAGACTTCGGCCTCCACAAATAACCCTACTATTTAGGTTCTTCTGCTTGATATTTGGAGAAAAATAATGCCACCTCACTTTGAATTGGTCTTTTCTTTATTATTTGATTAACAAGCGGCCTTGCTTTGAGAGATTTTCAGGCTAAACTTTGAAAGTGTATTTTCAATATTTGCATTTGCTTTCTTGCATGAATAGTACACATGTTGGTGACGTGAGTTGCATTTCTTCATGAACGATATGTACTTTCTCTTCGAATTATTCGGTACTCAAAATGTTTCACTTTTTTTTGCATGTCATTTGAACCATTGGACGGCACAACCGATTAATTTCGACGTTGCACTTCGGAATCTATAATCTGCAAAACCACAAAAAATACCCATATAATACTGCTTTATTAAAATAAAAATATATGAAACAAAAGGTTTAAAATGCAGAAAAATACGTTCATCACACAATCGTCGCATATACGATGGTCTGAAGTGGTTTTCAGATAAATCTGATCCTGATCTCTTCGCACCAACAACGCAAAAGCGTTTCTCAACCTCACACAGAAACTAAGTCTCATAGACTTATCATGTCTCCAACTTTCAACTTGCTATCCTTCGGGCAAAGAAGGAAGCTCGATGGATTGGAGTAATACTCTGCGCTATACGAATCGACATCCTCAACACAAACTATAATCAAGCCTACACAGAAGGCTACGTACTAAGTGTACGACTAAATAGTTCCCACATCAAGTCGGGGAACTAAAATTTAGCCAAGTTCTGATAGTCGTTCTTTAACTATCAAAACAAACAAACAAATATTCATCACTATAACAACCACTAGGACCTTTTAATTAATCTTTTATTAATTAAATCATTTGCCAAATATTCAATACAAATTATCTTTAAAAAATATATTCTCAAAATCATTTCAACATTGGAAAACATTTCCAAATACTTATTTTATTTAACAATAAGTAATTCACAAATCAATTATTTTCAACACTTATAAAATATTCAATATACTTAAGTTAGGATAAAGTATATATTTTATCCTTTAAGGAAAACATTCTCTTTAAACACATTTATTTGGGTTAAAATGACATGTTGCGTAAAACATCGTTACGACAACCCAAAATCAATATATAGGGATTCGATAATAAGATAGATATATGAATCCCAATACTATACAAAATCATTTCCTTTCGAAAATCATTTACTATAACAACAGTGTTATAGTCCATCATTTCCTTATTTCTCGAAAACGTCTATTGCAACAATGAATGTTGAATCTATGGTTTCGATACTTAACACATTTAAAACATCTTTAAACCATTTAATTATATTTACAATATCACTTTCCAAAACATTTCTTTAATATATTATTCATTGTCCAAAATCGTGAATATAAATCGTTTATCAAATTTTATATTATTTCAACATTTAATTTAAAGGACAATCCACAGTCAAAAATAATGAATAAAATTCCTTTAAATAAACTTCTATATTTAACATATCAAAATCAGTTGATTTCGAATTTATAAATCAATGTTTATAAATTAAATTTATATTTTATAAAATCTTCAATACAAAAAATTCTTTTATTAACCAATTCCATTTATAACTCAATTATGTACCAAAAATCCATATTATAAGTTAATTACTTATAAATCATTTACTTCACAAATTCATTCATTTTATAACTTCGCAATTCGTAAATCTTATTCACTTATAAAATCCATTTATAACTTCATTTTAACATTTATAAAACTCCTTTCTAATTCTAACACTTTAATTTATAAAATATCAATTTTATAAATCTTATACATATATACACTGTTTATTATAACTTCAAAAATCTCCATTTAAACTATTTTACAAAATAGTTCGTTTCATATTCAAAAAATCATAATTTACTATATTTCACAGAAATCATAATTTTTATAACATAAAAGTTATAATATTTATTTAATCAAAATAAATTCAATTCCTTTACAATTAAAAAATCAATAAAATGTTTATTTCCAAAATCAATTTAAAATCCGTTTAAATTTGAAAATCATCACTTTAACATTTTTAAATTTTCAAAATATGTCCAATGCTGCAACAACACTAAATACAATAATCACGGCATCCAAAACATCATATATCATATGATAACAAAATATATCACAATATCTGTAAAATAAAACCAATACTGGTGAGGAATCCAGTTGGATCCCTCCAACCTGTCACCTGCAACAAATATACATATTAGAATATGTGTACAATGTCCGCTTCGAGGCAGACTCACGTACAAAGGATCATCCGCTCAAACACGGGAACGTATAGGGTCATCTGCTCCACTAGGCAGGTGTATATATATATATATATCCAAATACCAATCAATATATCAATCATCATAAATAATATTTATTTCTCACTTATATAAAATATCAGTGAGTTGGAAAGAGTGAGTTGTACTCACATTGATTGTAGTCGCGATTTCAGCGTTTTATTCCGAATAAAATTAAACGAACGTTTAATTTTGTCCAAAATTCACACTAGCTCTAATTAGCACCAAACCAGCTCTATCGCATAGTGCTCGTCAATACAAATCCAACGCAATTCGTTTCGTGCGAAACGGACCTTGTATGACAAAGTTATGCAGTTTTAAAGTTTATACGATTTAATATACAATTTATTTTCAAAAAATTTCAACCTTTTCAATCTCCGCCGTTAGTTTCTCTAAGAAAATCACAACCGTTCCCTCTATTTTTCCTCCCTAGGCTAACATATGCGACCGAACCCACTTACGCAACCAATAGTTGATCACCGCACCACCTTCACGACGACCGGAGGTCGATCGAACCGCATCATCGCGAGCATCATCACTCGCTACACCCCCGGCCCCAGCCATGCCAAGCTTGGCCGCTGTAGACTTTGAAAAATGAGCCGAAACATACGATGTTCAAATACGAATTGTCGTCGATTTACTCGATTAAAATCGATCATCCCCGTATGGATGTGAAGATCTCGTGAAGCTCTTCAAAATTGCAGTTGAAAGTTTTTTGAATTGATTTACGAATTTGAAGAAATTAAGAGGAAAAGGAAACAAATTTCTAGCCGTTCGAAGCTAATGGCGGGTTGCCCTAGCTTGTTAGGATTTTGTTGAAAAACAAGAGAATGTTGGCCCTTTATAGAAAATTTACGCGCACTATTCATCCGAATTTTTTCCGAACTCGAAAGGAAGCATGCCGCCAGGCGTTTATAATGTTTTACCCCTGTTCCGAACGTAATGGAATATATATCGAGAGCCAATTCGATAGTATTTGAAAGATATGGTTTCGAATCGACTAATTTAAATTTAAAATTCACTTAAACAGATTTCTACGCGTTTTAGCTTGCCCCAGACAAACCGTAAACCCGATTGACACGAAATATGAAATCTTACAATAATATAACATTACATATCCGATGAAACTGGTTTCGTTGAAATCCGAGACTATTTGAAAAATGACTATTTTTACACATTAATTAAACAGGAAAATGGGCTGGAGGAAGTTTTTATTTCTGTTTTTGGGCCTACGGACGCGGATGATTTTTTTCGTCTGAAGGATGCGGGATTTATTTTTTCGTTCTAAAGACAAAATTCTGTAAAATTTAAATTTTCGTCTTTATTTCTTCTCTACCTTCTTTGTGATATTACTGATCTTTGTTCATTGATCTTCTCGATTCAAGGATGCTTTTTGTATTCGATCTTCTCGATTGTCATCGATCTTCGTCGTCCTTTTTTATCATCGATCTTCATCGTGCTCTGGATCTTTATCAAACAATTTCATTACATTCAGGTATATTGCTTTTCTTTGTTTCGATATTCTTTTTATCTTTCTATGATAAAATATCGTTCAATTATTAATTATATTTTTTTCTAGGTTGTATATTTTGTTTTCTTCCAGATTTCAGTTCCTTTTTTGGATTTGTTTCAATGGCAACGTAAGCTTTTATTGTGTATCATTCTGTTTCTTCAATATAGTTTAAGGTTTTACAATTTTACTGTTCATATACCTTTTTAGTGAATTTCATATGTACTTTTTTTCGTTATAGTATATTTATATAGCATCCTTTGCTGTTATATTCATATTTTGTTGCAATTTGATAATGCTATGTTCATTTATCATCTGCTTTTTAATTAATTTGTATTTCTTTTATTTAGCTCTTAATTTGATTTCGATTTGTCATACTATGTTAATTTAACATTTTCTGTTGTTGTTGTATCATAACATTAAGTAAGTTTGTTTATTAGTTTTTTAATCTCTTTTGCAGTACCGATATCTACAATGATGAAGCAAATAGTTTGCTAGTTATTTTTGAACATAATGAGAATTGTTATTCTACTCGACTCACGACGGGCTCTTCTTTGTTTGGTGTTAAGACTGAAATCTGTGAAGTTTGGCCACATCTTAGTCCATTTTCTATTGAGATATCTTATGTTCTTGAGAATAAGAATATAATCATTGATACTGATTCAGATTTGATTAGTATTATGTGTTTTTTCTAATATTCAAGAAGAGTCATTATTTTATGTTTACTATTAAGGAAAATTGTAATACCCCAAATTTTTGTGAAAAATCATTTTGATAAAATAATTTAATTTTGAAATATTTAGATTTAAATATGGTGAAATTCGTGAAATTAAATAGTGTGCAAGGATATGTGTGCACATGCACACTGAAAATGGCACAGAAGGAAATCTAAGAATTTGGAAAAAATAAAATATAATAAAAATAATAAGGAGGCTGAAAAATTTTATTTGAGCAAAGAAGTAATTCTTACTTAAAGCATTGGATTTTCTTTTACCAGATCTAACTCATTTATACATTAGAAAATGTATATATGTGTGTATATTTTCTGTAAGGCAAAGAGAGATCAAATAAATAAATAAATATATATATATATACCTATGTACATGTACATTTTCTGTGAGCAGAAAGTGTTAAAGTAAAACAATAGAAAGGAAACATCAAAATGACATGAAATATAATCCAAGTCAATATGCTTGTATAGGTAAAAATGGAAAAGAATAAAAGAAAAAAAATATGGCAGGGTCACACATTTATTATGACTTGGGTAAGTATACAAAAATAGCCATTTCTGGAAAAAGGCAAAAGAGACAAGCACGGCCCAAAACTGACTAATGTGGCCAGGGATGAAAATGTGAAAATGCAAAATGAAAAATGCATGATGTTAACTAGGATAGAAATGGAATTTTGTTTTAACAAAACCCTAGTGGAAAACATTGTTATAAATAGGCAGTTTTGGCCAGGAAATCATTTTACCCCGAGTTGCTTAAAAATAAGGAAGAAAGAAAAATATTGAAAGGAAGGAGAAAACACACAAGGGTTTTCTGGATCAAAAGAAGAAAATATTTAGGTGAGTAAACCTCACTAAATTCATGGCTTTAAGACCTGAGATGAGGCAGCCACTTTTTATATGCCATTTACATGTTTCTGGTTTTGATGTATATGATTTTATTAATGCTCTTTGGATGATTTTGGATTTGTCATGATTTTATTATGGATGTTTTGGGTGATCTTTGATTTGTTGTGATGGTTGTCTTTGGGATGTGCAGCTTACTGTTTTATTTTTCTCAGAAATGTTAAGGTCTGAAACTTTAAAATTATGAAGAGAATACTCTCAACTGTTATAGATCTATGGCATGGAAATTTTAACAAGGAAAAATATTGTGAGCTGCATTATACTTTGTATAAGTGCTGAGGCTTGAAAAAAAAAAGAGGAAATTAATTAAGGGTGCAATAGAAATACTATATGTGCCGAGCCCTTAATCAAAAAAAAAAAAAAAACACCCACAGGCTAAAAACTATGATTGAGCTAGATCATGAATCTAATTCAATCATAGAGGCTTGCAGATCAATATAATATGACATGCCATGCTTCTCCTACAGTTGAAAATATTCTTATATTTTACTGAGATCAAGACATAGTGTCCACATCTTTGGAAATAACTGTCTACTTAATTTCTGAGGGAATTATGCTAGGAAGAATTATGGGTGTTTCCATGTATACAGTGACATGTTCACTTAGCTATTTGATAATAAGATTTAAATCAATGCACTAGTAAATAAACTTGGGAAGGGAAGGCCAAGAAGGCTGCTGGAATGCTTGTCATATTTGAAGTATGCAAGTTGGCATATGGTTTGTTTAAGCCCTGAGATCTTTGTGCAATGATGTGAATTAGTTCATTGCAATGTGTCCCTGTGATTCCTTGATAGCAGACGAGGCAGGAATTTAAATTGAAATATACAACCTGTATATGAAAAGATAGAATTATGAATATTTCTTAGGTTGGTTGGTCTGGAACCAAGATTGTTCTAGTGGATACACATGTTGTAGATTTATATTTATGATTGCAAGATGATGTATGTATGTGTAGGAATGATAGATGAAGTTATCATACCTGGGTCACTTTATTTACACAATGATAAAAATAATTGACTGCAGAAACTTGCTTAAATAACAAGTCATTACACTTATATTCTCTGTTTGCTTAATACTATGAATATTTTGATGTTGCTCATACCGGATCATTGATCTGACCCTTGTTTGCTCATGGCATATGGGGGTGTCTCATTTAAAAATGAGGTAGCCACCAATGTTCTTGCAGGGAATGCAAAGCTTAAATAGGAAGAAAAGGGTTAATGGCTAATGAGAAAATTAGATGAGCATGCTTGCTAGTTTTAATAAGAGCCTATGATGTTTATTTGCATGTGTTCATGAAAACTAAGTTTTAAATCCCAGTTATGTAATGAACTGTTATGTTTAGTTGAACATGTTGTTTTTATTAAACTTTGTAAAGTGTTAGATTAAATTAGTTGTTCTGTTGAAATTGTTGTGTGTTAAGGTCTGAATATTGAAGTATTATCTGAGACATACACAAGAAAAATATGCTTAAGTGTTAGCTATGAAAACCTGGTAAAGAAATATATAGGTATGTGAGCAATTGCTTTGTATAAATTATATTATGTATTAGACAACCTGGAATTATTTAAAAAAACAATGAGTTTTAGAGTAAAATTCAGAAATTACCTTGAAGTATACTTTTAAGTATTTAACTGTTTTTCTCTGAAATGCTTTGCAAAAGGTTCAAGTCTACTTTCTAAATTGTTTTGAGAAAAGAAAATGTATGGGAAGGCTTCATATATAATGCAAATGACTGGCATTTCAATTGCCATGATCAAGCATCTGGTAGACACAAGACTCATGGGTTACCAGCTTCAAATGAGTGAAGTTTTGGGTGTTCATGTTTGATGATATTCTGAATGTAAAATACATCTCAAAAGCTTTAGTTCATTAGCATTTGTTTTACCATAACTAACTTTCAAAAACCATAACAGATATGCAATCTGGACAGATTTGCACTATCGAATCTGGAAATACACCTTATTCTTTTAAACATTCTTTTTATGTTTAAGTTCTTATTATAGCAGATCTTATTATACGTATACTTAACTCACAATATGTCATATAGAATAAGATTGAAATAAACAAGCCATATAGATTGAATCAAATAAGAAGGTTTCTAGAAAATACATCAGTGGGAAATGATAAGTGAATATATCATTTTCTCGTCTTAGCTAAATATCAATATAATTAAACTATGAAAAAAAAGAAATCAAGTACTTTGAGATTTATCTGCCAAGATAAATTGACAACAAATTTCTAAAATAGAATGACCAAATCCACATGAATTAAATATGCACAGGATTTAGTAACATATTACAAATATTCAAAAGAAAATGGTAATTAACTATATGCAGATTTATTCAAATCCAAGGTCAAACAGCATGCTCTTGTTTAACAGATGGAATAAAAACATTCTCTGACTTTAAACAAGAGGAACACATGCATCCTCATATGTATGTGTATATCTTTTAGGAATAAACTGATATATTTATATTGGTAGCAAAATTTGAACCCTGGGTGAATTATTTGAAAAAGAAAATGACCTTGAGAATTGGAAGTAAGATTAAATCAAATTTAAATATCAAATGGACATATATATGGACACATGTACATATATAAATTAAATGTGCATGTAAATTTATACATATACATATGCATAAAAAAAATTCTTGAGAAATTAAGGTAGATATTTATGAGGGTCATTTCATTTTGGTATCAGAGCACTTGGTTGCATTGATTGCTAAATATTATAGAAGTGTATTATGTCTGTTTGTTTTGAATAAAATAATTTAGATAGGAGAATATTAGCTATAGAAAGATACTCACAGTGTACTAATACCCTCTGCCCAATACTTAGTGACCAGACCATGGTAGGAAGGGGATCACATTATGCAGGAACAAGTGCACCACAAATGCTTGATATGCAAGAGTTTGTGAGGGTTTTAAGGGATGAAATTGGGCATAGACCTAAGCATCCACATGAGGAACTTTCAAAACTATTAAAGGCTTATAAAAATTTGGGATGCAAGAGTTTTGAAGGGACTGAGAATGTGATGGAAATTCAAGCATGGTTGAGAACATTGGATAGAATTTTTAATGATATGCAGCTTGATGATCAAAGGAAGAGGCAAGTGGCTTCAAGACAACTGAAAGGAGTAGCTCTAAGCTGGTGGGCGGTGATCATAGCTGGAAGAATTGAAAATGAAATCACTTGGAATCAATTCAAGGAAATGTTGGAGGCAAGATTTGTACCAGCATCAGCTAAGACCACTTTACTTGAAGAATTCATCAGACTCGGGCAGGGAACATTGAATGCCACTGAGTACACTCAAAAGTTTGAGGGGTTATCTAAATATGGAGCAATGATAATGGCAGATGAAGCATCCAGAAATGATAGGTACGTTAAAGGATTGAATCCAGGACTTAGCAGATCCATGTTACCATATGCTGATAGAACCTTTGATCAAGTAAAAGACTTGGCTTTGAAGCTTGAGCAGCATGACAAGGAAAGGGAGAAGTATAGAAATTTTAAGAGCAGCAACAACAAGAAGAACAAGGGAAGATATCACCCTTATGATAAAAAGAAAGAGGTGGCAGATAGCAAGAAGGTCAATGATACTAAGGCCAGTGATGCTAAGAAGAAGTTGGTCTGCCATCATTGTGGAAAGGAAGGACATATCAAACCCAGGTGCCTAGAATTAAAAGGAGGAGCTTTCATGTGTTACTTGTGTGGAAAGGAGGGACATATGAAAAGAAACTGTCCTGAACATAAACAGCAAGGGAAATTAGCAAACTTAGAGGGCAAAAGCAAACCCACAGTGGAAATTAATGCTGAAAATCATGGACAAGTGGAAGGTACACTATTTATTTGCACCATACCCTTAGCAGTATTATATGACACATGGGCAACTCACTCCATAATTTCTTATGAAATAGTTGAAATGTTAAAATTAAATTGCGTATTGGTTGAAACCCCATTGCTTGTACAAAGTCCACTGGGGAGTTCTAGTGTTTTAAATATGATTTGTGTGGATGTGGAATTAAACATAGGAGGAGATACTTTTATTTCCAATTTATATGTTTTAAACTACCCAAATATAGGTGTTATATTGGGGGTAGACTGGTTAAGGCAATTTAAAGCCATAATTAATTTAAGTTCATCCACAATATCATTGGAAAATTCTAGGGGTCAGAGAATCACAGTTTTGTGTGAAGTAGCTAAGGAAAGGAAATTGTATCATTTAATTGACTTGGAAAAAGATTCCAGTGAACTTATTATGGAAGAAATACCCGTAGTCAATGAATACTTGGATGTGTTTGGGGAAGTCAAGTGTGTTCCACATCATAGACCAGTAGAGTTACAAATCAATCTCATTCCAGGAGCAAGCCCAATAATTAAGAAGCCTACTAGAATGGGGCCAAATGCACTCAACGAATTGAAAAACCAGTTAGAAGAATTGGAGAGTAAAGGGTTCATAAGGCCAAGTAACTCATGTTGGGGTGCTCCAGTAGTGTTTGTGAGGAAGCATGATGGTACTTTGAGGATGTGCATAGATTACAGAGAACTGAATAAGGTCACCATCAAAAATAAATACCCACTGCCTAGGATTGATGATCTCTTTGATCAACTCAGTGAAGCTAAAATATTTTCAAGACTAGACTTGGCATCAAGATTTCATCAAATGAAGGTTGAAGACTCAAGTGTTAAGTATACTGCATTTAACACTAGATATGGGTTATATGAATTTATGGTTATGCCATTTGGGTTGACAAATGCCCCCCTCATATTTTGTAGATTTAATGAATAGAACCTTTAGAGATTATTTAGACAAATTTGTGCTAATTTTTATTGATGACATTTTGATTTATTCCAAAACAGTGGAAGAGCATAAGAATCATTTGCATTTGGTTTTGTCTAGATTGAGGGAAAATGATCTAAAGGCAAAATTTTCAAAATGTGCATTTTGGAAGGAGGAAGTACATTTCCTTGGCCATGTTATTTATGCCAAAGGAATTTCAGTAAACCCCAATAAGGTAGTAGCTATCCAAGCATGGAAGAGGCCTAGCACAGTGAGTGAAGTAAGATCATTTATGGGGATGGCAGGATATTATAGGAGATTTATAAAAGATTTTTCAAAAATATCATCACCCCTTACCAGTTTAACTAGAAAGAATCAAGCCTTTGTATGGACAGAAAAATGTGAACAAGCCTTTATCAAGATAAAGGAAGCCTTAGTCAATGCACCAGTATTGAAAGCACCTGAAGGAAATGAGGGATTAATTGTGTATACAGATGCAAGTGGCTCTGGGCTAGGGGCTGTGTTGATGCAGCAAGACTAGGTGATAGCCTATGCATCTAGGCAATTAAAGCCACATGAAACTAGGTATGCAACCCATGATCTTGAGCTAGCAGCAGTAGTGTATGCTTTGAAACTTTGGAGACACTATTTATTTGGTGCAAAGTTTAATTTGTACACAGATCATAAAGCATTGAAATATCTTTTCTCACAAAAAGATTTGAACATGAGGCAACATACATGGGTGGAGTTTCTAGCTGCCTATGATCTAGATATACTCTATACACCAGGTAAGGTAAATAAAGTTGTAGATGCCTTGAGTAGATAACATGCTAAAGCAGCCATGTTGATGATGGAAGAATTTAAGAATTTGTCTATACTCACTGACTTAGAGATTGAAGCAAGTAGTGAAGTACAAATAGTACCAATGGAAGAAGGTGAAAGTAAAGGAAAATTGAGTTTAGTATCTTTGCAATCATATTTACTTCTGAAGGTTGGAAAAATGCAGGATCAAGACTTGAACCTATTGGAAAAGAAAATGCTCTTATTAAAAGGGGAAGAGGTGATAAACTACCATATTGATAAAAATGGTCATTTAAGGAAAAAGGACAGAATGTGTGTTCCAGAAAACATAGAGTTGAAGGAGGATATATTGAATGAATACCATAGGAGCAAGTAATCCATACACCCAGGCAGTACAAAGATGTATCAAAACTTGAAGAGAAATCTTTGGTGGAAGTAATCCATATACCCCAAATTTTTGTGAAAAATCAATTTGATAAAATAATTTAATTTTGAAATATTTAGATTTAAATATGGTGAAATTCTTGAAATTAAATAGTGTGAAAGGATATGTGTGCACATGCACACTGAAAATGGCACAGAAGGAAATCTAAGAATTTGGAAAAAATAAAATATAATAAAAATAATAAGGAGGCAGAAAATTTTTATTTGAGCAAAGAAGTAATTCTTACTTAAAGCATTGGATTTTCTTTTACCAGATCTAACTCATTTATAAATTAGAAAATGTATATATATATGTGTGTATTTTCTGTAAGGCAAGAGAGATCAAATATATATATATATATATATATATATATATATATACCTATGTACATGTACATTTTCTGTGAGCAGAAAGTGTTAAAGTAAAACAATAGAAAGGAAACATGAAAATGACATAAAATATAATACAAGTCAATATGCTTGTATAGGTAAAAATAGAAAAGAAAAAAAGAAAAAAAATATGGCAGGGTCACACATTTATTATGACTTGGGTAAGTATACAAAAATAGCCATTTCTGGAAAAAGGCAAAAGAGACAAGCACTGCCCAAAACTGACTAATGTGGCCGGGGATGAAAATGTGAAAATGCAAAATGAAAAATGCATGATGTTAACTAGGATAGAAATGGAATTTTGTTTTAACAAAACCCTAGTGGAAAACATTGTTATAAATAGGCAGTTTTGGCCAGGAAATCATTTTACCCCGAGTTGCTTAAAAATAAGGAAGAAAGAAAAATATTGAAAGGAAGGAGAAAACACACAAGGGTTTTCTGGATCAAAAGAAGAAAATATTTAGGTGAGTAAACCTCACTAAATTCATGGCATTAAGACCTGAGATGAGGCAGCCACTTTTTATATTGCCATTTACATGTTTCTGGTTTTGATGTATATGATTTTATCAATGCTCTTTGGATGATTTTGGATTTGACATGATTTTATTATGGATGTTTTGGGTGATCTTTGATTTGTTGTGATGGTTGTCTTTGGGATGTGCAAATTACTGTTTTGTTTTGCTCAGAAATGTTAAGGTCTGAAACTTTAAAATTATGGAGATAACACTCTCAACTGTTATAGATCTATGGCACGGAAATTTTAATAAGGAAAAATATTGTGAGCTGCATTATACTTTGTATAAGTGCTGAGGCTTGAAAAAAAAAGAGGAAATTAATTAAGGGTGCAATAGAAATACTATATGTGCCGAGCCCTTAATCAAAAAAAAAAAACCACCCACAGGCTAAAAACTATGATTGAGCCAGATCATGAATCTAATTCAATCATAGAGGCTTGCAGATCAATATAATATGACATGCCATGCTTCTCCTACATTTGAAAATATTCTTATATTTTACTGAGATCAAGACATAGTGTCCACATCTTTGGAAATAACTGTCTACTTAATTTCTGAGGGAATTATGCTAGGAAGAATTATGGGTGTTTCCATGTATACAGTGATATGTTCACTTAGCTATTTGATAATAAGATTTAAATCGATGCACTAGTAAATAAACTAGGGAAGGGAAGGCCAAGAAGGCTGCTGGAATGCTTGTCATATTTGAAGTATGCAAGTTGGCACATGGTTTGTTTAAGCCCTGAGATCTTTGTGCAATGATGTGAATTAGTTCATTGCAATGTGTCCCTATGATTCCTTGATAGCAGACGAGGCAGGAATTTAAATTGAAATATACAACCTGTATATGAAAAGATAGAATTATGAATATTTCTTAGGTTGGTTGGTCTGGAACCAAGATTGTTCCAGTGGATACACAGGTTGCGGATTTATATTTATGATTGCAAGATGATGTATGTATGTGTAGGAATGATAGATGAAGTTATCATACCTGGGTCACTTTATTTACACAATGATAAAAATAATTGATTGCAGAAACTTGCTTAAATAACAAGTCATTACGCTTATATTATCTGTTTGCTTAATACTATGAATATTTTGATCTTGCTCATACCAGATCATTGATCTGATCCTTGTTTGCTCATGGCATATGGGGGTGTCTCATTTAAAAATGAGGCAGCCACCAATGTTCTTGCAGGGAATGGAAAGCTTAAATAGGAAGAAAAGGGTTAATGGCTAATGAGAAAATTGGATGAGCATGCTTGCTAGTTTTAATAAGAGCCTATGATGTTTATCTGCATGTTCATGAAAACTAAGTTTTAAATCCCAGTTATGTAATGAACTGTTATGTTTAGTTGAACATGTTGTTTTTATTAAACTTTGTAAAGTTTTAGATTAAATTAGTTGTTCTGTTGAAATTGTTGTGTGTTAAGGTCTGAATATTGAAGTATTATCTGAGACATACACAAGAAAAATATGCTCAAGTGTTAGCTATGAAAACCTGGTAAAGAAATATATAGGTATGTGAGCAATTGCTATGTATAAATTATATTATGTATTAGACAACCTGGAATTATTTTTAAAAAAAAACAATGAGTTTTAGAGTAAAATTCAGAAATTACCTTGAAGTATACTTTTAAGTATTTAACTGTTTTTCTCTGAAATGCTTTGCAAAAGGTTCAAGTCTACTTTCTAAATTGTTTTGAGGAAAGAAAATGTACGGGAAGGCTTCAGATATAATGCAAACGACTGGCATTTCAATTGCCATGATCAGGCATCTGGTAGACACAAGACTCATGGGTTAACTAGCTTCAAATGAGTGAAGTTTTGGTTCTTCATGTTTGATGATATTCTGAATGTAAAATACATCTCAAAAGCTTTAGTTCATTAGCAATTGTTTTACCACAACTAACTTTGAAAAACCATAGCAGATATGCAATCTGGACAGATTTGCACTATCGAATCTGGAAATACACCTTATTCTTTTAAACATTCTTTTTATGTTTAAGTTCTTATTACAACAGATCTTATACATATACTTAACTCACAATATGTCATATAGAATAAGATTGAAATAAACAAGCCATATAGATTGAATCAAATAAGAAGGTTTCTAGAAAATACATCAGTGGGAAATGATAAGTGAATATATCATTTTTTGGTCTTAGCTAAATATCAATATAATTAAACTATGAAAAAAAAGAAACCAAATACTTTGAGATTTATCTGCCAAGATAAATTGACAACAAATTTCTAAAATAGAATGACCAAATCCACATGAATTAAATATGCACAGGATTTAGTAACATATTACAAATATTCAAAATAAAATGGTAATTAACTATATGCAGATTTATTCAAATCCAAGGTCAAATAGCATGCTCTTGTTTAACAAATGGAATAAAAACATACTCCGAATTTAAACAAGAGGAACACATGCATCCTCATATGTATGTGTATATCTTTTAGGAATAAACTGATATATTTATATTGGTTGCAAAATTTGAACCCTGGGTGAATTATTTGAAAAAGAAAATGACCCTGAGAATTGGAAGTAAGATTAAATCAAATTTAAATATGCAAATGGACATATATATGGACACATGTACATATATAAATTAAATGTGCATGTAAATTTATACATATACATACGCATAAAAAAAATTCTTGAGAAATTACGGTAGATATTTGTGAGGGTCATTTCAAAAATGTTTGTGTTAAGGAAGATGATATTGCTGGCTGTGGTTGAGGCAATGCAAGTGTTCAAAGCACTTCAATTGGTAGTAATTCTGGTTCAAATAGTGATTCACATGCTGATTCTTCTTATTATTTGAAAGATATGTTGAAGAAAGGTTGTCAAAAAACTATTGTGGATTTTCTTGGTTTTTGTTTTAATGGAGCTGAGCATTTTCGGGAGTTTTTAATGGCATATCAAATAAAAATGGTTATGATTTGATTTTTGTAAGAAATTCTCTAGATAGAATTTCGGTTAATTGCTCTTGGTTGAAGGATGGTTGTAAGTTTTATCCTAATGCTTCTTCGGATCCTGGTGTACTATCTTGGTTTTTTATTAGAACTTACAATTTTGATCATTCTTGTGGAGCCAGTCTTAGAGATGTTAATAAAGTTAATATTTCAAGTAGATTTTTTAAATCTTTGATTGTTGATCATATTCGAGATGCTCCTATGAAGAAGCCAAAAGATATAATGAAGGAATTTAGAAGAGGATACAATTTTAATCTTTCATATTATTATGCTTATAGCGGAAACCAGTTGGATTTGAAAGAAATATATGAGGATGATGCTATGTCATATAATGATTTACATTGGTATTTAGAGGCGTTGCAAAAGTATAATCCTAGTAGTTATGTGGCCAAGGAAGTTAATGGTTCAACTGATCAGTTTGAGAGAGTTTGTATTGGTTTTGGTGCTTGTCTACTTGGATTTAAACACTGTCGGCCATTAATATTTTTAGACGCAGCTGCTTTGAAGGGAAGACCGGGTGTTTTGTTAGCTACTACTTCTAAAAATGGTAATCAAGGTACGAGTTTCATTTTACTTTTTTTATTTATTATTTGTTTTTCTGGTAATGATATATTAAACTATCATTGTTCAAAGTTGTACATAATTATAATGCAGCCATGTTTATACAAGAATTGTTGGCTTTATTTTTTTCAATGATTGACCTGGTTAGACTAGAAATTTTTATGGTAGAAATGTTTACAAAAACAAGAACTAAAATTTTGTGCAGCAGTAGCTAGACTTTAAAATAACATATGCTATATTCAAATATCATTTTGAATTTTCTTTAATTATGTATAATAGAAATTATTAACATTTAATAATGGTTTTAATGTTTAATATAATTCATGTTTCTTATTATTGAGCTGCCATTAATTATTTATTTTGTAGGTTTCTTTCCTCTCGCTATGGGTATTGTTTCGCACGAAAATGAATCTATTGGTTTTTATCCCATCTGAAAGGAATGCTTAATAAAGATCGCTCTTTAGTTTTTATGTTTGATTGTCAATGGGGTCTTATTTTAGGTGTTCCCAAAATATTTCCCATAGTGATTCTAATCTAAAGGGAACTTGCAGTGTGATAAACTGATATAAACAATAGAACAACATAAAATAAAAGTAATATATGATATAACAGGTAAATAAGCGTGGGTGAATATCATATGATCATAACATAGCAGATATAATATGGTGATGCATTTTACAGATTCAAATGTGATCGATTTACTAGTCATATAAGTATAAAACTGTCTGTTGAGAATAACTCACTGGTTTAAACTGGACACGACAACTGAAACACAAAAACTGAGATCTTCGAAGACACAAAAGCACGAATAAGATTTGAGATTGGGAGAGCCAAATATTAATTACCTTGAATACATTCAAACAAACAAAACAATCTCATAAGTTTTCATCCCAAATTCAATTAAACAAAGCTAGAAATGAATGCACGAAACAAAGCTAAAATCTTTTGCACTTGCTTTCAACACTTGTGCTTCAGTTATAGACTGGAAAGGCATGGCTAAGGAGTGTGTTCGGGTCTGGTTGTGGGTTCATGTGGTCGGCCTAGCATGGGAAAAAGATGGTGCAAAGGTGTGTGAGCTATAATTCACAAAACAAGGCCACTACAAGTGGTTTCAAGGCCTAAATAGGCTCGGGCAAAACAAAGAGGAGCACGGTCAGGTTCAGGTGGGGTAAGGGGATGATATGGCAGTGGTTTTAGGTCAGGTAGGGGCTG
This sequence comes from Allium cepa, assembly GCA_030765085.1. Classification (NCBI taxonomy): domain Eukaryota; kingdom Viridiplantae; phylum Streptophyta; class Magnoliopsida; order Asparagales; family Amaryllidaceae; genus Allium; species Allium cepa. The sequence goes on from CM060942.1 coordinate 10,109,550, forward strand.
GAGGTGGTGGTGTAAGTGGCGGTCAAGGTGGAGTCTGAGGTGGTGGCAACTAAGGTGATCAGCTATGGTTGTATAGTTGGAGTTTGGTTCATTCTAAGGTGGATCTTCAACATGAATGGTGCACGGCCTTGCCAGGGGTTAGAGAGGAGGTGGTGATGATGGTTTTAGGTGGTGGTGGAGGCGGCCAAGGTGGCTGGAGTGGCAGGCCAAACCTAAAGATGGTGAAGAAAGTAAGTGCAAATCAATAATTCAAGTATAAAACAAGGAAAAAGAAAAGAGATTTTACCAAACTTTTTCACAAAGAAGAGGCCGAACTTTATTTGATGGGTTAAGAAGAAAAATTCACGTGAAAATGAGAGGGGGAGGTGGTCGGCTGATGGTAGTGAGGAGTTAAGGCAGCAAATAATGAATAGGTGCTTGTTTAAATGAAAAGACAAGAATATAAAAAGCCTTAAGCAAATCCAAAGTCACAAAACTCATCAAATTACCAAAAATTCTTTTGAAATTTTAAATAACATGAAAATGAATATAAATTCAGATAAAAACAAAAAAATTTAGTAAATAAACAAAAATAAACAAATAAATATTAATTATATATAAATTAATTAAGAAAAATGGTAAAAATTGCAAACTAGTCTTAAAAATTTGAAAATAAATGCAACAAATTTTAGAAAATTTTCATGTACTTGAAAAATATTTATAAATAAAGATAAGAACACAAAATAAAAAATTCATTCAAAAAAATAAATAAATGAATTTTAATTAAATATAATTTTAATGAAGAAAATAGCACAAAAATGGAAACTAGGCTTTAAAATTGAAAATAATACACTAAGCTTTGGAAAAATTATAACATCACTTTAAAAATGTCTTAAAATAAAATATATATATCTAACATGTCATATAACACATATTAGAACATGATTTGACAAATAAGAATATTATTTACATAAATTAAAATAGATAATTTTATTAAATGAATCAATTTACACCCAATATTGTAAAAAGCATAACTTTCACAATATAAATCGGATTTCAACGATACAAAAATTAGTATTCTTGAAATTAAATTTATTTTCATAATAAAAGATAAAATTCAATAATTCAAATATTTGAATTTTAAATTTAAAAGTCAAAGTTTGACCAGATTGACCAAAAATCCACTTTTTTTTTTGGAAATATCCTATTTATTCAGGTTTGAAAAATCAAAATATACCCTTAAAATAACAAAATTTATTCATTTTAATAAATATAATAAAGTTTTTAAATCAGGAGTTTCAATTTAAATAACTAAAATAAACAATTAAAATAATCATGAAATACTGGGTTGTTACATGTAAGTTTTGAGTGCTTTAGCAAATTTCTAGGAGGGAACTAAAATATTTCATTTATCGCCTTTTAACTTTTACTTTTTACATTTGCGAACATAAAAGAAAACATCAAATGACGTTCTCTCTCCTCCTCCAAAATCCAAATCTGAATTCAATCTCTCTCACTCTCCTTTCTCATTCTACTCCTTAATCTCTCAGTCAGCCTACTTCCCTTGCGTCCTTTGCATCAAGCTCCTGCTATGAGTTTGTTTGGATCCGATTTTGGATACATCAGTTGATGCACTTGTCGACAATTACAGTGGATGTAAGGAAAACTATGGATCTCAAAGCAGGTGATGATGCACAGGTATGTAGAGCTTCTATTTCACTTCTATAATAAAATTGCATTAGCTTAGTTGTACCATTAAGAACCCGAGTTTATGTTAATTTTGATATAACTGCATTTGTATGTTGAAGTTGGATTCACAATTGAGGAAAAGGCATTCGAATTAGTAAATGATGAAGATGTTGAGTATGAATGCAACACAAGTTGTAGTGTAGCACAACATGGACTAAGCGTAAATGAAATTATGGTTATCAGAAACTGGTATTTTCTATTTTTTATTAACACAACTGTTTGATTTATTAGTCTTAACATTATATTATCACAACGGAGGTATATAATAAAACAATCATATATATGGTAGTTTTATTCTGATATTTTATTTCAATCATATGCTTAGAGTGATCGGTTTGGGTAGTTTTATTATTAGGGTTTATCTTTCCTTTTATATAGTATTGCACCAATCATCATATTTACTAATTAACAACTCAACTCAATATTTCAATCCACCAATTGCTGAAATACCAAAACCAACAGGTATAAGGAGGAATAAAGAGAGGAGGAAAGAAGAGTAGAAATAAAATAAGAAGGATACATTTTAAGTGGCATTATATATATATATATGAAAGTCTTTTTGAACATAATTTGATAACGCAATTGGTGACACAGTGGATCTCTACCAGAATTGCCCCTTGAATTCCACCTTTCACATAAAGACAAAAAGATTCAATAGTGCAGATCTTTCGTGTCACCATTTGTACCATCATTTTATGTCCAAATAGCTGGCCCATATATATACACAAAAAAAAATAAGTAGGCTAGTAGGCATGATCGGTTCAATGATTCCAACGGTTTGGAAATTTTGGGATAAGGTGATTCATTATGTATGGCTTAAGTCAGTTGTCAATGCCACTTGTACAAAACTGACCTTTCCTTTCAAACTAAATTTCACCATTGCTTATTCTAATTAAAACACCGTTGTACAGCTCTTCATATGCAGTATTAATTTCAATTTATTGTGTTGTGAGATATTTAACTTTCATTACTGTTTTTTTCTAGGATCAATAAGTTTTGGCTTCATAAAAAATGTTTATAAGCTTGAAGTTGTAATTGGTTGGAGACTTTATCTGTCCATTAGAATCTTCTAACCTTGTCTGCCACCAGGATCATAACCCAATGGAATTTCACTTCAGGTAACCTAGGTTATAGCCTACATTTCTCCTACATCGATTTTGATTGTAATATATTATAAAATGAGATAGTTTTATCAAGATTAGAGTTTCCATGCAAAATTGTAAAGTTATTTGTTTGGTGAATGCTTTAACTTACAAGCTCCATATTATGCCCCAGAGAGTTTCAGCAAGTCTATAAGCGATCTTTGAAAAATTAAGTTTTGAAATGATTTTAACTTGATCATATTGACTAACAATTATGAGAAAAGACTAATATATATATATGTACATAGTATGGGTTGACTATGTTTTATAAGTACAACATAATCAAATAGAGTATTTGGGTGCCGTGTTATTTGAGTAATTAGTACAACATAATCAAATAGAGCATAGTCTAGTACAGTAGTATTTGAGTTTGCTAGGTGTTTCATCTCCTTCATTCACGTTTTCTTCTTGCTGTTAGTTCTCGACATAATCAAAGATACAATTTTCATGTGGAACTTGATATGGATTCTTATTTAGCATTGGTTAATGACTTTATAAATTTGTATCTTAAATATTTGGTTGCATTTTATTTTATGATTGTTACCTGGAGATTTGACCAAGCAACTAGGCACTCGGCATTTGCATACCGTTCGGCATCCCGAGCGTTCGGCGCAACATACTTGGTCGGCTTCCAGGTTCGTTCGACACAAGTGGTTCGTTCGGCATTCGCGCTCGATCGGTTTCGGGGACGTTCAACATTTAAGAGCGTTCCGCATCGAGAGTCGTTCGGTATTGCATATCATTCGGCATTAAGTGCTGTTCGGCATCAATGGACGTTCGGCATCGCAGAGTCGTTCGGCATTCCATACTACTGGGCATCCAGACCTTGTTCGGCACTCAACCCCGTTCGGCATAAATCTCGATCGGCATTCGAGATCGGTTGGCATCCAGAGGTGTTCGGCATTCATGCCTTGTTCCGCATTCGAGATCGTTCGGCATCCAGAAGTGATCGGCATTCGTCCAATCTGGACCGGCTTCGATTATTGGTCGGCCTGTACTCTCCATTCAACACATCACTTCATTGGCATGAAGACGTCATTCGGCATTTCGCCATTTGGTATCTATGGATCGGTACACAGAACTCACTCTTCTTGGGCCGAGATATTTAGCTATCAGGCCCACCAGGGAAGTCCAACCCATCTTCGTCTATAAATAGAGAGGCACTGGCACAGTGAAAGGGACCTTTTTTCGAGAATACCGAGGAGACTCTGCCGCATTCAAGACTCATTCAAGACTTAATCTTTTTTGCTTAGCAGTTGTATTTAAGTAATTGGTATACAGATTGTATCTGCAATCGATTATCGAGAAAAGCGATAAAGATCTACCTTAATGTGGACATAGGCAATTACGCCGAACCACTATAAATCTGGTGTTCGTTTTTTTCTGCATTAAATTTTACGTACTATTCTCTGTTTAACTTTACTTTCTTCATTAATCTTTCTACACAATCTCTCATAAGGGTGTTAGTGACCAATTCTGGTGCTAACATTTTGGTGCTTTCACTGAGAACCGAATTCTCAGGACGATAGGATCTACTTTGTAGCTACTGGATTGAAAAATCCCCCGAAGAAGATCCAAATCATTTGCAAGACATCTGTTGATTCTACTCATAGTTACAACCAATAACTCTACCATGGGAAGACCACGAACTAGATCAGCCTCTCACGACGCAGATGTCAATGAAACTGCTAGTGTACAACAGATAGGACCTCATCTTGTAGAAAATAATTGGAAGGAGATGGAATGATATGCTACCTCCCTAAGGCATGCAAATTATGAATGTTGTTCGAATGTGGAAGATGGAACCCCTGCAAAACAACAACGCATGATGACTGACGACATAGTGTTTATGAGTCGAGACGTGGACAAGGTGGAGACTCCTACTATCGACCCGATAGTTATATCTGCAACAATCGGGCCAGCTGACGTTAAAATAATTTTGATTGATTGCGGAAGCTCAGTCAACATCATCTTCAAGAAGTCTTATGACCAAAAGAAGATGGAGACAAAAGATTTGAAACCATGCAAAGCCCGTATCCACGGCTTTAACGGCGCTGCAACCGATGCAATGAGGTATATAGAGCTACCAGTTGAACTGAGGGAAGGTGAGCGTAGGAGAGTGCGAGTCCTACCGTTCATAGTAATGGATGTTGACTCTCCATACAACGTACTTTTGGGTCGTCCAGCCCTGGCAGAGCTTAGGGCCGCTCTAGCCCCATGGTGTTTGACATTAAAATTTCCGACAGACAAAGGAGTCGGTGTCGTACATGGCGATCAGGCGACCATTCGCGCGTGTTATATAGCTGAGCCGAGGGAGGCTCAGCGTAGAGAGAAAGGAAAGGTCGCGGACAGCTCCGTCCGCTTCCAAAATGCTGACGATTGACAAGTAATGCCCGAGCCTTGGCTCGGGCGACATTCTCGGATCCATAAAGACATAGATCCGAGAGATGATGATGGGGAACCCAGGGAAACAAATGTAGCACCGGCTGAACTGAAAATTGACATCCCAGTTAGCCGGGATGACCCATCACGAGTTCTTAAAATTGGATTACAACTCGACCCCTTGGTGGCCTAGGACCTTACCGATTTCCTTCGAGCGAATCTTGATGTTTTCGCTTGGATACATTCTGACATGTGCGTGATTTCTCCTGCGATTGCAAGTCATATGTTGAACATAGACCCGAACCATGTTCCCCTGAAATAGAAATGGAGAGGAATGGACCCGGAGAGGTCCGCGGCTCTAAAAGAGGAGGTGGACAAACTCAAAGCCAATGGGTTCGTCCGCGACGCCCTCTACCCTGAATGGGTATCTAACCCTGTGCTGGTAAGAAAAGCGAATGGGAAGTGAAGAACTTGTGTTGATTACTCTGATCTAAATAAAGCATTCCCGAAGGATAGTTTTCCTTTACCAAGAATCGACCAATTCGTCGACTCCCCGCTGGACACGAATTGTTGTCATTTATGGATGCATATTCGGGATACAATCAGATCCCGATGCACATTCCAGACCAAGAACATGCCAGGTTTGTCACATATATGGGGCTATATTGCTATGTAGTAATGCCTTTTGGATTGAAAAACGCGAGAGCAACTTATCAGCGTCTGGTGAATTGAATGTTTAAAGACCAGATTGGTAGAAAGATGGAAGTCTGTGTGGATGACATGCTCTTGATGTCACGACAGTCAAGAGACCACATCCGAGCCTTAGCGGAGATGTTTGATATACTTAGGCATTATGGAATGAAGATCAATCCTTTGAAGTGTTCATCTAGCATAGCGTCGGGAAAGTTTCTGGGTTTCATTGTGAATGCGCGGGGAATCAAAGCTAACACAGAGAAAATTCAAGCTATCCGAGATATACAAGTGCCCAGAACCATAAAGCAGGTGCAGAGCTTGAATGGAAAAGTGGTTGCGCTGAGTCGATTCATATCCAAAGCTACAGACAAGTGTATTCCTTTCTTCGATGTGATAAAGAAAGGAAAGAGAAATTTCGAGTGGACATCCGACCATGAGGAGGCATTCTGAGCTCTGGTAAGGCACTTAAAAGTCCCCCGGTACTGCCAAAACCGATAGACCACGAAATGTTGTATGTGTACTTGGCCGTAACCCAACATGCTATCATACAGCTTTGGTTCGCGAGGAGGAACGGGTTCAAAAGCTAGTTTACTATGTTAGTAAATGCTTGACAGGGGCGGAAAGAAATTATCCAAAGGTTGAGAAACTAGCCTATTGCTTGGTGATTGCATCACGCAAGCTTCGTCTATATTTTCAGGCACACTCAATCAGTGTTTACACTGATCAACCCTTGCGAAAGGTGCTCCAACGACCGAAAACTTCCGAAAGGACGTTAAAATGGAATATCGAGTTAAGTCAATTCGATATTACTTATCTGCCGCAAAAGGCCATACAGGGACAAGCGCTAGCATATTTCATCGCTGAATTCACCATGACAGACGAATTGAACGGCCACAACGTCACACCTCCCGTTCGATGGAAGATGTACACCGATAGGGCATCTAACGACTGTTATTCGAGGGTTGGCATAGTTCTTGTAACTCCTGAGAACCGATCAGTTTGCTACGCTTTGAAGCTCGAATTCACTGCAACAAATAACAAGACGAGTATGAAGCATTGATTACCGGCTTAAGACTCATCAAAGAACTGGGAGTAAGATCGATTGAAATCTTTTGTGACTCACAACTGGTGGTGTACCAAGTGCAGGGAGACTACTAAGCAAGGGGGCAGAGACTTGCCCCATATTTGGTCCGAGTTTAGGACTTCTAGCGAATCTCGAGTATTATGATATTTCACATGTCTTGCGTGAGCAAAACAGAGCAGCCGATTCATTGGCAAAATTCGCAAGCACTGGCGATGCGCAACAGATAGGATTGTTTCCCGTTGAAACCTTACATGTTCCGAGCATAAAGTTGATGGAGGTAGATTTCGTGTTAGAAACAGAAATCGAGAAGGAGTCATGGATGACCCCATTCAAGCAGTACTTATTACACGGGGTTGTGCCCGAAGGGAGGAGTGAAAGGCGACAAGTCATTCGCAAGGCTTCCCGTTATGTAATGCAAGATGGGGTGATGTATCCGAGGGGATTCTCGACCCCCATACTCCGATGCATTGCCAATGATGAGATAAAACGGGTCCTGAAGAAGTCCATGAAGGTGAATGTGGCAACCATACCGGAGGGTAGACGTTAGCAAAGAAAATCCTCCGCTATGGATACTATTGGCCAACTGTAAATCGAGATACCACAGACTATGTGAGAAGATGCGACAAATGTCAGAAATACGCAAAAATCCCGAGAGCTCCGTCGACGGAACTCGAACTCACGCAAATGGTTAGTCCTTGGCCATTTGCAATGTGGGGGGTCGACATAATCGGTTCCTTACCCCTATCCAAAGATGGTGCAAAATACGTGAAAGTTGTAGTCGATTACTTTACCAAGTGGGCAGAAGCAGAGCCTTTGGCCACTATCACCACCAAGAAAGTCATTAATTTCATTGTACGAAATATTATATACCGCTTTGGCCTGCCACGAACCATCGTTGCAGACAACGAACTTAGTTTGAAAGCAAAGAGTTCAAGGAATTTTGCCAAAAATATGGTATTGAGAAAAAGTTTACAGCGGTTGCTCACCCGAAAGCTAATGCACAAGTGGAAGCTGTAAACAAGATAATCAAATCCATATTGAAAAAAGTTTGGAAAAGGCTAGAGCCAAGTGGGTGGATAAGCTTCCAACAGTACTTTGGTCTTACAGAACCACCCATAAGTTCACGACTTGCCACACTCTATTCGCATTGGCATATGGCATGGAAACTGTCATATACGTGGAACTTGCAGTTCCATCACATCGGGTAACTTATTATGACCCTGAGTCAAATCAAGATCTCTTGCTGGAATCATTGGACTTCATCGATGAAAAACACGAAGAAGCTAATTTAAGAGCGACCGTGTACGATCACCGAGTCGCTCGATATTATAATGAAAAAGTCCGACCGAGAATCTTTGGCGTGGGTGATCACATTTTGAAACAAGTTTTCCCAGTACCATCACATATGAGCTCCGCATGGGAAGGTCCATACGTCATTAAACTGAAGCTTGGAGAAGGAACTTTCAAGCTAGCGACCGTTGATGGTGCGACACTCCCCCGAGCATGGAATAGTGAACATTTGCGGCATTATTACACTTAGTTCATTTCTTTCATATTTTAGTTTCATTTATTCCCAGCAAGTTTTTATTCCTAGTTTACGGCATGTAAAAAGACAACTTAGCTAATTTGCATTAATAAAGGCTTGAAGCCATTTTCTCTATGAATTGTCGATGTTTCTGTGTATGATAACGCTGTGACAAATAACTAAAGAATACATTATTCTGCCTGACGTACGAATGCGCTCGAGCACTTAAAATTTCCAAGTCCCGGAGTGCGGACCGGAGTACTCTGAGTCCTCGGAGTGCGGACCAAAGTATAAACGACTCAAAAGCTCCAAACCCTGGAGTGCGGACCGGAGTACTCTGAGTCCTCGGAGTATGGACCAGAGTATAAACGACTAAAAACTTCCAAGTCCCTGGAGTGCAGACTGGAGTACTCTGAGTCTCCAGAATGCGGACCAGAGTATAAACGACTCAAAACCTCGAAGTCGCCGGAGTGCGGAGTGGATTACTCTGAGTCCCCAGTGTGTGGATTAGAGTATGAACGACTCAAAACCTCCAAGTCCCCCGAGTGCGGACTGGAGTACTCGGAGTCCCAGAGTGCGGACCAGGATACAAATGACTCAAAAGCTCCAAGTCACCAGAGTGCGGACTAGAGTACCCTGAGTCCCCAGAGTGTGAACCAGAGTATAAACAACTCAAAACCTCCAAGTCCCCAGAGTGCAGACTGGAGTACTCTGAGTCCCCACAGTGGGGACCAGAGTATAAACGACTCAAAGTCTCCAAGTCCTCGAAGTGCGGACTGGAGTACTCTGAGTCCCTGGAGTGTGGAACAGAGTATAAATGACTAAAAACCTACAAGTCACCGGAGTGCAGACGGCAGTACTCTGAGTCTCCAGAGTGCGGACCAGAGTATAAACGACTTGAAACCTCCAAGTCTCCGGAGCACGGATTGGAGTACTCTGAGTCCCCAGAGTGCAGGCCAGAGTATAAACGACTCAAAACCTCCAAGTCCCCAGAGTGCAGATTGGAGTACTCTGAGTCCCCAGAGTGCGGACCAGAGTATAAACGACTCAAAACCTCTAAGTCCCCCGAGTGCGGACTGGAGTACTCCGAGTCCCCGGAGTGCAGACCTGAGTATAAACGACTCGAAGTCTCCAAGTCCCTAGAGTGCGAACCGGAGTACTCTGAGTCCTCGGAGTGCGGACCAGAGTATAAACGACTTAAATGTCCAACTCCCCAGAGGGCGGACTGGATATAAATGACTTGAAGTCATCGAGCCATTGGCGTACGGACTGGAAAATATTCTAAGTACCCGTAGCGTGGAATAAAGAATGTGCAATGCTAAAAAGTTGTCAACTTGTTTGAAGATGAATCAAGGAGTTCATGTAATTCGCAGTAGCTCGGGTTTTGACCACGGTTATACAAAAAACCAAACAACAATAGTCCTCTGAGAGGCAAAAGAACTAAATTTTATTCATCAAAAATAAGTTTATTTACATGAACTACGAAAATAAAAAATAATTACATAATCTAAACTAACTGTCGTTGAACGAGAGCGAAGACTACTTCTTCGACTTCTTTGACTTTTTACCAGACGACTCCTCCCCAGTGCGTTTACCCTTGATAGCTTTCTTTGACGGGGGAGTGACAGCTGAAGAAGTATGAGGAACTTCCATGGGTTTTGGACCCACCTGGGTGGATGACCTTCAACGACTTAATCAAAGGATCGTCCAGGTCCACAGCTTGAGGTTCGACCTTGATCTTGACCGTTTTTTCCTTCTCTTTCTCAAGCTGCTCCTTCATGCTCAGTTCAGATGTGTGTTCAGAGGCGCTTGTAATTTCAACTTCATGACTCCTATCGATGGGAGAGGAAGTCTCTGATAAGTCCTCATCAAGCGCTCCGATCACCTGAGCATCTCTCCTGCGTGAGTGGCTTCACTCTTCTTTTCCTTCACCTCCTTGGGGACATCGCTCCTTGGAGTGGGCTCAAGATCAAAATGACCTGCACAAAATCATGAAAAACAAATATTAGAATGCGATAGCTTCTGGTGAAAAATGACGACTCTTGGAATGTCAAAGCAAAAGAGTTGCTACTAGGCTCCGGCGGCTCTCAGCCGTCAGAGGGGTCTCACCCTCTGGAATAAGAGACAAAATGTGAACGCCAAGGCCGGGGTCCTCCAGTTCATAGCCGATGTGCTGCTCAAAGGGCTCAAGTATCGGGCAACCAGCCGGCTGATTAGGCACACGAGCTGGAGACTCGATCCCGGATGGACCGGCAATAACCTCTTTCCCTTTTGTTGAGGGGAAGCCTTTGCAGTAAAGGGCTTTGCCGCTGACAAGTCCGAAGGCTCGTTTTCCTTAAGAAATTCTTTTATCAAAGCTCCTTCATCGACCTCCTCGGTACCATGTTCGGCCTTCCTGATTTCTATTAAGGTCTCCCATGCCTTGGCCAAAGATTCGAGATAGCTCTTGTCCAGAAAAGTTAAGTCCTGGTGCATGAGAACGCGGGCATTGAGTTCTACAATAAGCGGGTCGAACATGCTCTTGACCTCTTCCCTACCTTCTCCTTAGCCTCCTCAAGATGGGAGTCGATCTCCGTAGATGCTATCTTTTTGCCTTCTTCATGGGCTTATCTTTAGTGCCTCAACTTTGGAACGCTCATCCTCAAGTTTCGCCTTTAGGAGTCGCGTAGCAATGATCTCATCGCAATATCTTTGTGACTCTTCTTGGGCGACAGTCTTCTCTTCTTGCTCTTTGTGGAGTTGCTCCTCAAGTTTTTTGACTCGGAGGCTGAATGCATCCCTCTCTTTTTGCACCGAGTCTTTCTCCAGAGCTAAGGCCCCACAGCGTTGGACCGCCTCATCGACTTCTTTTTGGTCGGATGATTCCAAATGAGTTACGGCTTCGGCCGTATCTTTAGCGCTCTGCCAGAAGGCCTCAAGCTGAGATTTGTAAGACGCAAGCTCTTCGTCCTGAGCTTTGATAATGTCTTTGTCATGGATAGCCTCAAGCTTCAGGCAATCAATCTCATGCTGGCGCTCTATGGAGACTTCTGACACTTTCTCAGCAAGACGAAAAAACACGTCATGTTGAACATAGACATCGTAGGTGCAGGCGATAGCACTCTGCTTGACATCTCAAGTATATGATGGATCGCCGGGAGGAACTTCAGGCCATCAAAGCAGATTTTTGGAAATTTTACTTTAGGCTCGGTCAGTCACTCCGATACTGTTTGATCTGTTGCGGGAACAGGAGGTGATGGCTTTGAAAGTTCAGCTCTTCTGTAAGGATCCCAAGACTGTCGTGTGGAAGAGGAATCAGAGTGTTGATCACAGGGGACATCGGATTGCGACCCCTTATGGCCGTGCTTATCTTTTCTTTGCTCCGAGTGAGAAGAGGGATGTTGGTGGTATTTGGACTGATAATATGGTTTTTCCAAAATGATGAGTCCTGGGAATGATAATCCCTATTGCCATCATCGTTTCTATCCCGACATCGTCTTTCAGAATCTGAGTCCTGTCCAGAGTGATGGAAGATAGACGACCCACAGAGACGATAAATTCCGTGTGTGCGCCCCATGTCACCTAAACAGAAATTAGATAACGAAGAATTAGTAAAAAGTAAGGTAATGACGGAAAGTTCAAGTGCAAAGTGAGGTGCGTGTGTTTGTGTGTGTCCTAGTGTTTCCCCCCGACAGACCAGTCTCTTTACTAATAGGAGTTTGTTCTCTCTCGCTTTGGGCTTGATCATTGGAATCGCCTCTCGCGGGCGAGTAGAGCTTAAGGGCCTCGGGATCATTGAAACCATAGTTGAGCAGATCGTCAGGTATTGTAAGGGTCGACAGACCTTTTAGAGAACTTTCCAAGTGCTGCAGGGAAGCTTCTTTCTCCGTTAGAATAAGGGTAACTTTACAAGTTCCGCCCACTTTCTCCTTCCTCGGCTTATACATTAGTTTCTTCTTCCTCTTCGAAGGGGAAGACGACGTTTCATTGTCCTGGACTTCAACTATTGGATCCCGAGGTGAACTAACAGTTTTGCCTTGTACTTCGGGCATTTTGGTTTCCTTAATCTCCCCATCTTCTAGTGCATCAGGAGCTTTACGTATCGAAGACTCGCCCTGTTCTTTCCCTTTGCCCGCGGTAGGCCTGGGTATGACAACGCCCTGAGGGAGGCTTATCCGGCGACCTTCCGCCAACAGCCCAAACCTTGAAAATGACTCATTCGAAATGAGGGTTCCGATGTCTCGTTCTTCGGCAGGAAGGGATCGAATAGCTTCGGCGGCTTCAAAATATCCATGGCCCTCGGGACATGGATTGATACCTGAAAAGATGGAAAAGAGTTAGAAAAGGTACAGCTTCGACCAAACATGAGCGTCAGTCCAGAGAAAAGACTTACTTCCTTCCACCCATCTCCTCGCGAAACTAGGAGGGCAATGCACATAAAACCATTCCTGTTTGTACGGGGCAAACTTGCTCCATGCCTCAGTTAAGATTTGACATTTGTGGTGCGGCTCGAGAAACATGTAAGTACCATAGATGAATGCATGGCCGTTCGGGTGCAGTTGCGAGGGGGCAATGTCGATGTATTGCAGCACGTCCCGAAGAAATGAGTTGAACGGTGGCACGCTGCCAACCCAGCACATAAATTTATTACAAGCTGTGTATCCAACTGGGGGCAAGTGTGGACGATCGTGCCCCGATGGAACTAACACGTCGTCAAAGGGGATTCCGTGGATAGAGCATATCCGATGGAGCGCACTTCCACTAATCTTTGAAGCCTGTGAATCGGCTGGGTTGTCCAAGAAAATTGATGCTTCCAAAGCATCGGGAGCTAGGTTATGAGCAAGGGAAGTCGACGGGTTTAAAGTATCTACGACTTCTTGTCTAGAGGACGGCCTAGGTCTGTCTGAGATTGCAGCAGAGCTAGATTTCCTAGACATCTCTAATAAAGATTGAATCTAGCAAGGTACCTGTTTGAACTATACATTAAAAATAATCGACGTTAGACTTAACAACATAAATATTCCCCTCGTATGGTGTGTGAACTAGTGTGATAATTCGAATATAAGTGCTGAGAAATTGAAAGTCACAGAGTTGATGGTATAAAGTTGAGCTTTGAATTGTCGCCTTCGACAACCGTCATCGCTGACCGTCTCCAAAAGCCTGCCCTATGATGTTTTCAATTTCGGGCTCGGACATTGGCGCTATATGTTAAAGGCAATTATCCGTTTTTGTTGATTTAAGTTCAGGCTTGTGGTTGTTAAAACTAGGGAGTTATCAGTCCAGATTGGTTCGATACGCTAGTTTACTTAGGCCCTTGTCCTTGTTTTTGTCATATAATTAGGGAAGGTGGATAGGTGTTCGGCCTAAATGGCGTTCGTCCTAAGTGCCGTTTGGCATCGATTGGCATTCATGACCGTTCAGCCTAAGTGCTGTTCGGCCTAAATATCGATCGGCATTCATGACCATTCGGCCTAAGCGCTGTTCGGCCAAAATATCGATCGGCATCCTGTCCATTCTCCACTTCCTTTCAGTTTTTCCACTCCAACCTCGTTCGGCATGGGGAGATCATGCCGAACCAAGGCCATGTCAATCCACGCCAATAAGCCTTATCTTTAACTCCATTCCCATGCTCTCATAGGATCACTCGGCATTAAAAGATCATGCCGAGCCACTATAATGCATTTCCACCTTTCTCTTATCCAATCCATCCACCTCGAAATTGCCTAAAAGCATACTAAGTTCGAGTCCTGGAACACGTCCGAACCTTAATTCATCACCCTCATCCACATGCCCCCCACTTTCTACGATCTATGGAGGATTCACAAGTTCGAATAATATGTTATGCTTCCTAATTTGAGAGAATGATCGAAAGGTTCTTACCAAAGAGTATGGCGAAAGCTCGAGGTCTGTGAGTTTAGGATTGGAAGTTGTTCGAACTTAACTTGGGAAGGAGCTATAGGGAGGGCCTGATGGATTCCAAGTAGGAAGGGAAGATCGAAGAGGTGAGCGAAACTTAAGGGAGGTAAGTTATGTGTTCTTGGGAAATAACGGAAGTAAAAAGGGAAGAAGAAGGAAAATGCCGACCTTTATAGGGGAAGAGAGGAAGTCGAAGGGACTATGACCGGTAGAACCGGTCAAGACGAAATCGTTTGACATCGGCTATGCCGTTCGACATCCAGGGCACTCGGCTTCGGCTATGCTGTTCGGCATTTGCATGCCGTTCATAATGCAACGCCTCACCTGGTATCCAAGAGAAAACACCATCAAGAAGAATAAGCTAAGGCTCGAAGCGAAACATGGAGGACTCGCGATTCAAAGCGCATCACGTTCGATCACGTGATGCACTTTGGGGGGCAAGTGTTACCTAGAGATTTGACCAGGTAACTAGGCACTCGGCATTTGCATACCGTTCAGCATCCCGAGCGTTCGGCGCAACATACTTGGTCGGCTTCCAGGTTCGTTCGGCATAATTGGTTCGTTCAGCGTTCGAGTTCGATCAGTTTCCAGGGACGTTCGGCATTTAAGAGCGTTCGGCATCGAGAGCCGTTTGGTGTTGCATATCGTTCGGCATTAAGTGCTGTTCGGCATCTATAGACGTTCGGCATTTAAGAGCGTTTGGCATCGAGAGCCGTTCGGTATTGCATATCGTTTGGCATTAAGTGCTGTTCGGCGTCTATGGACGTTCGGCATGGCAGAATCGTTCGGCATTCCATACTGCTCGGCATCCAGACCTTGTTCGGTACTCAACCCCGTTCGACATAAATCTCGGTCGGCATTCGAGATAGGTCGGCATCCAGAGGTGTTCGACATTCATGCCTTGTTTGGCATTTGAGATCGTTCAACGTCCAGAAGTGTTCGACATTCGTCTAATCTAGACCGGCTTCGATTATTGGTCGGCCTGTGCTCTCCACTCAGCACATCGCTTCGTTCGGCATGAAGATGTTGTTCGGAATTTTGCCATTCGGCATCTATGGATTGGCACACAGAACTCACTCTTCTTGGGCCGAGATATTTAGCTACCAGGCCCACCAGGGAAGTCCAACCCATCTTCGTCTATAAATAGAGAGCCATGGGCACAGTGAAAGGGACATTTTTTTCGAGAATACCGAGGAGACTCTACCACATTCAAGACTCATTCAAGACTTAAATCTTTTTTTCTTAGCAGCTGTATTTAAGTAATTGGTATACAGATTGTATCTGCAATTGATTATCGAGAAAAGCAATAAAGATCTACCTCAAAGTGGACGTAGGCAATTACGCCGAACTACTATAAATCTGGTGTTCGTTTTTCCTGCATTTAAATTTACGTACTGTTCTCTGTTTAACTTTACTTTCTTCATTAATCTCTCTACACAATCTCTCTTAAGGGTGTTAGTGACCAATTTTGGTGCTAACAATGATATTGTGTATCATTCTATTGTTCAACATGTTAATGAAGATGAATGTGTTTCTAAAGGCTAAACCTACCATTTTATCATGCAGCTTGTATTTTGTGTTGGTGGAAATTAATGGATTCCATGATTAAGAGGTTCTTGTGGACTTATTGAGGGATATAGTCATTATTTTCGTATAGTTTTGAATTACTTCAAAACTTTATAAACTCCTCAACTCTATGAATAATATGTGGATGTGTGACCTGCAACTTCAACGGCGGCAGTTGTAGCCTCTACCACCATAGTTAGTGGAGAGATCATCCCCTAGATGGTAGAATTGGTCAAGGGTTGTAGTTTTGCTGTAAATGGAGAGATAAGTAGTTGACTTATTTTCTGTCAACTATATTTTGATCCCCTTTTAACCTCTATTTTACTGACAAATATAATGGTTATTCAAATGATTAGGACTACCTTGCATAATCATATAGAAATGTGGTTCATAAGGAAGAAACTTTGCTACAATTTTAAATTAGATACTCGGAGTTGTTCATTGTATAATTCAAATTCGGCTTAGAGCCAAATATAGAAATTTAACCGTGTCGATACAATAAATGGATCTAATCAACAAAGTTTGATTTTCATGAATGACCTTTGAATATTAAATTTTGACAATTTAAATCTATTCCAAATATTAAAAGAGAGAAGATATTAATTGATTCTTGCAATCAATCAAATATGAGAAACAAATAGACAGATAATCAATTAATGGTAGAAGATATATCAATTGATTTGAGAAATCAATCAAATAAGGATATACGTGGAAATAAATACTAATATGCTAAATTTACGTTGAAATCAAATCAAGTAAATCCAAAAGTTTTTATCCTTTTCTCCAAGGCAGCCTTCATCCTTCCATCTATATATATATATATATATATATATATATATATATATATATATAGACATTAGTTCATCTTTTCAACACAAGACGAAAAAGAGTTTTCCATAAAATATCTTCAATAAGATCCATACTTCTATATCTACTATGGGGTGAGAAATTTATATTGAATGATTTATATTCTTCTCATGTTGTCTCCCTCATGAAATGAAGAAAACTAAAGGCTATTAGGACCGAGGATATTGGCATAGCCGAACCTCATTATATCGACGTGTTCTTTTCTTTTATCTTTTATCTATAATTTGCACCTTTTGATTTTCTTGTTATTCTCTTTGTTGGATTGGGATTGTTCACAGATTAGATTATTGGGTGTTTTGCTTTCGCTTCCTAAGACTATGATTTTTCAATAAAGTTTGATATTAAAGCTTTTTATTGTATTTGAAGACTATTTCAGCTATAGCTAGTTCTACAAAGAATAGCAGTGGTAGAAGCTTTACAAATTATGGATTCGCTAGATTTGATGGAAAGGTAGATTTTGGCACATGGGAGATGAAGATGGAAGCGGGATTGAAGAAAGAAGACTTTCAAGGTTGTCTCAGATGCAGGGAAACTGAAGAAATTAGCACTTAATGAGATTGAGGAATTGCAAGAGGATGCTCTTACTGCCATCCAGCTAAACCTTTCCGATGAAGTACTTGGGGAGTTTTGTGATGTGAAAACTACTAAGGAATTATGGATGCTCTTCAGAAAAAGTTCTACACAAGTCTTTCACCAATTGCATCATCCTACAACAACAACTTTAATCGTTCAAGAAGAAGCCTGGAACCGATGTATTAGCTTATTTAGATGCCCAAAACACACTTGTTATGAATCTTTGAGAAGTTGATGTAAAAATTAAGGATGAAGCACAAGCTGTCATTCTTTTACATTCTTTGACTGTAGAGTATCACTTTTTTTAACTCTATGATCTATGAGTTGTCTTCTATTTGCTTGGAGGATGTGTAGACAAATTTATATAACAAGATGCTGAGGGAAAAGTTAGCAAACATGAGCATGGAGAATTATTCCGAAGGCCTTATTGTTCAAAGGGGAATAAGTAAGAGCAGACCCAAATATAGTGGAGATAGAGACAAGTCAAGTTCTCAGTCAGGGGGAGCTCTGAAGGGAGTTTTTCATATTATAGAAGGCCTGAACGTTATATTGCAAGTTTTCCCAAGTTGGAGAGTAAGAAAAAGCCATTACCCAAAATCCTTCAGCTTCTACAACGGAGACACCAGATTCAAAGAATGATCCTGGCATTTTTATAGCTTCTGCCCCTTCTATGAAGAGTACCATATGGATTATTAACTTTGGAGTATCCCATCATATGACATCTAATCGACACTTTTTTCCATTTATCGTCAGTTTGATGGAGGAGGGGTTCTCATGAGAAACAGTGCTACTTGTCACATGATTGGTATTGGAATGGTGAAGATCAGGATGTTTGTACTTCATGTGATGTTAGGCATATGCCTGATTTGAGGCATAGTTTGATCTCCATTGGAGTGTTAGGAAATCTTGGCTTGAAGTGTGTAACAGAAAAGGATTCATTGAAAATTACAAATGGCTCATTGATAGTGATGAAAGAAGTAAAAGCTAGAAATATGTACTTGCTGAAGCGTACCGCTGTTGTTGCGGAGTCTTCTTCGATTGTTGTTTCTATTAATTTCGATTCTACCAGATTGTGGCATTCTCGTATAATACATATTGGAAAGCTCATTTTGGAAGTATTGAGAAAGCGAGGTTTGATTGATGATATTCATCATTCAAAACTTGGCATTTATGAGGTATGCATACGTGGAAAGTAGACGAAGGATTCTTTTGGCATTGCAGAGCATAAGTCTAAAGATGTTTTGGAGTATGTTCACAACGATGTTTGGGGTCCTGCACCATGCCTATCCTTTTGAGGAGCCTAGTATTTTGTTTTGTTTGTGATTTTCTAGAATGGTATGAGTTCATTTTATAAATTCCAAGGATGAAACTTTTGATAAGTTTCACAGATGTAAATCTCTTTTGAGAAATAGTTAGGAAAAAAGTAAAGGTTCTTAGTTCAGATATTGGTGGTGAATTCACTTCTCAAAAATTCATTAAATTTTGTGAGTCATAGGAAATTAAAAGACAGTACACCACCCTACGGGACCTTCAGTCAATGAGGTTGCAGAGAGGATGAATTGCACTTTGTTAAAAGTAACTCATTGCTTATCTCTGCCTGTTGGATTAAAGAAGATATTTTGGGGAGAAGCATTATCTACAACGGTTTTCCTCATCAACCGTACACATTTTATCGCCATAGATTTGAAAATTCCTGAAGAAATATGGAAGGGAGAACCTGTTTCATATTCCTTTCTCAGAGTGTTAGGTTGTCTACTTATGTGTATGAAAGCAAAGAGAAGGTGGATTCAAGATCATGTAAGTGTAATTTTCTTGCCTATAGGAGAGAAATTAATGGTTATAGATTGTGTTTCCTACTAACAAAAAGATTGTTACTAGAAGGCATGTTATAATTGATGAAAATGCTATGTTGAAGGTGGAGCCTTCTTCTTCAATTAATGATGATGTTGAGAGGACAAATTCAAATTACCAGACATAAAGTAGATCACTGGACTTCCATATAAGTAAAAATGGTGTTTTCGATGACACTGTAGTTGATGAGGAGAGGACATATGATCAATATCAAGGTGGAGCTCACATTCAAACTCGACCAATCGAAGAGAGGGAAAGGTCTAGATGGCTTGAAGATTTTTTGGGATTGAGTATTGAAGACATTGACTTTGATGACATGGCAGCCTATGCATTAAGCATATTTCATGATGAGCTCAGAGACTATAGAGATGCCATTAGAACAGTTGATAGTTCCATTTTGTTAGTAGCTATAGAGGAGGAAATTGAGACTTTGTACAAAAATCGCACTTGAGATTTAGTGCCACTTCCTTCTGGAAAGAGAGCAATATGGTGTAAGTGGATTTATAGGGTGAAAGACGACAACAATGGTGACTTGGGACATAAGGCGAGATTAGTGGTAAAGGCTTATGTTCAGAGGAATGTGTGGAGTTCCATGATATTTTTTCTCCAGTTGTTAGACACACTTCCATTCACATTCTCCTGGTATTATTTGCTTACTTCGACATGGAGTTGGAACAATTAGATGTCAAGACAGCAATCTTGTAGGATGACCTTGAGGAGGACATTTACCTACAATAGCTAGAGGGATTCATTGACAGTAGCAGGGTCGATCATGTTTGTAAGCTTAAAAAAACTCTTTATGGTTTAAAACAGTCACTTAGATAGTGATATACGAAATTTGATAAGTTTTTGATCTCAATGGTTACTCAAGAAGCTTTAAGGACTAATGCATCTATTTTAAGAGGTGTGATGAAGACACCATCTATTTGTTGCTTTATGTTGATAATACGTTGATAGCTTCTAATGAAGCTTAGCAAGGAGTTTGATATGAAAGATTAAGAAAGACAGAGAGAATTTTAAGGATGGAGATTTAAAGGGATAGAAAACAAAGAGTTTTAAGGCTCACTCAAATTCAGTATATCATGAAAGTCCTCTCTCGGTTTGGTAGGAAGAAAGCTAAAGCGGTGGCTTCACCATTAGGCTCTCAATTTAAGCTATCCAAAGACTTATGTCCCATCTAGAATGAAGACAAAAGGGACATGGCCAATATTCCTTACTCTAGTGTGGTTGGTAGCCTTATGTATGCTATGGTACACACACGGCCTGCTTTATCTCATGTATTTGGTGTTGTAAGCAGATACATGTCTAACCCAGACAAGATTCATTGGCAAGTAGTAAAAGTGGATCTATGATATTTGAGTGGCACTTCTGATATTGGCTTGTTGTTTAGAGATACCGATATAACTCTAAGTGGTTATTGTGATTCAGAATATGTTGGGGATAGAGATGGTAGAAAATCGATTTTAGGCTATGTTTATACTCTTGGCATAGGCCTGATTTCTTAGAAATCCAAGCTACAATTTATTGTAGCTTTATCAACTATAGAGGAAGAGCTTATTTATGCTCTGGAAGCAACTGAGGAAAGATTATATTTATTGTAGATTTTGGAGGATTTATCAATGATACAAAATTCGGTGGAGTTGTTTTTAGATAGTCAGAGCGCAATTCATCTTGTTGAGAATCAAGCGTACAACTCATGGACAAAGCACATTGATGTTATTAGTTTCTTTCTTATGCTTGTAGAAGAGAGAAATAAGATAAAGCTATCGAAGATATACACAAATGGCAATCCAGCTGATATGTTCCCAAATTTGCTTTCAAAGGACAAGTTTGAACATTGATCAAACTTGATTAGTGTGCTACAAGTAACTAGTTTATTTGATTGATTGATATATTCAAATCGAGGTGTAGTGTTGAATTTAGATGATTTAAATCTATTCCAAATATTAAGAGAGAAAATATTAATTGATTCTCGTAATCAATCAAATATGGGAAACAAATAGAAAGATAATCAATTAATGTCAGAATATATATTAATTGATTTGAGGAATCAATCAAATAAGGGTAAATGTGGAAAAAATATCAATATGATAAACTTGTGTTGAAATCAAATCAAGTAAGTTTGGAAAGATTTCATCCTTATCCCTATGGCAGTCTTCATCCTTCCACCTATATATATGAAGACATTTTTTCAACATAAGACGGCAAATGAGTTCTCCACAAAATATCTTCAATAAGGTATCTATTTTCGTATCTATTATAGAGTGAGAAATTTGTATTGGGTGACTTATATTCTTTTCATGTTGTATTCTCTCTTGAACTGAAGAAGAATAAAGAGGGCCGAGGACATAGGCATAGACGAACCTCGTTATATTTTTGTGTCCTTTCCTTTATGCCTTTTTCTACAGTTTGTGCTTTTCGATTTTTTTTCTTCACTTTATTGATTAGAATTACTGAGATTGTCCACAGACTAGATTATTGGATGTTATGTTTCTACTGCCCAGAACTTTGATTTTTCACTACATAGAAGCCTTGAAATAACACTCTGGAATTTAAGAGGGTAGATTCTCGGCTTTCAAATTTGATTTGCACTTGCACCTTTGGCTATGCTTATATTTCTCTCTTGTGGCACTCGGAGAAAATAATTTTTTATTGTAACTCATACAAAGTTTTTATGCAGTCTTCATTTCAAATGGCTTATAGTCTGTCTACCGCAGCAACTTCAAGCTCCAAAGATAGTAGTTCGGTTCTAAGGTACTTTAGAAAGAAATACAGAAGATGCAGCTATTTTTGATGGCAGGATTGAAAAAAGCTATATTCGAGTAGGCTTAACTCTTCTATATAATTAGCCAAGAATTCCATTTTCACATCTGGGTATTTTCTATGAGTATCATTTACATACCCCCTTAAAAATATCTTGATAGTTGGATAGTCCATCTCAAAACAAAAACTTAAAAATATCTGATTCTATTTTAGATGTAGTATTTAAATATTCAATATAGATGTTGTGTCTTTAATAAATTGTAACTTAAAGTTCAAGCTGTATGTAACTACATTTACTTCAACTGTTGACAACATGGGTTGAATTTAATAATGTGAATTTTTTATGTATTATTATTAAATTTAAATTATTTTGATTGTTATTAGTATAGTGTTTAGTTCAGCTGCAAGATCGATATTAAATTTTTAGGTGTACGCTGCATCAATGCTTTTCTTTTTCCTTTTTCTTAAAATAATGGGCATAACATTTGTAAACGACTTATTATAATGGGTAATATCAGTTGTAAAATGTCTATTACAATAGTAAAAACAATTGTAAAATACTTTATTGCAACTGGCATCTACAACGGTCAAATACTGTGGTAAAAGGTTCTGATCCTATTTGTGACACCACACTTCTATACCCATACTATTCAAGAGTATTATAGAGTAATGCTATTAGATAATATAGAGAATGAGCATATACGGGGTATATACGTGAATATGACCTTGTACTAACACATGTATACATTAAAGCATCAAATGGATAACTCATCTATTTGTACTCAATATCGGTACAAAGCAATAAATACGTATGGCTCCGGGATTGAACAATACAAAATATAGAGTAAAATAACAGAGAACATAGTCAATCGCAACGATAATATATAATAATATGATAGAATAATGTTACAAGTGTACAACTCATCAAAATGTCTAATATCTCAATATAATATGATAAACAATCCATGTACAACTCTGTCATACATATATAAAGAATCAATATCTTAGAAATAAGATACAACATCATATAATACACACACACACACACACACACACACATCTATAGAGCCCACTAAAACGAATGCTGGTCATGTCGTCCCTGAATATGTAATGCCTTGGATTGAGCCGAGTATTATAAAATAACACACAGGTCAGACTATGTCTAATCAAGGATCATAAGAAGGAGACATAGTATAAACAAGGAAACATAATATGATATCTCCAACAAAGATACTTAAACATTAGATGACATTTCAAAGCACATATAAATATAGAATAATCCTTAAGGTGTCACATCACCCAAATATCTCAAATCCATGTATAATAATCAGATCAAATATCAAAAAATGTCATCACTCATTTAGAAACAAATCAAATCAAAAATTACGTAACCAATACAAATGGGTGAATCATACATATCCAGAAACAAACGTATAAATCTAGAAAACAATGATAAGAGAGAAGTTTCTTAGTATATTAGGCTAGCATGAATCAATGCCCAAGTGTCTCTCAATCTCATAATATGAAATATCATTATCAAATCAATAAAGTCAATATGAAAGATTTGAGCCAGCTCACAACAATGTACAAATATAATCAATAATATATAGGTTGTCTGCTTGTAAAGGATACGTTGCCTTCCTAAGAAGGATACGGGGTTGACTGTACTCTATACATAGTCTTAGGTATAATCTCATCTTATATATGCCTATCTGCTGCGTGTAAAATGTTAGCATCAAAATTGGTCATTAATACTCTTGAGTAGAGCTATGTAGAAAGATTAATGAAGAGAGTAAATTAGAATAGAAAATAGCGTAATTCAATGCAAAATGAACAACAAAAACGAGAACACTAGATTTATAGTGGTTCGGCATAATTGCCTACGTCCACTTTGAATAAAATCTTTATAACTTTCTCAATCACTTGAATACAAATACAATCCGTAAACCAATCACTTGAATGCCAGTTCGAATTTAAAAGAGGAGAGTCTCCAAAATGGTAGGGTCTCCCAGTGTTATAGGAAAAAGTCCCCTTTTCACTGCACCCCTTCCCCTCTATTTATAGACAAAGATAGCCTGGACTTCCTTCTCAGGCCTAAAGACAAGATAGCTCAGTCCACAATAGACAACTTCTGTATGCCAAACTAGGCGTACCAAGCGGTAGTTGCCGAGCGACTCTTGCCGAGCGAGGCCTTGCGAGCCGAAATGACCAAGGCAACCATGCCGAGCGCCCCACGGCCGGGACACTTGTTCTTTCCTTTAATGTTGATCGAGGGGACACCAAGCCATGCAGCCTTCCTCACCGAACCACATGACCGTCCCTTTATGGCCGAGCGGCATGTGACTAAGGCATTCATGCCGAATGCCCTAATGTCGAGCCAACCTTACCGAGCGATGATAGTCGAATAAAGGATGCCGAGCGATGATGGTCGAACAAAGGTTGCCGAGCGATGATGGTCAAGTTACTCAGACCGAGCGGCACACACCAAATCATACCTATCAAACTTCACATAAACGTCGAAACATATCGATTGTATCAAGCCCTTATATCTTCAGGCTCTTCTTGGTCAGAATCTTGTCTAGTGCTAATAAAAATATCTTCAATTGTCGTTTTGTAGCTGGGCCAAGGCGCCAGGTAACATTTGCCCCCAAAAGTGTGTCGTGTGAAGCAACATGACAAGCTTTGAATCAGAAAGTATTCCTGTGATGACCCGCCATTCATCTCTATAGAATGACGCATCATCTTGAAGAAAGAAAGGGATAGAAAAAAGAAAAGAAAGAAGAGAAAGAAGAAACAACATCAGAATCTCAACAGCGGAACGAATAAATTATATTAATAACATAAGTATTACATAGTATACAATAATTATCAGAGTTACACAGACAATACATCACATACTAGACAGTTATAAACACCTATCCAGTTATTACAACTCAATACCATACACAGAAACCACTCAAAGATACCAACACAACGGAAAACTATATATCTATACACAGAAGCCCCCTGCTCCATTGCTCCTCCATAATTCGTCAAAGCTAACCTGAATCCCTTGGCTACTCATAAAAATTTGAGTACCCAAGAGTTTAAGAAAAACAGAAATAAACTCCGGGTCAGACATGGGTCTGATGTGAGTAACAGATTAAAGTTGCTTTACTTTTAAAAAACTTTTGAAAACAAAAGGTATCACGTAAGACTTTACACATATAAACATGGAAAAGTTTTTACCTTACGTTAACCAAAACATTTATCATAGGTCTAGGGTTTTCAAATAAATATAAAATAGCCGAAATTGTTACATCTATTAAATTCCAGCTACTAGCCACAAAAGTGGGTAATACAATCAAAACCGAGGGCACTTATTGAATTTTGGATTCCATACAATGGCAGGGCTACCGGGGTACCGCCCGTCACAGTACGTGGCCTAGATCACTGTACCGATGATCACTCGCAATCCCCTGCAACACAATGCCGGAACCATTCCTTACTGAACAATTCCGAACAAGACCACCCCGCAGTTGTGATCAGCAACCGCATCACATAGCTGAAATAAAGGGACATCAAGACAGGGGTAAATCTCGTCCTACTTGGGAATGACCCACTTAGCCTTGTTGCACCTCCCCTGTTTTAGCCATTCCCGGTTGATGAGGCTTGACGCTACGATTACCTTTATAGGACACATTTATCTTAGAGTGCTCATCGTCCACCTGACGATGTTCTGAAAGCATTCAATCCATACAAGTTCGTTTCGGATTCGAACGAAACCGAAGGCATTATCTCATTACACTCATTTTGGAATCATCCTCAGAGTTAACGACGATAACCCTTGCACTCTGAATCTTCATCTTCACTTGAGATTCACGACCTATCGTTAATTTGGATCGATGTGGTTTCGGATATCCAAATATGGAAACCCGATCCCGGTCTCACCGAATCCAAAACATGTCTTTTAAGGCCAAGTTGTTTTAAAGTTTAAAACAATTTCAATTCATTATCTATATACACACAGATAGATAATTCACAGATTCACAATGGATAATCAACATTATCATCACCAACAGATAATCCATATCATCATTATAACAGATAATCCATATTATCATCACAATGCAATCCAAAGCATCCATATCACACAGTATTACTCATCTCATAGCTGAGATTACAAACCATTCAAGGCAATCAATATCATCCATTCATACATAAGCAATAATCTAATGATCACACCATCTATAATTAATTTAAAATGAATTAAATTAATTACTTCCATTTCTAATTAATTTAAAATGAATTAAATTAATCACTTCCATTTCTAATTAATTTAAAATGAATTAAATTAATTACTTCATCATTATAATCCAGCTTACTTAATCATTAATTAATTACAAATCAATTAATTAACCACCATCTCATTATTCATTTCAAATAATCATTCCTGATTAATAAATTTCTAATTACAATAAGTAATTAGCTTTTAAATAGTTAATTATACTTAACCCTTTACAATAATTAACTTTAATTACTTAACCAATTAATTAACTAAAGTTAATTACATTAATCCTTTATTAATTAATTACTTTATTTATTAATTATTTCTTAATTAATCAATACTAAATTTACATCATAAATTTTATTAATTAATGATTTTCTAATTTCATTTTTAATTAATTTCTCTATTTAAATTAATTACATTAGGTAATTAATCTTCAATTAAACCACACATATATTAATCACCCTTGATTAATAACAATTGAGTAATTAACTACCCTTAATTACTTCATTCCATAAATTAATTACCCTTAATTAATTATCTCAATTAATCCCTAGATTAATTACAAAGTAATTTAATCTAAATTACTTCCATAAATAAACATCTTTAATTTCATCCAGTAATTATTAATTAATTACTTCCCTAAGTAATCAAAATTCCATTAATTACATAAAGTAATAATTCATCAAATCATCAAGTGTTTAAATTAATTAAACTTAATTAATTAACCTAAACAAATCACATTAACCCAATTAATTACATTAAATAATTAATTTCTTAATTACTTTTATTAAGTAATTAAACTCAAACAATCTCTCAATTGATTATTATCAATTAATTAATCTAATTAATTATCGAAATTAATCACATTAATTAATTGTTAAATAAATCCCAAGTTAATGACCTTCATTAACTATTCTTAATTACTTTACCTAAGTAATTTAACTTAGATTAACCATTATTAACTACAAATTAATTAATATTTAATTACCAATTAATTAATCTCTAATTATTTAATTAATTAAGTGTTAACTGTAACTTAATTAATCCTTAATTACTTGATTAATTAATCTTAATCATTAATTAAAATCTAATTAATAATCCTTAATTACAAATTAATTAACCTTAATTAATGAATCTTAAGTCTTAATTAATCAAATTAAAAATTCTTAATTATTTAATAATCATTCATATTATTAATTAATTAAATAATTAATTATCCATTTAAATTAACTTAATAATTTAAATGAATCCAAATCATTAAAATTCTAATTTATTTTAAGAAAAACATTTCTTACGTAATCAAAGTATTTAAAACAATTTGTTTTCAAATTTACTTTAAATTCCAATTTAAACTTTATTTTAAATTTAATATTATAAAATGAATACAAATTTTAACTTAAACAAGGTTTTAAAAATAATTCAAAACATTTTTATCTCATATGTTAAAGAAACATCCATTTTATAAAATAAGTTTAAAAGAATTTAAAGTTCAAATCAATTTAAACATACACTTTAAACATTCCAAGTTATTTAAAAACAAATTCAATTTAAAATTTTACTTTAATTTCAAAACTGAAATACAGATTAAATCTTTATTCCAAATTTAACTTAAATCTTTAAAACTTACTTACATTTTACATCTGCATTTTAAAATATAAATCATTTAACCATTTTTAAAATAGTTAAAACAAATTAAATTTAAAAACTTATTTTATTTTAGAAACTGAAATTCAAACCAAATTCCAGATTTTAAATCTCAAATTCAAACTTATTTTAAATTTCTAATTTACAATTTTAAACTTCCAACTCAAATTCAAAACCACATATGCTTTTACACTTAAAATTGTTTAAAACCTAATTTAAATTTTAAAACTTAAATTTTTTTCAAATCTCAGATTCAAACTACTTTGAACTCAGATTCAAATTCAGCTTTTAAACTGATTTTAAATTTGCACTTTGCATTTAAACTTTATTTTTAAACCTTAAAACAGAACAGGTTCCTGTTTCTATTAAAACCTGAAACAACAGTATACACGAGCCTACCCTACAACTACCCCGAGTCAAAACCATTTCTGCTTCGAGCTAATCCTCAACTTACTCGAGACAAACCCGAGTAAACAAAAACCCCACACCAAACAAACAACCTCACCAGAAAATGATACACAATGCACATGCACCGACCATCCACCTATCTCCGACCAACCCTGATGATTGGAACAAGTCTTCGATCACCAAGGCATTCCAAATCCATCACTAGTACCCTGTTTCTCCCTCGAAATCAAAATCAAGATTGAAGTCCCAAACCTGGAACAACAGTACCCATTTCAACCCCAACCTGTCAGCACCTCCCATTAGAAACTCCGACCACCATTGTCACAGGAACTCAGGCGAAGTCTTCGATAACCCATCCTCTTCCAGTACCCAAGACCCCAAGCAACTCGATCCACTATACTGGCCTAAATGATCGATTCTTCCTAGCCAAGTAAAACTAGGGTTCAAATCTTCAAATCCCAATCATAACCTTCAAAATGAAATACACAAAAAATCCGACAATTTTCCCCTCATCCCTAACCACTTCACCACCTCCAGGAGCAACCACGACACCTCCAGACAATTGTGGCAATAGAAGTCCTCAAAACTCATACAGCAGTCAAAAGAAAACTGCTCTCTGAATATAGTATTAAAAATTGTAATTCTTGGTTTAAAATTCATTCATACACATAGATATACTCATAAATGTATTTGACAATATATATAAGCCTACTTATTTCCATGGATGAATTAAACAACCATATAATATACTTAAATTTAAAATGTGAAGTTACTCACTTTTTTTAAAAAAAAAATGCAGAGCAGAGCACCAGTTTTGAAAGCTTCTGAATCTTTTGAAATCTTGCTTGATTGATTTAAAAGCTTGAGTTGTTTGATGTTCTTAACATGCATGCAGAGGTCACTTTCCAGATTTTAGAAGAAATGCAGTTTTTCTTCCTTGATTTCCAGATTTACAAACTGACATGCATGCAGGTTTTTGGAAACAGATTTTCTTTTTGAGGAGAATGAATGCAAATTGGTTTACAGGGATTTGAAGAATGCAGGTTTGCTTTTGTCTTTTTGAAGATGAGCAGTTTGATTTACAGGTTGAAGAGATAACAGGTTTTTAGAGGAAATGATTTCTGGTTTGGTTTGAATTTGAAAATGTGAAACGAACAAAGAAAATGAAAGGAGAAAAGAGTATGGGTTTATATAGATTTGAATTAGGATTTATTAAAATTAAAGAGAAATAAAAATGAAATTATGACACTTGTCTTAAGTGTTAACACTTGTTAACTTCTTTGTTTAATCACTTAACATATATTTGAATTATGTTCTAAGATGTTTACACATGTTCCTTTTAATTAATTAGTATTTTTAATTAAATGTTAATATAATATTATGCCTAATTAGTTAGTTAACAAATACTTAGTTATATATAGAATATAATTAAAGAATAAACCAAGTATAATTATAAATAAAAACAATACAATATTTATTATTTGAAAATAATATTTTTAATCATTTTAAACAAATTTATAAAAGAGGTTATAAATTACTTATTATTTAAATGAACAAATGTTTTCATATTTTAAGTTGTATTTTAAACTTCATATCTAATTTACAAATCATATTTATAAATCAATATTTAAAAAGAAATAAAAAAACATTTTTATAACTTTATTTTAATCTAAATTAATATTCAAACTTAAGTTAAAATATATTTAAACAAATAAAACATTTATCTTATGTATTTAAAATCATTTATTTATTTTATTAAATAGCTTTGAAAAGCTTAATATTAAATAAAAACCAATTTCCAATTACCAAAATATTTGAAATTAGAAAATATGATGTATTCATTAAATTTAAAACTAAACTCATCTATTTAAAATATATATAAATATATATACATATTATAAATAGAAAACAATTTATTAACTTATTAAAAAAATTCACTAATTAATTATTTAATAAAAGAAGATTATTAAATCATTTAAAATTTATTTACAAAAATTATCAAATCAATTTAAATTTAAACACGGATTATTAAATTGATATTGTCAAAAATTCCGAGATATCACAATCCTCCCCCCTTAAAAGAATTTCGTCCCCGAAATTTAAAACAAAGGTAATTTAGTAATCTCATTAAAGATTTAATTTTAAAATACAGCATATGTTAATCATATGCTAACAACCAAAACAATCAATTCACACAATCAGAACAAATCTAACTATGCAGAAAAAAATTCTAAATAGAACTTCCACGAGTTTCCCCGGTATAAATATCGGGATACTCGCTCTATAGAATCCAAACAATCAATGTTACTAAGCTATAGAGCTTCTATTCACATCTATATCTACAAAACTAAACAGGATATCAGACTACAGACGAGTCTGACTCAACAACCAAACCTTCTGAACTACTGGTTCCCAAAACCAGAGATAAATCATACACGTACTCCCTCAGAGATATGTGAAACACTCTGAATCCCAGTTATCCAAACTGACAATTTCAACTCTTGAAAACCAAACACTTATCTTACCAAAACACAGAAGAAATCCAAAACACCTCGGAGCTAGCTTCCCAGACTTACCAAAACTTATAGCTCCTTTGATCGGAGAAATCTTAACCAAAACCAAATCCCCGATTCCGGAATCCAAATTCCTCCGCCTCTTATACATAAAAACTCTTCGGACGATCCTGGGCGGCCAACATCCTTCCCGATCAGCTCAACCCTTGCTGATGCCTCTAGAAACAAGTGGACCAAAATAACCCATCACTAAGATCTCCTCAAGATCAATCCGAAATCAAGAAAAAACTCTACTCCATAAACAACAGAAGACAGAAAAAACTTCTCCTTATCCGGAAAAGACAAACAGATGCACTCCCAAACTGCTTCCGCTGCACAACTCTGATCCGAAGTAGAAGAAAATGTAGATGAAGAACACAAGCACAAACTAGACAACCCAACAAAAAAATATGGTTCCACATATCCATAAAGAAAACTCAGAAGTTCCTCCGAAACCTGAGCTGCTTCACGAACTTCTATCTCAAGGAATCATCCTTCTATTAAGTCGAACCACGGTACCAATCTTGGAATACCAACCGATAAGAAAACTTGATCTCCATATGCGGACAAAGCTCTGTCTTCCCTGAAGACATATGGACAATCTCCAACAATCCAAGAGAACACTCAAACTATCGCAAGTCACTTTTGTGATCAACCCAGCCTAATATCCAAAGAAACTGCTCTCTCTTTACAAAACAGAACAGCTTACGCTGGCCTATCCAACTCACAGAAGAAAAGGATCCACTCTGCTGCTTCTAAACTCCACTTCATAAAAATTACTCGGCCAGAAAACTTCCTGCCAACATAGGGCACTCCGAGATGCACTGCTAACACCAAAGCCAAAGAATTCCCAATCCAAAGCTCTTCGAGAAACTCGGTCCTCGAAGCAAATAGAAACACCCTTCTGGACTCATCCACATCACCGAAACAGACGCACTTCCTTACTCTTGTTCCAAAGAAACATCTTCGGAAATATCCATAGTCACTGCATCTCATCACGCAGCTACTACTTCCTAAGGTATCAAGATACCATCACTCACTTGCTTTTGCCCAACCGACAGTTCCAAACTCAACTCATCCAACTCTGCACTTCAAAGATGACTCTGAACCTTAACAGGTTTCCTTCAAAGATCAATGAAATCCTTACATCAAACTCTAACCAATGGTAATTGTGTTACACACACCACTACCTCAACTACCTTTATAGCTTGTATTGGAAAACCTGTACGGGTAACCCAACAAATAGGTAGAAATAATTATATATATATATATATATATATTAAAAATACAAATACGCTCTCTCAAGACAAACACCACTCCAGAGTCTAGGTAGTCGCTCAACCTATCGCTCTGACACCAACTGTGACGACCCGCCATTCATCTTCATAGAATGACGCATCATCTTGAAGAAAGAAAGGGATAAAAAAGAGAAAAGAAAGAAGAGAAAGAAGAAACAACATCAGAATCTCAACAGCGGAACGAATAAATTATATTAATAACATAAGTGTTACATAGTATACAACAATTATCAGAGTTACACAGACAATACATCACATACTAGAAGTTATAAACACCTGTCTAGTTATTACAACTCAATACAATACACAGAAACCACTCAGATATACCAACACAGCGGAAAACTGTATATCTATACGCAGAAGCCTCCTGCTCCATTGCTCCTCCACAATTCGTTAAAGCTAACCTGAATCCTTTGGCTACTCGTAAAAATTTGAGTACCCAAGAGTTTAAGAAAAATAGAAATAAACTCCGGGTCAGACATGGGTCTAGTGTGAGTAACAGGTTAAAGTTTCTTAACTTTTGAAAAACTTTTGAAAATGAAAGGTATCACGTAAGACTTTCCACACATAAACATGGAAAAGTTTTTACCTTTCGCTAACCAAAACATTTGATAGGAAATCCAGTGATATTATGATAGGTTTAGGGTTTTCAAATAAATATGAAATAGCCGAAATTGTTACATCTATTAAATTCCATCTACTGGCCACAAAAGTGGGTAATACAATCAAAACCAAGGGCACTTATTGGATTTTGGATTCCATACAATGGCAGGGCTACCGGGGTACCGCCCGTCACAGTACGTGGCCTAGATCACTGTACCGATGATCACTCCCAATCCCCTGCAACACAAAGCCGAAACCATTCCTTACTGAACAATTCCGAACAAGACCACCCCGCAGTTGTGATCAGCAACCGCATCACACAGCCGAAATAAAGGGACATCAAGACAGGGGTAAATCTCGTCCTACTTGGGCATGACCCACTTAGCCTTGCTGCACCTCCCCTATTTTAGCCATTCCCGGTTGATGAGCCTTGAGGCTACGATTGCCTTTATAGGACACATTTATCTTAGAATGCTCATCGTCCACCTGACGAAGTTCTGAAAGCATTCAATCCATACAAGTTCGTTCCGGGTTCGAACGAAACTGAAGGCATTATCTCGTTACACTCATTTTGGAATCACCCTCAGAGTTAACGACGATAACCCTTGCACTCTGAATCTTCATTTTCACTTGAGATTCACGACCAATCGTTAATTTGGATCGATGTGGTTTCAGATATCCAAATATGGAAACCCGATCCCGGTCTCACCGAATCCAAAACGTGTCTTTTAAGGCCAAGTTGTTTTAAAGTTTAAAACAATTTCTATTCATTATCTATATACACACAAATAGATAATTCACAGATTCACAATGGATAATCAACATTATCATCACCAACAGATAATCCATATCATCATTATAACAGATAATCCATATTATCATCACAATGCAATCCAAAGCATCCATATCACACAGTATTACTCATTTCATAGCTGAGATTACAAACCATTCAAGGCAACCGATATCATCCATTCATACATAAGCAATGATCTAATGACCACACCATCTATAATTAATTTAAAATGAATTAAATTAATTACTTCCATTTTTAATTAACTTTAAATGAATTAAATTAATTACTTCATCATTATAATCCTGCTCACTTAATCATTAATTGATTACAAATCAATTAATTAACCACCATCTCATTATTCATTTCAATTAATCATTCCTGATTAATAAATTTCTAATTACAATAAGTAATTAGCTTTTAAATAGTTAATTATACTTAACCCTTTACAATAATTAACTTTAATTACTTAACCAATTAATTAACTAAAGTTAGTTACATTAATCCTTTATTAATTAATTACTTCATTTATTAATTATTTCTTAATTAATCAATACTAAATTTACATCATAAATTTTATTAATTAATGATTTCTAAATTTCATTTTTAATTAATTTCTCTATTTAAATTAATTATATTAAGTAATTAATCTTCAATTAAACCACATATATATTAATCACCCTTGATTAATAATAATCGAGTAATTAACTACCCTTAATTACTTCATTCCATAAATTAATTACCCTTAATTAATTATCTCAATTAATCCCTTGATTAATTACAAAGTAATTTAATCTAAATTACTTCCATAAATAAACATCTTTAATTACATCCAGTAATTATTAATTAATTACTTCCCTAAGTAATCACAATTCCATTAATTACATAAAGTAATTATTCATCAAATCATCAAGTGTTTAAATTAATTAAACTTAATTAATTAACCTAAACAAATCACATTAACCCAATTAATTACATTAAATAATTAATTTCTTAATTACTTTTATTAAGTAATTAAACTTAAACAATTTCTCAATTGATTATTATCAATTAATTAATCTAATTAATTATGGAAATTAATCGCATTAATTAATTGTTAAATAAATCTTAAGTTAATGACCTTCATTAACTATTATTAATTAGTTTACTTAAGTACTTTAACTTAGATTAACCATTATTAATTTAATTAATATTTAATTACCAATTATTAATCTCTAATTATTTAATTAATTAAGTGTTAACTATAACTTAATTAATCCTTAACTACTTGATTAATTAATCTTAAGTCCTAATTAATCAAATTAAAAATTCTTAATTATTTAATTAATCATTCATATTATTAATTAATTAAATAATTAATTATCCATTTAAATTAACTTAATAATTTAAATGAATCCAAATAATTAAAATTCTAATTTATTTTAAGAAAAACATTTCTTACTTAATCAAAGTATTTAAAATAATTTGTTTTCAAATTAACTTTAAATTCCAATTTAAAATTTATTTTAAATTTAAGATTTTAAAATGAATACAAATTTTAACATAAACAAGGTTTTAAAAATAATTCAAAACATTTTTATCTCATATGTTAAAGAAACATCCATTTTATAAAATAAGTT
The DNA here is from genome assembly GCA_030765085.1 of Allium cepa. Taxonomy (NCBI): domain Eukaryota; kingdom Viridiplantae; phylum Streptophyta; class Magnoliopsida; order Asparagales; family Amaryllidaceae; genus Allium; species Allium cepa. The sequence continues at coordinate 10,144,803 of CM060942.1, forward strand.
TAAAAGAATTTAAAGTTCAAATCAATTTAAACATACACTTTAAACATTCAAAGTTATTTAAAAACAAATTCATTTTAAAAATTTACTTTAATTTCAAAACAGAAATACAGATTAAATCTTTATTCCAATTTTAACTTAAATCTTTAAAACTTACTTACATTTTACATTTGCATTTTAAAATTTAAATCATTTAACCATTTCTAAAATAGTTAAAACAAATTAAATTTAAAAACTTATTTTATTTTAAAAACTGAAATTCAAACCAAATTCCATATTTTAAATCTCAAATTCAAACTTATTTTAAATTTCTAATTTACAATTTTAAACTTCCAATTCAAATTCAAAACGCATATGCTTTTACACTTAAAATTGTTTAAAACCTAATTTAAATTTTAAAACTTAAATTTTTTCAAATTTCAGATTCAAACTACTTTGAACTCAGATTCAAATTCAGATTTTAAATTTGCAGTTTGCATTTAAACTTTATTTTTAAACCTTAAAACAGAACAGGTTCTTGTTTCTATTAAAGCCTGAAACAACAGTATACACGAGCCTACCCTACAACTACCCCGAGTCAAAACCATTTCTGCTTCGAGCTAATCCTCAACTTACTCGAGACAAACCCGAGTAAACAAAAACCCCACACCAAACAAACAACCTCACCAGAAAATGATACACAATGCACATGCACCGACCATCCACCTATCTCCGACCAACCCTGATGACTGGAACAAGTCTTCGATCACCAAGGCATTCCAAATCCATCACTAGTACCCTGTTTCTCCCTCGAAATCAAAATCAAGATTAAAGTCCCAAACCTGGAACAATAGTACCCATTTCAACCCCAACCTGTCAGCGCCTCCCATTAGAAACTCCGACCACCATTGCCACAGGGAACTCAGGCGAAGTCTTCGACAACCTATCCTCTTCCAGTACCCAAGTCCCAAAGCAACTCGATCCACTATACTGGCCTAAATGATCGATTCTTCCTAGCCCAGTAAAACTAGCGTTCAAATCTTCAAATCCCAATCACAACCTTCAAAATGAAATACACAAAAAAATCTGACAATTTTCCCCTCATCCCTAATCACTACACCACCTCCAAGAGCAACCACGACACCTCCAGACCATTGTGGCAACAGAAATGCCTCAAAACTCATACCACAGTCAAAAGAAAACCACTCTCTGAATATAGTATTAAAAATTGTAATTCTTGGTTTAAAATTCATGATTTTTTATGATGTTTTGATTTAAAATCCTGAAACATAAATTCATATAGTTTGAATTTTCACTTATACTCATTTTTACTCTGTTAATTTTATTTCCAGGTAATACAAAATTTTATTTAACTTATACAAATTTTTAAAACTTACTTTATCTTGTAATAATAATTTTCATTCAATTAATTAAATCATAACAACAACCAGCCAAAAGAAAAAAAAGAATTTTTATCACTTGTGCTTATACTGTAAACAGTCAGTAACTTAGATGAATTAACATGCATTCATTCATACACATAGATATACCTAGAAATGTATTTGACAATATATATAAGCCTACTTATTTCCATAGATGAATTAAACAACCATATAATATACTTAAATTTGAAATGTGAAGTTACTCACTTTTAAAAAAGAATGCAGAGCAGAGTACCAGTTTTGAAAGCTTCTGAATCTTTTGAAATCCTTCTTGAATGCTTTAAAAGCTTGAGTTGTTTGATGTTCTTAACATGCATTCAGAGGCCACTTTCCAGATTTTAGAAGAAATGCAGTTTTTCTTGCTTGATTTCCAGATTTACAAACTAACATGCATGCAGGTTTTTGGAAACAAATTTGCTTTTTGAGGAGAATGAATGCAAATTGGTTTACAGGGATTTGAAGAATGCAGGTTTGCTTTTGTCTTTTTGAAGATGAGTAGTTTGATTTACAGGTTGAAGAGATAACAGGTTTTTAGAGGAAATGATTTCTGGTTTGGTTTGAATTTGAAAATGTGAAATGAACAAAGAAAATGAAAGGAGAAAAGAGTATGGGTTTATATAGATTTGAATTAGGATTTATTAAAATTAAAGAGAAATAAAATGAAATTATGACACTTGTCTTAAGCGTTAACACTTGTTAACTTCTTTGTTTAATCACTTGACATATGTTGAATTATGTTCTAAGATGTTTACACATGTTCCTTTTAATTAATTAGTATTTTTAATCAAAGTGTTAATATAATATTATGCTTAATTAGTTAGTTAACAAATACTTAGTTATATATAGATAATAATTAAAGAATAAACCAAGTATAATTATAAATAAAAACAATACATATATTTATTATTTGAAAATAATATTTTTAATCATTTTAAATAAATTTATAAAAGAGGTTATAAATTACTTATTATCTAAATGACACTACAAGAAAAACCATTTATAGTTGCAAAAATTGGTGGCGTTTCTTTCGAAATGCAACCAAAAAGTATTTCCCTAAAAAATAAAAATGCGGCTAAAATGATTTCACGTTCCCGCTTTGCACCCGCGTAAAGTAAAAAATATTTCACGGAATTTTTTTATTAAGTGTCACGTTTCCCTTTAGAATTTCTTCTGCTTTAGATTTCCCCTTTCACTCTTTTATTCTCAATATCCACCCACTTCTCAAACCCTAGTTCTTTTACCAATCACTCTCAAATGCTAAAACTCATTCTTTGCTCGCACGATTCTCCTACTTTGAACATGAGGTGCTCCTTCGCTCGTAAGCTTATTCCCCTCCGATGAGGTCCTCCCCTCTCCTCCCTAAAACATTCTCTATTGATAGTCTCTTGCCTCTAAATGTTGTCTTCCTGGACGAAGCTCTCGATGAAGCAAGTGGGAAAGGTAGAGGAAGTGGGTACTATGAGTATGATTTGTACTAGAAAGTGCATGCTACAGGCAGGTATATCACATTTTATTATAGATTTTAATTTCATTTTAGGTGTATACTTAGGATCTGTCCATTGTTATTTTAATATTTACATGCAAAAGCTGACAGGCATTTTGAAGCTGGAAATTTGTTTAATTTTGAAGATAGATGCTGCACCGAGCTTGCTTTATTAATCTACTTAACATCTAGCCATCAAATGTGAGAGATCTTCTTCAATAATATTTGGTTTCCAGTATAAATCTCGTTTAACTGGAACATGTCGATGCATCCAACTTCTCCTGCGTGGATTGCTGCGTAGAACCGAAACCTTGGAGGAAGAATCATGATGTTCCGGATGAGGGTAAGATCACTTCTTGATTAAGGTTTGGTATGTGCGTATGTGTTGTTCGGTGAATTGCTTGCTTGAAACGAGTTGTGTAGATGAACGATTTGGTTCCACTTGGTTTTGTTTTGCTGATGAGTGGGCTTGATGTTGATTGGTAATTGTTCTGTTTACTATCTACTGCATATGATTTGGGTATTTTGATAATGGTTTAAAGAAGTGTTTTTTATCAAAATTCGAATTTGAAGTTTTCTTGGGAATTTGTTCCATTTCATGGTCATTTATATTGCAACTAATAGCTGTAAGAAGAGAATATAAAGAACGGAAGATAGATATCATGGAAGGGCGAAGCCATAATTTTAGCCAGTGAATAGGATTTTGTTGAAATAGCTGTAGTTTCGTTTTGATTGTGATAAGTTCTTTTTGAGCAATGTAAGAAATGCATATTGCATTGCTTTGAAAATATGAATATGTTTATTTATTTATTTTTAATTCTTTTCATTCTTATATGAAAAGGGCATTTAAGCAATGTTGAACACCTGAGTCAGTGGTAAACTTCCTCCTGATTCAGATTTAACAAACTATTGATGCTTAAAAAATATTTTGAGAAATTTTTTAACAAGCAATTGGGTTTGTTCTAAAGAAATATTCTCAGAAAATTAAGTCTTAAAATTATACTGCATCTATTGCTTAGTGCACCTCCATTTTTATTTTATTTTTACGAGTTAAACAATGTTTATCTAGTGTTCTTTTATCATCATCTTTTTTCATGGAGGATTTACTGGATATTAGTTTTCTTATAAAATGAAATTTGAAATTGTATTTTCAAAGGTGATAGGAAAAGAAGGCCTTCAGTTTTGTAGTGTAAGTTTATCTACATTTATTTAATGTGGTCCTATGATGTATATTTGGAAATATATTTTGAGTTTGTGAATCTTTGAAATTCGTACGTGAAGGGTTGTTACATGTGCAGTATTAGTATAATAACAACGACCATAATTGCGAAGAGACCCAAACCTTTGTGTAGCAGTGATAATTTACACGGGTCTTCGCACACTTTCAAGCCTACTAAGTTTTATCAATGGTTACTTAGTTTTAGCAATTTAGATGAGATACTCATCTTAGCAAGATAATTATATTTATTCCTTATGAAGATGTCTCAAACCTAAAAAAAAATCTTGATTTCTGCTTATATGGACAGGCCTGTGGAAATGCTATAGCTTTGGATTTTTCAACTGTTTGTAGCTGCCCTACATAACTGAAAGCAAGGACTTTCTCAATATATCAAAAAGTAAAGCAAAAGAAATTCTAGAAGAATTATCGAGGTGTCTTTCTTTGATCAGTGCTTTTGCTTATAATCGTTTTCTTCACATGTATAATATTAAATTTAGGCAAGTCTAATTTTAAAAAAGATGATATCATAAGTGTTTAAACGATCAATGCAAGAAAATTGATTGTATAAGAAGGAATTTCTTTAGCATGGTGGTAAAGAGGGTAGCTCTTTGAGTGTTTAATTTCTTGGGATCAAGTTTGCAAATCGATTTATCAAGGGGGATTAGGAGTCTTAAGTATCGCTGAAATGAACAATGATTTTTTATGTTGATGGATTTGAGATTTAATTCGCTATATAGATGTAGTGTGGAGGAAATGGGCGATGAAGCTGTACTTCAAGGATTGTTTTCAATGGAAAAAGGAGATAAAGGATTGTTCAGTTTTTTGGAAAAATATTTGGATGCTTTCTCCTTTATTCAAATTAAGTATAAGGTGTGATTTGAAGAGTGGGAGAAATATTTGTTTTGGCATGATTGTTGGATCCTACCGTCTTAGCTATTGATTCTGCTAAACTATATGAATTGTCTCTTAATAAATTCAGTTGTATGCGTGAGGTATTTAGAGGCAGGGAGTGTGATTTTAAGTGGGATTTAACTTTTTTTAGAGTTTTAGAAGAAAGGGTTTTGTTTCAATTTATTGAGTTGAACAATATAATTGATAGTGCAGTGATTAAGGTGGAGGTTGATGATAAGTTTTTTTGGGCTAGAGATAATAAAGGTTTTTCTATTAAATCAATATACATGTTATTCAACTTTTCTGGTAGGAAATTAGTAAATATCGTTGGGCGGTTGATACTCTAGTGAAGGTGAAAATTCATATGTGTATTTGTTGTAAGGTAAACTTCATACCATTTCTATGTTAAGAACAAAGCATATGGTACTTCAAAGCAAGTGTTTTTTCTGCAATTGTGATGTGAGGATTACAAGCATTTATTTTTCAATTGTGAATTCAGCTTTTATGTCTCGACAAAGTGCCTAGTTCATTTTAATATAGACGTTGAGGGGGGCTTCTTTGTTGATCAGTTTGATTATTATAATTACAAAAGATTTTTGCTGAAAGACCAAGAGAAGAGAAGCACGTTTGAACTATTAAATCTTGCTTACTGTTAGGTCTTGTGGAGTGAGAGGAATAGGAAATGTTTTCTTAATCAATATAAGGGTTCTAATGCTATTATTTTCACTATTTTGAGATATGTATACATGTAGGTCAGTGTGAAGAGGTGAAGTCATGTTGATTTACTGGATAAAGACTTGGCATATGCAGTACCCTGTAACAAAATAAAATATAGTAAATAATCTGAATAACGATGATAATTACTCACAGTTGTAAATAAAACAAACAATAAAGAAAGTGACATCTGTTATAGGTTTGAAGATGGTATACTTGTTTGTGTTCAAAGCCAATGTTTGAATGTGTATCGTTTGAGTAGATTCTAAATAATTTGAATATTTATATTAATTCAGATTATTAATCCTCATCTGAGTCTTTTGCTTGAACTGATACTTCAGGTCGCTACGGCTTAAATTCTTACTTTTATGATGCGGAATTTGTGAATAACATCTTCCAGAAACTAGTCATCAAATGGTATCGTTTGAATTTAAATCTTACACAGATACGTCTTTACCATTTAATTCTTATTTGGATGACGGTAGAAAGAAAAACCTAGGTACATCCAATTTGCTGTGAATCAGAGTACTGGTCGTGATTGAATAATGGGAACAATAATTGTTCTACTGGGTGGTATGAATAAGATTCTGAAAGGAATTGAAAAATCATGCTAGTCATAACATAATGTCTGAGCAATGGTACACGTACACAAAAAATTAACTTAAGCTATATGGAAGTACGAAACACAAGTGGTTTGTACATCTTCCCCACAAGACACACGACAGGTTCAAAAGCCTTGACAAAATAATAGTACTATTAAAATAGGAAATTGGATTGAAAGGGACCAGCCAATTGCTGAAAAATTATTTGACAGGTCATTTTCTATTGATATCTTTACTTAATTGAATTTGTTATTCATGTTTTGCACCACTACAAAGTGCTTTTATCACTACTTTTTTTCCTAACGTCAAAAGGTAAAATAAAATTCAAGTACTTTTGTTTCCAGATATATATAATAGATATTGCAAATTGGGGCAAGTCTTAAAATACTATAACTACAAGCTCTAACCACTCGTCCATATTGGCTTTTGTTGCTCTAGTGCCTACTTCCACCTTTGGAGTCCTCTTCTACTTCTGGCAAAAAAACAAAAAATATTAAAAAAAGCTGTTTGTATTGGCATGCATTCCGTAATATAGGCTCATTCCTTGTAGTTATGTCTAATTTCTTAGTGATGTGATCTTTTTTTTTGCAGAAAAGGGATGATGGAAACTGGATATAACATACAGTGGGGTCAGTATTATTTTTTGTTCAATTTCAGTGCTTCATTACACTTGCAACAAATGATGTATACCGACAGAGATTATGATAGTAGATTGATCACAGAAGATTATAAGTGACACCTCCGTTATTTTTTTTTCTATTCAGAATTGGAATAAGAGATGTTATTCTGTTGTGAGTGTACAGTGTAAGGGCAGATTCAATTTGTTGTCTGATGTTGTATGGGGGATTACTGATTTGGGTTATGTTGTCATTCATGGAACTATTGATGCTTGAAATGATCAAGCAAATTTGGTACTTACTTTTATCTTTCATTTTTCTTCTTCTGTAATTTGAGTATTTCTAATGTTTTCTTGTGTTGTGCTCTTTTCTTTCTTTCTATCAGGACTTCTATATGAAGCATTTGGATGGAAACCCAATTAGTTCAGAGGCAGTGTAACGACCCGTATTTTACGCGTCGATAAAATCGTAAAATAGTTGCATTAAGTCGTTAGTAATGCTTGAGTCGTTTTGAACCTAAGTGGTAGGGTTTACGGCTTAAGGGGTTAGGCCGTGTAATAGCTAGCTCGTGGGTAGCCTAAGTCGTTCGGAGTTGAGTTTTATGGAGGCATGAGTCGCGACCGACTTAGTGCTTAGGTCGTGTGGAGAATAGCTCGTGTGAGCGACTCATAGGGATGACCGGCTTAGCAGGAGTTAGACGACTCATAGGTGTTGCTGACTTAGGGTGTGGCCGAGTCAAGGAGGTAGCCGACTTAGTGGTAGACCGGTTTAGGAGTTAAAAGACTTGACCGACCTATAGATAGAGCGACTTAAGGTAGGTAGCGACTTATAGGAGTTATCGGTTTAAGGATGGTTGCCGAGTTAGGGGGCTAACGACTTAGGAGTTAGCGAGTTATTGGGTTGGTCCGACCTAGTGGTTAGCGGCTTAGGGAGCTAAGGCCTAGGTCGTGTGTTGATGTTAAGTCGGCAGGGGCTTGAGTCGTGAGTTGGCATGTGTTCTGGGTTTAGATCGGCAAGAGATGGGTCGTTAGGCCTGGAGGTTAGGTCGGTGGGTCGTTAGGTCGGAGGCTTTTGGAGTCGTGTGCAGTTGGGTCGGCACTTGTGTTCGGCCGGTTTAGAGTTAAGTCGTGTGCCGCATATCTGTTGAGTCGTGGACGACTCATGGTGGTCTGTTGAGTCATGGACGACTTGGGGGGCGGCCGACTCAGGGGGGATTTCTGCCTATAAATAGAAGGGGTTCGCCTCACTTTTTGGCACCGGATTTTGAAGCGACGAAGTGCTGCCATTTTGAGAGCTCGACTACAACACTTCTTCACTTCTTTTCTCCTCTCTAATCTAGTGCTAACATCCATCCAAGATTGAAGATCAAATCAAAGATCCAAGAGCCAAAGTTGAAGATCTTCATCCAACAAAGAGAGATTCCATCGATTGAAGCGAGATTTTACCGGATCAAGCTTGATTCCTTGCTGTCCAGATCTGGAGTTGATTGTTTTTGAGTTTTTTAGGTGATTCGGTGAGTGGTAGTTATCTCTCACACGGACCCAAGGGAGTATATTGGATTGGTGGCTTGTTTATGCGTTAAAGATAGTGATTTCTTGCATTTTCCTAAAGTCTGCATGTAGATCAATCATCTATGAAGTTTTGACACCTATTTTGCTACATGATTACTTGTATAAGTTCATTCATCAAGTTATAAAGACATTTGCCTATGATTCATACTTGTTAGATTTGGACACTTTAATTACCAAATTGCCATTATTGTTGTAATTGCTTATTAGATCTTGTTGAATGTTTGATTGCTTGGATTAATGATTGGTTTATGATTGATTTGATTGTTTCAAATTAGCTAGTAGTTGATTTGGACAAGTTGATCGAAGATGATTCAAAAGTTAAGTGGAAAGGCTTTTGAATGGTGAAAGCTGCTTGTGGCATATGAAGCGGATGTGGAAGCTCATATGGATAGATTTGATGATGATGGACTTTGCCATGATGCGATGAGGCAAACCATGATGTTGAGATGGGACTTTGCTATGATGCGATGAAGCGAAGTATGATGTGATGTAGTCTTGGCGTAATCCAGGCAGGGATCATTCCAAGCATGTTGATAACTCGAGGGATGGTTCGAGTTGGTTGATAATGGATTGCTCGAGAAGTAGCTTGGGCTAGTATGGGAATAGTCGTCGAGGAGGATGACTAGGAGGCTTGGATCTCATCGTTGTTGAAGGTTCTAGTAAACTCAAAGCAAGAGTACATCGGATGCCCAAACGACTACAAGTAGGTGGTCGGGACACCCAAAAGACTACAGGTAGGTGGTCGAGTACTCTGGGCAGAGTAGGTAAGTCCTAGGCACGGGTCACGATGACGTGCAGAGTTTATCTAGAACCGGGGTTACCATTAGCCCTTGACTGGCGGTCATTCAACTAACGATGATATCGAGGCAATGATATCAGTGACAGCCAGAGTCATGGATGTTTGATTGTACCATCATTCGATCTCAAGAGCGGTGTTTTCTGGGTGCTTATCTGATATTGGTTTAGGCCTTGGGGGTTTGTGCTTGGAAAACATCGACCTTGACTCGAGTGATAATTACGTTACTTAAATTGTCTGCTTTGCTATGCTTGTTTATGCTTAGTGGGTCTGGGGGCTATCACTGTAGAATGAGGTGGAGTGGGATGGTTGAGTTCCTATTCCTTTTATCCTTTATGCTCTTTTGGTATGTTTGATAGTTAATTTACTGCTCACTAAGACTGTTGTCTGACTTAAGGTTTTATGTTCAACTCTTATTACCTTGGGCTGTTCATCCATGTTGGGATGAGCAGACTAGGTAGCAGGTGACAGGTGTTGTTCTTGGCTACCAACGCTGTTGATGACGAAGACGAGCTGGAGGCTAGCATATTAGTTTTCTTACTATATGTACTGGATGTTCCGCTACTTGTATATGTTTTGAGTGTTATGTAGTGAGGCTTGATGTATTGATTGTTCAGATGCTTGTATCAAACCTTTATGAAGTCTATATGATGATATTCTGTTATGAGCTTCACTATATACATATATTTCTCTATTGTATTTTGTCCATGCGCTGTGAGTTGTACGATAGAGTTTCTGTTTTATCTTACCCTGACTATCGTCCATGGCTGCCTGGCACGCCTTTCAGCGCACCATTCTCTTGTTTTAGTGCAGGAGTCATGGGCGGTTGTCACATTTGGTATCAGAGGTTTGGTTAATCGATTTTAGCCAACGCTCGCTGACGTAACTACGTATGAGAGACGTATTGTAGTTTGATGGATGATTACTATATATATAATATAGTAGTTTAGAAGGATTTGAACTCCTTATGTAGTTGTTTCTCAAGGTGTTCTAAATCATTCCTTTTTGTAGATATTAAGGATGAGTCGAAGTGAGAGACAAGCTGTTAGGGAAAGCCGTGCTGCTAGGGAGCTACTGACTATGCTGCAATGTTCGAAGCTATGATGACTTCGATCATGAGAAGGATACCAACTTCAGGACCGTCAGTAGATGTTGGAGTTCAAGTTCAAGCTCCAAGACCAGTGGATTTTGCTAAGTTGTGTAAGGATTATACTGCTCTTGGAGGAAAGGTTTTCTTGGGAACAGAATCAACCATAGAAGTTCAGAGATGGATTGATGCCTGTAGAAGGATTTTTGGTGAATTGGGAATCGAGGATGCAACTAAGAGGAAGCTTTCATCGAGACAGCTTTAGGGAAGAGCTGCTGATTGGTGGGGTTCTATCACTATTGATACTCCAGAGGAAGAGATTACTTGGGAGCAATTCCAAGTTAGATTTGAAGCTAAGTTCATCTCTACGGCTCAGAAATCTGTTCTGTTTAAGAAGTTTGTGGAACTCAAGCAAGGTGGGAGACCAGTTCTTGAGTATGTTTCTGAGTTTGAAGCTTTGTCTAAGTATGCTCGATCGTATATTGAATCTCCCTATCAGAAGAATGAGAAGTTTGTGACAGGCTTGGACTATTATCTTGGGTGACAGTTGGTGGATCATTTGGACGATCCATTTGAGAAGCTTGTGGAGAAAGCTCTCAAGCATGAGAGTTTGTTTCCTAAGGAAGGATCTGTTGTTGCTGTAACCAAGGAAGGGTCTAGGCCACAGCAGGGTGGAAACAAGAAGAGGAAGCAACAGCAACAAAAGGGTAAGGATGGCCAGAAGAAGCCGAAGGGCGAAGTGACGTGCTACAACTGTCAGCAGAAGGGCCATCTCTCCAAAGATTGTAGGAATCCCAATGAGTCGGGAAAGTGTTACAACTGTGATAAGCTGGGACATATCAAGAAGGACTGTCCAGAACCGAGGAAAGATAAGCAGATTGTGCAAGCTTATGCTTTGGGGGCTGTTCCATCATCTTCTAAAGCTCCTACTGCTGAAGAGAAGGGGAAGAGTGTGGTGGTTCAAGGTACTCTTTCTATTTGTGGTGTTCCAGTTAGAGTGTTGTTTGATACTGGGGCATCACATTCGTTTGTTTGTGATGATCTTGTAGGCCGGTTGGGTATGGAACCGGATGTTGAGTCAAGATTTTTATAGAGTTTTGATTTCTGACAAACGGATAAGCCGTGATCGACAAAAAGAAGTTATTTAGACACAAAGAGCTCCATATGATTAGAGGTTGATTATTTGGTATGTTAGTAATGATTATTTATGTTAAAATCTATCCTCAAATAATCTTATGCCTTTAATCTTCGAATATATATATAAATATATATGAGTGCACATTAACTGTGCAGTCTGGACAAAACCGGTCGACCGGTCAAAAACCAGGTGGTCGACCGTTTTTGCCCAGAATGCACAGATAATGTGCACAAGTGAACATAACGTGTGTATATATATATTCAAATTCCTGTCTACTGGTCATTTTTTGACCTGTCGACCGTTTTTAAACAGAGAGCAACCTTTTCCAAAAGACACTTCTTTCTCCAATGGTTGCATCTCTTACCTTTCATCAAATAATCATATCTATTAATGGCAACTGTTCACAAAGAGTTACAACTATTTTTCTCTATATATACTCATCTAAATCATTGATTCAAGATACATGAAAAACATGATTATATATGCTTTTTACTCTAATCTCTGATCTTACTTTCTACATACTCCTGCATTCTAAAAGCTCTCAATTATTTATTGAATCATTGAAACTATTTCATATCTTTTGATTCAATAAGTAATATACTTTCCTTAATCTTTTCAAAACATCATTCGCATACTTTGAGGATAAGATTATAGGAAGGGTGTACTACTAGTGACAAATCCGTGTTTTCAAGAGCACAAGTTGTCAACAACAATTGTATTTGTTCTTTTGTTGAAGTCCTCTGTGTTGTAAGAGGCAAGTGTTGAAGTCCTCAGTGTATTAGAGGCGTGAAATCCCGTTCGTTTGCTCGGGTGTTGTAAACCTGTTCCTCCGGGTGAAGCGAGGTAGTTAATAGTGAAAATCCAGATAGAAGTCTGGGACTGGACGTAGGACGGTGCTCCGAACCAGTATAAAAATCTCTGGTGTGATTTTTCTATTTTTATTTACTATGCTATTATCATCTATTTCCGCATTTATATTGTAGTCCATATTACACGATCCGTGTGTACTATATTAGCACATATAATTGTATACACACCGCACTTTCATTTGGTATCAGAGCCTGGTTTTCTAGAGATCGTAACAACATCCTAGAATAAATGGCTACAAAGAGATCTAGTCAAGGCAATAAGAAGAGGAAGAGCAATAAAGAACAATCAAAGGAGCAAACAGACAAATGCTTCATGGCAAAAGATAACGAGGTTAGTGATCTAACTTTTGATGATATGATAGAAATAAATTCAGAACTTCTAGACACTTTAAAAAGTCTCAAAAGAAAATATAAGGAAGCTCTGGGAAATCAGAAGAAAGCAGAATTCGAAAGAGATATGCTTAAAGACGAGAAGAGAATATTAGAAGAAGAACTTAAGAAAATTCAAGATTCAGACAATTCTCAACTCGCTCTATTAAGTCAAGAAATAGAAGCTCAAAAAGAAAAGAATAATGCTCTAGCCTCTGAAAATCATGAGTTAAAAACAAAAATTAAAATTGTTGAGTTATATAACACTAGTCTCAAAACTAAGCTTGATGACATTACTAAAAATATTTCCAATTTTAATAAAGGGAGAGAAAATTTATGCAGGATTATTGAAAATTCTCAACCTGCTTCAAATAAGAAGGGATTAGGTTATGTTAAGAATTCAAAAGCTCACAATGATAGAAGTGGTGTAGGCTATAAACAAGCTAAAAGTAAAAATAGTACTAGATATGCATTCATGTATACTAACTTTAGTGCTAGTACTAGTAATCAAGATAGCTTTAAAACCAGTTATAGTCATAATAGTACTTTGTTTAGAAATGATAGAAATTATTCTTCAAGTACTAAGCTAATGACTAATAGTATTAAGATATGGATTCCAGCTAATATGATTGATCATGATAAACAACTTTATATTAGAAACTATTATAAGAATGTAATTTGTAATGAAAATTATATTTATAAAGGTTCAACCACACCCAAATGGGTATGGTTTCCAAAGACCTAACCCCCCGGACCCTAACATAGTAAGTGGGTACCGAAAATTATTATTAATTTTTGTAGGTACTCAGAGAAACGAAAGGAAAATGATAGATTTTGGAATTTCAAAGAATGTTCCATATGTTTAATAGAATTACGTGCTTACAAATAAATATGGACTTCGGTAAATATGGTAAAATTTATTTTACTTTTCCTTCATAATTAATAATGAGTTTATCTCGTTATATACAAGATATTTTATATAATTTTATATATTTCCTCATTCTTTTTGATAATGACAAAGGGGGAGAAATTCATATGCATATAAATAGAGGGAGATATTATACTTAGGGGGAGATGTTATACTTAGGTGGAGCTTTAAAGACATTATCTGGCACTTGTACTAAATATTGACTTGTGTGTATTATCATCTTGTGTGAATGTTACTCTTGATCTATGGTAGTAGTTTTATGTTGCTTATAATTTTTTTTACATCCTCCATTTAAACAACTCCTTTTTGTCGATGACAAAGGGGGAGAAAATTGTGCTAACAGTATATATGCAGGACACAATCTCAGGGGGATATCTTATACAGGGGGAGGTTCATAAAAATGTTGTCATCAATCAAAAAGGGGGAGAATGTTGAGTCAAGATTTTTATAGAGTTTTGATTTCTGACAAAGGGATAAGCCGTGATCGACAAAAAGAAGTTATTTAGACACAAAGAGCTCCATATGATTAGAGGTTGATTATTTGGTATGTTAGTAATGATTATTTATGTTAAAATCTATCCTCAAATAATCTTATGCCTTTAATCTTCGAATATATATATAAATATATATGAGTGCACATTAACTGTGCAGTCTGGACAAAACCGGTCGACCGGTCAAAAACCAGGTGGTCGACCGTTTTTGCCCAGAATGCACAGATAATGTGCACAAGTGAACATAACGTATATATATATTCAAATTCCTGTCTACTGGTCATTTTTTGACCTGTCGACCGTTTTTAAACAGAGAGCAACCTTTTCCAAAAGACACTTCTTTCTCCAATGGTTGCATCTCTTACCTTGCATCAAATAATCATATCTATTAATGGCAACTGTTCACAAAGAGTTACAACTATTTTTCTCTATATATACTCATCTAAATCATTGATTCAAGATACATGAAAAACATGATTATATATGCTTTTTACTCTAATCTCTGATCTTACTTTCTACATACTCCTGCATTCTAAAAGCTCTCAATTATTTATTGAATCATTGAAACTATTTCATATCTTTTGATTCAATAAGTAATATACTTTCCTTAATCTTTTCAAAACATCATTCGCATACTTTGAGGATAAGATTATAGGAAGGGTGTACTACTAGTGACAAATCCGTGTTTTCAAGAGCACAAGTTGTCAACAACAATTGTATTTGTTCTTTTGTTGAAGTCCTCTGTGTTGTAAGAGGCAAGTGTTGAAGTCCTCAGTGTATTAGAGGCGTGAAATCCCGTTCGTTTGCTTGGGTGTTGTAAACCTGTTCCTCCGGGTGAAGCGAGGTAGTTAATAGTGAAAATACAGATAGAAGTCTGGGACTGGACGTAGGACGGTGCTCCGAACCAGTATAAAAATCTCTGGTGTGATTTTTCTATTTTTATTTACTATGCTATTATCATCTATTTCCGCATTTATATTGTAGTCCATATTACACGATCCGTGTGTACTATATTAGCACATATAATTGTATACACACCGCACTTTCACCGGATATTGTTGATAGACCATTGGTTGTGACTAATCCAGTTGGGGGTTCGTCTTGTTTGTGTATGGTATGTCGTGGTCTAGTTGTGTCGAGTCATGATTGCTCTTTTGTTTGTGATTGCTTTGTTCTAAACTTTGCGGGGTTCGGAATAATTTTGGGTATGGACTGGCTTAGGAAGTATGCGGCAAAGGTTGATTGTGAGAAATGGAGGTGACAGTCGGGAATGTGGAAGGGCGAAAGGTTGTGATATGATGTAAGCATGAAGAAGGCGTCTTCATGGGCTTCATGTATTCGCTGGTTGTTCCATGGGATGGACTATCATCGATGCCAGTTGTGAATGGATTTGAGGACGTCTTTGACGAGGTCAAAGGGTTACTGCCGCATAGGGAGATCGAGTTTCGTATCGATCTAGTTGAGGGAGCCAGACCAGTTGCGATGCCTCTTAGACGGATGGCGCCTAGAGAACAACAAGAGCTGAAGGTGCAGGTTGATGACCTTTTTCAGAAAGGATTCATTCGGCGTAGTGTGTCCGAATGGAGTGCACCAGTTGTGTTCGCAACCAAAGCGGATGGATCGTTAAGGTTGTGTGTGGATTATCGTGAGCTGAATAAGATGACTAAGAAGAACAAGTATCCATTTCCGAGAATAGATGACTTGTTTGATCAGCTTCACGAGGCTATGGTGTTTTCTCAGATGGATTTGGCAACGGGATTTCACCAGTTGAGAGTGGCTAAGGATAGTGTGCCGAAGACTGCTTTTAGGACACCATCCGGTTTTTATGAGTGGCTGGTAATGCCGTTTGGATTGACTAATGCACCAGCATATTTTGTGGATCTTATGAATAGGGTGTTCAGAGATCAGTTGAACAAGTTCGTACTTATGTTCGTGGAAGATATTTTGGTTTACTCCAGAAATGAAGAAGAGCACAAGACGCACTTGTGTATTGTTTTGGAAATCTTGCGGAAACATCAACTGAAGGCTAAGTTTTCGAAGTGTCACTTCTGGAAGAGTGAAGTGAGGTTCTTAGGCCATGTTATTTCTGGAAATGGAATAGCGGTTGATCCCGCTAAGGTGGCAGCAATCCAGGATTGGATTAGACCTAAGAATGCATCTGATGTGAGAAGTTTTCTTGGATTAGCAGGATATTATCGTCGGTTTATCAAAGACTTTTCCAAGATAGCTGCACCGTTGACAGGATTGACGAAAAAGAACCAAGTGTTCAGATGGGATGCTAAGTGTGAGCAAGCTTTCGTAATCCTGAAAGAGCGACTGACAAGTGCTCCTGTTTTGACTATTCCAAGTGGGAATGATGAGATGGTGGTTTACACCGATGCATGTGGTACTGGACTTGGAGCAGTACTGATCCAAAAGGATAAAGTTGTTGCGTATGCAAGTCGACAACTGAAGCCGCATGAAAGGAATTACCCGACTCATGATTTCGAGTTAGCGGCGATTGTTTTTGCTCTGAAGATGTGGAGACATTACCTATTGGGAGTTCGATTCGAGTTGTTTACGGATCATAAGTCGTTGAAGTATCTGTTCTCCCAAAAGGATTTGAATCCTCGGCAGCAAAGGTGGCTAGAGTTTTTGGCATCATATGATTTTGATATAGCCTATACTCCGGGAAAAGGTAACGCAGTGGCCGATGCGTTAAGTCCAAGACATGCAGGATTGGGAGCCATGTTTTCGGAATGGAAGAGTCTTGAATATTTGGCTGGATTTGACTTCAGGCCTAGATGTGAATTGGAACCTGAGATGTTGGCAAACTTATCGATAAGACCTACTCTTGTGGAAAGGATTGGAGAGAGCCAAAAGCGAGACGAATCCAGAAAAGGATAACGGATTTGAAGTCGATCGAGAGGGTTGGCTTCGGAAACATGGACGACTAGTTGTTCCCGATATAGATGGATTGAGAGATGAAGTTCTTAGGGAAAGTCATCACTCGAAGTTGACGATTCATCCAGGTGGAAATAAGATGTATCGGGATATGAAGAGAACCTATTACTGGGAAGGTATGAAGAAGGATGTTGGAAATTTTATTTCCAAGTGTATGAACTTCCAGTTGGTAAAAGCCGAGCAGAAAAAGCCCAGTGGATTGCTTCAGCCTTTGAGGTTCCTACATGGAAGTGGGAGCAGATATCGATGGATTTTATCGATGGTCTACCTAGAACCAGGGTAGGGAATGAAGGGATTTGGGTCATTGTAGATCGTTTGACAAAGAGTGCAAGATTCATTCATGTTCGGTCAACTAGGACTGCATCGAAATTGGCTGAGTGGTATGTTAAGTGGATAGTTCGATTCCATGGTATTCCGAAGAGTATAGTGAGCGATCAAGACCCATTGTTCACTAGTGGATTTTGGAAGAGCTTTCAAGAAGTTTTGGGAACTGAGTTGTGTTTGAGTACAACTTACCGTCCCCAAACAGATGGTCAGACTGAGAGGGTCAACCGAGTTTTGGAAGATCTCTGTAGAGCATGTGTTTTAGATTTCGTAGGATCATGGGAAGATCACCTTCATTTGGTGGAATTTGCATATAATAGTTATCAGACAAGTATTGGTATGGCACCATATGAGGCACTGTATGGAAGACCGTGTAACTCTCCGACATGTTGGTTGGAAACTGGAGAAAAGTTGATACTTGGGCCAGAGATGATTCGACAGACTACGGATTGTGTAGAGATCATTCGGCGACGAATGAAGGCAGCCCAAGACCGTCAGAAAAGTTATGCCGATAATCGTCGTAAGGATTTGGAATTCGACGTAGGCGATATGGTTTTTGTGAAGATTTCTCCACTGAAGAATGTTATTAGATTTGGGAACAAAGGGAAATTGACTCCGAGATTTGTTGGACCATTCCCGATTATCGAGCGAATTGGAAAGCTCGCTTATAGATTGGAGTTACCGGAAAAGATGGCAGGTGTGCACAATGTTTTTCATGTATCTTATCTACGGAAGTATGTGCATGGCTCGAATACGGTGGTTTCTGCTGATAGCTGTGAAGATTTGGAAGTTGATCCAGTTGTTACGAGGCCTCGTAAGCCGCTTCGTGTTGTTGAAACCGACACGAAACAGCTTAGGAGGAAGACGATTACGTTACTCAAAGTACAATGGAGTGATGATGTTAACGACTGTACATGGGAGGAGGAAGAGAGGATGAAGGCAGCTCATCCTGAACTCTTCGAGGTATGGCCCTAAGGTGTCGTGACATCTCACGAATTTGTAGCTTGTTCTAAGTCTTAGAATTCTGCATGCTAGGCTAGTAATTGGATGCATGGTTTGTTGATTGCTATGGATGGTAGGCATGCGGAATAATTTTGATTGCTCTTGTTTGTTTGGAATTTCGGGGGTGAAATTCCTAAGGGGGAGAGAATGTAACGAACCGTATTTTACGCGTCGATAAAATCGTAAAATAGTTGCGTTAAGTCGTTAGTAATGCTTGAGTCGTTTTGAACCTAAGTGGTAGGGTTTACGGCTTAAGGGGTTAGGTCGTGTAATAGCTAGCTCGTGGGTAGCCTAATTCGTTCGGAGTTGAGTTGTATGGAGGCATGAGTCGTGACCGACTTAGTGCTTAGGTCGTCTGGAGAATAGCTCGTGTGAGCGACTCATAGGGGTGACCGGCTTAGCAGGAGTTAGACGACTCATAGGTGTTGCCGACTTAGGGTATGGCCGAGTCAAGGAGGTAGCCGACTTAGTGGTAGACCGGTTTAGGAGTTAAAAGACTTGACCGACCTATAAATAGAGCGACTTAAGGTAGGTAGCGACTTATAGGAGTTATCGGTTTAAGGATGGTTGCCGAGTTAGGGGGCTAACGACTTAGGAGTTAGCGAGTTATTGGGTTGGTCCGACCTAGTGGTTAGCGGCTTAGGGAGTTAAGGCCTAGGTCGTGTGTTGATGTTAAGTCGATAAGGGCTTGAGTCGTGAGTCGGCATGTGTTCTGGGTTTAGATCGGCAGGAGATGGGTCGTTAGGCCTGGAGGTTAGGTCGGTGAGTCGTTAGGTCGGAGCCTTTTTGAGTCGTGTGCAGTTGGGTCGGCACTTGTGTTCGGCCGGTTTAGAGTTAAGTCATGTGCCGCATATATGTTGAGTCGTGGATGACTCATGGTGGTCTGTTGAGTCGTGGACGACTTGGGGGGCGGCCGACTCAGGGGGGATTTCTGCCTATAAATAGAAGGGGTTCGCCTCACTTTTTGGCACCGGATTTTGAAGCGACGAAGTGCTTCCATTTTGAGAGCTCGACTACAACACTTCTTCACTTCTTTTCTCCTCTCTAATCTAGTGCTAACATCCATCCAAGATTGAAGATCAAATCAAAGATCCAAGAGCCAAAGTTGAAGATCTTCATCCAACAAAGAGAGATTCCATCAATTGAAGCGAGATTTTACCGGATCAAGCTTGATTCCTTGTGTCCAGATCTGGAGTTGATTGTTTTTTAGTTGTTTAGGTGATTTGGTGAGTGGTAGTTATCTCTCACACGGACCCAAGGGAGTATATTGGATTGGTGGCTTGTTTATGCGTTAAAGATAGTGATTTCTTGCATTTTCCTAAAGTCCGCATGTAGATCTATCATCTACGAAGTTTTGACACCTATTTTGCTACATGATTACTTGTATAAGTTCATTCATCAAGTTATAGAGACATTTGCCTATGATTCATACTTGTTAGATTTGGACACTTTAATTACCAAATTTCCATTATTGTTGTAATTGCTTATTAGATCTTGTTGAATGTTTGATTGCTTGGATTAATGATTGGTTTATGATTGATTTAATTGTTTCAAATTAGCTAGTAGCTGATTTGGACAAGTTGATCGAAGATGATTCAAAAGTTAAGTGGAAAGGCTTTTGAATGGTGAAAGCTGCTTGTGGCATATGAAGCGGATGTGGAAGCTCATATGGATAGATTTGATGATGATGGACTTTGCCATGATGCGATGAGGCAAACCATGATGTTGAGATGGGACTTTGCTATGATGCGATGAAGCGAAGTATGATGTGATGTAGTCTTGGCGTAATCCAGGCAGGGATCATTCCAAGCATGTTGATAACTCGAGGGATGGTTCGAGTTGGTTGATAATGGATTGCTCGAGAAGTAGCTTGGGCTAGTATGGGAATAGTCGTCGAGGAGGATGACTAGGAGGCTTGGATCTCATCGTTGTTGAAGGTTCTAGTAAACTCAAAGCAAGAGTACATCGGATGCCCAAACGACTACAGGTAGGTGGTCGGGACACCCAAAAGACTACAGGTAGGTGGTCGAGTACTCTGGGCAGAGTAGGTAAGTCCTAGGCACGGGTCACGATGACGTGCAGAGTTTATCTAAAACCGGGGTTACCATTAGCCCTTGATTGGCGGTCATTCAACTAACGATGATATCGAGGCAATGATAACAGTGATAGCCAGAGTCATGGATGTTTGATTGTACCATCATTCGATCTCAAGAGTGGTGTTTTCTGGGTGCTTATCTGATCTTGGTTTAGGCCTTGGGGGTTTGTGCTTGGAAAACATCGACCTTGACTCGAGTGATAATTACCTTACTTAAATTGTCTGCTTTGCTATGCTTGTTTATGCTTAGTGGGTCTGGGGGCTATCATTGTAGAATGAGGTGGAGTGGGATGGTTGAGTTCCTATTCCTTTTATCCTTTATGCTCTTTTGGTATGTTTGATAGTTAATTTACTGCTCACTAAAACTGTTGTCTGACTCAAGGTTTTATGTTCAACTCTTATTACCTTGGGTTGTTCATCCATGTTGGGATGAGCAGACTAGGTAGCAGGTGACAGGTGCTGTTCTTGGCTACCAACGCTGTTGATGACGAAGACGAGCTGGAGGCTAGCATATTAGTTTTCTTACTATATGTACTGGATGTTCCGCTGCTTGTATATGTTTTGAGTGTTATGTAGTGAGGCTTGATGTATTGATTGTTCAGATGCTTGTATCAAACCTTTATGAAGTCTATATGATGATATTCTGTTATGAGCTTCACTATATACATATATTTCTCTATTGTATTTTGTCCATGCGCTGTGAGTTGTACGATAGAGTTTCTGTTTTATCTTACCCTGACTATCGTCCATGGCTGCCTGGCACGCCTTTCAGCGCACCATTCTCTTGTTTTAGTGCGGGAGTCATGGGCAGTTGTAACAGGCAGAGAGTGGTTTAGCTTTTACAAGTAGCTATTGAGAGGAGAGCAGCAGAGAGGTATGTTTTAAAACTATTTCTTCTCAATTGTTTTGTCCTTAGATGCTCCTTAATGCTTTACTTAAACTGACATTTACAACTCTATCTGCAATAATATAATATTATACTTGTTTCAGTTTATTTGACTAAAATAAGTATGATTTTATTATATAACTTTAGTTTCATTATGTTTCGTTAAATTCAGTTTATAAATAATGTATGGTTCATTATATAACTTCAGTTTCATTCATTAAGTTAACACGTAAGTGTTTGCAAGTAGCTGTTGAGAGAAGAGAAATAGAGGTCAGTTTCGTTCATTAAGTTTATGTTATAAATGCATAGGATGTATGGTTTTGTGTGCAGGTAGATGGTTAATTGAAACTGCAGTTTTTGGTTTTGAAGTGGATGGGCAGAGGCATATTTGTTTGAAGTATTATAGTCTAAGGACTTCTATATTTGTCCATTTTTGATATTTGATACCTTCACCTCACAAATATTTAGTAACATGATTATTATTGTTTACAGGTAGATAAACGTTTGCGAAGAATTCAAGCAGCAGCACTGGTTTTCGGTATGGTAGCAGCACATGTATGTAGTTAGGTTGATTAAAACTGTTATGAAACTATTATGAAACTAGTATGTATGGTAGCAGCACTACTTTACTGCATGTACTAATATGAAACTGTTTATGGTAGTTTGGTTGTGTAAACGTATGGTTAACATTTTGTCTTGACATTAATGTTATGATATAGTGGTGATTATGTAATTGCTTTTGTTTGTGTTATTGTGGTTCATTGAGTGTGTTATTTTTGAATGTGTATGTGTTTATATATTACGTTATTGCATAAGTTTTGAAGTACTTGAATTGGAGGCGAAATCAGATGTAGTCGTGGAACAGCAGGCAATAAAATCGAAACATATGGTGGCGTTCAAAAAACGCTGCAAAAAATATTAATAAGTGCAACAAAAAATAAGATAGTAAACGACACCTTTTCGGTGACGTTTTTTAAACGCTGTAAAAAAGATCTTTAGTAACGTTAAAAAAACGCTACCAAAATTTTATCTATAGTGGCGCTAAAATAAATACAACAAAATATCATGGATTTTTAGTCGCATTTTTCTAGCGGCGTTTATCAAAACGCCTCCAAAACTTTTTGTAGCGTTTTTTGAGCGCCACTAAAAATCAAATTTCTTGTAGTGTGAATAAATGTTTTCATATTTTAAGTTGATTTTAAACTTCATATCTAATTTACAAATCAATATTTTAAAAAGAAATAAAACAAACATTTTTATAACTTTATTTTAATCTAAATTAATATTCAGACTTAAGTTAAAATATATTTAAACAAATAAAACATTTATCTTATGTATTTAAAATCATTTAGTTATTTTATTAAATAGCTTTGAAAAGCTTAATATTAAATAAAAACCAATTTCCAATTACCAAAATATTTGAAATTAGAAAATATGCTGTATTAATTAAATTTAAAACCAAACTCATCTATTTAAAATATATATAAATATATATATACATATTATAATTAGAAAAAAATTTATTAACTTATTAAAAAAGTAAATTCAGTAATTAATTATTTAATAAAAGAAGATTATTAAATCATTTCAAATTTATTTACAAAAATTATCAAATCAATTTAAATTTAAACACAGATTACTAAATTGATATTGTCAAAAATTCCGGAATATCACAATTCCTTATTTCCAGAAAGAAATCCATCACGTTTCCTGAATAGTCATTATCCTTCAATTTTATCCTCCTAAGGTGTCATATCCTTGTTTGGAGGTCATGACGCTTGGTCCATTCGTAATATTATAAATCCAGGGTTGTAGATCTTCAGTAGCCATCCGTGTTCGGTTCTACAGGGCTAGTAAGCTTCGACTATCTGATCCAGTCTTTTCTCAATAACCCTAAGTGATAATTCAGTTTCTATTGATTTCAAGAAGTCGAACTTTTTCAGATGTACACATGCATGTTCGGGTACATGTTCTTGCCATGGGCTCTTGGATACGTCTTATATGTTCATAAGTCATCACCAATTCAATCTAGTTTATTTGAAATTCAATTGTGATTCCATGTTTGTATTTTCTCAAAACAGTAAGCAAGGGCGAATGGAGTATGGCCAGTCACGAACTCATGGGTATTTCTATAAACCCATAATGTTGTTGGGAGTTCACGCACCCCTTTACCTCTAGCCTTTTCCAAACCTCTCTTCATAACAGACTTTATGATTTTGTTCACAGCTTCAACCTGTCTATTTGCAGTTATAATACATCATGGAAGGTCAAAAGGATAGATGATGTTACGGACAATGAAATTGATTGTTTTCTTCATCTTGGTCGTGGTTAAAAGTTCTTTATCTGCTCATTCGGTGAAGCAATCAACTGCTATGATAGCGCATTTGGCAACACCTTTAGGATCGGTAAGAAGATGATGTCAATGCCCCTAAGTGGCAAACGGCTATGGACTAGCCATTTGAGTAATTTCCATAAGTGGGGCTCCTGGATTTTTTGCAAACATCTTGTACTTGTTGCATTGTCAAGCATGATCAACCGCATCTGGATTGATAGTTGGCCAATAATACTGGTAGTAGAGTATTTTCTTTATCAGGGTTTACCCTCTGATGTAATCGCGACATTCTTCTTCATAGACTTAGCTCAAGACTCATTTGATATCATTATGGGTGATACACCGAAGCATGGGAATGGATAAACTCCTTTCTACACATGACTTATTCTTGGATGATTTGGCGTGAAGCTTTGAGGATGATCTGTCGTTTTCTATTCCTCCGTTTAGTAAGAATTCCTCATTGTAGATAGTCTTTGAAAGGAGTCAACCATGACCCCTTTTCTGGCTCTATCTTCAAGATCTGGCCAATATCCATCCGTCAATGCTTGGAATATTGAGTATTTCAACCGAAATAATGTATGTCCGTTATGCGTCCCTAAAAACTGGCCATCTTGGCCAATGACCAGACTCTTTTCATTTTGTTCGCTGAGTATGCGTGTAATGATGTAATGCGTGAAGCCGGCTAGTAGCTCTTGGACCCGGTCAAGATATGGAGCAAGACAATGTCCCTGAGCAAGATCAACTTCCTTAACTTTGCATTCTATCAATCAAGAATCACAAAAGATATGTAAAGTTTTCATTCCAAATCCTCTAGCAAGTTTAAGGCTGGCGGTCGAGGCTTCACACTAGGCATCGTTGTTTGTTACAGGGAAATCGGGTTTCAGGACGTAGCAGATCAATCGTTCCTCAGGAGTCATTAACATGACTCCTACGCCATAACATTGATCACGGATGCTCCATCCATGTACATTTTCCATCCGTTGGTTGGTTATCTACTACTCTTCGAGTAATCATCTAATGTAGTGGATTCGGGTGTGAGGTCTGCTAATTTTCGTCCTTGGATAGCCCTTTGAGGGAAATAAGTGATATCGAATTGGCTTGGTTCAATATTCTATTTAAATAGTCTTTCTGACGTCTCAGGTCGTTATACGCCCAGTCGCAATGGCTAGTAGGCACAAATGTTGATGGGGTGAACCCAAAGTAAGAGTAGAGCTTTCATGATGAAATCAATAGACATTGCGCTAGCTTTTGTAGCTTTGGGTCGATGTTCTATGCATGGCTCGCGATAGTTAGTGAAATCACACATGCATGTCAAAATGGATCCAAGGGAACATATCATCATTTATTCAGAAAAATCCAACTAATTCTTTTATCATCATTACACTGAGCTGTGATCATATATTCAACACCCAAAAGGGGTCGCCATGACTGGCTGTAATGTCGACTGTCAGCTTAGTAGGTGCAATTCTGGATTCTTTGAGTTCAGATGTATTTGCATAACATTCAATGTGAAATATGGTTGGGACGGTCAATGTTGATGGTTACTCTGGTTGAATCCTAGAGTCTCGTCATGAGTTATTAAGTCTAATAGTGAAGGGCTCTGAATGCACTAATCGATTATCAACAAATGGCCAAAGATCGGGCTTAAAAGCATGTTGAAGGAAATGTCGAGTAGGTTTCAGCCTCGACTTGCATGCAACTGCATAGCTGGATCTTACTATGAGTTTGAATTTGCTTGTATATTCGAGTAACGCACTTTCTATTCAATGCATTCATGATCCTTTACCCATCCTTTAGGTTGGAGTGACAATCAGTTGCCTACGAGCTTAGGTATCGATTTAATGATTCTATCTCTAGATATTCTTTCGGTCGTAGCCTTGAGTAGCTGTAAGCAAGATATATAAGTTTCAATAATGAGCTATCCAGCCAGTCTTTCGATGACCATGCGTCTGCTCCTAGTCTTGGGTTGAAATATGCATTGCATGGACGGTTGAGTCTCGCCCTAGCTATGCTTATATTCCCACCTAAACTCTAAAGACATAGAGTTAATCGGTGAATTTTCGGTTCACATTCATCTTGCTTCTTGCTCATGCACCTAGGTCTGGGGCATATATCGATAAGTAGGAAGGTCAACAATTCCCACTTTAGCTTTACTCTCTTTCCCGTTGAATTGTGGGATCAAGTCAGTTGATGGGAGGCTGGGTCTCGCCTATCTTGGATTGTGTTATGGTTTTTCATTCCAAGAGGAATGCTTCGATGCCTCGTTGATTTTAGGGTGTAATTTGGACACTGGACGGTTAGCTACGTCCACTTTGGTTCATGTTCTGTAATCAGATCTCGGGGTAAAGTTGGTTCAAATTCAGTCGGGTCATGCTCATCCAGTTTCATACTCCTCCTGACGGATCGAAGGAGGGTGCTGGAGAATTTTTGACCAAGTCTTCGTGGTTTACTCTCCTTTCCACACTTTGGAGGTCATAGTTTTTCAAGGAACATCCGAGGCACATTCGTATGTGCTTGGTGTGGATCAGTATTGACCCTCGATCTGAGGTATGGTATAGTCGGTCGCCTATAGCTTTGGATGCCATTTCGATTGGTTCTGTATTGAGGCCTCCCTATAGCTTTGCCTTATGTTGTAAAGAATGTCAAGCTAGAGCTATAGTAAGCTATCATATTCAGCTTTTAATGATTTGTGTTCCTGTTCCTCGCATTGATTTGGCCAGGCCACTAAACGGATGGTCGAACTCCATCCTTAGCAAGTTAATACTCCTCCTGTCGGTTTCAGGCCGAAGTTTGCGGAATATAGAACGGTCGAATTCCACTTGTCTATTTATCAATGTTTATACACCACTCTGCATTCTGGTGACTTAGTGTTATTCTCCCCTTGATCGACTCGCGCCCAATTTGTGTTCATGCTTCGGTCCACGCTCTAGGGACTTGGAGATTTGTCGAACGGTTTATGCTTTAGTCCACAGTTTGGAACATAGAGATTTTCGTCAATTCGTTTATACTCTAGTCCGCACACTAGGGACTTAAATTACTCTAGTTCACTTCAGGAACTTAGAGATTTTTCTCAAGTCGTTTATACTCCCGCTCTGGCGACTGATAGTCCGCACACTGGGGACTTAGAGGTTTTTAAGTCGTTTATACTCTAGTCCGCACTCAGGGGACTTAGAGTACTCTAGTCCATGCCAGGGGCTTAGAGGTTTTTATGTTGTTTGTACTCTAGTCTGCACTCTGAGGACTTAGAGGTTTTTAAGTCGTTTATACTCTAGTCCGCACTCAGTGGACTGAGAGTACTCTAGTCCGCTTCAGGGACATAGAGGTTTTTAAGTCATTCATACTCTAGTCCGCACCCAGGGGACTGAGAGTACTCTACTCCGCTTTAGGGACATAGAAGTTTTTAAGTCGTTTATACTCTTATCCGCACTCAAGGGACTTAGAGTACTTTAGTCCGCTTCAGGGACTTAGAGTTTTTGAAGTCGTTTATAATCTAGTCTACACTCAGAGGACTTAGAGTACTCTAGTCTGCTTCAGGGACTTAGATATTTTTGTTGAGAGCAGTCGTATTTCCACCTGTTTAATTTGTATTTCATTTACCGTATCAAGGCTAATGTTGTCGGATGAACGATCGAACCACGTTTGCTCATGGAATGAGACTCTTCCCTCAGCATGAAGGACGAAACATGAAGAATGGACGGTCGGTTCTCGTCCACTTGGTGATTATTGCTCTTCCAATCAAGTCAAGGAAGGAGGTACATGACAGATGGTTCGATCACATCCATGATGGGTTAGATAATCAATTCTCACATTATTTGCTTCATATCTCTTTCTAGAAAATAAGGATAATAGATTATTGAGTAGACAAAGTAATTCGCATATGTTTCAAGGTGCAGTTGTGTCCATGTATTGAGAGCGATGGTTGACGAGTAGATAGTCCATCACAGCTACTCCATGTCGGCTTTCGGCTTTCGGACAACCTTTTGTGTTTAGGGTAGGATTTGATGTGTAGATGATCAAATCACGTCTACTCTAGATAGATCCTAGCGCCACTGAGCTTCAGGATAGGCATTTTTATTTTGTCGAACTTTTTTTATGACTTAATTTGAGTAGATGATCGGGCCATATTCATTTCAAGCCTTGCTTAGGTCTTCAAGTCAAATGCGGAGGTCGACGAATGGATGGTCGGTCGTGTTCGCTTTCTATTGGGCTCTAATCGTGACGAGCTTTTCAATCTCTAGTCCATAGCCCTAAATCGAAGGCACATGGTTGATGGCGAGCGGTCGAATCATGCTCGTCTTGATGACACTCCACAAATCCAATCACGGTCTGTGTGGATTGGTTGGTGGTTAAATCTGAGTACTTGATCACCTGCATAGTTTTGAATGAAGTTTAGTTCAAGTCGGTCGTAATTCAAAGCATAATTGAAATCAATATATCCAAAGAAGATTGGTATAAATCTCATTGATAAAGGGAGGCAGTATCATGTGCTCGCTACTTAACTCTGCTCCTAGCCCCTTCTAAAGGGATGTCGACTACCAATGATCCAATTTAATTGGAGTTCTTTATTGATGGGCATCCGAAGGTTCTGGCTCGCCATTCTGCAAGGCTTGCACGTACTTTTGAAGCTTTTCTTTCTGAAACTGCACTTCGATGACACCTAAAAGGTGTTCGTAATCGCTAGTGTTAGGATCAGAGTGCATCTTGGAATATACAACATTCCCCTGATTTCCTATGGACTTTGATGGAGTCTCTCGAGGTTAGTTTTTAGTTCCACTTTGAGTCACGAGTCTCCAAATAGAGGCTATCGATTGAATCTTTCAAAGAGCATATGAGTCGAATTTTGAGATCCTGTTTTATCTATTGGAATCTGTATCCTTAGCCGATGGGCCTACATTATTATTTTTCCTTGTCTGCCCACTCCTCCTCACTTTGGTTCATATTCATTTTGTAACAAAAACAATCCATGGATGTAGGAGGCTCTTCAGCTAACTAGCTGCCAAAATTTATGTGGAGGTCGACTCTCCTCAAACGCGATCCGTATGATATCCTTGTTAGCATTTGGACTAAATTGCTTAAAGCCAAACATTGGTCTGATTGGAGTCACTAAATTCGAAGTGCTGGGTCAGCGAAGAATGGTGCTTGGAGTCATCTTGGCATTTGCCTAGAGTCATATCATCTATGTTCTTCCAACCTTTTGGAGTATCGTTCGAGTAGCGGTTTCTTGTCCATTGCCTTATTGTCGTTTAGAAGCCATCGCTAGACCGTTTATGCCCTGGTCGATCATGGGATGTAAGGGAAGTGGATAGAATGTTCCTTTACTAAGTTGAGTTTTTAATTCACTATCTAGAGGCACTGCGCTGCGGCTAGGGTGTACCTGAAAATTTGGGCCGTAACCGAATTTTTTTGAAAATAGAGATTGTATAAGAGACCGGTGTAACTTAAGCTTGGATCGGCCAAGCATGGCTCGGCCAAGGCGGCTTGACCTGGATGTCGTTCGGCATAGACATATGGCTTGGCCTGGATGTCATTTGGCATAAACGTATGGCTCATCCTAGATGTCGTCCGGCATAGCCGTATGGCTCGGCCTAGATGTCGTTCGGCATAGGGGTGTGGCTCGTCCTGGACGTTCTTTGGCATAGACGTATGGATTAGCCTAGATGTTTTTTGGGATAGACGTGTGACTCAGCTAGGATGTCGTTCGGCATAGACGTATAGCTCGGCTTGGATGTCGTTTTGCATAGGCCTGTGGTTCGGCATGGATGTCGTTCGGTATAGGCATGTTGTTCGGCCTAGATGCCGTTCGACATAGGCATGTATCGCTCGGCATACCTCACTCGGCAAGCATCGCCCAACAATGTGATGTTCGGCATAGGCCTTTTCTGGAGCGGTCGGCAAAGACTTTTTCTGAAGCATTCGATATATGCCTTTTTTAGGGCGATCGGCTGAATTGCCTTCAGAGAAGGGCCGACCTTCATTCAACTTGAGTGCAAACATCAACGTTCAATCCCTAGATCTTGCGTAGATCTGTGAATTCAATTCTTTGACATGAACATGAACACTTGATTTACTCTAACAAGAAAATTAGCTTAATCAAATCTTCCAAAAATAGGGGTAGTAGACTTAGTTTCTTTGACTATGGCTATAAGCTTCCTTTAGATTTCTTTCAAACCTGAGTTGAATCGGAATTTTTCTAGCAAACAACTAGGTCTATCTCGCGAATATGGAAATCCACTAGTAGATGATGAGATCCAATCAAGCTAAGAATTCAATTCTCAGTGAAAGCACCAAAATGTTAGCACCAAAATTGGTCACTAATACTCTTGATTAGAGTTATGTAAAGAGATTAATGAAGAGAGTAAATTAGAACAGAAAAATAGCGTAATTTAATGCAAAAAGAATAACAAAAACTAGAACACCAGATTTATAGTGGTTCGGCATAATTGCCTACAACCACTTTGAATAAAATCTTTATTACTTTCTCAATCACTTGAATACAAATACAATCCGTAAACCAGTCACTTGAATACCAGTTTGAATTAAAAATAGGAGAGTCTCCAAAATGGTAGGATCTCCCCAGTGTTCTAGGAAAAAGGTCCCATTTTTACTACACCCTTGACCCTCTATTTATAGACAAAGATACGCTGTACTTCCTTCTCAGGCCTAAAGACAAGATACCTCAGCCCATAATAGACAACTTCTGTAAGCCGAACCAGGCATGCAGAGCGGTATTTATCGAGCGACTCTTGCCGAGCGAGGCCATGCCGAGCCGAAATGAACAAGGTGTCCATGTCGAGCGCCCCACAATGGGGCCGCTTGATCTTTCCTTCAATGCCGATCGAGGGGCCACCGAGCCACGCAGCCTTCCTCATCGAGCCACGTAACCATCCTTTTATAGCCAAGCGGCATGTGACTAAGGCATTCATGCTGAACTCCCATTGTCGATCCACCCTTGCCAAGCGATGATGGTCGAATAAAGGATGCCGAGCGATGATGGCGAATGAAGGATGCCAAGCGATGATGGTCAAGTTACTCAGACCGAGTGGCACACACCGTACCATACCTACCGAACTGTACATAAACGCCGAAATATGTCGATTGTATCAAACCCTTATATCTTCAGGCTCTTTTTGGTCAGAATCTTGTCTAGTGCAAATAATAATATCTTCAACCTTCGTTTTGTAGTCGGGCCAAGGTGCCGGGTAACATAAACCTAAAAAAAAGACTGATGGTTGTATGCTCACTCCGAGAACCCAGGATCAACTAGATGTATGCTAAGTAGTCGGATCTGTTCCTTCAACTTTAGTTCATGCGAACCAAAACTAGACAAGAGGCTGATGGCATATGCCTACTCCAGGAACCCAGGGTCTACTGCATATGCCTATAGCCGGATCCGTTCCAACAGTCCTACTTATCTCAACGGCAATCGTGATTCATATCCACCAATGGCTAGTCAACGCATAGCCTCGGTCATCACCCTGCTTTGCCCAAGTAACTAAGCATGTCAATGGTACGGGTTATGGCCTGAACCCGACCCAAACCCGCCCTTCAAATGCGGGTATGAGTTTTGACTGCAACTACTCAAGTCCAACTAATGCCCAACCCGATTTCTATTAACGTCAGGTGTGATTTAGTCAAAACCCGTCCCGGACTGGGGCTGATCCAATTATCCGTAGTTTCTAAACATGAGTGTGTGTATGTGTGTGGGGGTGTGTATTTTTACCACTTTGTTTGTTTGCGTGCAGGTATTTTTGCATACTACTATTGTAAATTTACACCCAATTTATACGTTCACAATTATTTATCTACAATTTTTATAGATTGCAATTTTATGGTGTAGTTTTAACATAAATATATTGGATTAGGTATACAAGTATTACCCGTTAGGCTTGAAAAGCCCGACGAGCTGGGCTCGGATATTGTTTTTGAAATACCCAGCGGGTTTGGGCCGAGTTAGGGTTTTGATTATTGTAACCAGGCTCGGGTCCAAGTTTTAAGATACCCAGGTAGAACCCGCCCATTGACAGGCCTATAGGTAACGAATTGCTGGACTAAGCGACTCAAGGGGCTATGGGCACCTACCTATCTACTATAATGCACATCCTATATAATATATATCAATGGTGTTGCAGATCTGAGATGCGACCCCATGACCGGGCGTTAGGTTGGATGTTGGCTAATTTGGTTTACATCTAGGCCATTAAAGGAGCGGGACAAAAGTAGACAAACAAATAGAGTATGCATAATGGCCTCCACACGGCTATATATGTAAGTCACAAGGTGACTATCAAATACTTAATGCAGCAAAGATCACATGCAACAAACCCCGTATTGAGTGACATGCACGAACAAAAGTATAATTGAATAAATAATACAACGGCGTCCCATACCACCGCGTGTTACTAGTCCATTTATTAAGTGCTCACATACAACTCTCGTCCTTCAGCATTCTATTTGACGAGTCTAAAGAATAACCGAATAAGTTTTATCGAAAGTCTCATATTAGACGGTATAACTAAACCATTTATTTAGATTCCTTGTCACATAAAAATAAACAACATAAAACCACATGAAAAGGATGTCATCACCGTATCATATTAAAATCATCTAAATCAATGTCAACGGTGAATCATTCATACGATTCGAGTTAATATGATAAATGAAATAAAACCGGAATAGTAAGATAAAATTAATTTACCAAGTGTGTGTGTATAAACAAGTTAATATTCAATAGAATACTTTAAAACTCTAATAATATATGTATTACAATTTCATATGTTACACTTTGACTACTATAAGATAGTACTTTAAGAAATATTTCATAATTACATAAGTCCATTCCAAAATTCATTTTTGTGAGACAAAGAAATTTTAAATTATTTAGTATTCGTATATTGTAAAAACATTTTAATAAGAGATAACTAAAACTTATATATATCTAAATAGAGTTGCACACGTCCTCAAGCAAGGAGTATTTAATTAATGTACAGTGCAACAAATATTATACAACAGGGTTTTATGATAGCAAATAGGTTAACAAACTAGGTTGACAACATAAAAATGAGCAACATTAACATTATATGTAAACCACCATCCTATACATGTATGGCAGCAAAAAAGGAGTACAGCAACAAAAGTCAGTTAGTGAAAGAAAAAACAAAACAAATCATACAACAAAAACATATTTCTAATTATAAGTTCACAGTTATTTGATGGGTGCATAGCCTATACTTGTGTTTATAACAAAATAGCACTCAGCATTTCATTAAATAAAACTACAAATCAAATGAAGACTTGGAAATATAAGCATGAATTCTATATACATACATACATATACATACATATACATATATATATATATATATACAATTACATACATACACACATATATATATATATATGTGTGTGTATGTGTGTACACACACACATATATATATCTATATATATGTGTATATATATATATAAATGTGTGTGTACACACATACATATATATATATGTATGTATGTATGTATGTATGTATATATACATATATATATATATATCTATGTGTGTACACATATACATACATATATATATATATGTATATATACATATATAGATATGTACATACGTACATATGTACATATATAGATATCTAGATATATATCTATACATATATATGTGTATATATATATATATGTATACAGATATATATATATAAATATATATATGTATATATACATATGTACATATGTACATATGTACGTACATATGTACATATATAGATATCTAGATATATATCTATATATATATATGTATACATACATATACATATATATATATATATATATAAATGCATGCACACCAAATGTAAATGAAAAAAGTTAACTCTCTTTGTATTATAACATATATTTACTGTATGTGGTCATAAATTCATCTAGTTGTAAGAGCAAAGCACACATATTTATATGTAAAAGTTTAAATTGAAAGCTTGTTATATATGTATATATGTCTATATACATATACATATCTATATATACACACACACACACATATATATCTATATATATATACATATATATATAAATGCATGCACACCAAACGTAAATGAAAAAAGTTAACTCTCTTTGTATTATAACATATATTTATTGTATGTGGTCATAAATTCATCTAGTTGTAAGAGCAAAGCACACATATTTATATGTAAAAGTTTAAATTGAAAACTTGTCCTACTATGGTTAAGGGCATAACACGTCTATAATTGACAGGGTATGCAAATATATAGGACGAGACAAAGAATGGTCGCTGCTACTGATTCCTGTTGAGGTAAGGAGAATATTGCCTGAGTTTTCGATTTTCGTGCTGGAAAAACAAACATCATTAGTGGCTGTTGCTGCTTTAACTAAACCACAGCTATCACGACCAAAGCAAAAGGGGGAGTTAACTTAATGAACTGGGCGATATGGATAACATAGCAAAGCCGCGTACAGCACAGACAGTGCACGCATGAAAATGTATAGGGGATGTCAACACACACATCCCCACTGGAACACCACACATTCACTCACAGCACATCCCTACACACACACATAAATGCACAGAAATGCACACTTCAACCCATATTATACACGTACTATGTCAGCTACTCACCCACCCATGAACTCTTAGAACGCAGAACTTAAATCACACACCTAAATATATATACTTATGTGCACTGCCAAAAAGGACATACACACCAAAAAATTACACGCACCATCAAAAAGCGCACAAGTGCAGGAAAAGTTGCTCAGAGACCGGTCGACAGTTCGCCTTCAATGGTCGACCGGCTGGCGATCTCCTTTGAACGTTGATCGCCTGCAAATGGGGCAACGTCCTTAAAAGAATTTCTGAGATATTGTTGCTTTGAATTGCTGAAAATCTAAAGTTATTCGTCTTTACAATTGATACAATGTTTTAGCTTCGGTCGATGGGATTGCTTTTGATTTCACGAATGATACAACCCAAATCTGGATAGTTCTCGCTACGTCAGTTTTCAAGTTAATTATCTTTGAGCTTTAGCTTAAGTGAAGTTGCTCTCAACCTAATGATGGCTATGAGTTGCACCAACTTTGGGCTTCTACTTGATCAGTAGGAAGTTCCTCTTTGATAAACGTTTGGTTAATATGTCTACAATTTGGCAAATTGCAGGTATATGATTTACATTCAATTTGTTACTTGTAACTTGTTCTCTAACAAAATAGAGATCTAGCCCATGTGTTTTATTCCGCTGTGTAAGACTAGATTTACACTAAGTAGAACATTACTGAGACTGTCACACCAAATTGTGGGTTTGTTATCTGTTTTGACTTAAAGTTCGCTCAGTAGTGATTTAACCTACATTATTTCAGCAGTAGCATTTACCACACTTCTGTATTCGACTTCTACACTATATTTTAATACAGTTGGTTGTTTCTTTAAGCACCATAATATTGGATTTTTTCCTAAATATATGTAATACCCTGTAGTAGACTTTTTATCATCAGGATCAGTAGCCCAGTCTGCATCTGCATATCCATTATTTTTTTGCATGACTCTAAGATTAATCCATGTTTCATTGTCCCTTTTAAGAATCTTAGGATTCTCTTCACGACTTTTCAATGTTCTTCTAATGGATTTTACATAAATTGGCTTACTCTGTTTACACTAAAGGTAATCCTTAGTCTTGTGATTGTTGCATATTGTAATGCTCCTACTATGCTTCTGTAATACTTGTCATTTGGTATTGCTTCACCTTTACTTTTAGGTAAGTTTAGGTTGCTTGTCATGGGTGTTGATACATTTGCTTTATCCATTTTAGCTCTAATTAGAATTTCTGAGATGTATTTTTCATGACTTAACTGGATCATGGTGCTTGATATTCTTCTAACCTTAATTCCCAGAAGGTAGTTTAAGCATCCTAGATCCTTGATTGAATATTCTTTATATAGATGTTCAGTGAGTTTGGTGGTTTCTGTATCACTACTACCTATAGTAATAAAATCATCAACGTGTATCAGT
Source organism: Allium cepa (assembly GCA_030765085.1). Classification (NCBI taxonomy): domain Eukaryota; kingdom Viridiplantae; phylum Streptophyta; class Magnoliopsida; order Asparagales; family Amaryllidaceae; genus Allium; species Allium cepa. The sequence continues at coordinate 10,180,591 of CM060942.1, forward strand.
ACATAAGTAATTGCAAGCTTACTGAATTTTATGAATAAAGAGTTGTCAGATTTTGTTGGTGAGTAGCCAAAGCTGATTAAAGTTGACTTCAGTTTGTCACACCAAACTCTGGATGCTTGTTTGAGTATATAAATTGCTTTGTTTAATTTGCACATAAGTTTCTCATTGCTCTTTTGTTTGAATCCTTGAGGCTGCTCCATATACACTTCTTCCAGCAAAACACCATTTAAAAATGCATTATTTACATCTAGTTGTTTGATGTTCCTAACTCTATGCAAGGCAATAGTAAGAACTATTCTAATAGTAAAAGGTTTCAGAACAGGTGAAAATGTCTTATTAAAATCAAATCCATTTTGTTGTGAATAACCTTTTGCTACTTGTCTTGCCTTGCCTTGTACTTAGAGATTGAATCATCAAATTTTTTCTTTATTCGTATGTCCATTTGTATCCATCAACATTTTTATTACTTGGCAAAGAAACTAAAATCCATGTCTTATTTCTTATTAACGCACCATATTCTTCTTTCATTGCTGTTCTCCATTTTCATTTTGTACAGCTTCATAAAAGTTCCTAGTTCTTAGTTTTAAGTCAATATTATAAGCTTTTGGCTTGAATATTCCACTTTTTGCCCTTATTATAATGCGATGCCCCGTTGCTGCAGGTTGTTGATATTTGTTGCTAATTGTGGCTTCTTAAGCATTAGATGATTGGGAATCATCTAATGGCTGATGATTGTCTGGCTATATATTTGAATCATGCCGTGAATCTTGAATAAGAGTTTTAAATTCTGGTTGCTTATGACTTGGTTCATTTCTGATCACTATGTGTTGTGAGCTATAATTTTATTCACTTGACATTATACATTGAGTATTTTGCTTCTGCTTTGTATGAGGTTGCATAATTACCTCAGATTGTTCAAGTATCTTAGGTATGAAGATTCTTGGATTATATACCTTTTGTGATGCTTCTATATCTGTCATATTAAATGGAAACACGTTTTCATTAAAGACTACCTGCCTTGATATGAATTTTTTTCTATTGTTGTCTAAACAACTATACCCTTTTTTGTTAGTAGCATAACCCAAAAATGTACTAATGATTTAAAGTTTAATTTATGTGTATTATAGGGCCTTAGATAGGGAAAACATAGACATCCAAATACTCTTAGACTTTGATAATCTGGTTTTATTCCTTGAACGTTTCAATTAGGCTTTTAGAGTCTAAAACTTTTATTGGTAGCCTATTAATTAAGTACACTGTTGTAGAGAAAGCATCTGGCCAAAATTTAAATGGTAATAATGCTTAAGCAAGTAAAATAAGCTCAGTTTCAACTATTTATCTATGTTTTCTTTCAACAAGACCATTCTGTTCTGTTGCGTATAGAAAAGTTGTTCTATGAATTATTCACTTTTTTAGAAACAATTCTTTAAGTGATTGGAACTTTGTTCCACCATCAGTTTATATGATTTTCACTTGACAACTTGTTTGATTTTCAACTTGAACTATAAATTGAAATACAACCTTATAAGTTTCAGATTTTGATTTTAGAAAATGAATCCATACATATCTAGAGTAGGCATCAACAAATGAGATATAATATTTGTATCCATAATGAGGGTTGATTTTTGTTAGTCCCTACAAGTCTACGGTAATTGATTCTAGGGGTCTATTGTATTCAGTTTATGAGTATGGAAATGCAAGTTTATGGCTTTTCCCATTTGACAATAAGTGCAAACATAGGGCATTATGACGAGTCACATTTCGGAGGGTTTAAATTGACAATAATCCACATATGTTCAACTTAAGCAATCCTAAACAAAGATAATCATTGGGGTTAATTAAGAAAAATAAGAAAAGAAGAAGAAAACAAATACAGAATCTTGCAGTGGAATGACAAAAAATAATAATCAAATAAAATGTTCATGATGCTGTTTACTTTACATTTAATTATAATTTATACCACATTTATCATAGCTATATATACAACAGAAATAAAATATAATGCAGCAGAACAACATGATGCAGAGGATAATAATGATAGTAATATAACAAATTTTCGTCTTCGTCCTTCAGAAACTGATCTTCAAAGCGCTGAAATATTCAGGGCTGACCCGAGCATAATGATAAGACAAAATACCCGAGTCAAGACTAAAATATTCTCGTGTGAGTCAAATCGATATCACGTAACATGAATGCAATAGCGTCAGAGAAATTTATGGGGTTTCACATCTCCTATCCAGTATATAACGTGCATGCAATAACTCAAGAGATGTTACGGGATTTTCCATCTCTTAAGGATCCATCAAAATATTATATATAGTACATGTGCCACATATATACTATCTATTCAGTAAAATAAACATATTTTTAGCGTTAAGGCTTTACATTAATCCTCATTAACGCGTTTTTAAGCATTGTCGTATAGTTTGCATTTAGTACAACCAGTAGCACGTCAATAGCTAGTGATGCCCCATGATACTACAACACTAAACCAAAATTGTAGGGGTCTCGTATAGGGATAAAGGTATGACAAGGCAAGTGAGGCAATGTCGAAGGTAGGATACTACTAGTTTGGGTCGTAAGGCTGGTGGTAACGCATCGTAGCCTCGACCGTCCACCGCATACATCCATGCCATATCGAGTCCAAGGGAGGCAATCCTAAAATCAAGGTGCACCAATCAAAACCAACAACAAGAGTAATAATATGGACTAAGTCTAAAAAATCAAAGAACAGATGTCCGCTATGGATAGTTAGCCCAGTTGGCCCTATCAAGCCATCCTGTTTTAGTCATTTCAAATTGGCACAAGTGCCGAGGTCTATAAAACATCATTCTCGTTCTTCAAATCCAGCAAACGACGCCAAATCCAACCACTTCATTCTGGAGTCTCCTTCACGTACATTGTTGTTAAAGTGATTCCAAAATTGATAGAGAGTATGCCAACAAGAGGCCCCTGTTCCTTTAACAACCAAACGTCGTTTTACACACCAGTTGGTACTTTTATATTTCAAAAACAATTTATACTTAGTATAATTTTTTTGAATTCACTTCAAAATCAGTTTCATTCCAAAATCATCATATTTACTTAAAAATATATCGATTTAGTTTGATCTGTCAATTTCAGTTCAAAATTCAATTTGAATTACAACTAAGGTTATAACTTCGTTTTAACCCAATTCGTATTAAATCCATGATTTAAATATAAACAATTTCCACTTTGACCAGTTTGAATTTTAGAAAGTAGTTTGAATTTTTTTAAATAGTTTAATATAAAATAGTTCGAGTATTGAAAATCATTTATATAGTAAAATAGCTTGGAAAAATGAAAATAATTTGAATATTTATGAAGATAGACTTTAAATAGTTTATATTAAAATAATTTATTTGAAAATTGTTTCAAAATCAAACTGATTCAATTCCAAATCTTCCAATTCAAATCAATTTCAATTTCAATCGATTCAATTTCGATTCCAATTCAAATTAACTTCGATTTCAATTTTAGTTCAAGTTGATACCAATTTCAGTTTAAAATTAATTCAATTTCAATTTCAATTCTAATTGATTTCAATTCAATTCCAATTTGAATCAATTTCAATTCAATTCTCAAATTTAAAACATTTTGATATATATAAATTTGAGTTCGACTTCAAAATATTGATTTAGATCACCGAATTTAAATTAAACTTTAATCTTCAAATTTAGATTCAAATCTTAAAATAAATTCCATTCTTGAGTCCAATTTTTATATTTTCAATTATATTACTTTTATTTAGAAATAATTCAAAGTTCGAATGAAAGTTCAGATCTTTTAAAACAAATCAATTTCATGAATTCAAATCATATTTCGATTATAACTTTAAAATCTCAAATTTCATTTTTAAACAATTTCGTTTAACAAATTTTGGTTCCAACATTTTTAGCTCAATTTCGAAAATAATTCGATTTCCATAAATTCTATTTTTTTTGCTTCCTTAAATCAAAATTATTTAAATAATTTTAAATAAAAATTATAAAATCATTTAATTCAACAAATCCAGCGTCTGTATATAATTTTCTATCCTATGACCAACTGAACCAATTATTTTGATTTTAATTTTAGGGATGGATATATATCATTTCAATCCAAAATAAATGTCATAGGTATATATCATTCTAACCTATTTCTTAATTTATTCAAAATAATTCAATTAACATTTTATATACTGTCAAATAATATACAGGATGATAATATGATATATCAAAATAAATGAATATCTATAATATCAATCAATAGCTTCCATCACAATCAACATCCAAATCAGTAAAAATATCATAACAATTTACTAGTCATCAATAATAGGGAATTTAACGAGCAATTTAATTCCCATTTCAAATTTGCACTGTTAATTCAAATTTCCATCATTTTAATTCATATCAATTTAAATGCCAGTTAAATTTACCAAAAATAGTTAATAAATTTAAATCAATTTACGATATAAATTTAACTATCATAAAAAATGTTTTAGTATTTCGTGAGTGTATAAAACACCCACCTTTTATTTGAAACTGAAAATTTTCTCAGCTTCAAATAATTTCAAACCAACTCCAGATGTAGCCTTCACCGATACGATTCCAACGCCACTTGTTTCGTCCGAAACGGACCTCGTATGCAAGAGTAACGATTTTATTAATATATGATATAATTAAAACTAAAATAACCAAATTAAATAATTAAATAAATAAAACAAAACTATTCCTCTACACTGCTCATCCATCCAGGTTTTCTTCGCCCCTTCTTCATTCGTGACATTATCTCTTTTTTTTTATGGAATGATCGCTCAAACTCATTTCAACCGCTCCTGCCAATGACGACCGGACCACCAACCTCCAACCCCTCATTGACCCGCCTCGATTCCCCCTCTAACGCATGTATGCGAGCACATAAAATGTGATACTAGATCGTGACTTCCCTCGTCATTGCCGAAATCCTAACAGGGACGCCGAAAGACCTACCATCGCGCCCCTCCGCCTCAGGAACACACACGTTCGCCTCCTCCAAGTTGCGACCATTTTTCTTTTGTTTTATTTTATTTTAATCACCGCGATTTTTTTCTTTTTCGTTCTTTTTTTTGTACAAATTTGAATGAGGGGGAAACATAAGGTACGGGGTAGACACGATTTGGGTTGTGCGTGCGAATGGTCAGGAAAAGGAAATAAATATATATACTATAATTAGAAAATATCTCACCCGATCGACCCATAAAATTCCAAACTCCAAAAGAAGCTTGCCGATTGGCATTATAAACGTTTTACCCTCATTCCAAACACAATGGAACTTGTCCCGAGGCCTAATTTGATCGTATGTAGAAGATAGCTTTTCAAAATCAGTTTATTTTAATAAACCCCTTTAATTCATTTCTACGCATTTCAAAGCTCGCATGGCCAAACGATAAGCCCAATCGTTACAAAACTTGAAATACTATAACAATTTACTATTACGGATCTGATGAAACTAGTTTCATCGGAATCTGAGACAATGGCCAAAATGACTATTTTTACTTGTTAATTAAAACTATTTATTTTCCAAAATCAAATTATTCATTTTGGATTCAATTTTAAAAGTTAATAAACTTCATTACCTTGTTTAAATAAAATTTAAATCTCATTTTCATTCATATTAAGTCTAGAATTCGATTATTTAAATAATTTCCAGTATTAAATCTAAACAATTCGATTATCCAACATAAAAATCTCAATGAATTTAGTTATCAACAATTAATTTAATTTCAAATAAATGTCAGCATTATAATTCAGTCCTAAATATTGATTATAAATACATTCAATACATGGAATTTCCTTTCACTATTTGTTATCACCTAAATCTTCGAAATTTGTTTTTTCAAAATTTTATTAAAGTTCATATTCAATGACTACACTAATAATTAATTAAATTCTTATTTCTAACCATTTTATCCAATAATCATATTAAATTTAATAATTTAAATTAGTTAAAAATACGGGTCATTACATTCTTCCCCACTCAAAACTTTTCGTCCTCAGAAAGGGGTTAAGTAACGAATTTAACATACAATATATTTTCTCAAAATAATCACTTATAAACTTTAAAATCTTATTGGAAAACATTTACTACGCTTCTGCTATGCCACTTCGATATTGGTTTATGGAAATAACACTTACATACGAAACAAGTTATAAAATTTTTAAAGCTTCAAAAAATTTCTAACATCCGAATTTACGAAAAATTTCGGTAGTCTTTTTTGCGCGGCTCGATCGAATTTTTTTAACAATACAATGTATAACACAAATATATACCAAAGATATGAAATGCACATCTCATCTTCGCAGTGAGGCATCCCGTAGGGAAAAATAAAAAAGTGCGATATGTAATCTGAGGTACGTACCTTATTATTATTAATACAAGAGAGTTCGTTCATATTAAGCAAGTAAAAACATATAAAATCCGCGTATACGTTCAAATGGTCTTCGAATGTACCTATCTCAACTCAATTTAGAATACTAGTAGCTTATAAAGGATTTAGCAACATATATGAGTCTAATGGAACCATATAACATGTATTGTGAATCCAAACCATAAACACTACACGAATACACAACAAACCGATCATATACAATCAAAACAAATATAACATTGATTTACAACCAAAGAAATCATCCAACCAAATGATGTTCATCTAATTAATTCAACCTATTACATTTTTCATTTCAATGTCAATATTTGATTTATATACTTCATTTCTTTTACCATTCAATTTTTATTAACATTTAATTAGTTCACTTCAAATTTTTTTGCATCTATTTCATTCACATTCAATTTATTCAATTCAATTTGTTAAATTTCAATTGTCTCACTTTCTGTTTAACATATTGCATATAAATTCATTTGTGAACCTTTTTTATTCCATTTTACTTGTTTAAATTAAATTTTTACTTCATCACCACTTAGTATTCTCTTTAATACTAATATTATTTATAAATCATTTTATAAAATCACTTAAGTTTATTATAATCATTTTATAAAACGTGATTCATATTTATTTATTTTTCTTTTCATAACTTAAGTTCATATTAACTCACTGATTCACTTCATTAGTTCATATTCAAAATCGTATCATTATTTTTTTTAATTAAGTCAATTTTATTTTTATACTCGTATTCACATATTAACAAAATTTTCTTTTTATCACAACCAATTTCATTCAATTTTCTTAATTTAACTTCCATCTTTTAATTTATTTCATTAACTTATTTCATATTTAATTAGTTGCCGATCAATTTATTTAAACTCACTCCACTTGCATAATTTATTTGTAACGACCAGGAAATTTCAAACCCGAAAATTCCAGATAGTTAGAAAAAGAAGAAAAGAGAATGAAGAAATGAAGAATAGAAACACCAACATCTCACATTCGCAGCGGACAATATATAATATCAAATAAAATAAGAGTTTACAAAGAAGAACTGTATCAGTACATTTACATTTTCATATATCAGAGTTACAACACCGTAACAACACTAGACAGTTTAAACAACATGTCCTAAGTATACAACTATATATCACAGTGAAAATATTCCGTATGTTCCTGCCATCCAGCTTGCCTCCTGAGCACCAGAACCTCTTTACCTGAAATTCTGTTATACTCGGTCTGACCCGAGCATTACATCAAAGTAACACCCGGGTCAGGCTGGAAACCAGCGTGAGTAAACCCATCTAACCAAGAACACAAAAACATGCAACTTATATAAACCCGGGGTAACTTATATCAATTTGCAACTTCACAAGCTGTTATAACATTACTTATTCCACACATCAATTTCTAAGTGCCAAATTTAGATTAAATAGTCAAATTTACTTAAATCGTTCCCAATCAGCATATTGATTCCACATATCAATATATAAAGAATCGAAGTGGTTTCGGCTATTTACTAATACCCGACTCCGGTCTCTTCGAATTCAATACCATCTTATCCCAAATTATTCAAATGAAACACAATTCAAACTTCAAATGCAGGGTGCCGCCTATACACTTTAATCCATCGTTGATAGATAACTACATTATCTCAGATGAAACCAACATATCATATCACATAGCATCACGAATCATATATTAGGGATAACAATTAATCCAAGGCTTCCAACATCATTCTATTATCCAAACACAAGGTTGATTATCCATACCATTCTAATTTATTTAAATATATTAAATTAATTACCTTCATCATTTTTAAATCCTACTTGCTCAACATTAATTAATTATATTAATCCTTTAATAAATTACACCAAGTAATTAATCATTCTTGATTTATTATTTTCTAATTATATTAAATAATTAGCCTTTAATTAATTACACAAATTAATTATCTTTAACCATTTACTGTAATTAACCTTTAACTACTTCATTAATTAATCGACTATAATTAATTACATTAAGTCTCAATTAATCATAATTAATTATTTGATAATCATTTATATTGATTTATTATCCCTTGACTAACCAACCCTTGATCACCTTATTAATTATTATAAATTAAAAATCTCTTAAGCACTTGATTAACTCTAAAGCTTAATTATAATGATCTTCTTATTTATATTTCTTTACTCAAATTATCCAAATAAACTTAAGTAAAAAATTTGGGAAAACAATTGGATTTAAAACTTTTTGTATAACAAGTTCTTTAAAATAATAAACTTTGAAATTATGGAAATCGGTTTTTAAAAATTTACTTTAATTCACATGCTTGTTGTAACATGGAAAGTTAAATTTACTTTTAAAGGACTTACACAAGCATTTACACTTATAACTAGTATCTGAATAATTTAAATCTGCATTTCATTTCTTCTTTCAAGCGAAACTGTTGGGCCGACACCCCAAATAAACCTAAGACTCCACAATTTAAACCTTTTATTAAATTACAAAACAATGGGCCAAAGCCCAACCCAATAAACATTTCCCCCATCACCTTCCTCTTCCCAAACACTAGGCTAACCGAAGACCATACCAACATCAGGAACGCTACTCTCCTACGAACAAAGCTAGAACACAATCGAACGAAAATCAAGGTGCCAAAACCAACCCCAAACGCACGCAAGCGCTACCCATCACCACGTTAAATTCGATCACCCGGAACCCGCCCGTGCATGATACTCACGTGCACGTGCACGTCCTTTCCTCCGACCATCTATCCATCGCGACTCTGCCGATCAGCCACACATCGATACTAGTTCCATATTCTCCACTTACCCATGCAGTTAACATCACGGATCGAATATCGATCTACAGATCACAAAATCTCAAGCCACGAAACCGCAACAACTTCACAAATCAACCAATTCCATCGCCGGTCGACCATTACTGCACACACCATCGACCTCCAACAGAAGCCCACACACGTAGCAATCCCCATGCCACGCCCCCTTGACTTCCGGTCGCTTCCTTGTTCCACAAAAACGCTGCGAACATCACCCAGAATCGACACACCCTAAACCCTAAAACAAATTGCTCTCGAAATCAAAGCCCCAATCGAAAAGTTCCGCCACGGTCATCGTCTTTCCCAAGTCCATTAGCACTTACCCAACCTAGTCGCACCATCTTATGGCGTCGAAATTGCCAGAAAATAATTTTCGAACGAAAATTGATCATCTAGCCATAACTCGAAAAATACAATGCTAAAAATTATAATTCCTTCACCAAAATTCGAATTTTCATACAATAATCACAGTTGCATGATTGAGATTTAGAATTAAAAATATTTATTTTTCACAAAATATCGTTGTTTACTGTAAGTTCGAAATCTATCAAACTACACATCATAAATTTTCACAAATTTATTTTTAACACAATCCATACTGGAAAACAAACAAATCCCTAGTTAACATCAACATGCATAATGAACTAGATGAAAAGATATTGATGATTTTTTTCTCAAGGACCTTAACCCTGTCCTACTGGACAGAGCCCAAAAATCTGTACTCACAGCCTTACATTCAAATACATACACAAACAATTTATATAAGTAATCATGCTACACTTTATCATACTTTACTATAGTTATTAATTGTACGCATCTAGATTTAAATCAGGTTTAAATCCCTTTTCACTGTCTCAGTTCAAAACAGAGCCTTGTTTTTTCATACCTTAGTCGCGTATGTAAATATTCACTCATATTTATATACATAAACCATTTTTAAGTAACATGCACAACATAATTCAAACCATACTTAAAGGATCAACACACGTTAGTTCAAGATATCAGATTTTTTTTCCAAAATTTACTCACCTTGATTTGAGGAGCAGAACAAGTCAGTAGTTGATTTTAAAAAGCTGGAATTTAAAAATCTGAAATTTTCTTAACAATCTGCTGAAGTTAGAGTTGATTGTTTGCTTACCTTGATTCAGCTTTGATTAAACTTCCTCGGATCTGTTTCCAGTCTTGATTTATTTTGATTTCCATCTTCTTTGGTTTTGTTTTCCAGGCATTTTGTTGTTGTAAAAATAATTTTCAGAGCAGCTTTGTTCTTTTGCTTTGAAAGCGGCAAAATGGAAAGAATTAAGAGAGGAGATGGTCTATATAGGTTTAATTAGAATTTCCTTAAAATAAAAGAAAATAAAAGTAATATGGGTGACACTTGTTTATTTCTTAAGTAAAATAACTTACATTTGTTGATTTGTATGTTAATAATTGTTTTTAGCATGAGGATTGTTATTTTAAAATGCGTATACTCTTAATATTACTTATATTACATTTATTTATATTTTAGTCATATATATATATATGTTATACATTTATAATTATACTTCTCTTTTATTTTTATTTATATACCCTTTTGAGAAAATAAGTTTAAAGCTAATCTATACATAATTAAATAATCACATTTTCATATTTATATATTTAAATCCAATTTTATTTCAAGATATTTATCTTTTGAATTTCAAATTCAAATCCAAACTCCATTCAAAATCAACTCATTCAAATATATATGTAAACAACACATATTTATTCTGTTTGGAAATAATAAATTTTACCATCTTAAATAATCATATCAGGAGATTGTCATATAAATATCTTCCCAGATATAAATATTAATTATCAGATTTATTCGTTCAACTTAAAATCAGTGTTAATAACAGTTAAAATCAGATAATTATCCAAATACCTGATGTCAAAAATCCGGGTTATTACATTCCTCCCCCTTTTGAATCTTTTCATCCTCAAAAAGGAACGAAGCCAAAATTTTATTAAAATGCTTTTTAAAATCTACGTAATATTATAAAATAGTTTTAATAAAAATACTTTTTATAACTTGATGTCTCAACAGGTCCATCCTCGTTCTCACAGAAATTCGGTCATACGTTGATCAGGCGTACGACTGAAAATCTATAAATACTTAGTAGACCCATTTTCAACACCCAGTGAAAATAATTGGAAAATAATTTTATTGAAAATATAGAAAACAGTTTTTGAAAATAGAGGAATTACCTACGGTGAGAATGCTCTGGAAATCATCACCCCCGTCCATGGTCGCAGTTACATTCCAGGGTTACGTTGCCATTGCAGCAAAAGTCCATGTAACTGCAGGCTCTCCGCGGCCTCTCGATTACGCCATGGATCCCACAACAGATCGCAGTTACATTCCAGGGTTACGTTGCCATCGCAGAAAAAGTCCATGTAACTGCAGGTTCTCTGCGGCCTCTGATTTTCGCTGTCGAAATGAAACTTCTCCACTCCTACATAGGTCGCAGTCTACCGTTATAAAATCAAACGCAGACTGTTGGCTCTCAGTGGCACACACGACTTTCGCTATGTTACCATAGGTCTCAGTCTACCGATATAAAATCAAACCCAGACTGTTGGCTCTCAGTGACACACACAACTTTTGCTATGCTAAACTCAACTCATAATCCCCAGGAACTAGTTTTGTCCGGACTCCTTACAGGATAAACTTTAGAACCCCCCTTGGGGCTCAAGGCAGCACCACCCGGTGGTACTCCTGATAAGTTCATTTCAATGGAGCGCCTATTTCCCCAAAGCCACCATCAAAACACTTTATACTATACACATATAGTATCTTCAAATCATATACCTAGTATGATCGCAAACAAAGCTCCTTTACACAAATCGATTATCCCAAAATCGATAATTCTCAAACTAGGCTTTCCAAATTTCAATATTGATTTTACCCAAAAATCAAAAGCCTTTCCAAATCCAAAAGGTTTCCAAAACCTTTTTCCAAAATTCTCATAAGATCCTTTATATATATATATATATATATATATTCAGATATATATATATATATAATTTTAAAAACTTTGGATCCTTTCAAACTTGTATAAAACTCCTTTTATACTTCAAACACCTTAAAAAATCCTTTTCATCTTGCAATAGATTTAACAAGGGAAGATTTATCTTATATAACAAAGATATATAACTTTGTTTATTCAAAATCAAAATTTCCAATTTGATTACTCTTTACCATCTCAATTTCATTCAAAACTGTACGATGTACACTTATCATCCGAACGCCATACCAATCTCATCGCTCACTCGATCACACAATTTCACTTCCGAACTAGTATCGTCCACCCGACTTCCTAGTGCGGACACAGATCTGGTTTCTTGATTAGAAACCGTCATTCTCCTTGCATAGCCATAACTATGATGGAGAATATCCAGAACCAATCAACAATCCATATTCCGGTTCGCCATCGAAAATCGAGTGAAAAATCCTAACTCGGATCGACATATTATTTTGAAATTCTGTGCTCGAATCTGGATCAAATCATTATGCGAATAGAATAACATACGTACGCCCTACGTATTTATCTTTAGTGGTTATTAGCCAAACAAATTCCATTTTTATTCACATTCACTTTGATTTTCATTCACTTACTCACAATTGCTTCAATCCATTTAGATTATCACCTCTATTCTTATCTCGATTGGGTATTTAACCAATAACAGTTTGAACTCCGACCAGTCTAAATTTATGAAATAGCTTGAAAAGTAAAAAATAGATAAGTAGTTGGAAAATAATTACTAGTTTGTAAAATAGGTGTAAAATAGTTAGAAAATAGTTAAAATAATTATAGAAATTTTAGATAATTGAAAAATAATAGTAAGATAGTAATTAGTTATGTAAAATTGTTGAAATATAGTAATTAGCTCATAAAACAGTTGGAAAATTGTTAAACAGTTTCAAAAATAATTGTAAAACAAGTATAAGATAGTTTGGCTTTTAAAAGAAAGGTTGTATATATATATAATGAATAGCTTGGAAAATAGGTTTATATTAAAACAATTTATATTAAAAATAGTCCAGAGTCAAAACTGCTCACATTCCAATTTCCGTTCTCATCAATTCAATTTAAATTTTCACTTCCATTTAAATTGACCCAATTCCAATTTTAAATAACTTTAATTTCCATTGAAATTGATTCACCCCAATTCAAGTTTAATTAACCTCAGTTCCTTTCCAAATTTAACTTTATTCAACCTTGATCTCAAATTCTACTAATTCAAATAAATTTCAATTCATTTCAACTCCAGTTTGAACTAATCCCAATTTCAAACTCCATTTCCAAATCAAGTTGAATTATTCTTGATTTCCTCCCAAATTCAATTAAAATTCCATTTGAATTTAAAACTATTCAACTATAATTACAATTCCAAATTATTCAAATCAATTCGGACTAATTTCAAATTGAACCCACTTCAATTTCAAATCGTTTCAAATTAATCTAATTCAAATTTTCCATTTGAATCTTATGCTTATACATCTTCAATCACAATTTCAATTAATTCAAATCAAATTCAATTTGAACTAATTTCAAATTTTAAGCCCACGTTCCAGAATTTAATTTTAAATCAATTTAATCTTTCAAAAACCAATTTAGTATCCAAATTCAACCTTAAAACCAATTTTCAACAATTTCAGTTGAAACTCTATTTTAAACACCCAAATCTCAAGTCCAAAGTGATTCTATTTCCAAACTAAAGTTAAATTTTCTTTCTATCTCAATAATAGATATATTACTACAGTCCATTTCTTCATTTATCAAATCCAATTTCAGTTTAAAGAGTATTAATAACAACAGAATGGTATCATTCAAATTATTTTAAAACATCCATCCATTTCAATTTTCAGATTTCAAACGCATTTTGAGATCACTCAAACTTCCTAATTCAAATCAACCATTTAATCTTCCCAAGTTAAATCTTAATTTCATCCCGAAATTTTCAAATCAGGTTGATCATTCCAACTTATTTAACCTTTTCCCAAGTTAAACTCAATTCACTTAATCCAGTCAACCTTACCTAATTTGAACTTCCATTTCAAATTTTAAACTTCTCATAAATAATCTTCCCACTTATAGGTTCAAAAACTTATCACTTTTGGGTATCACTTCTCATTCCCAATTTAAAACACAATATTTAGAGTTTACTTCAAATTATCCTTGATATCATGTATATCTATACATATATACATATTTATTTCTTGTCCCTCCCAGCCATGCTTTAAAATTTTAAACCACCTTTGGTTTTAAATCCAAGTCCAATCATCAAAAAAATTCCTTCTAATAATTTGAAAACAAATTTCAAATGTTTTTAAATCTTAAGATTCAAACTTCACAATTTAGATCAACTTCAATTTCAATTTATAACCCATACTTACCTAAATGGTTTACTTCCTTAAAACATTTTATTATTAATTGGAAAACAATCATCCCATTATTAAACACAATAACTATTCTATTTCTTTGGTTTGAAACCAATTCTAATTCATCTTATTTTGAAATACTTCTCCAATTCAAGATTTCAAATTTAGTTCGAATCCATTTCAAACCTATCTTTATTTAACTTCAGTTTGGTTGTATTTTTATTACTTCTTAATTTAATTCAATAATTTAACAACCAATTCCCTTAATATTTATTAGAAAGAAATATGCTTTATATCTCAAAATATATTTTTATATAAAATCATTTAAAATCTTTATATAAGAAAATAACAAGTACGCTCTCTCATATATACGCTCAACTCATTCTAGGGTACCACTGACCCTATCTATAATGAGTATCCCACCAGAGCCAAGGTTCTCGCTTAACCTTCAGCTCTGATACCAAATGTGACGACCCGGAAGTTTATTATTTTCTAATTATTTTAAATAATCTGCATTTCATTTCTTCTTTCAAGCGAAACTGTTGGGCCGACACCCCAAATAAACCTAAGACCCCACAATTTAAACTTTTATTAAATTACAAAAACAATGGGCCAAAGCCTAACCTAATAAACATTTCCCCCATCTCCTTCCTCTTCCCAAACACTAGGCTAACCGAAGACCATACCAACATCAGGAACGCTACTCTCCTACGAACAAAGCTAGAACACAATCGAACGAAAATCCTGGTGCCAAAACCAACCCCAAACGCACGCAAGTGCTACCCATCACCACGTTAAATTCGATCACCCGGAACCCGCCTGTGCATGATACTCACGTGCACGTGCACGTCCTTCCCTCCGACCATCTCTCCATCACGACTCTGTCGATCAGCCACACATCGATACCAGTTCCATATTCTCCACTTACCCATGCAGTTAACATCACGGATCGAATATCGATCTACAGATCACAAAATCTCAAGCCACGAAACCGCAACAACTTCACAAATCAACCAATTCCATCGCCGGCCGACCATTACTGCACACACCATCGACCTCCAACAGAAGCCCACACACGTAGCAATCTCCATGCCACGCCCCTTGACTACCGGTCGCTTCCTTGTTCCACAAAAACACTGCGAACATCACCCAGAATCGACACACCCTAAACCCTAAAACAAACTGCTCTCTATATCAAAGCCCCAATCGAAAATTCCGCCACGGTCATCGTCTTCCCCAAGTCCATTAGCACTTACCCAACCTAGTCGTACCATCTTACGCCGTCGAAATTGCCAGAAAATAATTTTCGAACGACAATTGATCATCTAGCCATAACTCGAAAAATACAATGCTAAAAATTATAATTCCTTCACTAAAATTCGAATTTTCATACAATAATCACAGTTGCATGATTGAGATTTCGAATTAAAAATATTTATTTTTCACAAAATATCGTTGTTTACTGTAAGTTCGAAATCTATCAAACTACACATCATAAAGTTTCACAAATTTATTTTTAACACAATCCATACTGGAAAACAAACAGATCTCTAGTTAACATCAATATGCATAATGAACTAGATGAAAAGATATTGATGATTTTTTTTTCAAGGATCTTAACCCTGTCCTACTGGACAGAGCCCAAAAATCTGTACTCACAGCCTTACATTCAAATACATACACAAACAATTTATATAAGTAATCATGCTACACTTTATCATACTTTACTATAGTTATTAATTGTATGCAACTAGATTTAAATCAGGTTTAAATCCCTTTTCACTGTCTCAGTTCAAAACAGAGCCTTGTTTTTTCATACCTTAGTCACGTATGTAAATATTCACTCAAATTTATATACATAAACCATTTTTAAGTAACATGCACAACATAATTCAAACCATACTTAAAGGATCAACACATTTTAGTTCAAGATATCAGATTTTTTTTCCAAGATTTACTCACCGTGATTTGAGGAGTAGAACAAGTCTGTAGTTGATTTTAAAAGGCTGGAATTTAAAAATCTGAAATTTGCTTAACAATCTGCTGAAGTTAGAGTTGATTCTTTGCTTAGCTTGATTCAGCTTTGATTAAACTTCCTCGGATCTGTTTTCAGTCTTGATTTATTTTGATTTCCATCTTCTTTGGTTTTGTTTTCCAGGCATTTTGTTGTTGTAAAAATAATTTTCATAGCAGCTTCGTTCTTTTGCTTTGAAAGTGGCAAAATGGAAAGAATTAAGAGTGGAGATGGTCTATATAGGTTTAATTAGAATTTCCTTAAAATAAAAGAAAATAAAAGTAATATGGGTGACACTTGTTTATTTCTTAAGTTAAATATTGTTTTTACCATGAGGATTGTTATTTTAAATGTGTATACTCTTAATATTACTTATATTACATTTATTTATATTTTAATCATATTTATATATGTTATAAATTTATAATTATACTTCTCTTTTATTTGTATTTATATACCCTTTTGAGAAAATAAGTTTAAAGCTAATCTATACATAATTAAATAATCACATTTTCATATTTATATATTTAAATCCAATTTTATTTCAAGATATTTATCATTTGAATTTCAAATTCAAATCCAAATTCAATTCAAAATCAACTCATTCAAATATATATGTAAACAACACATATTTAATCTGTTTGGAAATAATAAGTTTTGCCATCTTAAATAATCACATCAGGAGATTGTCATATAAATATCTTCTCAGATATAAATATTAATTATCATATTTATTCGTTCAACTTAAAATTAGTGTTAATAACAGTTAAAATCAGATAATTATCCAAATACCTGATGTCAAAAATCTGGGTTCTTACATTATTTATATCCAAAAATTACTCAAGTTAATTTTACTTACACTCATTTATTTTCATTCAATTTCTTTCACAATTCAAACTGCATTTCATTTTTTTATCGTTACTTGCCACAAAAACTATTATTCTAAATATCTAAAACAAGCTTTTCTAATAGTGTAAAAAAACTTTTTAGTCCTTTTACCGGACTGAAACTGGAAGTAATAATGCTTTATGTTTAGATGTTCCGTTGCATGGTTAAAACATAAAAGTTTTTCCTGCTTACTCAATATTTGGTTCAACATTACTTATGTCTCCTTCATTACTCAATATTTGTTTCTAGCAACATTAGATACTTCATGCACAAATTTGGAAATTTATTTCTAGCAACATTAGCTAACCTGGATATAACAATATGAGAATGCCATGTTGTGCTGAATTGTTTGCATCTATTGTAGGCATTAATAGTTATTAAGCCACTGTATAGTCTTCTGAAGCCTCTTGGGGAACCATCATTGACCCTAATGGCTTGATTCTAAGTGATTTGGTTATTAGTGTTTGCAGAATTCACGTTGTATTCATTCTATTACATTATTTTATAGCTTAAGTAGAATTAATTCACTTTACTAATTCATCTAGTTCCATTCAAATCCAACTCAACTCATTTAATATTTGTTAAGTGAAATTTTATTTCATTTAATCCATTACTCATTTTATTTAACATTATTCATGTTAATTTTTTTTCTTATCATATACATTCAAAAATTTAATATTTATTTTAACTTAATATTCTCAAATATATAATTTATTCATAGACAACTTAACGGATAATAAACACAATATAAAATATTTTATAACACTAACAAGAATGCTATCATATATATATATATATATATATATATATATAAACACTCAAATAACTCTTTCTAGGGTATTACTACCCTATCTCTAATGAGCCAAACCCCACAAAGCTAAGGTTATCGCTAAACCAAAGCTCTGATACTAACTGTGATGACCCACATTTTGAAGGATTTAAATTAAGAATAATCCACATATGTCCAACTTAAACAATCCAGAATATAGGTATTCATTTGGGCTAATTAAGAAAAATAAGAAAAGAAGAAGAAAACAAACATAGAATCTCGCAGCGGAATGACAAAATATAGTAATTAAATAAACTGTTCATGAAGCTGTTTGCTTTACATTTGATTATAATTTTATATAGCATTTATTAGAGTTATACATACAACAGATAAAAATATAATGCAGCAGAACAACGTGATGCAGGGGATATAATAGTAGTAATACACCAAATCTTCATCTTCGTCCTGCAGAAAATGATCTTCAATGAGCTGAAATACTTAAGGCTAACCCGAGCGTACTGAAAAGACAAAACACTCGAGTCAAGACTAAAATATCCTTATGTAAGTCAAATCGATATCACATAACATGATTGTAACAGTGTCAGAGATGTTTACGGGGTTTCACTTCTCCTCTCTAGTATATAACGTGCGTGCAATAACTCAAGAGATGTTACCGGATTTTTCATCTCTTAAGGATCTGTCAAAATATTATATATAGTAGAATATGCCACATATATAATATCTAATCGGTAAAATAAATACTTTTCTTAGCATTAAGGCTTTATGTTAATCCCCCTTAACGCATTTTTAAGCATTGTCATACTGTTTGCATTTAGCACAACCATTAGCACGTCGATAGCAAGTGACGTGCCGTGATACGACAACACTAAACCAAAATGTAGGGATCTCTTATAGGGATAAAGGTATGACAAGGCACGTGAGGCAATGCCTAAAGTAGGATACTACTAGTTTGGGTCGTAGGGCTGGTGGTAACGCATCGTAGCCACGACTGCCCACCACGTACATTCATCTCATATCGAGTCCAAGCGAGGCAATCCCAAAATCAAGGTGTACCAATTGAAACTAACAACAAGAGTAATAATATGGACCGAGTCCAAGAAAACCGAAGAATGAATGTCCGCTAAGGGTACCTAGCCCGCTTGACCCTGTCTAGCCGTCCTGTTTTAGTCATTTCAAATTAGCACAAGTGTCAGGGTCTACCATCATCATTCTCTTTCATCAAATCTAGGAAACAACATCAAATCCAACCACTTCGTTCTGGAATCTTCCCTGCGTACACATTTGTTAAAATGGTTCCAATATTGATAGAGAGTATGCCAATAAGAGGCCTCATTCTCTTTAACAACCAAACATCATTTTTATACACTGGTTGGTACTTCTACATTTCAAAAGCAATTCATACTTGATATCAAAATATCATATTCGCTTCAAAATCAATTTCATTCCGAAATCATCATATTTACTTCAAAATATATCAATTTAGTTCGATGTGTCAATTTCACTACAAAATTCAACTGAAATTACATTTTAGATTATAACTTCATTTAACCCAATTCATATTTAAATACATAATTTAAATATAAACAGTTCCCAGTTTGACCAGTTTGGATTTTAGTAAATAGTTTAATTTTTTTTAAATAGTTTAAAAGTGAAAATAGTTTGAGTATTGAAAATGGTTTATATAGAAAAAATATCATGGAAAAATAAAAATAGTTTGAATATTTAAGAAGATAGATTTTAAACAGTTTATATTAAAATAATTTATTTGAAAATAGTTTCGAAGTCAAACTAATTTAATTCCAAATTTTCCAATTCTGATCAATTTCAATTTAACCGATTCAATTCCGATTTCAATTCAAATTAACTTCGATTCCAATTTTAAGTCAAATAGATTCCAATTTCGATTTCAAATTAATTCGATTTCGATTTCAATTCCAATTAATTTCAATTCCAATTAATTTCAATTCAATTCCAATTTGTATTAATTTCAATTCAATTCTTAAATTTAAACCATTTCTATTTATATAAATTCGAGTTCGATTTCAGAATATCAATTTAGAACACCAAATTTAAATTAAACTTCAATCTTTGAATTTAGATTCAAATCTTAAAATAAATTCCAACATTTTTAGCTCAATTTCGTTTAACAAATGTTGATTCCAACATTTTTAGCTCAATTTCAAAAGTAATTCGATTTCCATAAACTCGATTCTTTTACTTCCTTAAATCAAAATCATTTTAATAATTCAAATCAAATATTGTAAAATCATTTAATTTAACCAATCAAGTGTCCGTAAATAATTTTCTATCATATGACCAAGTGAATCAATTATTTGGATTTTAATTTCAGGGATGGATATATATCATTATAATCCAAAATAAATGTCATAGACATATATCATTCCGACCTATTTCTTAATTTATTCGAAATAATTCAATTAATAGTTTTATGTCCTGTCCAATAATATGCAACAGGTAACATGATATATCAAATTAAATAAACATACAAATTATCCAAGATATCAATCAATAATATTTATCACAATCGAAATCCAAATCAGTCAAAATATTACAACAAATTACTATTGTCAACAATCAGGAATTTAACTAGCAATTTAAGTCCCATTTCAAATTTGAACTGTTAATTCAAATTCCTATTATTTTAATTCATATTAATTTAAATGTCGGTTAAATTTACCGAACAGCAGTTAATAAATTAAATCACTTTACGATATAAATGTAACTAGCATAAAAATTATTTTAGTACTTCCCGAGCGTATGAAACACCCACCTTCTATTTGAATCTGAAAATTTTATCATCTTCAAATAAATTTCAAACCAACTCCGCGATGTAGCCTTTGTCGATGCAATTCCAACGCCACATGTTTCATCCGAAATGGACCTCGTGTGCAAGAGTAACGATTTTATTAATATACGATGTAATTAAAACTAAAATAACTAAATTAAATAAAAAAACCAAACCTATTCCACTACACTACTTATCGATCCAGGCTTCCTCCACCCCTTCTTCATTCGCGACATTATCTCTCTTTTTTTATCAAACGATCGCTCAAATTCGTTTCAACCGTGGCTGCCAATGGTGATCGGACCACCAACCACCAACCCCCTATCGACGTGCCTCGGTTCCCCTCCAACGGGCGTACGTGAGCATATGAAACGCGATTCTAGATCGCGATTTCCCTCATCTTTGTCGAAACCCTAACAGCGGCGTCAAAAGACCAACCATCGAAGATCCTCCATCTCCCCCCCTCAGGAGGGCACTGTTCACCTCCTCCCAGTCGCGACCATTTTTCTTTTTCTTCTTATTTTATTTTCAACTGCCATGATTTTTTTCTTTTTTTTATACAGATTTGAACAAGGAGGAAAGATAAGGTACGTGGTAGACACGATTTGGGCTGTGCGTATGAATGGTCAGGGAAAGGAAATAAATATGTATATTATAATTGGAAAATATCTCGCCCGATCGATCCGCGAAATTCCGAACTCCAATCAAAGCTTGTCGCCTGGCATTTTATATGTTTTACCCGCATTCCAAACACACTGGAACTAGTCCCGATGACTAATTCGATCGTATGCAGAAGATCATTTTTCAAAATCAATTTATTTTAATTAAATCCCTTTAATTCATTTCTACGTGATTCACACTCGCACGACCAAATGATAAGTCCGATCGTTATGAAACTTAAAATTCTTTAAAAATTCAATATTATGGATCCGATGAAAATGGTTTCGTGGAAATTTTAGACAGTGGCCGAAAGACTATTTTTACTCGTTAATTAGAACGAGCTATTTTTCAAAGTCAAATTATTCATTTTAAATTCAATTTTAAAAGTAAATAAATTTCATTCTGGTTCAAATAAAATTTAAATCAACTTTTAAAATCATTTTCATTCATATTAAGTCCAGAATTCAATTATTTAAATAATTTTCAGTATTAAATCTAAACAATTTAATTGTCCAATATTAAAATCTCAATGAATTTAGTTATTGAAAATTAATTTAATTTCAACTAAATGTGAACATTTATTATTCAATCCCAATTATTGATTATAAATACGTTCAAAATAAAGAATTTTCTTTCACTATGTGTTATCGCCGAAATCTTCAAAATTTGTTATTTCAAAATTTTATTAAAGTTCATATTCAATAACTACACTGATAATTCATCAAATTTTTATTCCTAACTATTTTATCCAATAATCATATTAAGTTTAATAATTTAAAATAGTTAAAAATATGGGTCGTTATAGGCATCGAGATTTTTTCGAAAGTAATTGCATTATTATTCAATACATGCTTCACAATGTTGGATTTGGATGACCTAGCTTATAATGCCATACATCAAAATTCTTATAATCATCTTCCTGTTTGATTTTAGAAATATTACACCATTTTGTCTTAAATCTAAAAAAAATTCACTTAGCAACATTGAATTTTTATAACCCTCTAAATTTTTACCCTGTAACAAAATTTCTTTAGCTAGAACATCTTGGGTAAAATTCAAAATACACATTTTTACCTGTCACAAATTGAGATACACTTATTAAATTTTTCCTTATTAAGGGAACTCTCAAAAGGTTGTTATTTGTGCCAAAATTGGTCACAGACACCTAATTGCAGATGAAAGCACTAATTCATAGTCATAGATCACAGATAGGGTATGTGAAGAGGATATAAATATGAAGAACAACAAAAATTAAAAAAAAAGAAGAAAACGACGAGATTTGTAGTAGTTTGGCATCATCGTCTACGTCCACTTTGAAGAGTTTGTTGTTTATTGATGATTCTCAACTGATTTACAATAGTACAATCAATCGCCCTCTAGGTACAATGGAGTTTCAATAGAGTAACGGCATAGAAGAGCCAAATGTCCTTTTTCTATAGGCGTAGGGGTGTTTTTTATCTTTGTGGATTTGGAAATATCTGCCTTTGAACTTGGAATACTCTTTCTCACACGTGGGTGGTCCCACCATATCGATCGGGACTTGTTTAGGATCGATCCTCGATCGATCCCTATATACTTCGTATCGATCAAAGAAAGGCCATATGTAGTAGTGATCGATCGTAGAATTCTTGAGTGAATAAGAAAGCTCATGTGAAAATTTCATGGCATTTGGACTTGTAGATTTTGAGTTATGATCGATCCAAGATTCAATTTATAGGTTGGCAAATGGTTGCATACCGATCACTGCGTATTGGTAGACTTCTTATCGATCAATTCTACATCGATAATGTGGAGCGGCAATTACATGTGGATCCACTTTTCATGATAGTAGACCATTTCATTTGGTTCAACCCATTCCTTCGTATCCACCTGGCACTCTTCCCTTCGTAACGCATCCTCACCTTCTTATCGATCAAATGGCCATCGATTCGTATCGATCAGCCAATGATCGATACAAAGTATACAGAATGGGATCGATGCGAAGCAGGCAATTGTGGGGGCACACGAATCCCTATGCGCTTCGTAACGATGCTTGGTTTTTGCTTTGTATCGATCACTTGACCGATTGATACAATACTATTGGAATTTGATCTATAGAAGTAGGTGAGTGTGGATCGAAACGAAGCACATGGATACGAAGGGGACATATTAGAAGTTGATGGATGTGAACTTGGTGTGGGTCATATGGACTCGAAGCACTCTTACCCGAACTAACCCCTCTAGTGACTCGAAGTAAATGCTGAGATGACCCGAAGTAATTGCCGAGCCCTTGTAAATATGCCAATCCCTCAAAGAACCGAAGCAAGCCCTTCTCTAACCCAAAGTAACCTACCTAAAAACACGAATAAACCTAAGGATGACCTTAAGTAACTCGACTTTTTTCGAAACCCATATTTTAAGTATCCTGCACTGTTTGTCCATCGACTACGGTATATCCTGGCTTCATGATCATGTTTATTATCCATGACAATCGAGGTTCGATTGTTGTGCAGTCGATTGGGTTAAATCTGCATGTATGTTGCCTTGCCAAAAGGCGGGTTAATAATTATTAAGATAGAGTTGTTTTTTGCCAATAAAATTTGCATTTCTAGTGTGTGTAATTCTAATAGTTTTTCCATCACCCATATGCATAGATTACGTACCTTTATACTCCTTGCTGCCCAAGTTTAGATTATTCATATTGCTTTCTCATGATTTGTAGCACCTGAATTTGGATACCAACTTTCATCATGTATATCTTCAAGTTTGGCTGCATTATGGCTTATGCTTTCTAATTAACTTCTATTGTCTTGTTGAGTACTAACCAAATTGATGTAGGGTTGATAATTTCTTACATTAATCTATTGTAAAGGCACATAATTTGAAATAAATATGAAATAGCGTTTACTTGTAGCATGACCATATTTCTCACATATGTGACATCTGATTATGTTGTTATTATTCTGCCTTCTACCTCTTCCTTTAGCTTTGTTTGTTTGCTTGACCACCTCTTCGACTGCTTGATTGATTTATGCCATTATAGTTTTATCCTTGATTTTTGTATCTATTGTTGCTAATAAAATGGACAATTTAGCTTTGTTGTTGTTGTTGTTGTTATTTTTGATACAATAGACTTCTTTTGCTCTATTCTACCTTCATGAGCAAGAAGTGTAGATTAGACATATTAAATAGTGGGTGTTATTTCTTTTGATGAGATTACTGCTACAACAAGCTCATATTCCTCATCTAGTCCATTTAAAATTGATAATATCTGTTCATAATAAAAAAAATTGTGACCTGCTAATGCAAGTTGATCATATAGCATTTGAATCTTAGAAAAATACACTCTAATTGATAGGTTATCCTTTATTAAATTTTGCAACTGCCTTTTGTAGCACATAACTTTTGCAACAGATTGAGTATTGAACACTTGTTCAATCGTTGACCATATTTTATTAGTAGTCTTGCATCCAATTAATTGTGGTAAAAGATTTGAACTAATGGTAGAAAGTAACCAAGAACTTACTAAACTGTCTTGCCTTTAACATAATATGAATTCTTGATTACTTACAAGTTTTCCATCTTTATCGGTATTGTATCTTCATGGTGTCATTAATGTTCAAAGACATAATCTTCTAATCCATAGCCTTTGATAGCAGTTTTTATCTGAAACTTCCAAAGAAGAAAATTTATTTCATCTAGTTGCATGTTGATAATCTGGCTTTGTGGTTTTGTCAGTGCTTGAATTAAATCTTGTGCTGAGGATTTTTGGGTTGTTGAATCTAAATTTTTTGCTAAGGATTAGGGTGTTGTCCCTCCTTCAGCCATTGATGCAACTAGAGTGAAGATAAATTGGAGAAATCTTGATTTTAAATGCTAGAATCTTGAATGTAAAAGAACTAGATTATTTGCTTAAGTTTGATACGAACATGGTGTAGCCAAAGGGTACACTGAATGATGACAAGGTTCTGACAGTGGCTTCTTGGTAAGGCACAAATCAAATCTTGATATAAAACCGACAAGAACGATAGAAGCCTTGATATTGACCCAGGTATGATCGAACTTGCATAATCAAATGATGAGAATCTAGATTCTTTGATGATTAAGGATGCGCAGCCTAATCTCAGCGATGAGACGGAATATAAGGGATTAATGGCAAGGTGTTTTCCTTCTATTGCTGTTAAGCAAAGTTTGCTCTAATACCATAAAAGAATTTTAAGAGAAACTGAATTTTTTGAATTTAATGACTTTGATATACAATTGTATTAATTGCTTATGATTTTATTACAAACTGAACAAACGATTTTATAATATATTTATAAAGAAAGTATACTTATACATTATATTGTACTGGCTGTGAACTAGACCGTGATAATGCAACTGCACCCAATGCACTTCAGTATATCACTTGACTGTTCTTGCCGATTCTCATTCTTATATTCTTTTATTATCCTCCTACTACACTCAATATATTTGAAACTTGTTGAATATAATAAGTTCAATGCTACACAGTAAGTTAATTCAATTCAAAGCAAAGATCGTAAAGTAATTCATTTGCAAATAATAGATATGAAATACTTGAATTAGAAATGAGGTTGTGAGTGTGTGACTCACATGAAACTAGCGCTCTTTTCCTTAGCTCACGCACACAATATACCTTGGTAACAATGTAACCCAGTTCCTCCTTGCTATAGATAGACATAAGCTTGGAGATGTATATATCTGAATTTCATATTTTATTTTAATTTATAAAATTAGTGTCTAAATTTTAAAAATGAAAAGAATTAGGTTCGAAGTCCTTAGGAAGAAGATTGTGACGGGAAACGAATATGTGTTCCTGATAAGGTGAAGAAAGGTATACACAAACATTTAGTGACGGGTAGAAGTATAAAGAATTCTAGAAATGATTCTTGGGTTTAAGATAGTTTTGGGCTTGGGCCTAAAATATAGTAAATAAATACATGTAATGTTTTTATTCTTTTCCACTTTTAAAACCAAATATTATTCAATTTAAATAAACTCAAATTTTATTACAAAATCACTTCTCCACATTTTAACTTATCTTAAAATTTAAACATTATGATTTTATGATTTAATCTTTATTAAATGATTTAAAAACCAATTTGTTAAATAAATTCCCAAATTTCAACTTAATTGATTTAATTACTCTTGTTAACTTCAACTAATTATTACCCAAAGAATCATGTTATGTTAATTTTCACTCTTACAAACTTCGTATATTAAGACTATCGGCTGACCGTTGTAATATGTCTATTATAACTATCATTGCAAGTTGCAAAATTGGTATTTTGTTATAGTGTTAATTTCCTAGTCATGCTTGTTTGATTAGAAGCACACTACCAGTGAGTTAAAATGATGGATTTCAAAAAATAATGCTTCACAAGATCTTTGTGTTTGTGTAAATAATATTTATTTATACTAAATTTAGTTTTTAATTAATAAATATTTTTGAATAATATTATAAACAATGTAGTTTATTTAAAGTATTAATTTGTTTGCAAATAGAAATGAAATGGTTTACCAAAAACAAAATGTCATCAGTATGTCATCGGCAACATCATTTTTGATGATATGTCGATGACATTTTGGTCATTAGTAAAACTCTCAGGAAGACTAAGGTCGACGACATTTGTGAGGCCCATATCAATGACTTGGAAATGACATATTTTCCAAATAACTTATTATTTCAACGACATACCAATGGCTTGTAGACCATTATAAAAATGCAATTTTTGGATTTTTCGACGACTTACCGATATCTTACCAGCTAATTTCTTGAAACGATTTTGAAGCATTTCTGCCGCTTTTCTTCTCCTCGATCCACAATAGAAAATCAGTCATTTTGGCAATACCGCATGGGTCAATATAATACCAGAACGACACAATATCATATCTAAATATACATAAATTCAAAAAATAACAAAAAATGATAGAAAAAGGTAAATACACCATAAATATTCCATAAAAAATACAAAACCAAATGTATGTCTAGATAATCCCATACACATTATCATATCCATACAACATTACAACATCATGTTTATGCAATAAATAACATCATAAGTACATACGCCATATACAATCATGTACATACAAAAAAGTCACGACTGTGGCGG
Organism: Allium cepa; assembly: GCA_030765085.1. NCBI lineage: Eukaryota > Viridiplantae > Streptophyta > Magnoliopsida > Asparagales > Amaryllidaceae > Allium > Allium cepa. The sequence goes on from CM060942.1 coordinate 10,208,538, forward strand.
TGGCAGTTGCGCATTGCCATCAAATTTCCAGTTGAACATTTTTAATAAAGCATCGACTTGCTTCCTTTGCACGATCATCTCTTCATCGTGCTTCCTCATCATCTCCCTTTGTGCCACCATCCACTTCTCATGCTTCCTGAGTAGCCCAGCACACTTTCTTGATATATCCTCCAACTCAATGTACCTGGATCCGCGTCTAAGTTTACCCAGCACTGTAGAAGGAGTCTCTCTCACTGAATTGTTATGGTAAATCAATCGTATTTCAAACCTATTAGCCTAAACATGTGGTATAACAATGTCTCATATATCATATACCGATCAATATATTGCATAAGAGCTTGCCAAACATCGTTCAAATATTTAATTGTAACTTCATATATTCCTTTCCAAGCTAATTATTTAACTAATCCATACCTTTTTAAACATCACCGAAATAGGATTTGCGAGGCAAGCTAATGTATCAAATACAATAACCAAGCTAGGACCTTAACTCAAGCAATAGTTTCAAAACCATTTATATTTTCTTGAATACATTTCGATTATTTCAAATCCTTTTCAAAGTAGTAATTTAAACACAATGTTTTCAATATAACTTAGTACCGTGTTTTCATGTGTGCATTCAAATTAACTGCAAAATACTTTCAAATTAACACTATGACTTTGCTATGAAATGACAACAGAAAATGCAAAATAAGTGAAAATGGGGTCGAATAGTGTGGCTGGCTACTGCCAGGGGTTTATGGCTCCTAACAATAATAGTTCAGATGTCTGGTCCATCTGGACTTGTTGTTTCGGGGGTAGTTTTCCCACGGTGGCAAGTAGATAAACACTTGACTCGGGGACTTTTCAGGCTCACTTTAGTCTGGTTTAGGACGTTCAAGATATTATAACTTCAAACCTTATTAACACCTAACATTTTCTATAGAATTTTGATTTTTATGCACATAGGTTCATGGGTTTATATTTTCATTCATTTCATTAATACTTGAATTTCTTCCCCTAAGTCGTATTCTTACTAATTTAATCACTACTTAATTTATCAATTTATGTTGACAATCTTTATAATTTGATTCAGATATAATTTTATAAAAAAACAACTAAACTTAATGTTATTTATGGGTAAAATCATTCCAAAGCAAGTTATGTGTCAATACCAAGTTTCTACTTAACTAATATACCTTCTAACGTCATAAAAGATCACAACATGCTAAATCTTATTATGATTAGGTCGGTCATTGTACATAGCTCGGTTTGTTGAAATTCCAAATTTGAACGCAATTCATAATCAAGTAATTTGAACTTGAGGAAGGAAAATCCAATAGGCGTTTCAAACTTCTAATCTGAACGTAATTTGTTGGATATTCATTGAAATATATACCAAATACCCAGTCCAGAGTAGTGATTCAAAAACTATTTTTAGGGTCATAATTTTCTAAACATGGTACAAAAAGCAAAGTTTACAACTTTGCATAGTGATGAAGCTCTTAAAATTTTGAATGCAAAAACCTCACCCTTAGTTAACTAATAATCACACTAAGATTTAGGATCATCAATATGATGACAAATAAATAAATAATGAAGAATTATGAATAATAATTATTATATAAATGAATACAAAATTGGACCAACTTTTCCTTTATTACTTGAAATTGAAAGATATAAGTGAGATCGCAATTAAATAGAGAATGATATGGTGGAGAATTAAAATCTCTAATCCTTAGCACATGAGTATTAACTAACGTAGAAAAGCTATATTTTATCGATTGATTCAATCACTCTCAGTTGCAATATTTATAAGAATAGATCACCTGTTAAAGAAGGAATCTAGAAATATCTAGATGCAAATATTTCTAAGACTCCATTTGTTGAAATATTGGATTCTAAATATTGAATTATAAATACTTTTGATTAGACTTAGTAGTTATGTTTCTTTTGACAATGATGTCATATATATCAACTAGTTTTTGAATAAAGCTCACTAAAGGTAAGAATAGGGAATTTTGAACTATGTATGCAATAAATTAACAAAAGTTTGAATTAAGAGAAATTTGAATAATAGAATTTAAAAAAAATGTTAATTTTTTGGTTTACTTTCCAAAATTAATTATTTCTTTTTCTTATATTTGAGATTATAATTTCTAGAAACAATGAATTTCCAGACTTTATATTTTAGAATTTTAGTATTTTTAATTAAAATAATTAGTTTACAAAATTTTAATTATAAAATTTTTATTTTACAAATCTTGAGTTATCAAATTATGATTTTTCAAATTTTGAATTTTCAAAAATGTTGATCTCAAATGTATATTCACTCGAATTCGAAATTTTGAATATTTTGGAATTTGATATTTCAAATATTAATATTAAATTTCGAATTCACATTATATTTGTATACTTAACAAGGGTATAAAGTGGACAAACTATCACTCAAAATTCAAAACTAACAATAAACAAGAAAAATTTATGAATTCTTTTGTTTGAATAGGTGGTTTTAATCAGAAAACTAATTAAAAACAAATAAACAACTAGTTTTGGTTTAGAAATCAGAAGTTTAATTAATAACTTCTTGTAAAATTAAACACGGCCTCTATCAACATGGGCTTGAATTTGGAGTTATTCAATGATATCATTCAATTGTCATATTGTTGTTAGTTGACTAATCAAGGTAACAGCACATTTGTAAGCCGGTGGTTAGTTGACTAATCAAGGTAACAAAACATTTGTAAGCTAATTTTAGGGTCGACTACCTCTATGAGGTCAGTCGATTAAATAGCCTAAAAATGGCCTATAAAGGTTCTTCCACATGATGATCAAACTACATGTTTTATTCCTTAATTCTAATTGACTAAAAGGAAATAGGAAGTTTATTGTCCTGCTTTAAGTGCTCAAAGTTCATTCTGTTGCTACTCTGTACCTTCAACAATTCATAATATCCACTCTATAACTTCGAAAGACGAACTGTTCGATTGTAATAACCCTAATTTTAGATAATATTATTTAGACATTTAATTACATCTAATTAAATTAAATAACTTAAAAGGTTAAGAGGTTGAGATTTGATAATTAAACATGAGTCGTTCCTTATGAATGAACTAATATAAGTAATTAAAACTTAAGAAGGAGGAAAATTAGAAGGGAAAAATAGGAAAAACTTATTTTATACTCCAAAACCCTCCCACTCTCCACTCATTCATTCATTCATTCATTCATTCAATCATTCATTCATTCATTCATTCATTCATTCATTTTCATCTACAAATTAAACTAAAAAATTAAGGAGTTCGACTGACCACTAAAGAGAAGCGAAACCAAAGATTAAAGGTAGCAGATTCAAAATCAAGAGCTTAGAAAATCAATCTTAATCTAAAACTCAACATTCTAAATAAAATCAAGATGAATATTTAGTTTACATCTCATGTTTTGATAATGATTTCAGTTTTAAAGGACAAATCCATTTATTTTCAAGTTATGTGCCATGTTATAGTGATTAAAATATTATACGTTTTAAGTTGATGATTTATAGAGATTTAATAAGAATTTTATGATATGTTTAAATTAGGAAACCTGTCATATGGCATCCAAATGAGTTTTGTTTTTGATATATGGTCTAAAATGATATTTTAGACGTGAGTTTCAAATTTCATAATTTCTAAGTGATTATGGATTTATTATGAATTTTCTATGAGAGAAAATAACGAATATCAGGTTTAAATTATTTAAGGCAATTATATAGTAGAAATTTTCCTAAGTGTTTTACTAAGGGAAATTAATTAATTAAGCTAGATGGGCTTAATTGTTATTTAAGATTTTAGGCTATTTTGTTAAGTATAAAATGTTTCAAATATTTTAAATTAATGCGTGCAGAAGTTTTTTTCAGAAGAGTGTATGATAAAGATTTCATAGCCAATGAAATTTTGACAAATATTGATGGTTGCATAAAAATGAATTACTTTAAGGGCAAACAATACAATTTTTAATTTACCTATCGCTTCGCCACTTACCCTGCTTGCTTTCGTCACCATGCAACCCTTTCGATGCCGACGAAACCTATACACACGATAATAAGAGTCTTGGTATGCAGTGTATTGAGTTTGGATGGAAGGAAATTGGGTGGAAAAGGCATGCATTCAGAAGGGGTGAAGTTGCCTTTCAAAGATTTCGAATCTATAGACCGCCGTTGTTTGAAATATGCTTACAAAAGGGTTGCTGCTTTAAACCCCTTTTATACCCTAGCCATCACACCAGTACTTTGCCTTAGGTAGAGGTTAATATTCAAGCCGCCTTCCCTAATATTTCAAAAGGATTGACTTAGCCGCTTTTATTAATAGTTTTGGAGGCAATGGTTTTCGAAAGGATAGCTTTCGAATATGTCCCCATTTATACTTTTTTTGTTTTTTTTGTTTTCAACCTATGGCTTCGAAAGAAATACTTCTAATTGGTTTTGAAGCTATGCTTCCATAACTTTTAATTGAACCTAATGCTTTCGAAAGATATATTTTTAAGTGTTTTGAATGGAATGTTTCAAGTGTTTCAAAAGATATGTTTAATGGTTTCGAAAGAGGATGTCTAAGATTTTAAGTAATCATTTCAAAAGGTCTTATTTCTAATGCATTCGAAAGGAAGGCTTTGGACTTTTAGCCAAACATTTTCAAGGTTAAAGTATTTAACTTGTTTCAAAAGAGACGCTTTCAAGGATTTTGAAAGGGATTGTTTTGGCTTATAGCCTGATGTGTTCTAAGTTAAAGGGCTCTAAATTATTTTAAAGGGACAGATAATTCTATTGATTTTAGGTTTTCATCAATATTGTCTCTAAAGCATACATCATGACATAAGTATTTTGAGTATAGCAAAGGGTATAATTTCCTTGTTTTGAAAAGATATGATTTTAAGGGTAAATCATTTGTAACGATTGTTTTCAAGTAAACTAAATTTGAAAGGATGGTTAATCCAGTTAATTGCTAAGTACACAACTCGGATATTAGAAGACTAGATGGGACTGGTGTAGGGTTGTGCCCTATACTTTAATTAGTAGCCCCTGGCTAATGTAAGTCCAAATTTCCAGTGTGTAGGGCATTGTCACATGTAAGACTAAAATGAAGTTACACACATAAAGGAGTACACAGAGTAGAGATAGGTTATTGATGAGCCCACAAAACCAATAGGATCAGTCGACCCTTGGAGAAGTAAGTTAAGGACAGACTATTAGGATCAGTTGACCCTTGGAGAAGTAAGTTAAGGACAGACTATTAGGATCAGTCGACCTTTGGAGAAGTAAGTTAAGGATTGACTATCCAGTATTATTTCTAACAAAACTATCCAGTATCAATCGACCATTGAAGAAGTAAGTTAAAGACAGACTATCCAGTATTGTGTCTAACGGAAGTTAGAATATTTATTATGTCAGATAGACTCGAGTCAGCCAATAGTTGATAGTCAGCCTGATAAAACTATAATGTTCGGACAAATAGTCCATTGATTACCTGATTTATATGCATATATTTATTGTTGCTATTGTTATAATCAGTTTATTTGCAAGATTTTAATTTGCAAAAGATACGATTTTAAAAGGATATTAGTAAGGATAAACTCATTCCACTAAGCGGAGTGGTCTCACTTAATGTCAGTAAACTGAGATGTAATAGAATTATTCACACTAGGCTTTATGCCTGACTCGAAGTTCATGTTTTCTCCTTAAACTCTTGGGTGCCCAAAATTAAATTTGAGTAGACTGATAGACTTTTCAGGTTTAGTAAGTTAGAAGAATAATCTTCTAAAGACGTGTAGGAGGCAAAGCTAGCGATGTAGGAGTTATTTAGTATTATTTCTGGTGTGATGTATTTATGACAGATATGTCTATCTATTTAGCACTCTGATCATCCAGGAAGGCATCTTTATATGTCACTCTTGGCATAGTTTGTAATAATTACATTTGATCAAAATATGGGAATCGCTTTAGAATTATGTAACTGAATATGAAATATTGATTTGAAATGTAATGAGAAAAGCCATTTTGAGATCTAAGTAAATTTTATTTCCATGTGCTTTTGATATTGTGGATACCATTAATATTACTATATTTCATCATTGAAAGTTCAATACTACAGATGACTGCAACATCTATAACACTTAGCTTTGGGCCTTAAGATAGAAGATGATACATTGATTTAACATATACCATATCATCAGAATTTAATATTCCATCTCGACTTAATATATTAAACCCAAATCTCCCTATCAAACTCAACTCAATAGAAATAAATGAAACTTGTTGGATCTAGGCCCTAGGACATTGTTAGTTCTAGATAGAGCTAACTAAGTTTAACCATTGCTTAAACTTCACTTTTGGTGCTGAATTTTTCATCATGTCCCCTAGGTTATCATCGTTATGAACATTTTCTAGCTCTATCTTCTCATTCGCTTCCACCAACATAGAAAAGAACATAGAAATATTTATATGCTCGGTGCCGTCACTATAGATTTTATTTCCAATCAAGTGTATAGTACTCAATGACAGTATGTAATTTGATTATATAATTTAACTATTATAAAGAATCTTAATCGAAATAAAGTAAGGTTTTGATTTTATTTTCTATTACACATATTATTGTATAGTAATATATAATAAATGTTTAAAATACATGAAGTACATAAAAGTAGAAAATACTTTTGATAAAGTGTCTAATTGATCATAGTTAAAAATGTGTTTTTAACCGTGATCAAAATAAACACTTATTCTTAAATGTTCTCAGTCAAGATGTATCGAGAATGGGATAATGGTAAATCTGTTTAGATTATTGTACATCATGCTCTTTATATAATGGGCGTTAACTTACTCATGACCGTTCGAAGCACCCATAGTGTAACGACCCGCCGCTCTGACCGCCTCTAGTCGGTAATTAAACCAACTAGAAATGTTCAAAATGACGGATTGTTATTTAGTTTATAACATTTAAACAGAATCAGTCACAGAATCACAGAAACAATAATATATTTTATAAGTGAACTTTTCTTTTATATACAAATATCAGAGTTATACAATGAATTACATTTAATACAGCGGAACAAACATATATCTTTTTAAAGTACAAGAAAAAATTTCTGAAAAGCTTTAGTGAAGTGCTTTCCCCTCTCTCTCTAACTTCGCTGCGAGAAAATCTCCAAGCTGTAAAAATACTCGGTCTGACCCGAGCGTTTTATGCAAAACACAAAAAAACACTCGAGTCAGGATTAATCTTTATTCAAGTAATTAAATTTGCAACGAATTGAAATAAAATGGTAACAGCAGTAAAGATGCAAGGTGTAGGCAGCGGAGATAACAACAATTGGATAAACACATAGTATAAATGATGTAAATGCCCACAAGTGATGATAAGTAGTGTACAGGAGTTATAAGCCTGATTCAATAATTTCAGTGTACAGCAGAGATGACAACAACTGGGATGTAACAGAGCAAAAATGACTATGGCCAAACAAACATGCATTCATGTAAACTAAGCAACAGAGATGATGAATCACATGAATCAATTTAAATCTATTATGGATTTCCATATTAACAACTTCAATTTTTTTAAAATCTGTCAATCCTGTGTGGCTGCAGTACACACGTATATTTATACACATGTGTACTGCCTCGCCAACTCGTGTGCACCAAACAAAAACACACAGCTATCAGATCAAAACAAGATCAAACCCAAGTTTCAAAACTAGGTTCAACTCAAGGCCAATGCACAGACAAAAGAGTCAAGAAGGCATCAGACAAAGCAATACAAACAGCAATGTCAAAGCAGGCTATCAAGGGCAGAGTCTCAGAAATGCCAAAGACATGAAGCAACGAAAGGTTCACAAATACAACTCAAAGTTTACAGAATGCAGACCAAAATGAGCACAGCTCATTAAGCTCATAACAACAAGAAACAGACCATAAGAAATGCATCAGAGAATCAACACATATGAGCAAGTGAACTAGTCAACATGCACATACCTCAAAAACAAAAGGACTGCACTGTTTAAAATAAGACAACAATTTCAAACTCAAGTGAACAGTATAGCAAAACACATGTTCAACAAAGATCAGGCAAAAAAAGCATATGGTGTTGCAGACTACAAATGAGTGCTAACAAAATAAACTAATTGCAACAGGGTTAGACCAACATAGTGCAGCAGTGAAACACTGAATAGTATGCAGACCAGAAACACAAGTCAAATGCAACGGAATGGAATGCAACTACAAGTGCAACAGTCAGGTCCAAATGCAACAAAATGGAATGCAACTAAAGATTAAACTTAATTTGAAAATTGTTTAGAACAAAACAAAACTTAATTTGAAAATTGTTTAGAGCAAACAAAACTTAATTTGTTTAGAACAAAATAAAAATTAATTTGAAAATTGTTTAGAACAAAACACTACAGGTTTTAAAACTTAATTCATGAACAAAGGCACAAACCCTTTCATAAGGAATAAGTGGAGAGTGGTATCAGTTTTCATTTAAATGTTTAAAGCTAATATGAATTAGATTTGTATATATTGAAATTTTTAAACAGAACCTTCACAGTAAATCAACAGAGAATACTTGAATGCGTATAAACAGAATATAAAATGTAAATGCACAAAGATGTAAATATGTAAAACATAAAGCATGCAGGAAGTTTTTAATATGAAACACTTCAGATCTGGGGAACAATGTAAACTTGAAGATCTGAGGATTTAAAACAAAAGGAAATTATGAAGGATTCAAAACTGAGAATTTCAAGCTGAAGATCAAGCTTGTTTACAGAACAAAAAAAAAAAAACAAATTCTAGTTGTTGTTCGAACCTGGTGCATGCCAAGGAATGAAGTTCAAAATCATGTAGCAAGCAAATTCAAATTTTCAGACAAAATGATCTGTAGCTAAAACCAGAAAATCTCAACTCAAAATCTACAAGCAAATACAAATTCCCCGTGTCAATCTAGTTTTGGCATGGTTTACACTGTAAACCATGGTGTTACAGGAAACAGAAGAACTGGAAACAACATTTCCAAGCAAATATAAACACAAGCATAACCATTCATTCACATGCAAAAACTATTCACATTTATGCAAGCATTCAAACACAAAGAACTGAATTAAGCATAGGTTTAGTCACAGCTTTAATTACTGAAATGTAATACAAGTTTGAAACAATATTTCAACTTGTGTGCAATCCCTGTTAGAATCAAAGAGGAGGAGATTTAGATTTTCTTTGATATAAGTTGACCTGTAATCAAAATTTTTGGAAGAAACTTCACAACTTTACTTTGATTTATTACCGAAACACATATTACAGATATATTTAAAATTTTGATATGGTTTACTTGTTGAGCCTGATACTCATTTCCTAGTAGAAGAAAGAAAAAAAAACTTCAAAACTTGCTTTTAATTTTATTTCTGGCTCACTAGTGCAAGTTTTAAAAACTTAAACATGTTTCATAATCAAGATGGAGATTAAACTCAACAAATTTGTTTGAAAACTCAAGGCTGCAAAGTTTTTATATGGAAACTTTGAATCTTCTTTTATTTTTTTAAAACTCTGTAACCAGGTATGAACAGAGAATCAAGTTATGCAGATTCAAACGCATTCATAACCACAGTTTCAAACTACTGCCTATACGTGCAGGAATCCTTATAGATTCTTGCTTCTCATATTATTATTATTATTACAATTTAAATATTGCAGGTTTAAGACAAATTTTGTTAAAACTTCTCAACATAAAATGAACCAGAAGAGGAACTAACTAGTTTTTGAGTTTATTTTACACCCTGTAGTTTCAAAACAGAAAAAAAACTAACATTCACACGCATTAAAATATTCATATATATACAATATGCATTAATATCACAACAAGCATCATTATTACAGCAACCACTTAAGCAACCATATTATCTTACTTAATATTTAAATTTAGATGTTTGCTCACATGCAAAGAGATTTAAATTAAAAATGGGTGTTTGCTCACAAGTATTCATTTTCCTTACTACATTTCCTTAACCAGATTCAAAGATCCATCACATGCAGCCACAACAAAAACAAGCAAATTTTTTGATAGCATCTGTCCTCATCAGTTTTAAAAGCAAGATTTGATTGCATCTGTTCTTATCAGTTTAAAAGCATCTGTTCTTAACAGTTTAAAAAAACAAAATTTATAGCATCTGCTCTCATCAGTTTAAAAAAACAAATTTCAACTAACATCTGTTCTCATCAGTTTAAAAAAAAAACAAATTTCAACTAACATCTGTTCTTATCAGTTTACATCAATTTATCAGAGCAAATGATAGCAAATAACACCCAACAAACAACATGCAGTGGTTTATCTGTTCTTATTAGTTTAAATTCAAATAACCGAGCAGATGATAACAAATAACACCCCAAATCATATCATGCAACCAAGCACCCAATTCAAACCAATTTAAAAACTTGAATAACGATTAATCGTGAGAAAAAAAACTCACCTTTCACTGAAGCGAATTGGAGCAGTGGAGAACGATTCGATGTCGAAGCCGTGAAGGTCGAAGAAATTGAAGCATCGCCCTTAATTCAAGTGGATTTTTATCGAAGCCCTAATTTTGGTTCGAAGAGGAACGAACGATGAGAACACGGCCGCCATTATTTTTCGTTTGTTAATTTGGTTTAGGGTATTAAAAATGAGAACGGGTAAAAAGGGGAAACGGGTTAAAAATAAAAAGGGAGTGGATTTTTCTCTTCTTCTATATTTTATGTTTATTTTATTTTATTTTTTTATTTTTAAATTAAATGTGTTTTTGTATAATTATTTTCTTTACTTTGTTTTGTTTAGTTTTGTTGGTAAAATTCTAACTAAGTGTATTTGCTTAAATAAAATTACATTCAAAATTTTAAATTCATATATGCTCTTCATATGAACTTGAAAAATTCAAATAACTTCATAGTTTCAAATCAAAATTTAATTCAATCATTAATTTATATAAGTAATAATCCTTAAATCCAAATTATTTTTCTTAAGTCATTAGTTTGAATTTCAATCACAAATTTAATATTCAGTTTCAACTCCAATAGATTAAGTTTAAATTTTTATTCAACTCTTTATAGATTAAATTTTAAAATTTAATCGCCAAATTCATTGTTATATTTGGAATTCAATTTAAATTATCATTCAGATATTTAAAATTAATTAAATATTTCCAATTCAAATTGTTAAAATTTCAGGGTCGTTACAATCTCCCCTCCTTAAAAGAATTTCGTCCCGGAATTACAAGTAAGGAAAAATGATTGTTAAAATTTCACTGATATTTATACTCTACACAATTTTTATCAAGTTTGAAACTTATTAAAAATAAATGAGTATAGAATTCATTCTATTTTTTTTGTCTCACTAACTTTGTTAATTAATTCATTTGCTCATCATTTCCTACAATCAAGACGCAAAAGTCTTTTACTAAAGTTTTCAACTTACAAACTCAAAATTTAAATTTGCAATTCTTCATTTAAGAAATTTACATAGTATAACCTTTCCAAAGCTGTGGACTTTCAAAACATTTCAAAAATCCTCTTCCTTAGTTCATTAGGTTGGAATTTATGTTACTTTAATTTCAGATTATTGATTTTCTATTTAAAGTTTGAAAATACTTGCTAACTCGAAATTTAACAAGTCCATTGTCGTTCTTAAAGACATTAGGCATACGCTGGCCAGGCGCAAGTCTAAAAATCTCCAAGTACAAATATACTTGCTTCAATTCCCAGTGAAAATACTTTAAAAATCTTTTTAAAAATGGATATGGAAAGAACATTCCCCCATGGATCACAGTTTACCCGGCGGTTTCGCTACTATCCCAGTAGAATCGCTTGTAACTGTAGATTTCTCATCTCTTGAATTTCGCCATGGTTGTTGCCAAAGATCGCGGTCCACACGGCGGTTACGCTACTATCCCAGTAGAATCGCTTGTGACCGTAGGCATCTCACCCCTCGAATTTCGCTTTGGCTTCTAGATTGCAGTTTACTCGGCGGTTACGCCACTATCCCAGTGGAATCGCTTATAACTGTAGGCATCTCGCCCCTCAAATTACGCTAGTCACTCCAACTAATGGAAAACAAATGGCCAATCCAACTAATGGAAAACAAATGGTCAATCCAACTAATGGAATTCTACGTAGCTACGATCTTCAAATGGACACTCATCTCGAGTTCCAACAACCTTCACAAATTTTAAATTGAAGGTACTTTTCCATATCCTCAATTTGGAAAACATAATATCATATATACGTATATAATATTTCATTTCACATTTCGTACATATCATACTCATGTACTTACATAAGTTTTCCATAACAATTTCTTTCCAAACTAATGGTTTTCGAATTTATCGTATTCTCATATATACGTTATGAAAACCTCAATATCTCATACCCATAACAAATAGAGGATTCACAAATTTTCTATTTTATTATCCATTTAAAATTTTCCTCTAAGTCGATTTGGAAATTTAAGATTATCTCAAACCTAATTTACATTCATAATCCAATTTATTATCGACTTCACACTCGATTTGGATTTCACGTTACATCGTCAATTCTTAACACATAATTGATGTCTATCGATATATAACCTCTGAGCTCGTACGTCTCAGAGAAGGGTGTTAAGCTAAGAGAATAAATTCTCCACCACCAACAGATATATATTCAATAGAGATCAATTGCTATGTCGTCAATTCACAATGATAGACATACAATCCAAATCGACCATTCAAAATTCAAAGTTCAACTTATATTGTTTTTGGGTGTCAAAGTTAAACTCAATTTAGCTCAAAATTCAATCCTTTGAAAATTTCCAAGTTGAACTAATTGTTCATATTTCCCAAAAATATCTACACAAGATATATATAATTTTCCACACTTAACCATTTGAAAACAAATTTCAAATCATTTTTTTTTCACCTTTCAATCTTTGAAAACAAATTTCAAAGCAATTTCCTTAAACGGAAACATTTCCAAATAGTTATCCATTTTAAACTTAAAATAGTTCATTTAAATCAATCAAATAAATCCTTACCGATTTATTTTAAATTTACGTTCCAAATCCGTAAATTTATTTCCACATTTCAAAAATAAATCAATATTTATTTTTAACAAATTTCCCTTTCTTTTATAAATTCCATAATGAATTTACATTTCCAAAATATCTATGAATATACGACTTTCAAATCGATTTCACATATTCATTTTCAATTTATCTTTAAAAGATAAAATCTCAAAACATTCACTTTTCACTTTATCTTTAAAAGATAAAATTTCAAACCTTTCATTTCATATTGGAAAATATTTCCATGCTTATTTAATAATAAGTAATTCACAAATCCATTTATTTTCAACAGTTTGAAAACATTCAATATACTTAAATCATAATCAAGTATATATTTCATTCTTAAAGGAAATCATTCTTTAAACACATTAATTTGAGTCAAAACGAATGTTGCGTAAAACATCGTTACGACGACCCAAAATCACTAGTATAGGGATTCGAGTTTAAGATAGATATATAAATCCCAATACTATATAAAACATTTCCTTTTGGAAACCATTTACTATAACAACAGTGTTATAGTCCACCATTTCCTTTCTTTCTCTCGAAAACGTCTATTTCAACAATAAATGTTGAAATCTATGTTTTCGATTCTTAACACATTTTAAAACAACTTGAAGTGGATTAACTTCACTTTCTGCACATTCAAATTCAAATTCATCACTGAATCTATTAAACCTATTATGGATTTTCATGTTGACAAACTTCAATTTTGAAATCTAAATCTCATTTGAACTTTGCATTTGCTTTCTATTTCCAAAATAGTCAACTAGTTCTTTAGTAAACCATTTATCGACTTGGTTTCATTAGATTTACATCTCCATATTAACTATCTTAGACATTAGTCTAAACTTGGAATATAAGCTTTTACATCAAAACTTGTTTTATTCATACAATTAAGTCGACAATTAAATTTCCTATCAAAATTTGTAATCCTCATTAGCAAAGGTCGGATCATTCAATCATTTTCCCAAGACATAACCGATTTATAATAATATATTCACTGTCCAAAATTACGAATATATCTCCTTTAACAACTTTTATGTTTCATTTATCAAATTCAATTGGTTTCAAATTTATAAACAATCTTTACCAATTCCATTTCTATTTGTAAAACTTCGATTTATAATCTCCTTCATTAATTTGATTCAATCTATATAACTCAGTTATATACCAAAAGTCCATATTATAAGTTAAATACTTATAATCCATTTATTTACTAAATCGTTCTTCAGAACATTTGAAATCAATCTTCAAAAGAATTCAGAATTAAATTTCCAAGTTATAGTTCAATAATTCTCTTGGTTATAACCAAATTGACATGTCATTTCATTTCCCAATTGTTACTTTGGAGATATTCAAAATATTCGATTTAAACCAATTTATCAATTCACTTAACTCAAATTTCATTTTTCATAAATCTCAACAATTCGATAACGAGTTTTCAAATGACCGAGACTCAAATCTAAGGAGACCTCACCGAAGAGAACTATCGCAAACCTAAATTTAGAGAGGGGAATTGTCCAAAAATAATTCTAATTTTCAAAATACTTTTTATTTTAAAGAAAACAATTTTAAACTTCTTTAGATTTGAAAACACTTTCTTTAAAGTGATTCTAGTAACTATTCATATTAAACGCCATAAACTAAGCTTTGTGTAAACCAAAGCTCTGATACCACTTTGTAACGACCCGCCGCTCTGACCGCCTCTAGTCGGTAATTAAACCAACTAGAAACGTTCAAAATGACGGATTGTTATTTAGTTTATAACATTTAAACAGAATCAGTCACAGAATCACAGAAATAATAATATATTTTATAAGTGGACTTTTCTTTTATATACAAATATCAGAGTTATACAATGAATTACATTTAATACAGCGGAACAAACATATATCTTTTTAAAGTACAAGAAAAAATTTCTGAAAAGCTTTAGTGAAGTGCTTTCCCCTCTCTCTCTAACTTCGCCGCGAGAAAATCTCCAAGCTGTAAAAATACTCGGTCTGACCCGAGCGTTTTATGCAAAACACAAAAAAACACTCGAGTCAGGATTAATCTTTATTCAAGTAATTAAATTTGCAACGAATTGAAATAAAATGGTAACAGCAGTAAAGATGCAAGGTGTAGGCAGCGGAGATAACAACAATTGGATCAACACATAGTATAAATGATGTAAATGCCCACAAGTGATGATAAGTAGTGTACAGGAGTTATAAGCTTGATTCAATAATTTCAGTGTACAGCAGAGATGACAACAACTGGGATGTAACAGAGCAAAAATGACTATGGCCAAACAAACATGCATTCATGTAAACTAAGCAAAAGAGATGATGAATCACATGAATCAATTTAAATCTATTATGGATTTCCATATTAACAACTTCAATTTTTTTAAAATCTGTCAATCCTGTGTGGCTGCAGTACACACGTATATTTATACACATGTGTACTGCCTCGCGAACTTGTGTGCACCAAACAAAAACACACAGCTATCAGATCAAAACAAGATCAAACCCAAGTTTCAAAACTAGGTTCAACTTAAGGCCAATGCACAGACAAAAGAGTCAAGAAGGCATCAGACAAAGCAATACAAACAGCAATGTCAAAGCAGGCTATCAAGGGGAGAGTCTCAGAAATGCCAAAGACATGAAGCAACGAAAGATTCACAAATACAACTCAAAGTTTACAGAATACAGACCAAAATGAGCACAGCTCATTAAGCTCATAACAACAAGAAACAGACCATAAGAAATGCATCAGAGAATCAACACATATGAGCAAGTGAACTAGTCAACATGCATATACCTCAAAAACAAAGGGACTGCACTGTTTCAAATGAGACAACAATTTCAAACTCAAGTGAACAGTATAGCAAAACACATGTTCAACAAAGATCAGGCTACAAAAGCATATGGTGGTGCAGACTACAAATGAGTGCTAACAAAATAAACTAATTGCAACAGGGTTAGCCCAACATAGTGCAACAGTGAAACACTGAATAGTATGCAGACCAAAAACACAAGTAAAATGCAACGGAATGGAATGCAACTACAAGTGCAACAGTCAGGTCCAAATGCAACAAAATGGAATGCAACTAAAGATTAAACTTAATTTGAAAATTGTTTAGAACAAAACAAAACTTAATTTGAAAATTGTTTAGAGCAAACAAAACTTAATTTGTTTAGAACAAAATAAAACTTAATTTGAAAATTGTTTAGAACAAAACACTACAGGTTTTAAAACTTAAGTCATGAACAAAGGCACAAACCCTTTCATAAGGAATAAGTGGAGAGTGGTATCAGTTTTCATTTAAACGTTTAAAGCTAATATGAATTAGATTTGTATATATTGAAATTTTTAAACAGAACCTTCACAGTAAATCAACAGAGAATACTTGAATGCGTATAAACATAATATAAAATGTAAATGCACAAAGATGTAAATATGTAAAACATAAAGCATGTAGGAAGTTTTTAATATGAAACACTTCAGATCTGGGGAACAATGTAAACTTGAAGATCTGAGGATTTAAAACAAAAGGAAATTATGAAGGATTCAAAACTGAGAATTTCAAGCTGAAGATCAAGCTTGTTTACAGAACAAAAAAAAAAAAACAAATTCTAGTTGTTGTTCGAACCTGGTGCATGCCAAGGAATGAAGTTCAAAATCATGTAGCAAGAAAATTCAAATTTTCAGACAAAATGATCTGTAGCTAAAACCAGAAAATCTCAACTCAAAATCTACAAGCAAATACAAATTCCCCGTGTCAATCTAGTTTTGGCATGGTTTACACTGTAAACCATGGTGTTACAGGAAACAGAAGAACTGGAAACAACATTTCCAAGCAAATATAAACACAAGCATAACCATTCATTCACATGCAAAAACTATTCACATTTATGCAAGCATTCAAACACAAAGAACTGAATTAAGCATAGGTTTAGTCACAGCTTTAATTACTGAAATGTAATACAAGTTTGAAACAGTATTTCAACTTGTGTGCAATCCCTGTTAGAATCAAAGAGGAGGAGATTTAGATTTTCTTTGATATAAGTTGACCTGTAATCAAAATTTTTGGAAGAAACTTCACAACTTTACTTTGATTTATTACCGAAACACATATTACAGATATATTTAAAATTTTGATATGGTTTACTTGTTGAGCCTGATACTCATTTCCTAGTAGAAGAAAGAAAAAAAAACTTCAAAACTTGCTTTTAATTTTATTTCTGGCTCACTAGTGCAAGTTTTAAAAGCTTAAACATGTTTCATAATCAAGATGGAGATTAAACTCAACAAATTTGTTTGAAAACTCAAGGCTGCAAAGTTTTTATATGGAAACTTTGAATCTTCTTTTATTTTTTTAAAACTCTGTAACCAGGTATGAATAGAGATTCAAGTTATGCAGATTCAAATGCATTCATAACCACAGTTTCAAACTGCTGCCTATACATGCAGGAATCCTTATAGATTCTTGCTTCTCATATTATTATTATTTTTACAATTTAAATATTGCAGTTTTAAGACAAATTTTGTTAAAACTTCTCAACATAAAATGAACCAGAAGAGGAACTAACTAGTTTTTGAGTTTATTTTACACCCTGTAGTTCCAAAACAGAAAAAAACTAACATGCACACACATTAACATATTCATATATATACAATATGCAGTAATATCACAACAAGCATCATTATTACAGCAACCACTTAAGCAACCATATTATCTTACTTAATATTTAAATTTAGATGTTTGCTCACATGCAAAGAGATTTAAATTAAAAATGGGTGTTTGCTCACAAGTATTCATTTTCCTTACTACATTTCCTTAACCAGATTCGAAGATCCATCACATGCAGCCACAACAAAAACAAGCAAAAATTTTGATAGCTTCTGTCGTCATCAGTTTTAAAAGCAAGATTTGATTGCATCTGTTCTTATCAGTTTAAAAGCATCTGTTCTTAACAGTTTAAAAAAACAAAATTTATAGCATCTGCTCTCATCAGTTTAAAAAAAAAATTCAACTAACATCTGTTCTCATCAGTTTAAAAAAAACAACTTTCAACTAACATCTGTTTTTATCAGTTTACATCAATTTATCAGAGCAAATGATAGCAAATAACACCCAACAAACAACATGCAGTGGTTTATCTGTTCTTATTAGTTTAAATTCAAATAACCGAGCAGATGATAACAAATAACACCCCAAATCATATCATGCAACCAAGCACCCAATTCAAACCAATTTAAAAACTTGAATAACGATTAATCGTGAGAAAAAAAACTCGCCTTTCAACGAAGCGAATTGGAGCAGTGGAGAACGATTCGAAGTCGAAGCCGTGAAGGTCGAAGAAATTGAAGCATCGCCCTCAATTCAAGTGGATTTTTATCGAAGCCCTAATTTTGGTTCGAAGAGGAACGAACGATGAGAACACGGCCCCCATTATTTTTCGTTTGTTAATTTGGTTTAGGGTATTAAAAATGAGAACGGGTAAAAAGGGGAAACGGATTAAAAATAAAAAGGGAGTGGATTTTTCTCTTCTTCTATATTTTATGTTTATTTTATTTTATTTTTTTATTTTTAAATTCAATGTGTTTTTGTATAATTATTTTCTTTACTTTGTTTTGTTTAGTTTTGTTGGTAAAATTCTAACTAAGTGTATTTGCTTAAATAAAATTACAAACTCCAAGTTCAAATTTTTAAATTCATATATGCTCTTTTTATGAACTTGAAAAATTCAAATAACTTCATAGTTTCAAATCAAAATTTAATTCAATCATTAATTTATATAAGTAATAATCCTTAAATCCAAATTATTTTTCTTAAGTCATTAGTTTGAATTTCAATCACAAATTTAATATTCAATTTCAACTCCAATAGATTAAGTTTAAATTTTATTCAACTCTTTATAGATTAAATTTTAAAATTTAATCGCCAAATTCATTGTTATATTTGGAATTCAATTTAAATTATCATTCAAATATTTAAAATTAATTAAATATTTCCAATTTAAATTGTTAAAATTTCAGGGTCGTTACACACAGGTTACGTACTTGTAGCTATTTGAAAAAAATGTATAGAATAACTCACTTAGCCTCTTCCCATATATTCAATATATTTAAGTCAAACAGAAAATCTCGCACGATGTAGAATAGTTTTCTAACATAAGAATTTTTTGGATCTTGTATGTATAAAACTATCTTTAGTTACGATTAACCATATGATAACTAGGTCAAAACATATGAAGTGAAACATTATTTGAAGAAGGGATTCGTCTTCTTCGATACGGAAGGTTAATGTCATCGTTATCAGCAGTCAACTTATAGTCAAAATCTTTAGCCAGGGTAGATCAATGAATCGATACTTGTTATCAAATTGAACCAAGGGATTTATAGTTAGGGCTTCACAATTGATTATGGATATTATTGGAGCGTTGACCTTTAATGAAGCTCTAATGTAACTACCTGAGAATTTTCATTGATTACAACATAATTTAAATAAGATTTCTTGAAATTTTGAATATTAAAATTTTCAAATAAAAACTTGATATTTGGATTGCGCCTATTTAAATATAGTAATTGGTAAAATTTCATTGAAAAATATTAAAGTTAAGTTATTTATGAAATTTAAAATATAAATTTAATCAGTTTATTTGGTGGAATTTAAATACTTTTAAAAACTAAATATTTTTTATATAATATATATGTAAATCACTTTCTGAGAGAAACTTCGAAATTCATTTTGTCAAATTCGGATTTTTATAGCTCCGTTTATCCTATTTTCTACAGTTTAGCAGCATTTTCGGCAGTAGAAATTTGAGTTTTTATAACTCGATCATTTCGCTAATATCTATACATTCTGTTTGTCTCATTATACCAATCTCCGTAGTATGTTCATTCCTAACATTCGATGTTTGGTACGCAATGGAAACGACAAATTAGTTTGTCCTGTTGGTACTGCATTTGTGTCTTTCTTTATCCCTGTTCCTTTTAAAATTTCTAGCCATATAACTCATCAGTCAATGCTTTAATAAATTCCTAAACCACCTCTTGACTCTTACTTTTCTTTGGTTTTAATATATATAGCTTTCGTCCTTTCATTGTCACTTAGTACCATTCTCGGAAGACAAATGGATAATACTTTCCCCTTCATTCTCTCTGATAATGCTTGACTATTTCCAATACACAACAGCCGCTTCGTGCCAAGTAGGAAAAAAATACCCGAAGTGATACCCGAGCCTGCTTCCTTTTTCCTCGAAGCACCCTAGGCATCGTGCCTCTCCCCTTTCCCTAATTAGCATTCGCCCCATTCAACCCATTTAAACTCACCATAAACCCAAAATCCTCGCCCCTGTTTTACAAGACTGACCCAAGACCACCAGATGTCGCCCCGCCCCACCTCTTCCCTTCTGCCCGAGCTTCCTCCCCTGAAACATGAAGCCGACCTCGGGCGCATTTCCTTTTGACCTACAGCACGTGACCCAAAAACCCTAAGAGAGTGGCCTCTGGTCAAAGCAGCTGTGCGAGGTCTTCGTGTATATTGGAAATATATATACAGGCTGTGGACATGTGTATATATTTGAATACACACACACACATATGTGTGTGTGTGTGTATAATGTCACCTAGTGCTCTGTGCCTAGCTGGGATTCTACTCTTGCCAAAAAGTAGATAAGTGACAACCTAATATTGTGGTATGCTCTAGTGATTGGATGTATGCAAACATGTTATGAATATTAGCTTGCAGTATATATATTTTGAAGCCTATTTTGTTCGTGTTATATATTGCTGACAGCAGCATATATGCGCGTGTAGCTTATATTCACGTGCATCTATGTTTGGCAATTGGAATATGCCTGGGTCATGTATGAGATACATTATCTTGTATATATATTGCTTGCGTCTATGGTGGCAGCATACACACACACACATATATATGTGTGTGTGTGTGTGTGTGTGTGTGTGTATACAATTGCTTTCATTGAACCATCGTGCTAAAATCTGTACTTCTTGTCGTAGTTATTTAAAGTGTCGTGTCCATGTCCGTGTTCCTTTCGGTGCTTTCAATTCCATCGTTCTCTAGCCAAGGAAGGAGAGCAATCTCTCACGATTGATATTCTTATGCTTATTAAATTGATTTCATAGGAAATGACAATTTGAATATGCTGTTAATATTAATTGTTAATTATTAACGGTTAAATATGACATGTTGCTTTTAAATTTGATCACTTCTGTAAATTTACAACGTTATATGTTAATTGATTTTTTAATATAATTGTTGTTATTATCGTTCACATACGTCAGTAATTGTTATGTTATTGTTCTCACTCTACAAGTTCTCTTAGTTTAGAAATCACTAAGGGTTGAAATGAAACATACCCGAACGGACTTTAGAATAGGAGAACTTTGTTATGGGTTGAAATGATAAACCCAACAATTTTCAGTTATTATTGAAATTTTGGGATTTTGGGTTGAAATGATATACACCCGTAAATATAGAATATTTTATGGATTGAAGTGATAAATATTCGTATCACTTGAACATAGGATAGAAATTTTTATCTAGACTTCGTTTGGTCTATTTTGAAAAAGATTTCCAAATATTTAAAAGGAAATGTATGAGTTCGATTTTGAGAAGTAATAAGTATTTTATTTTATTATTGTAAAAAAAGAAAACAAAATTTATAACCTTAAAGGTTGATTTTGGGAAATATTATGAGTTTAATTTAGAAATAATTTGTAAAATTTTACTTATAATTTATTTCTAAAATATATAAAAATAAGACTTTAAATTAGATAAATAAAAATTTAAATTTATTTTAATTGTATAAAATAAATTATATTTAATATATATATATATTAGAAGGCCCATTTAATTTATTCACTTAATATAATATATTTTTTAACTCGTTGTAGTTTAATTTAATAGAGATCCATTCAGAATTTAATGATTTGGAATAACTTGTCTTAACAAAGGTGAGTAAAGGAATACATAAAGAGTTAAATAGTATAACAATTGAATATTCGTTTTGATTTAAATTTATTTGAGATTTTATTTAAGTATTTATAAAGTGATTTTATAAATGACCATGATGTGAAATAAGCATTTGGTTGTTAAAGAGATTGAGATCGGATTTTGCCATACTCTCTGTCAATAGCGTAAACCACTTTAACAACTATGCACGTGGTGGAGATTCCAGAACGAAGTAGGATGGTTTGGCGAACGATTCTGTATGGTATTTACGTAGCCCTGACTCTCATGAGTCAGCTTGATGTGGCTAAAACAGGAGCTATATCAGGCCAAGTGAGGTCATTCCCCCTATCGGACACATTTCTTCGAAACCTTATATATTGCTTTTGTGATTCGATTTGGTGTGCACACCTTTGATTTGGAATGTGTCACGAGGTAGGTGGTTGTAGCTGCTATGCGCTACCACCAGTCTGGGAGTGCAATTGGAATATCTACCCTGGCATTGCCTCGCGTGCCTTGTCACATGCCTTATCGCGCCTTCTACGAGTTTGGTTTGTACCGTACCAATGAAGTGCCCTCTGATAGCCCTCTAGTTTATGGAGGAATTAAGATACTGTATAGACTACGGGAACGTATAAAAATGTGTTAAGGGGGATATGGGTAACGCCTTAACGCTATTTTGATTTTTGTGACGACCCGGATTTTTTACCATCGATATTAGGCGATTAACTAATTTAAATTATCGGGATATTGATTTTGATGGGTCGAACAAATATATATATATATATATATATATATGAATATAAATCAAGTGATGATTCTTAAGCTTGAAATAAAAATAAATATATAAACATATGTTTAAATAGGGATAAAGGTATATAAGTAACTTACATTATTGTATGAAACATAAGTAAAACAATAAAATTAACTATGGCAGTATATGAATATATTTATATGTATATAAGGCAAACAAGACAAAGAAATACTTGTATACGTATGTATGAGATATGTATATACATAAGAATGGATATGTTTGTAAACAAAAAGGGTGGCAAAATTTCAACTCAAGAAGACAAAATCTTTTTATCAATGCCAGGCATTTAATGTTGAAGCATACAAGGTTTCATATCAAGCATACAATATATCTAGTCAAGCAAGAGTTCAAATCAGGTCATAGCAAAATTTCCGACTAAAGAAAAGATAATATAAAATTAAAAGCCTGCATATGTACGGACCCCTATCTTCCCTTATACACTTCCACCCATATATATATATATATATATATATATATATATATATATATATATACCCACACGTATCTATCAATGTTTGGTTAACTTCATATACACATCCTACCTCACATACGAAAAATATATATACAAGATCTACCATTAAACAAAACATAAGGAAGAAAGCAGTGCTATGTTTTAAGAAAGAAGGCGATTAAACTCTTATCTCTCTTAACTGGATATAACCTCTATGTATATATATAACTGTGATTTGGATGGATCAGTATCCTAGGTAAGAGTAGATGCATCTGATATGTGTACATGTGTATGTATGAATGTGGGATATGATCAGTTCCACCATAACATGGTAGTTCTTCAAATAGCTACTCTGTTCATAGTTTGGTTAAAACAGAAGAATAAAAAGTTCACCTTTAAAAAAAATAACTCAACTGCCTTTTTGTTTTAAATCATGAAATCAAACGGAAGTTTTTTGTTTTTATGTATAGAACAACTCGAAACTTTATTTCACTTAAACTGTCAAGCAGGGAAGTAGAGGAAAATATGTAATAGTGAGTGGGTTAGTTTGGTTAAAATTAAATTTGCATAATTTAATATATGGATCATATAAACACGATCGTCACCGAAAAATATGATTTTTAAGATGGTTTTAGGAGTTTTTTCGTGTAGGGTGGAGGCAGATAAGGAGAGATGAACGGAATTTCGATTTTTTGCCAAATTCCGGTGACCTAGCAAATTTCATGGTATGACAGTTGGTGTGGGGGTGGCTCAGGTAGCGGTGCATTCATGAAATATAGTACGAGAATATTTAGTCACGGGGATAGGCCAGGTAAGCTCGACTTAGGGTTTAAGGTGGGCTCGGGGTTGGCTTCGGTTTCGAATGAATGGCGACGTGGGGTTGGCGAACGAGGTGTACTGTCTAAGGGAGAAATGTGGAGGAAGGCGTGGCGTAGCTTTTGGTTGAGTCCAGGGGCGAACGGAGGGATGTGATGGCAGGATGAGGTGGTGGAAGTATGCTGTTTCGTTCCAGGTTGGGGGTTGGGTGTTCCATTTTCGAGCATGGAGATCGGTGGTGGAGCTTGGAGTAGGTGTCGGCGGTGACTTGCAGGGGTGGTCGGCATCGAAGTATGGCAGTGGATGGAAGTATGCACATGCACGTGCATGGCTACATGAATTTTCTTGACTTTGTATTAGAAAAGGATAGGTAGGAGCTGGAGAAAGTAGAAGGAAAAAGGGAAGGGAATGGGTCGAAAAAAATTGGGCCAGGAAGAAAGAAAATAGGAAAAAGAAAATTCAATGAAAAGAAAAGAAGAAAAAAAAGGGAAAGAAAGAAAAAGTAAAAGAAAAGAAAAGGGAAGAGAAAAGAAAATAAATGGAAATGAAGAGAGAAAAATAAGTAAGAAGAAAATTAAAAGAAAATAAAAGAGAAAAATAAGGGGAAAAAATAGAAAGAAGAAAAAAGAACCTTTCCATATTTTAAGCTAAAATTATCTTGAGTAAAGTAAAACTTAAATTATTAAAGTAAGTGATTTATTTGATTGGAAATTAATTAAATCTTAAGTTAATAAAATTAAACTTAGTTATTAATTGGATTTTTGATTTTAATTAACAATTTTATTTTTCTTATTTATTTGTAATTGATTTGATTTAGGAATATAAATGAATTCAGTTAATTAAAGTTACTAAATCCTGATGTGTAATTAGTGATATTGTTATAGATCGTTGATTGAGTCAACAATCTATATCCAGGTTTGGTCCTATTGAATATTATTTCAAATACCCTTGTCTGTACCATCTAGGGGCCAGATAAGTTAACGGTATATTAAAAATGATGATACAGTCTATTTGAGATAAAATCTATAATAAATTTCCAAAGTTGATTTTGGTCACCCAGATAGTAAATTGTTTATTTTAAACAATTTAACCCTTTTAAATTTATTACTTGGATTCAAAGAGTCCGGAATCGGATATCGGTGATGTTCAGAACCACTTCGATTTAATAAGCACAGTAAATCTTTACGGGTTTGAGTTTTAAGCCTTATAGGCTGGAGTTAAATAAATTAAGGAAATCCGACTATTTTAAATAAGCAACTGTACCTAGATATTATTTAAACATCAATGGATTTTTGCAACAAGCGTTGGCTCTAACTAGATTAAAACTCATATTATTGTACGAGTTACCCAGGTTTTCAAAGAAGCATTTTAACTTAAGTATTTCATATTAAATGGGTTTACTAGTGCTGGTTTCTAGCCTAACTCGGGTGTTATTTTATTGTAATGCTCAGGTCAGACGGAGTATTATAGATTTTTAGGTTAGGATGTTTGGAGCTTAGGAGACAAGCTGGTTGGCAGAGATGCATTGATTTTATTCCACTGTGTATTTTAGACTGTATAGTCAATGTATTGGGACAAGTTATTCTAACTGTCCAGATTTGTTGTACTCTGATATCTTGCATGTATATTGATAGTTAAAGCTTTTCTTTGTATAAATGTTATTATTTAATATTATATTTTATTCCACTGTGGTTGTGAGATTCTATGCTATTTTTTCTATTTCTTCTCCTATCTCCTTTCTTCTAAGCCCTAATAGTCTAGGATTTCCAGTCCTCTACTGCTCTGTACTCTATACAGTGAACGTATTAGTGTCAATTTTCGGGGTCAAAAATCCTTCGGGACGTTACATTTGGTATCAAAACTGAAGGTTAAGGGAGAACCTTGGCTCTGGTGGGGATTACTCATTAGAGATAGGGTCAGTAGTACCCTAGAATGAGTTGAGTGTATTATTATATAAGGGCATGCTTGTTATTTTCTTATATAATGGTTTTAAAAATGAATTTTAAAAATGAATTTTTTATATAAGCTTATTTTTGGGAAATAAAAAATTCTAATAATTATAGTATATTAAGGTAATTGGGTGTTGGTATTAAAATGAAACAAAAGTATAAAATTTAAGTAATCATCACATCAAATAAAATTTGGGTAAGAATAAATTTTGCAATTAAGTTAAGTTAAAATGGATTCAAACCTGAATCTGAATCCCGAAAAATTCAAAGGAATTTTCAAAGTAGTTGAAAAAACTTACCCTAATCATATTATTCAAGTTCATTATGATGGAATATATGGTGTGTTTGATTTCTAGATATGATATCATAAATTAGTGGTTGTATCTTAATAAAGGATGTTATTGCAGAATAAACAACGATAAAACTGAAAGGGAGTGCGGATTAAGGATCATAAGGCTAATTTAACAGTAGAGGGGGGATGATAGTGTTTAATGGATTCTAAGACTTATATGGACTAATTTAAAAATTATGATATAAACAAATGCAAAACTTAATCACCGAAAAATTATAGAATCAAACAAAGATGCAGAAAGTAAATAAAAAGCAGTAAAAGGAAAGAATACACAGGATTTTATACTGGTTCGGAGTTACCCTACATCCAGTCCTGTACCAAAGCAAACACCTCATACAGATTTTTATTATACCAATGCCGAGATTACAGACCTCAATTTCTAAAGGCCTTGAGGTACGCTCCTGTCTCTCGAGTTTGGGGCAAACTCTTTTGATTTACGGGGCACAAGATCACCTAATTGATTTCCAGGCACAACCACACCTTATAGAGAAACTCGATAAACTTTTGTTTACAAATTGATCCTATAACTCTGAATAGCACTTTGATCTTCGAGAGATGGCAGAGAATCAAACAATCTAATGTTATTCACTTGAGAATTCGGTAGAATTTCGGCACGATCTTAAAAATATGAAAATTTTAGAATATGGATCCGTGGAGAAGGAGTGAAGAAAATAAGGAATTAATGAGTTAAAAAATTTGTTTGTGAAGGCTGTTTATAGACTAGTAACGGTCATAACTATTCATGAAGAGATTTAAACGAATAGACACTTCTTTTGAAATTGAAACTTTTGAATTTAACGCCCAACATGTCGACGTGGGGTATCCCATGATGTCGACATCCCTTAGTTAAAAAATATAATTTGTTTTGAAAATGGAATTAGAAAGAAAAACAAGATGAAATGATTCTAGAGTAAAATAAACTAATTTTCCTGTGTTTTAAAATAAACAAGAGTAGAAAAATATATTTTCATAAAAAGATATTTTTAGAATGCATATATAAATTTGATATTAAATCTGAAGTGTGTGTGTGTATATATATATTATAAAGAATATTTAAAATCAGAATATAGTTTTAAAAACAAACGAAGTTTAAAACAGGAGTTTATTTTAAAAAAACAAAGAACATTTTAAGGCTAAAACATCTTTTTGAAAACCATTTGAGAAGATAATTTTTAGGGCTAAAATATTTTGAAAAGCGGTTTTGAGAATCATTTTGAAAAACCGTTTTAAAGTAGTTTTGCAAGCTTCCTCCTGCAGAATATATCATCACATCAGGACTCGAGAATTTGTACAAAACTAGGATGTTCGTGGGTTTGTAAGCCACTTGTCGTAGGTTTGTAAGCTACTTGTCGTGGGTTTATAAGCCACTAAGAAGGTAGAAATGGGTTCCATTCCAAATAAAATTTGGAATGAAGATTTTGTGCTATTATGAAGTTTTAAGAAAAACTGGACACATATCTTGAAATCTTGATCTTGATACCCATGAGTTTTCAAACTTGATTTCTTCATTCTTGATCTTTATACCGTACAATCTTCAATAATCAGTACCTGCCTTATATATATCTTACATAATAACATTCATATATATATATCTAGAAAATAGTGTTAGTATATAAGTTATAATAAAATAAGTAACAAAGGTTGTTGTCATCAAAACCACTATCTCCGGTTCCTAACAATCTCTACCTTTTTGATGGGGACAACCTTATAAAACATACATACCACTTCGATCATACCATAACTGCCCTTTACACCAAGAATTCCCCCTTACTCAAGCCTACTATTTTATAAAACTTCTCCCCCTTTGTCAACAAAAAAACCTATAAACTTTGAACTTGATAGAAAATGAGATAACAAACATATGACGTAAGAATAATAACTATATATGAGTGAAATATAGCATCCTAAGTTAAATGGAATTCAAGTTTTTATACACCAAAGATTGTTTTTAGAAAAACATTAATTATGATAGCACTTATATACAAATTAACAAACCAATATACAATCAAGAAAACGAAAAAAATGCTTAACGAGGACCCTTAACTATTGGAGATTTATGAATCGAACAATTTGGATAATGGAGACAAATGTTTCCATGTTGTTCAAACAAGTTCCCATTAGCGTCAAAAAGGACCTCGCCAACACAAACATGCCATCGCCTTCGTCCATAAGAACATCTGAATTCGACAGAGGATGTTCTTCTTCTTGATCCTCTTATGGTTCTTCTAGAGGCTCTTCTTCTTCAGAATCCATGGTTTGTGATGATACTTAGATGACAATGGGATTGGCATGGTTATCCATAAAGAAGTTTTGTAAATTCCTTAGGATTCTGCCTTGCCTATCTTGTTCTCTAGCCAATCGCAGTTGACTCACTTCAATTTCCGTTATCATTTGAAGCAAATCTTTCATCTTCTCTTGTAATTTGATGACTTGTACGTGTGGAACGTTGAAAAGGACCAGAATGAGGAGAAGTGGGTGAAGAAGGTTCAATATTAGAAGAGGAAGCCATCCATTTACTATTTTAGAAGTTTATTACAGAGAAAAGAACAGAGAAAAGGAGTAAAAGTCGAAATATATAAATATACAACTTAATATCTAATTTTAGAGGGAAATTTAAATTTGAAAATTTTGGTCTGTATGTTGGCATAGGGGGATGGGTCATGTCGACATGCCTAGTTCAATTTTTGAGAACTTTTTATTTATGTTAATTGTTAACTATAATCGTAATATTTATAATTTATATTCTAGTTAATGAACATATACCTAATTCTCTTCTAAATTTAGTAAAGTTTTGTTCATTTAATGGTTTGGTTAATATATCAGCAATTTGTTTTTCAGTATTAATATATTCAAGAGTTATGACTTCTTTACTTATATTATTTCTAAGAAAACGATGTCTAATATCAATATTTTTTGTTCTAGCATGATGAGTTCGATTCTTAGATAGGTTTATTGCACTAGTATTATCACAATAAATTGCTGATTTAGTTATAGTTAATCCAAAATCTTTTAAAGTTTGTTGTATATATAACTTGAGAATAAGCCAAAGCAGCAAATACATATTCTGTTTTAGTTGTTGACAAGGATATAGTGTTTTGCTTCTTACTAAACCAGGAAACTAGAGAATGTCCTAGAAAGTGACAAGTTCCACTTGTACTTTTTCGAGCCGATTTACAACCAGCGTAATCAGCATCACAATATGAAATTAAATCAAATACATCATTTTTAGGGTAAAATAAACCATAATCTAAAGTATGTTTTACATATCTTAAAATTCTTTTAACAGCTTTTAAGTGAGTTTCTTTAGATTGAGATTGGTACTTTGCATAGAGACAGAAACTATGCATGATGTTAGGACGACTTGTTATTATATAAAGTGGTGAACCAGTCATTCCCCTATATAATTTTTGATCAACATCTTTTGATTTGTCTTCTTTACTGCATTAGTTGTCATTGGAGTTGATTTCCCACTAGAAGTGGTCAATCCAAATTTATTAATTAAATCCTTAGCATATTTTTCTTGACTAATGAAATTCATTTATCTAATTGTTTGATTTGAGGTCCTAAGAAGAAACTTAATTCTCCCATATGACTCATTTCAAATTCTTTAGTCATTATTTCTAAAAATTCTTTATTCATTATGTTATTAGTTGATCAAAATATTAAATCATCAACATATATTTGTACTAATTGAATATCATTTTTGTTTCTTTTAATAAAAAGAGTTGTGTCTATTTTACCGATTTCAAAACCAGATTTTAGTAAATAAAATCTTAGTCTTTCATACCAGGCTCTAGGAGCTTGTTTCAGACTATATAAACCTTTCTTTAATTTATATACATGATTTGGAAATTTATTATCTTCAAAAAGTGGAGGTTGTTCAACATAAACATCTTCTTTTACCAAACCATTTAGAAAAGCACGCTTAATATCCATTTGATATAAATTGAAATTATTGTAGTTTGCGAAAGAAATTAGAATCATGATAGTTCTAGTCTTGCTACGGGTGCGAAGGTTTCGTCATAATCAATTCCGTCTTCTTGAGAATAACCTTGCACGAACAAATGAGCTTTATTTCTCACGATCTCACCAAGTTCATTCATTTTATTTTTATAAACCCATTTTGTTCCAATTATACTTTTATCCTCTGGTTTAGGAACAAGTTCCCAAACGTCATTTCTGGTGAACTGATTCAATTCTTCTTGCATAGCAAGAATCCATGAATCATCAGATGATGCTTCCTTTGGATTTTTAGGTTCAATAGTTGATATAAAAGCTACATTGCTCATACTATTTAGTTAATTTCTTATTCTAACCATAGATTCAATATTTCCTAGTACATGATGAACTTTTAATAGCCTAATTCTTTTATTAGGTTGAATGATTTCACAATTAATTTCATTATGTTCATTATTTAAAGTTACAAAATCTTCTTCATCTTCTATTTGTACAGTATTTTTTAAATTTTCATCAAAAGATACTTGCATTGTTTCTTCAATAATGTTAGTTCTTAAATTATAAACTCTAAATGCTTTACTTCTATTAGAATATCCGATGAAGATACCTCTATCAGATTTAGGTTCAAATTTATCTAAATTATCTCTTGTATTAAGAATAAAACACTTACTACCAGAAACTTTAAAATAAGCTACTATGGGTTTTTTATTGTAAAGTAATCCATATGGTGTTTTATTAATTAATGGTCTAATTAAAATCCTATTTAATACATAACACGCTGTAGCGACTGCTTCAGCCCAAAAGTTTTTAGATAAGTTACTATCAGAAAGCATTGTTCTAGCATATTCTTGAATCGTTCTATTCTTATGTTCTACCACTCCATTTTGTTGTGGAGTTCTTGGAAAAGAGAAATTATGAGTAATTCCTTTTTTATTACAGAAATTCTCAAAATTTCATTTTCAAATTCTCCAGCGTGATCACTACGAATAGTTTTTATTTTTAAAGAAAGTTGATTTTGAATCCTTTTAGTAAATTTTTTTAAATAATTCAAAAGCATCACTTTTATGTTTAAGCAAAATTGTCCAAGTATATCTAGAATAATCATATACAATTATAAAACTATATTTATTGTGATTAATTGTTTGAACTTGAGATGGACCAAATAAATCTAAATGATGTAATTCTAGAAGTTTAGAAGTAGAAATCATATCTTTTAATTTGAATGAACTTTTCTTAAGTTTTCCTAATTGGCAAGCATCACATATACTATCTACTTTAAAGTTTAACTTGGGAAGACCTCTAACTAAGTCAAGTTTTGATAACCTAGATAACAGTTTGAAATTTAAATGACCAAATCTTTTATGCCAAATACAGGGTCAATTTTATTAGCCAAAAGATATAAGTTATCATTTGAAACTTTCATACTAAAGATGTAAATGTTTTTCTTCCTAATTCCTTCAAAAATAATATTTGACTTATTATCTTCGATGTAACACTTATCTTTTCCAAATTTAATTTTAAATCTTTAACACATAGTTGACTTATACTAAGCAAATTATGTTTTAAATTACTAACTAGCAAAATATCATAAATAAGAGGAATTTTAGAATTACCGACGTTGCCGATGCCAATCACATATCCTTTTGAGTTATCTCCAAAGTTGACCAATCCACCATCTTGATATACAATGTCATTGAGTATCTCAGGATTTCCAATCATATGCCTTGAGCAGCCACAATCAAGTATCCATTCATCTTTCTCAATTTGCACAGTTTGTCCACTGGTTGTCGATTCTTCAAAAGCTATGTAACATGTTTGTTCCTACATAATAAACCAATTCGGTAGATAACATGATTTTTCATAAAAATTATATGCAGATTTATGATACCTTGATGAAATGCACCAAATAAAACTAGTATTAACAAAATTTCCTAAAAATGCCATTTTTAACTTTTCAAGTTTCGGATTATGAAAACTTGCTCTGATACCAATTGAAAGGGAGTGCGTATTAAGGATCTTAAGGCTAATTTAACACTAGAGGGGGGTGAATATTGTTTAACGGATTCTAAGACTTATATCGACTAATTTAAAAATTATGATATAAACAAATGCAGAACTTAATCGCAGAACAATTACAGAATCAAACACAGATGCAGAAAGTAAATTAAACGCTGTAAAAGGAAAGAATACACTGGATTTTTACACTGGTTTGGAGTTACCTTACATCCAGTCCTGTATCAAGGCAAACACCTCATACAAATTTTTATTATACCAATGTCGAGATTACAATCCTTAATTTCTAAAGGCCTTGAGGTACCCTCCTGTCTCTCGAGTCTGGGGTAAACTCTCTTGATTTACGGAACATAAGATCACCCAATTGATTTTCAGGCACAGCCACACCTTATAGAGAGACTCGATAAACTTTTGATTATAAATTGATCCTACAACTCTGAATAGCACTTTGATCTTCGAGAGAGGGTGGAGAATCAAACAGGAATGAAATTCTAACTTGATTCACTTGAGAATTCGGCAAAATTTCGGCATAATCTTAAAAATATGAAAATTTTAGAATATGGATTTATGGAGAAGAAGGAGTAAAGAAAATAAGAAATAAGTTAGTTAAAAAATTCGTTTGTGAAGGCTATTTATAGACTATTAACAGTCATAACCATTCATGAAGAGGTAAAAACGAATAGACACTTCTTTTGAAATTTGAAACTTTTGAATTTAACGGCCACCATGTCGACATTGGGCATTCCATGATGTATGAAAATATTCTAGAGTAAAATAAACTAATTTTCCTATATTTTAAAATAAAGAAGAGTAGAAAAATATATTTTTATAATATATATAAATTTGATTTTAAATCTCAAGTGTGTGTGTGTGTGTGTGTGTGTGTGTTATAAAGAATATTTAAAAATCAGAAGATAGTTTTAAAACAAATGAAGTTTAAAACAAGAGTTTATTTAAAAACAAAAACAAAGAATATTTTAAGGCTAAAACATCTTTTTGAAAATCATTTGAAAGGATAATTTTTAAGGCTAAAATATTTTGAAAACCAGTTTTGAAAATCATTTTGAAGTAGTTTTGCAAGCTTCTTCCTGCGGGATATCTCATCACATCAGGACTCGAGAACTTGTACAAAACCAGGATGTTCGTGGGTTTGTAAGCCACTTGTCGTAGGTTCGTAAGCAACTTGTCTTGGGTTTGTAAGCCACTAAGAAGGTAGAAATGGGTTCCATTCCAAATGAAATTTAGAATGAAGATTTCCATGGTATTATGAAGTTTTAACAAAAACTAGACACATATCTTGAAATCTTGATTTTGATACTCATGAATCTTCAAACTTGATTTCTTCATTCTTGATCTTTATACCGTACAGTCTTCAATAATCTGTACCTGCCTTATATATATATATATATCCTGCATATTAACATTCATATATATCTAGACAATGGTGTTAGTATATAAGTTATAATAAAATAAGTTACAAAAGTTGTTGTCATCAAAACCACTATCTCCAGTTCCTAACAAAAACATGGTGCAATATTCATGGAAGTAAAATTATATAAGTTGACTTATAAATTAAAAATGAATTTAAATTGTGAAATTTAAAATTGAATTAATAATATTTTGAAATAATGTATATATACATGCACACATACTAACACATATGGATATATATAAATATATATGTGTATATGTGTATGTGTGTATCTGTGTTTGTATATTTTGAAATTTGTTTTATTTTTTTGAAATCATATGAATTTTTCTATAAATTGAAACTAAACATAAAAAATAGAATAAATATTATATATGTTTACACACACAGATAAATAACCCAAAGAAATTTGGAATTGTTTCAGAGTGTTAAAAATAATAAAAATAATGTTATTCAGAATATTTTTGAATATAGGAATCCTGTTTTAAAATAAGAATTGTTTTGAAAATTTCAAAGAAAATTGTTTTGAATTAAAAACCAAGAATTGTTTAAAAATTGAAAGTATGACTTGATGTGCAATAAAATAAATGTGTATATATAGGTGGATATACATAATATCAAGGTTGATATGAAATAAATACTAAGTGTTGAATTCTGAAATCCCATTGAGAGTGAGATGTACAACCCAAAGGGAAATAAGTTTTTGGGACTTATAAGTGGGAAGGGATATTAATAAGGAATTTAAATTTGGAATGGAAAATTTAAATTGAGTAAGATTGAATGGATTAAAGGAATTGAGACTTAACATAGGGGAAGTTAAATAAGTTTTGAACGTATAACCTGGATTGGAAGTTTCAAGGTGAAATTAAGATTTAACTTAGGGAAGTTAAATGGATTAAAGTGGAAAGAAAAATATGGATTTGATAAGAGGTTGTGTATGAATAATTTCAAAAACAACTTTTGAAATTAAAAATGGTTTTGTATTCTGGAAATGTGCGATGGATGCTATTGACTGGTGTTTTATGTAATGTAGACATTTATTTGCTTTGACATATCCTGCTATCATCCTGATTTGTTATTGACAACATATATAAAACTGTAAATTGGACTATTTCAATTAAATTGAGCAGTGGATTGAAATGATATACATCCATTGCTGAAATTAAATGGAAATAAAACTTTACTTAGAAACCATTTAAAGATTTTGATTCTTTGAAATAAAATTGAATTTACAGAAACGGGATCATTTTGAACTTAGGTTCAAAATGTTAAAAATGGATTTATCAACTGGAAATGTTTAAAGGGATTGGGTTTAAAAATTTGAAGTATAATTGAGAAATCGATTGAATTCTGAAAATTCGCCATCGAACCTTGAAATAAGTTTAAGTAAGGTAAATGTAAATGAATATTTGAGATTTGGGCTCATGATTTAATTATCAAAGATTTGGGTTGTTCAATAAAATGATAAAGGTTAATTTGATTTAAGTGGTTGAATCAACATTTTGGAAACCGAACCCAAATCTATATAAGCTAAGGTGGTTGAAAATTGAGGATGGAGTTGGAATTAATTCAAAATGAAATTGAATTGGGATTGTAATCGGAGTTGAATAAGTTTAAACTCAAATTGGGAATTGATTTGAATGAGAATGAGAATCGAAGTTAATTTGAATGGGAGTCTGGATTGAATCAATTTAAATGGAAGTGGAAATTGAAATTGATTCGAAATAGAGATTGAATATTGAACCAGATTGACTCAAAATATATTTTCAAATAAAACTATTTTAATATAAAATATTTTAAATCCGCTTTCTTAAATATTCATATTATTAGCATTTTTCCTAGCTTGTTACTATACAGACCATTCTTTTTAACTCAAACTATCTTATACTTACTATTTAACTATTTATCTATTTTAAACTTTTTTAAAAGCTATTTTCTAAATTCAAACTGGAGGGAGTGGATATTACTTATATTTAAATCATAGATTTAAATATCAATTTGGATAAAATTGAAGTATTAACCCAAATAGAAATAGAAGCAAAAATTTAAGGTTGGAACCGAAATCGAAAATTGAAGAAGAAAATGTTTTGAAGTTGAAATGATTTTAAAGTAAAATAATATATTTTGAGAAAAATATTGTAACATTCCCAGATTTTAGCTAAAAATAATTTGATAATTAATTTAACCTTTGGAATTAAACTT
This sequence comes from Allium cepa, assembly GCA_030765085.1. Lineage (NCBI taxonomy): Eukaryota > Viridiplantae > Streptophyta > Magnoliopsida > Asparagales > Amaryllidaceae > Allium > Allium cepa. The sequence goes on from CM060942.1 coordinate 10,244,559, forward strand.
TGGAATATTTGGTAATTAATATAAAATTTTGGGAAAAAATATATATATTGTATTTGAATTTTCCAAATTAATAAGATCAATGTTTATTTATTTATGTAAATGGATTATAATTTAAATTGATTTTGAAATTTAATTAGTATATTGAAAGTGAATATTTTTGATTTGAAATTTAATAGAAATATATTGCAAACAAATTGGATTTATTTTGAAATTAAGTTTCAAAACATTTCTTATTTTATAAAAAAAGAGTTATATAAGTATAAGCAATTGAAAAAAATGTATATATATAAGATCAAAATAAGAATTAATAAAAAAATTATCTTCTTGAAATAAATAAGAAAACATACATATGTAGAATTGGCTTGTAAATGCATAAATATAGATTAAGTAAGGTTTAAATTATAAATTATAAATTTAATTGAATAAAGGTTTTAAACATAATATTGCTTATATTAACAAGTGTATGTAAAGTAATAAGTAGTTTGTACATTTTTAAACATAATAATATAATATAAGGTTATACTAAAAAATAAAAAAACATAAGATAAATGTTGTAACAACCCGCATATTTATCAATTATATATTTAAATATTTTATCGTTCGTCGGATTTTGGTCTGAAAAGCTACTTTTTGCAAACAGACGAATTAGGACTCGAGACCCCTCCCATTGAGTTAAAAATGCCGTTTGCAACCTTTTTGAGTATAAACATTGATATGTTTGGAGCTAGCTAAAAATTTGACCTTTTCACTTTGGGTTTGGGTTTGGGTTCAGCCCACTAGCCAACTTAATACAAAAATCTGAACCACTTCTCCCCATTCACTCTCACTTCCTCCTCTTTTCAGTTCTAAAGCAAAAATGGTGGAAGAGAATGGGAAATAGAAATCCAAAACCCTAGTTCATTTGCAAAATCCAAGATCTAGCTCCAAATTCTAAGAGAACCCATTGGTAAGCATCCTCTTCATCTTTTCCAACTCTTTCTCCATTCCATTTCAGAAATTCCTAAACCTAACATAGGAAATATTTTACTTGTAAGCTTAGATTGAAGCTTCTTGAGTTGTTATTGAAGAGGAATTGATCTTAGCTTGTTTTAAAAGCTTCTCCTTCATTGATTTGGGTTCAAAGGTGAGATTTTTATCTCACATCTATGACTATAATTATATTTGGTTGTTGGTATGAGTTCCTAACACTTCTTCATGTGCATTTGCTCTTGATTTGGATTGGTTTTGTGAATATTTCAATTTTTGGGGTTTTAAGTCAAATTTGTGTGAAAATCCTTTTATGGATGTTTGATCATGCTTTTCGTGATGCATCGAGGAGCATATAGGGCCGGGTTGCCGATTGGCATAAACCCTTAGAGCCAATGTTCGTCCGGTTGCATTTTGGAAGAGTTTGCTCTTCATTTGGATAGGCTGAAAAATAGCCCAGGCATGATTCAGTCGACTGAAATCTCTGTTCAGTCGACTGAATCTGGAACTCGAAAGTTTCCAAGCAGGGTTTAGTCGACTGAAAATCTCTGTTCAGTCGACTGAACCTGGAAACAGAAAGTTTCCAGGCAGGGTTTAGTTGACTAAAAATCTCTGTTCAGTCGACTGAATTTGCTGTTTAGTCAACTGAAAATCTCTGTTTAGTCAACTGAATTTGCTATTTCAGCCCACTTTGCCTTTTAGGATTGAATTTCCAATTTGAATCGATTCGTGATGATCCTATTTGTTGTTATCCTTTATTATGACTTTGATGACTCCGTTTTAGGGATTTTTGAATATCCATTTCGATGGATTCTTCATCGGCTTCTTTGGATTTGATTCAAGTCTTCGTATGTGGATTTTAATGATTGATTGTTTCTACAATCATTTTTATGGTTTGTCAATTTAAAATACAAAGGTTTCTATACTAGTAGTAAATATCCGTGACTCTTCATCAAAGATTATTTAAACTCTATTTTCAATATCAAACTCGTTTATAAAACCGTTTTCTAACCTATTAGCATATACAAGCCTTTACCTCACTCGTACGAGAAATCTAATTAAACGACTTAGTAAAACATGTGGTATGAAATGCTTGCGTCTACTTCTTTGGTTGATTTTTAGACTTGTTCGATTGAATCTCTTGTGACAATTTTCTAGTGGAGATCTACAATTTGTTCGTAAATATTTAAGTTAAGCTAGTGGTTATGGGACATGAAGCTAAGCTCATATATTTACTAGCTTACTGTAATTGACACTTCTTGATGATCGATGTTGGTCATTTTATAGTTTAGACTAGCAATGTGCGATGTCTCTTTGCCCACGTGGAGGACTGTACCTCATTCTATTGAGCTTCGTCTCATTTCTTTATGGGCTAGTGACCCATGTACTTTTAATATGTTTCGATTCATTGGATGTACCGTTTGTACTACATCATTGTCTTTGCTTTTGATTCATTGGATGTATCGTTTGCACTACATCAATGTCTTTGCTTTTGATTCATTGGATGTACCGTTTGTAATGTCTTTGCTTTTTGATTCATTGGATGTACCGTTTGTACTACATCAATGTCTTTGCTTTTTGATTCATTGGATGTACCGTTTGCACTACATCAATGTCTTTGCTTTTTGATTCATTGGATGTACCGTTTGCACTACATCAATGTCTTTGCTTTTGATTCATTGGATGTACCGTTTGCACTACATCAATGTCTTTTCTTTTTGATTCATTGGATGTACCGTTTGCACTACATCAATGTCTTTGCTTTTTGATTCATTGGATGGACCGTTTGCACTACATCAATGTCTTTGCTTTTGGATTCATTGGATGTACCGTTTGTACCACATCAATGTCTTTGCTTTTTGATTCATTGGATGTACTGTTTGCACTACATCAATGTCTTTGTTTTTGATTCATTGGATGTACCGTTTGGACTACATCAATGTCTTTGCTTTTTGGATTCATTGGACGTACCGTTTGCACTACATCAATGTCTTGGCCAACCTTTTCTTGTGATTTCTGGATTTCTATATGATGATTTCTGGAATTTGTGTTTCACCACCGTTTTCAGTTGGCATTGATATGTATGTCATTTATTGTGGCTTGGTGAATTAAATAAAGAATATGATATTCTTTTTGATGCTATGAGATTCTTGGGATTTTGTATGACTTTCGTGGTTCTCGAATGTATACTTGTCGTAGTATGACATTTTTGGTTATCATACGTCTTTTTATTATATCTCTTATTATATCTCATTTTATCTGATAATTATAACCAGACTGATCCGTTTATTATTTTCTTATTAAATAATACTCGGGTCAGACTGAGATATTATAGGTGCTTCCTCATGACTTCCTATCTGGAACCATCTTTTGACTTTTGCTTAACTACTTTAGTCTAGTAGTTTTTGTTGTATGCATTTGATAAATAGACTCCTTGATGTATACATATTCTTTTGTCTAGCACTTGTATCTATTCTTTTGTGATGTTGTGGATCTTATTTGACCACTACTCTGATATACACTTTTATGTGTAATATTCATATCTATTTCCGCCTTTGTGATATGAATTGTCTGTGACTGATTTATGTTATGTTTATTTCTATATTTGTTTCCGAAGATTATATATAGCCACTTTGTAGTAGCTTTGAGTTTGTGTCGGTATGTCGAATTTCCTCTTGAGATGAAATCCATGTTATATTTTATCTGGCATATCGGTGCTCGCACAAAGAAATTACACGGATGGTCGCTCCTCAACAGCCTTATTCTCCGTGCTAGTTGACAGCATTACACTGTAGTATTCTTGGCTAGCGTGGGTATAGAGGTGGGGCATCACAGCTTGGTACCAGTGCCAAACTTCGGAACAATGTAGAATAATTTGACAAGGATCATCGTCCTAAGTCCACCTTAGGAGTCATGCTTTAGTATTTTATTCGGGTCTTCGTACCATCCTATCCTATTTTCTTTTATGATTCCTTCTTTATCTATCAAGATTGCTTGATATTTATTTTGAGAATAACTTTTCTCCTTCTTTCTATCTTAAAGAAGAAGAATGGTTAGGTCTAACCGACCCAGTGCGGGTCAGTGTAGTTCTACTCCCCAAGATGGAGTATTCATGTCTGCTCAGCAGCTTTTAGATCTCGTGAAGAATGCTCAAGCTGCAGGACCCAATCCAGAGCCTACTCATCCTAGAGCCAGTTTTGCACGCTTGTGCAGAGACAATACCGATTTGGGTGGAAGGCCATTCAGGGGATCCGAGAGTGTTGTAGAAATTCAAGCTTGGCTTAAATCATGCGATCGCATCTTTTCTCGCATGAACCTTATTGATCTTCATCGAGTCCAAGTGGCTTCTAGCATGCTCCAAGAAAGAGCGTTAGATTGGTATGAGCTTTTAATTTATGAAATCGTTGAAGCAGATCTCACTTGGGAGCAATTCCGGGAAAGATTTAAATTGAAATTTGTGCCGGAGGCTGAAAAAGTAACTTTGGCCCGGCGTTTTATTGACCTTGTTCAAGGTGAATCCTCTGTAACATATTATGTCGCATCTTTCGAATCTCTGTCCAAATACGGGGTTGAGTACATTAATACCCTATTGAAGAAAAATAAGAGATTTTTGTATGGCTTGTATAAGAATCTTAAGAAGCCATTACTCCTGAAACTTGAAGTTTCATTTGATCAGCTTATTGATATCGCTCTTCGTCTTGAAGAGGCCGATAGAGAGAGTAATGTTGAAGTCGTGGTTGCCAAATAGAACTTCAACGACAACATGAAGAGGCCTATCAAATTCAAAGACCCCACTCCCAACAAGAAAGGGAAGCAACAAATTCAGGTAGCAAAGACTCCTACCTCTAGTCGTGGACAATGCTACAATTGTGGTTCCACGGACCACTATGCAAGGGAGTGTCCGAAACTCCTCTTTTGTCGTTATTGCAAAGGTTCGGGTCATCTTTTATCTTCGTGTCCTAAGCTTCCAAGTAAGAGAGAAGGAAAGCTGCATGCCCCTAACAACTTTTCTCTTGGTCAAGGTATTTTTCACTCAATCCTTGATGACATTGTTATATTTCGTGATCTTCTTATTTGAGTTCTTTTTTATATTGGTTCCATCTCATTATTTTTATATCAAAAGAACTTGTCGATTCTTTTTCTTTGAATATTTTTGGCTTGATGACTTCTTTGAGAATTGCGAATCCAGATGGTAGATCCACAACAATCAATTTGCTTTTTATTGATGTCAAATATTTTATGTGATTTTTCTTTCCGTTCCGATTTTTACTTAGGCTTCGGAATTGATTTTTTGGAAAAGGATGGGCTAAATTATTGTGAAGCCATATCCTTTGTCCTGTGTGGACTATTCATCTTCGACATCTCAATCTGTTAAGCATATTTTTATTTTTCCTTTATGATTTCGATTCCAATTTGATGGGATCATTTTATTCCTTAAGCCCACTTATAAGGAAAGTGTTATTTCTCTTATTCATGTAGTTTGAGAAATTTTCCGGTATTTTTAAATTTGTCTAGGAACTATCTAAGCAATCTTTTGTGGGGGGAATTAATTTAAAAGACAAAGATTTGTATATTTTTTCCCTCAAGGACACGACCTCAATATTTTTACCACAAGGACAAACATTCTACTATAAATTATTCATAAGGACAAACATTTTTCAAAATTATTCATAAGGACAACAAAACTGCTATCCAGCTAAAACTGATACCTAAAAACTGCTACCGATCACTACAAACTAATACCTAAAAACTGCTATTAATAACTAAAAACTGATACCTACATAAAGTGTCCTTCATGATAAAATATTAAAGGTATGTCCTTGAGGCTAAAAAGCTGTGAAATTTTGTCCTTGACAATAATTTCCTGTCTTTTGTGTGGTGTTAAGGCCTTTTTAGTTCGACTTTACCGCCAGTTTTCATTAGTTACGAGTTGCGAAAGTTCGCATTCCACTTACCGCATTCCGCACTCGTTACGATTCTTATGAATGACTTATTTTGTCATTCAGTTTGTCCAGCCTATTTCATCCATTTTATAAATCGAATATTCTATGAATATTTCGATGAGACCATTCTTGTATTTATTTATTTTGGATGAAAATAGCAATTTAAAAATTTTGCAAATCTTTTTCATAAGATTTATTTATAAGTACAATTTGACTTTGCTCTTAAACAAGCAAAGAATATTTTTAAAGGTTTTTAAGAAACATGTTTATTATATGGAAGATGATTTTGTGATTATATTGCCTATTGGGTGCTTTAGAATTTTGGTCGATACGCTTGATCAACGTTATCGATAGGAATTTCCTAAACGCTTTGATGAGACAGTCAAACACGATATATTGACTTGTAAAAATGTAAATTTTCTAGAAAGATTATTACATAAAGATAAATGTAATTTTGAAAGTTTTAACTTTTCAGGAAAGAAGATTATTTAAAAGAAATTCTTTATTTTCGATACTCTTATTCTTGTGATTCCCGTTGGGAACCAAGACTTTATCTTTTGTACCAATGCTAATCGTATTGGTTTGGATGCCGTTCTCTTGCAAAGGAGAACGTGCTATCACTTGTGCTTCTAAATCATTAAAGCCGATCGAGACTAGGTATGCCACTCATGATCTAGTGCTCGCGGCTATTGTTTTCACTTTTAGAGTTTGGCATCATCATTTTTTGGGGGAGAAATTTGTTCTCCACCTCGATCATAAATCTTCGGAATATTTATTTTCTCATAAGGAACTTCATGTCGACTCGATTTCCTGGCATCGTATGATCTTGATATTCTGGAAATCGTGTTGCCAATGCGCTTTGTCGTTGGCAACAAGTTGTTGATTCTTTGATGTTGTCTGACTGGAATTATCTTTTTATCAAGTTCATCGGACGTTTTGATATACTTCATTTTATTGAGTTTTATCTCATTTCTTTTATGGACTAGCGTACGATGTTCTTTTATGGTGTTCAGTTCATCGGATGTACTGTTATTATACAACATCGATGTTCCGTCTTATCTGGATCAATGGATGTACCATTATTATACTATATCGTTGTTCCGGTTTATCGGTTCATTGGACGTACCGTTTTTGTACTACGTCGGTGTTCCAAATTATTCGAGTTTCTAGTTTCTCGGGCATACCGTTTTTGTAATACGTCGTTGCACCGGCTCAATTTTCTGTTATTCATGACGTTTTCTCACGTCTTTCTACTATGGAAATGCCTTAGGGATTTCGATTTTTGTTCTTGAGGCCGGTATTATTAAAGGAACTGAAGTTTTACCAGATTTGACTTAGGAGTTATATTCTATTCGCATCATTGCTTCGGAGGTTGAATGCCTTCAAAATAAAGATGTTCTTTTTGTGAGAGTTTAATGGTTCTCAAATCCTAAGGATTGCTCTTGGGAATCCAGAGAATTCACCGTGCGAACCCGTTCAGGCTTACTCTTTCATGCTCCTTATGGTGAACTTCCTATTTCAAATTTTCTTTTGTGTTGATATGCTTCAATGTTTGTTACTTCTTATTTTCTTCTTAAGTATTGCGAGGACGCAATTTCTTTAAGGAGAGGAGTCTGTAACAACCCGCATATTTATCAATTATATATTTAAATATTTTATCGTTCGTCGGATTTTGGTCCGAAAAGCTACTTTTTGCAAACAGTCGAATTAGGACTCGAGACCCCTTCCATTGAGTTCAAAATGCCGTTTGCAACCTTTTTGAGTATAAACATTGATACGTTTCGAGCTAGCTAAAAATTTGACCTTTTTCACTTTGGGTTTGGGTTTGGGTTCAGCCCACTAGCCAACTTAATACCCAAATCTGAACCACTTCTCTCCATTCACTCCCACTTCCTCCTCTTTTCAGTTCAAAAGTAAAAATGGTGGAAGAGAATGGGAAATAGAAATCCAAAAGCCTAGTTCATTTGCAAAATCCAAGATTTAGCTCCAAATTCTAAGAGAACCCATTGGTAAGCATCCTCTTCATCTTCTCCAACTCTTTCTCCATTCTATTTAAGAAATTCAAAAACCTAACATAGGAAATATTTTACTTGTAAGCTTAGATTGAAGCTTCTTGAGTTGTTATTGAAGATGAACTGATCTTAGCTTGTTTTAAAAGCTTCTCCTTCATTGATTTGGGTTCAAAGGTGAGATTTTTATCTCACATCTATGACTATAATTATCTTTGGTTGTTGGGTATGAATTCCTAACACTTCTTCATGTGCATTTGCTCATGATTTGGACTGGTTTTGTGAATATTTCAATTTTTGGGGTTTTAAGTCAAATTTGTGTGAAAATCCTTTTATGGATGTTTGATCATGCTTTTGGTGATGCATCGAGGAGCATATAGGGTCGGGTTGCCGATTGGCATAAACCCTTAGAGCCAATGTTCGTCCGGTTGCATTTTGGAAGAGTTTGCTCTTCATTTGGATAGACTGAAAAACAGCCCAGGCATGATTCAGTCGACTGAAATCTCTGTTCAGTCGACTGAATCTGGAACCCGAAAGTTTCCAGGCAGGGTTTAGTCAACTGAAAATCTCTGTTCAGTCGACTGAACCTGGAAATAGAAAGTTTCCAGGCAGGGTTTAGTCGACTGAAAATCTCTGTTCAGTCGACTGAATTTGCTGTTTAGTCAACTGAATTTGCTATTTCAGCCCACTTTGCCTTTTAGGATTGAATTTCCAATTTGAATCGATTTGTGATGATCCTATTTGTTGTTATTCTTTATTATGACTTTGATGACTCTGTTTTAGGGATTTTTGAATATCCACTTCGATGGATTCTTCATCGGCTTCTTTGGATTTGATTCATGTCTTCGTATGTGGATTTTAATGATTGATTGTTTCTACAATCATTTTTATGGTTTGTCACTTTAAAATACAAAGGTTTCTATACTAGTAGTAAATATTCGTGACTCTTCATCAAAGATTATTTAAACTCTATTTTCAATATCAAACTCGTTTATAAAACCGTTTTCTAACCTATTAGCATATACAAGCCTTTACCTCACTCGTATGAGAAATCTAATTAAACGACTTAGTAAAACATGTGGTATGAAACGCTTGCGTTTACTTCTTCGGTTAATTTTTGGACTTGTTCGATTGAATCTCTTGTGACAATTTTCTAGTGGAGATCTACAATTTGTTCATAAATATTTAAGTTAAGCTAGTGGTTATGGGACATGAAGCTAAGCTCATATATTATTAGCTTAATGTAATTGACACTTCTTGATGATCGATGATGGTCATTTTATAGTTTAGACTAGCAATGTGCGATGTCTCTTTGTCCACGTGGAGGACTGTACCTCATTCTATTGAGCTTCGTCTCATTTCTTTGTGGGCTAGCGACCCATGTACTTTTAATATGTTTCGATTCATTGGATGTACCGTTTGTACTACATCAATGTCTTTGCTTTTAATTCATTGGATGTACCGTTTGCACTACATCAATGTCTTTGCTTTTGATTCATTGGATGTACCGTTTGTAATGTCTTTGCTTTTGATTCATTGGATGTACCGTTTGCACTACATCAATGTCTTTTCTTTTGATTCATTGGATGTACCGTTTGTAATGTCTTTGCTTTTTGATTCATTGGATGTACCGTTTGTACTACATCAATGTCTTTGCTTTTTGATTCATTGGATGTACCGTTTGCACTACATCAATGTCTTTGCTTTTTGATTCATTGAATGTACCGTTTGCACTACATCAATGTCTTTGCTTTTGATTCATTGGATGTACCGTTTGCACTACATCAATGTCTTTTCTTTTTGATTCATTCAATGTACCGTTTGTACTACATCAATGTCTTTGCTTTTTGATTCATTGGATGTACCGTTTGCACTATATCAATGTCTTTGCTTTTGGATTCATTGGATGTACCGTTTGTACTACATCAATGTCTTTGCTTTTTGATTCATTGGATGTACCGTTTGCACTACATCAATGTCTTTGCTTTTGGATTCATTGGATGTACCGTTTGTACTACATCAATGTCTTTGCTTTTTGGATTCATTGGATGTACCGTTTGCACTACATCAATGTCTTGGCCAACCTTTTCTTGTGATTTCTAGATTTCTATATGATGATTTCTGGAATTTATGTTTCACCACCTTTTTCAGTTGGCATTGATATGTATGTCATTTATTGTGGCTTGGTGAATTAAATAAAGAATATGATATTCTTTTTGATGCTATTAGATTCTTGGGATTTTGTATGACTTTCGTGGTTCTCGAATGTATACTTGTCGTAGTATGACATTTTTGGTTATCATACGTCTTTTTATCATATCTCATATTATATCTCATTTTATCTGATAATTATAACAAGACTGATCCGTTTATTATTTTCTTATTAAATAATACTCGGGTCGGACTGAGATATTACAGGTGCTTCCTCATGACTTCCTATCTGGAACCATCTTCTGACTTTTGCTTAACTACTTTAGTCTAGTAGTTTTTGTTGTATGCATTTAAGAAATAGACTCCTTGATGTATATATATTCTTTTGTCTAGCACTTGTATCTATTCTTTTGTGATGTTGTGGATCTTATTTGACCACTACTCTGATATACACTTTTATGTGTAATATTCATATCTATTTCCGCCTTTGTGATATGAATTGTCTGTGACCGATTTATGTTATGTTTATTTCTATATTTGTTTTCGAAGATTATATATAGCCACTTTGTAGTAGCTTTGAGTTTGTGTCGGTATGTCGGATTTCCTCTTGAGATGAAATCCATGTTATATTTTATCTGGCATATCGGTGCTCGCACAAAGCAATTACACGGATGGTCGCTCCTCAACGGCCTTATTCTCCGTGCTAGTTGACAGCATTACACTGTAGTGTTCTTGGCTAGCGTGGGTATAGAGGTGGTGCATCATAGCTTGGTATCAGAGCCAAACTTCGAAACAATGTAGAATAATTTAACAAGGATCATCGTCCTAAGTCCATCTTAGGGGTCATGCTTTAGGATTTTATTCGGGTCTTCGTACCGTCCTATCCTATTTTCTTTTATGATTCCTTGTTTTATCTATCAAGATTGCTTGATATTTATTTTGAGAATAACTTTTCTCCTTCTTTCTTTCTTAAAGAAGAAGAATGGTTAGGTCTAACCGACCCAGTGCAAGTCAGTCTAGTGCTACTCCCCAAGATGGAGTATTCATGTCTGCTCAGCAGCTTTTAGATCTCGTGAAGAATTCTCAAGCTGCAGGACACAATCCAGAGCCTACTCATCCTAGAGCCGGTTTTGCACGCTTGTGCAGAGACTATACCGATTTGGGTGGAAGGCCATTATGGGGATCCGAGAGTGTTATAGAAATTCAAGCTTGGCTCAAATCATGCGATCGCATCTTTTCTTGCATGAACCTTATTGACCTTCATCGAGTCCAAGTGGCTTCTAGCATGCTCCAAGAAAGAGCGTTAGATTGGTATGAGCTTTTAATTTCTAAAATCGTTGAAGCGGATCTCACTTGGGAGGAATTCCGGGAAAGATTCGAATTGAAATTTGGGCCGAAGGTTGAAAAGGTAACTTTGGCCCGGCGTTTTATTGACCTTGTTCAAGGTGAATCTCCTGTAACAGACTATGTCGCATCTTTCGAATCTCTGTCCAAATACGGGGTTGAGTACATTAATACCCCATTGAAGAAAAATCAGAGATTTGTGTATGGCTTGAATAAGAATCTTAAGAAGCCATTACTCCTGAAACTTGAAGTTTCATTTGATCAGCTTATTGATATCGCTCTTCGTCTTGAAGAGGCCGATAGAGAGAGTAATGTTGAAGTTGTGGTTGCCAAACAGAACTTCAACGACAACATGAAGAGGCCTATCAAATTCAAAGGCCCCACTCCCAACAAGAAAGGGAAGCAACAAATTCCGGTAGCAAAGACTCCTACCTCTAGTCCTGGACAATGCTACAATTGTGGTTCCACGGACCACTATGCAAGGGAGTGTCCGAAACCCCTCTTTTGTCGTTATTGCAAAGGTTCGGGTCATCTTTTATCTTCGTGTCCTAAGCTTCCAAGCAAGAGAGAAGGAAAGCTGCATGCCCCTAACAACTCTTCTCTTGGTCAAGGTATTTTCACTCAATCCTTGATGGCATTGTTTTATTTCGTGATTTTCTTATTTGAGTTCTTTTTGATATGGGTTCTATCTCATTATTTTTATACCAAAAGAACTTGTCGATTCTTTTTCTTTGAATATTTTTGGCTCGATGACTTCTTTGACAATTGCGAATCCAGATGGTAGATCCGCAACAATCAATTTGCTTTTTACTGATGTCGAAAATATTTTATGTGATTTTTCTTTCCGTTTCGATTTTTACTTAGGCTTCGGAATTGATTTTTGGAAAGGATGGGCTAAATTATTGTGAAGCCATATCCTTTGTCCAGTGTGGGCTATTCATCTTCGACATCTCAATCTGTTAAGCAGATTTTTATTTTTCCCTTATGATTTCGATTCCAATTTAATGGCATCATTTTATTCCTTAAGCCCACTTATAAGGAAAGTGTTATTTCTCTCATTCATGTAGTTTGAGAAATTTTCCGGTATTTTTGAATTTGTCTAGGGACTATCTAAGCAATCTTTTGTGTGGTGTTAAGGCCTTTTTAGTTCGACTTTACCGCCAGTTTTCATTAGTTACGAGTTGCGGAATTTCGCATTCCACTTACCGCATTCCGTACTCGTTACGATTCTTATGAATGACTTATTTTGTCATTCAGTTTGTCCAGCTTATTTCATCCATTTTATAAATCGAATATTCTATGAATATTTCGATGAGACCATTCTTGTATTTATTTATTTTGGATGAAAATAGCAATTTAAAAATTTTGCAAATCTTTTTCATAAGATTTATTTATAAGTACAATTTGACTTTGTTCTTAAACAAGCAAAGAATATTCTTAAATGTTTTTAAGAAACATGTTTATTATATGGAAGATGATTTTGTGATTATATTGCCCATTGAGTGCTTTAAGAATTCTGGTCGATACGCTTGATCAACGTGATTAATCTATTTATGTGATAAATTAAATATTACATAAAGTAATTAACTTAAAGATAATTACTTTATTTAAAAGTAATTATTTAATGATTAAAGTTGATTAAGTGATTAAGAATAATCTCTTATTGTAATTTTATTAATTAAATGGTAATTAATTAAGGATTAATTAACTATGTAATTAACTTAAGGTTAATTAATTATTGTAATTAATTAAGGAAAATTAATATAATGGTAAGGATTAATTAAATTATTAATTAAGGAAAATTGTTTAAAGGATAATTAAATAACTAAAGGCTAATTATTTAATGATTAAAGAATGATTAAATTATTAATTAAAGGTTAATTAATTAATAATTAAAGGTTAATTAATTTATTATTAAAGGATAATTAATTAATATGGTTTGTAATTAATTAATGTTAATTAACCAGGATAAGTAATTAATCCTATTTAGATAAATTAAATAATTAATTAATCTTACTTATGGATGTTTGAATTTTAATGGATGCTAAATTATTTGATATTCCTGATATATTATGCTTTGTGTTATGAATTATTTTGGTGTGATCTGTGATGTAATTTATTTATCTATAATAAATTTATATTATTTATCTATGAATCTGTGAATGAAGATAAGCGTTATAGTATTATACCGCTTATCGAATATTGCTGTGATTGAATCTATGATGATTAATGTTGTTGCACTATTGGGTAAAACCCCTGGACTACACCATACATACATAAATATGGATTGCACGAAGAAATTGGTTAAGTCACAGAATTTTAAAATGGTTTTAAAAGATAATTTTTTTTTTGAATCCAAAATAGTTTTGGAATTGGAATTGAAAGCTTTTGAAAAGGGATTTCAAAAAATAAAAGTTATTTTGAATAACTTAATAAAGTTTTGAAATTTAAATAATCAAATATTGAATTGAATTCAATGATTTGGGAATTATGGTTTGAAAAGATTGTACAACTTATAAAGGTGTTTATATGGGTTTTTGACCATTTAAAAAGTATTGTTTTGAGAATTTAAATCCGAGTTTTATACTTGAATGGCTTTAACTTATATAAATGTAATCAATTTTTCCCAAAACGAAAACTATTTGTTTTCAAATAATAAAAGCTTTCATATAAGGAAAGGATTTCCGATTTGTACCCAAAGATTTCAAGTTTTAAATGAAAGCGTGAATTGTTTTGAAAGCTATGAAGGAAGCTTTGTAAAAGATTGTTAAACTTTGTTTTGAAATCGAAGAGTATTTTGAATGGTGTATCTTTTAAAAGATTTGAATTGGAAACGGTTTTGAAAGCAATAAATTAAATCTTTGATTTAAAGATTGGATGAGTACTCTAATTTGAAATGGAATTGTTTTGAAAAGCCGTAAATAAATCTTTGTGAAAGATGGGTAAACTTTGTGAAGTGAATCTTTTGTTTAAAAGATTTGAAAAAGGTAATTTGTTTAAACCATTTGAAAGAAATGTTTTGGACTTTAAGTTGTGACTTAGCCAAAATCCCATTATCCATATGTTTTAAATATTACACTCGTTATTCGCTTTAGCCGGGAGAGGACCTTTGTGTCATATAACCCATTTCGAATAGTATAGAACGTTATGGATAGCATTTGAAGACCGATGGTGAAGACCGGGTATTTATGAGAACAATAGGATAACCTATCGATTGTCTCTGCACTGAGTCGTGCCGGTAACGAGATTTCCTAAGTGATGGGAAGTCCGATCGGGATTGTGAATACCCGGATTTGCAAGGGCTTCTTTGGAAGTGCCTTCGGTTCTGTTCGAACCCGGAATAGACTTGTATGGATGTATGTCTGACATTACACTTTGAGATGTAACCCTGGTTCCTATCAAATACATTTCTGTTTGGTGGCGGAGATTTATTCTCTAAGCTTAACACCCTTCTCTGAGACGTACGAGCTCAGAGGTTATGTAGTTGATGGTTACTAGTAATACATTCCTAATTTGGTAATGTGGCATACTAAGTGCTGCTGATCATTTGTTGATCAAAGCATGACTTTGTGAAAAAGTGTAGCTTTATGGACGTGACTTCGTCGAGCCTCACAACCCGGTAATGGTCGAAACAGGAAAGATGCGGCAAGGTTATGTGGGTCGCGTCCTTTAGGGTATGTCATTCCCTTCTAGAAAAAGGTGGTATCATGGTATGGACCCCAAATACTTAACCTATGTGGTTGCTGCAATTTCATTACTGTGTGGTTGTTGCTTTGTGATTGAGGGCCTTGGATAAAGGTCGCAAACGACCGGGGGGTGGCATACTCGAGTAGTAGTTACCTAGTTACAGAGGTAACCCGGCCTTGTGTTGGCAGAGAGCTGGGTAGGTTCTCGGGACATCCCTCCGGAGGCGTACCCATGTGGCAATAGGAAGTTCCTTAGCCTGACCAGTTGTTGAAATCCAATCAAACGATACGAGCCCTTTACGATTTCAATTTTATAACCTGCCACCTCAGGTGGTAGCTATAGCTGGAATAATATAATGGTACCTATGCTGGCTAAGATTAATATTATACTTTCGAAAGGTTTTCCACTATGCACTAATAATAATATCAAAAATAATTTTCACGTATCAAGCATTTTTGACTGTCATAAGGAGAAATCTCCTCCATGTCTGCATTTGCATTTGCATGTATGTGGCAGGAGGCCTTATGGCAGTTTCATTTTCTAAAAAGCATTGCAGATTTTAATTTTAAATTCTTTTGTTGTTTGTCTTAAAGATAAACTGTTTTTGTTTGCTCATATGAGTCTCATGATTGATCCGGAGTTTATTGTTCCCTACCTAAACTCTGGGTGCCCACAATTTTCCACATGGGCAGTCTAGAGTTGGGTTTTTCAGATAGTAGATATCGATTCAGTAGCCTTCAGCTTTTTCTTTGGAATTCTATGGAGACTTTGGATATTGAAGTCTTTGGTTAGGACGACTGACCTTGCTTAGCTTGGTACAACTTGATGGTGGTTCGAGCTATCTATGGAGACTACTGATATTGGTGTATCTTCTGGAGTTTCAAGTTCTAGTTATTTCCGCTGCTAGTTCATTGGTGTTTTCGCGGTAGCATTTCATTGTATCTCTGATATCGATCATTGTTGTATATTTGGATATTGTATCGTTGGAGTTGCATATGATATTCATTCTTTTCTTCTGCTATGTTGTTATACTAAATGTGTTATAAGCTCCGGCGAACCAGATTCGACGTTTGGTTCTACGACATTTGAATACGGGTGACGTATCCGGTGCCGATTTTCGAAGGTCCAGTCAGGGTCGTTATATTTGGTATCAGAGCTGAAGGTTGAAAATTTAGCTTTTAGAGTATAACACATTAAGTAACTCATTAGAGATAGTGTGAAGTATACCTTAGAATGAGTATTCCCTAAGATATCCGTTTGTGTGCCTCAGTAAATTCTTTTACTATCCGCTGATAGTGAGTATGAGTGCAAGAAGAGGACGAGATAGGGGACAGAGGAGTACCACTACAAATGGTCAATACCTGTAACAACAACGGAAATAACCTTTTCTAGAAATCTCCTTTGATTCGATTTCAATTCTTTGATTGGCTTTGTAGCAGCTCGAGGGAGAAGCTTTGGTATGGTGGTGGCCCTTACGAATTGTGTAGATAAGTTCCTATTTCGTATTTTCTTCATCGGTTCCCTATTAGCTTTTTGTTTTAAACTTTAATGCATTTAAAATTCTATTTAAAATAAATTAATGAATAAAATATAAAGATTTGTATCGATAAAACGATTTCGGTTAAAACCAAAATTTGAAATTCTGTAGTAATTTCTTGTGAATATCAAAATCCGAAGAGGGACAAGTTGATGTATATTTTGAATTACTCTGACCTGAATTCGGAATCCATACCTAGTGTTTAAGGATTGTGGAATTTTTAATCCATTTATTTTTTCTGTTGGGTCCAGATATATTCTACAGACGATTAGTTATCCCTTCGAACTAATCAATGCCCATGCATGTTCGTAGATCTGGTGACCCGAGTATCTTGTAGTAATGTATGAGTTCGTTCTCATATCTATTGATGATATTCTGATTTGGTAAGCCAAATGCAGAGTAAGTATTCAGTTTGATTTGGAAAGCTATATCTTTGTGGATACATCTATCTTTGTGTCTCCCTAGCAAATTTCGGGGACGAAATTTTCTTAAGGGGGGAATTGGTAACATTCTTGGATGTTAGCTAAAAATAATTTGATAATTAATTTAACCTTTGGAATTAAACTTTGGAATATTTGGTAATTAATATAAAATTTTGGGAATAAAATGTATATTATATTTGAATTTTCCAAATTAATAAGATGAATGTTTATTTATTTATGTAAATGGATTACAATTTAAATTGATTTTGAAATTTAATTAGTATAGTAAAAGTGAATATTTTTGATTTGAAATTTAATAGAAATATATTGCAAAAAATTGGATTTATTTTGAAATTAATATAGAAATTAAGTTTCAAAACATTTCTTATTTTATAAAAAAAAGAGTCATATAGTTATAAATAATTGGATAAAATGTATATATACATATATATATGATCAAAACATACTAAAAGGTTTATCTTTTGGAAATAAATAAGAAAACATACATATGTAGAATTGGCTTGTAAATGCGTAAATTTAGATTAAGTAAGGTTTAAATTATAAATCATAAATTTAATTGAATAAAGGTTTTTAACATAATATTGCTTATATTAACAAGTGTAATAAAAGTAATAAGTATTTTGTACATTTGTAAACATAAGAATATAATATAAGGTAATATTAAAAAAAAAACATAAGATAAATGTTTAAATTAGAAAGTAAATAGTACAGAATTTTATAAAAATTTATACATGGAAAATGGTTACAAATGTAAAATAATAATAATAAATGTTTAAACAAATGTAAGCTTACTTTAGCATGCAAAGGTACAAGTGTAAACATAATCAAACAAGTGGCAAACTTCTTTCTCTTAAAAATTTAAAATGTAATATAATGCATAAGAGAAAAATTCAGGCCAATGCATGTCTTCAAAATTCTTTCATATTCAACCTGAAACCAGAAAGTGAAACTCAAACCGAAACAAAATCAAAGCCTGAAAGCAAGATCAAAATCAAGGAAATCAGCTTCCAGTTTAACCAGATCAAAATCTGTGAAGCTTACAACCTCAAGTTTTCAACCTGGAAATGAAAGATCAAACTATAACTCTGATCAAACAAAGCAAAGATCAGAAAGTAACTCAACAGAACAGCTTCAACAGGAATTCAAATAATTACAACTTAAGCAAGCACCCTGATTCAAAGGCCTGGAACAAAAATTTAAAGCATATGCAAGATCAAGGCAATCATGTTCAGATTCAAGGAGTAAAATCGAATAACAAATCAAAACAGTTCAACATCAAAAATCAAAGATTGTTTCCAGACATTCAAATTCAGATTTCAGGCTCAAAATCATTCTCTGTTCCTCTCTGTTCCAAGTACAGGTGAGCAAATCTATCTATAAAACTTGAATCTGGATTATGCTCACAGAAATTGTTTTGTATGAATATGAATTTGATCGTATGCTTGATGTATTCAAAGATATGTGGGTATGCATGAATGAGTACAGGCATATTCACTCTGTTAAAAAATATACAGACTTATGGTAAGTTTAAGACTAAATTCCTCTAGTTCTAATCCTTTTTAGAATTCGAGATACAAATAAAAAGTGACTACATCAACCAGATCTTGGTTTTAAAAATACTATTAAGCATAGTTCATAAGTAATTTTAACCTGGAAGTATGAATTACAGTAAAATTTCAAAGGTATGACAAAAAATTGACTTTAAGGATTTAGTGTTTCACTTGTATAATCTGTTTTGAAATGAAAAGCTATGATTTTTAAGATCAGCTTCATGATTTTAAAATCACTAATCATTGAGGAATCTTATGTTGACCGGAGATGGGAATATGGTCAAATTCTGGTGGTCTACGGCGAACTATAGGTCGTGATTCTTGGTGAAGCTAGCTGGGGCATCGGTGGACTTAGGAAATATATAAATTCAATTTATAAAATACTGTGGCGATAGGAATTTTTCGATCTTGGGTTCGACGGTAGTTTTTGGTTGATGGGATTCTCGAAGGAACTACGTCCAAGCCAAGGCGATTCAAGCGATCGAACTCATGGGAAAAGATTGATGGGTCATTGGGGCACCTTGAGTAAAGACGGCGGAGTTGCTGGTGGTCAGTGGCAATCGGTCGAAGCATTTTAATCAATCGGGTTTAGCTTCAGAAAGTCATTGTCATGCTCGATTTTGGTTTCAGATGATATTGACACTGTTTGGTGGTCATATGGATTGGGGAGGTGGTCGATGACTTCCTGGAAGTGGCGTAGTTTGTCGGAGATGGATGGTTAGTTGGTGCATATGCACAAGCATCATTGCGTATCAGTAATGGCTGAAGGAAGAAGAAAGGGGTGGGGCTCGAAGTGGACTTCGAGGAAGATTGTGTTTGGTTCGAATGTGTTTCCGTGGTTGTTTTGCGAGCGAGTTTCATACTTAAAACAAAATAAATAAAAAAATGGTGGCTCGGGGATAACTCGATGGAAGTTGGAATTTAGCTGGGTTTCACTCGAAGTAAAGCTCGGGTAAATGGAATTCTAGCTCGGGTTTGATTAATCTGTTATCGGATTTAAAGTCTAAAGAAAAAATATGTTTTCAGGCTTTAAAATACAACAGTTCTTTTCAGTTACAAAGTAAATTTTCAATTTAACAAAGTTTCAAAACATATTTAAACTAAATAAGTTTCCAAAGGAAAATAAATGAAGTTTCAAATTTTAAACAAGTTTTAAAATAAGGTTTTAAGGAATATAAACTATGTTTTCAAATGTTAAAATATTAAGCAAGTTTTCCATGGGTTTAAATTTTAAAAGTTAAATTATTTTAGACACGTTGGTTTATTTCATTTTGTATTAAGTTGATTATCTTATTAAATCTTCGATTATTTTCAAATATAATTAAAATGAAATCACTTAAGGTATGAAGGATGGAAGGTGAAGGTTAATTTGTCAAGGGATTAAATATTTAATTACTTAAAGATTTATTAAACGTGATTAATTAAAGAAAACTTAATCAAAGTGATTAATCTATTTATGTGATAAATTAAAGATTACTTAAGGTAATTAATTTAAAGATAATTACTTAATTTAAAAGTAATTATTTAATGATTAAAGTTGATTAAGTGATTAAGAATAATCTCTTATTGTAATTTTATTAATTAAATGGTAATTAATTAAGGATTAATTAATTATGTAATTAACTTAAGGTTAATTAATTATGGTAATTAATTTGGGATAATTAATTTATAAGGACTAATTAAATTATTAATTAAGGAAAATTGTTTAATGGATAATTAAATAATTAAAGGATAATTATTTATTCATTAAAGAATGATTAAATTATTAATTAAAGGTTAATTAATTGATAATTAAAGGTTAATTAATTTATTATTAAAGGATAATTAATTAATGTTAATTAACCAGGATAAGTAATTAATCTTATTTAGATTAATCAGATAATTAATTAATCTTACTTATGGATGTTTGAATTTTATAGGATGCTAAATTGTTTGATATCCTAATATATTATGCTTTGTGTTATGAATTGGTTTGGTGTGATCTGTGATGTAATTTATTTATCTATGATAAATTTATATTATTTATCTATGAATCTGTGAATGAAGATAAGAGTTATAGTATTATACCGCTTATCGAATATTGCTGTGATTGAATCTATGATGATTGATATTGTTGCACTATTGGGTAAAACCCCTGGACTACGCCATACAAACACAAATATGGATTGCATGAGGAAATTGGTTAAGTCAAAGATTTTTAAAATGGCTTTAAAAGATATATTTTATTTGAACCCAAAATAGTTTTAGAATTGGAATTGAAAGCTTTTGAAAAGGGATTTCAAAAAATAAAAGTTATTTTGAATAACTTAATAAAGTTTTGAAATTTAAATAATCAAATAATGAATTGAATTCAGTGATTTGGGAATTATGGTCTAAAAAGATTATACAAGTTATAAAGGTGTTTATATGGGTTTTTAACCATTTAAAAGGTATTGTTTTGGGAATTTAAATCCAAGTTTTATACTTGAATGACTTTAACTTATGTAAATGTAATTAGTTTTTCCCAAAATGAAAACTATTTGTTTTCAAATAATAAAAGCTTTCATATAAGGAAAGGATTTCCAATTTGTATCCAAAGATTTCAAGTTTTAAATGAAAGTGTGAATTGTTTTGAAAGCTATGAAGGAACCTTGGCAAAAGATTGTTAAACTTTATTTTGAAATCGAAGAGGACTTTAAATGGTGTATCTTTTAAAAGATTTGAATTGGAAATGGTTTTGAAAGCGATAAATTAAATCTTTGATTTAAAGATTGGATGAGTTAATCCAATTTGAAATGGAATTGTTTTGAAAAGCCGTAAATAAATCTTTGTGAAAGATGGGTAAGCTTTGTGAAGTGAATCTTTTGTTTACAAGATTTGAAAATGGTAATTTGTTTAAACCATTTGAAGGAAAGGTTTTGGACTTTAAGTTGTGACGTTACCGAAATCCCATTATCCATGTGTTTTAAATATTATGCTCATTATTCGGTTTAGCCGGGAGAGGACCTTTGTGTCATATAACCTATTCCGAATAGTGATACGATGTTATGGATAGCATTTGGAGATCGGTGGTGAAGACCGGGTATTTATGAGAACGATAGGATAACCTATCGATTATCTCTGCATTGAGTCGCACCGGTATAGAGATTTCCTAAGTGATGGGAATCCGATCGGGATTGTGAATACCCAGATTTGCAAGGGATTCTTTGGAAGTGTCTTAAATTCTGTTCGAACCCGTAAAAGACTTGTATGGATGTGTGTTTGACATTACACTTTGAGATGTAAAGCTGGTTCCTATCAAATACATTTCTATTTGGTGCCGGAGATTTATTCTCTTAGCTTAACACCCTTCTCTAAGACGTACGAGCTTAGAGGTTATGTAGTTGGTGGTTACTAGTGATACATTTTCAATTTGGTAATGTGGCATACGAAGTGTTGCTGATCATTTGTTGATCAAAGCATGACTTTGTGAAAAAGTGTAGCTTTGTGGACGTGACTTCGTCGAGCCTCACATCCCGGTAATGGTCGAAACAGGAAAGATGCGGCGAGGCTATGAGGGTCGCGCCCTTTAGGGTATGTCATTCCCTTCTAGAAAAAGATTGTATCATGGTATGGAGCCTAGATACTTAACCTATGTGGTTGCTGCAATCTCATGACTGTGTGGTTGTTGCTTTATGATTGAGGGCCCACGGATAAAGGTCGCAAACCACCGGGAGGTGGCATACTTGAGTAGTAGTTACCTAGTTACAGAGGTAACCCGACCTTGTGTTGGCAGAGAGCTGGGTAAGTTCTCGGGACGTCCCTCCAGAGGCGTACCCACATGGAAATAGGAAGTTCCTTAGCCATACCATTTGTTGGAAATCCAATCAAACTATATGAGTCCTTTACGATTTCAATTGTATAACCTGGCACCTCAGGTGGTAGCTATAGCTGGCATAATATAATGGTACCTATGCTGGCTAAGATTAATGTTATACTTTCGAAAGGTTTCCCACTATGCGCTAATAATAATATCAAAAATGATTTTCACGTATCAAGCATTTTTGACTGTCATACGAAGAAATCTCCTCCAAGTCTGCATTTGCATTGCGTGTGTGGCGGGGGGCCTTATGGCAGTTTCATTTTCCAAAAAGCATTGCAGGTTTCAATTTTAAATTCTTTTGTTGTTTGTGTTAAAGATAAACTGTTTTTGTTTGTTCATACCAGTCTCGTGACTGACCCGGAGTTTATTGTTCCCTTCCTAAACTTTGGGTCCCACAATTTTCCACACGGGCAGTCTAGAGTTGGGTTTTTCAGATAGTAGATATCGATTCAGTAGCTTTCAGCTTTCTCTTTGGAATTCTTTGGAGACTTTGGATATTGAACTCTTTGGTTAGGACGACCGACCTTGCTTAGCTTAGTACAACATGATGGTAGTTCGAGCTATCTCTGGAGACTGCTTGTATTGGTGTTTCTTTCGGAATTTTAAGTTCCAGTTGTTTCCGTAGCTAGTTCATTGGTGTTTCCTCTGTAACATTTCATTGTATCTTTGAGATCGATCATTGTTGTATATTTGGATATTGTATCATTGGAGTTGCATATGATATTCATTCTTTTCTTCAGCTGTGTTGTTATACTTAATGTGTTATAAGCTCCGGCGAACCCGATCCGACGTTTGGATCTGCGGCATTTGAATACGGGTGACGTATTCGGTGCCGATTTTCGAGGGTCGAGTAAGGGTTGTAATAAATATTATGATTTAAAAATAAAAGATTTGATAGTATTATAACTGGAACTCACTTTATAAAAAGTAGGTAATGTACAAATGACTTTGTAAAGGAAATCGTACTTGAACAAAAATTTGAGTTGGCATTTATGAGGTTTATAACCAAAAGAAAAGATCTTTGAAGTATATTTGAAATATAAAGTGGAAATTATATAAGTATGAAGTGATCGGAGAAATTATTCAAATTGAAAGAATAGTCTTATATATATATATAAGAATGATTTTATAAGAATGAAACTAAAAGGGTTTTTGGAACCCATGGATTTTAAAAGGTTTTTAGTTTTGGCAAAAAGCAAATTTTATGAATTTGGGAAGCCAAGTTTGAGAATTATTGATTTTGAGAAATTGATTTTGTGTGAATAGGATTTTATATGTGATACATATAAAGAGTACGATTTGAAAGATACTATATGTGTATAGTATAAAATGTTTTCAGAATGCTATGGGGAAAAAGTGCTTCCATTTAGAGTTGAAACTTATAGTAGGAGATCCACGGGGTGGTTCTGCCTTGACCCCTAAGAGGGGTTCTAAATTTTAATCCCAGAGGACGTCAAGACTAAACTGTAGTTGCTGTGGAATGTGGTTAGGGTAGCGTAAGTCAAGGGTGCTGATGCTTACAAATACATTAGGGTTATGCTGTGACGGAAGTGTAACTCTGGTGTAATTACGATCCACCGCCTTCCATTGCGTAATTCGAGGGGCGGTGATTTCCTAAAGTCTATATTTAATTTCGCTTGGAGAGCGATGTAACATCGGTAGATTACGATCTATGTGGTCCATAGTGAAAATCGTGTGGTAGTGAGTGCCTACAGGCTACATTGGGACTCGACTGATGCAGTTTGTGATCTATGTGGTGAAGTTTCATTTGGCAACGAAATTCGAGGGCGTTGATGCCTGCAGTTACATGGTTTTTTCCGTGATGGCAACGTAACCCTGGGTGTAGCTGCGATCTATGGCAGTTCCATGGCGAAATCGAGGGTTGCGGATGCCTACAGTTTTCTATGGATTTCATTGGGATGGCGACAAAATCGTCATGCTAACTGCGACCCATGGAGGAGGTGATGATTTCCAGGGCATTCTCACAGAAGTTTTTTTAAAGTATTTTCACTGGGTGTTGAAAATGGGTTCACTAAGTACTTATAGATTTTCAGTCTTGCTCCTGATTAACGTATGACTGGATTTCCGTGAGAACAAGGATGGACTTGTTGAGACATCGAGTTATAAAAAGTATTTATATAAAACTAGTCCGGTAATACTACAAATTTTAAAGTGTTTTGAAATTGTATAATTAAAGAAGAAAGAGTTAAAATGCTTAAGAAGTTTTAACTAATAATAATACTCATCAAATTAAATTTTTCACTTCGTTCCTTTTCGAGGATGAAAAGTTCTAAAGGGGGAGGAATGTGACGCTCCGGATTTTTTTACCATCGATATTAGGCGATTAAT
The DNA here is from genome assembly GCA_030765085.1 of Allium cepa. Taxonomy (NCBI): domain Eukaryota; kingdom Viridiplantae; phylum Streptophyta; class Magnoliopsida; order Asparagales; family Amaryllidaceae; genus Allium; species Allium cepa. Next base: position 10,269,379 of record CM060942.1, read on the forward strand.
CGATTTAAATTATCAGAATAGTAATTTTGATGGATCGAACAAATGAATTTCTAATAATTTAAAAATATCTGGACATATATATATAAATTGATTTAAAACTATAGTAAATGTTGAATTATAAAATATTTGGATATGATAAATCTTATAGGAAATAAATATTTTATTCTGGCTATTAAATACTTATTTATATGTACATATATGTATTTTAAAAGAAGACTATGAATTGGAAATTCAGAAAAATAAATCTCTTAAGAATATTTAAATATAAAACTCTACCCTATTAACACTCAATATATATATATATATATATATATATATATGATTATAAATCAAGTGATGACACTTAAGCTTGAAATAAAAATAAAATATAATACAAATATATGTTTAAATAGGGATAAGAGCATAAAAGTAACTTACATTGTTGTATGAAACATAAGTAAAACATATAAAATTAAATATGGTAATATATGAATGTATTTATATATATATATATATATATATATAAGGCAAACAAGACAAAGAAATACTTGTATACATATGTATGAGATATGTTTATACGTAAGAATGGATATGTTTGTAACAAAAATGGAGGCAAAATTTCAACTCAAGCAGACAAAATCTTTTTATCAATGACGGGCATTTAATGTTCAAGCATACAAGGTTTCATATCAAGCATATAATACATCTAGTCAAGCATGAGATCAAATCAGGTCATAGCAAAATTTCTGACCAAAGAAAAGAAAATATAAAATTAAAAGCCCGCATATGTACAGACCCCTATGTTCCTTGTACACTTCCACCCGTATATACACACACATATCTATCACTGTTTGGTTGCCTTCATATACACATCCTACCTCACATATAAAAAGTATATATACAAGATCTGCCATTAAACAAAACAAAAGAAGGTTTAAAAACGTAAGGAAGCAAGCAGTGCTCCGTTTCAAGAAAAAAGGTGAGTAAACACTTATCTTTGTTAACTGAATATTACTTGTATGTGTATATATAACTGTGATTTGGATGGATCAGTATCCTAGGTAAGAGTGGATGCATCTGATATGTGTGCATGTGTATGTATGAATGTGGGATATGATAAGTCCACCATAACATAATTGTTCTTCAAATAGCTGCTATGTTCATAGTTTGGTTAAAACAGTAAAAAAAAGTTCACCTTTAAAAAAAAAATAACTCAACACCTTTTTTGTTTTAAATCATGAAACCAAATGGAAGTTGTTTTTTTTATGTATAGAACAACTCAAAACTTTTTTTCACTCAAACTATCAAGCAGGAAAGGAGAGGAAAATATGTAACAGTATGTGGGTTGGTTTTGTTAAAATTTGATTTGCATAGCTTAATACATGGATCGTATAAACATGATCGTTACCGAAAAATATGATTTTTATGATGGGTTTAGGAGTTTTTTCGTGTAATGTGGAGGCAGATAAGGAGAGATGAACAGAATTTGGGTTTTTGCCAAATTCCGATGACCTAGCAAATTTCGTGGTATGATAGTTGGTGTGGGGGTGGCTCAGGTAGCGGTGCGTTCATGAAAATAGTACAACGATTTTTAGTCCCGAGGATAGGCCCGATAAGCTCGACTTAGGGTTTAAGGTGGGTTCGTGGTTGGCTTCGCTTTCGAATGAATGGAAACGTGGGGTTGGCGAACGAGGTGTGCGGCCCTAGGGGAAAGGTGGAGGAAGGCATGGCGTAGCTTTTGGCCGAGCTCAAGGGTGAACGGAGGGACGAGGTGGTGGAAGTATGCTGTTTCGTTCTGGGTTGGGGGTTAGGTGTTCGGTTTTCGAGCATGGAGATCGGTGGTGGAGCTAGGGGTAAGGGTCAGCAGTGACTTACAGGGGTGGTGGGCGTCGAAGTATGGCGGTGGACGACAGTGTGCACATGCACATGCACGGCTACGTGAATTTCCTTGACTTTGTATTGAAAAGGATAGGTAGGAGCTGGAGAAAGTAGAAGGAAGAAGGGAAGAGAATGGACCGAAAAGAATTGGAGCAGGAAGAAATAAAATAGGAAAAAGAAAACTTAAAGAAAAGAAAAGAAGAAAAAAAGGGAAAGAAAGAAAAAGTAAAAGAAAAGAAAAGGGAAGAGAAAAGAAAATAAAAGGAAATGAACAAAAAATAAGTAAGAAGAACAGTAAAAGAAAAGAAAAGAGAAAAATAAGGGAAGAAAAATAGAAAGAAGAAAAAAAGAACCTTTCAATATTTTAAGCTAAAATTATCTTGAGTAAAGCAAAATTTAAATTATTAAAGTAAGCGATTGATTTGGTTGGAAATTAATTAAATTTTAAGTTAATAAAATAAGACATCTATTAATTGGATTTTTGATTTTAATTAGCTACTTTATTTTTCTTATTTATTCGTAGTTGATTTGATTAGGAATATAAATGAATTCAGTTAATTAAAGTTACTTAATCCTGATGTGTAATTAGTGATATTGTTATAGATCGTTGATTGAGTCAACAATCTATATCTAGGTTTGGTCCTATTGAATATTATTTCAAATACCCTTGTCTATACCATCTAGGGGTCAGATATGTTAATAGTAGATTAAAAATGATGATACAGTCTATTTAAAATAAAATCTGCAATAAATTCCCAAGGTTGAATTTGGTTAACTAGATAGTAAATTGTTTTTTTAAACAATTTAACCCATTTAAATTTATTACTTGAATTCGAAGAGTCCGGAATCAGATATCAATGATATTCGAAACCACTTTGATTTAATTAGCATCGCAAATCTTTACGAGTTTGAGTTTTAAGCCTAATAGGATGGAGTTGAATAAATTAAGGAAATCCGACTATTTTAAATAAGCGACTGTACCTAGATATTATTTAAACATCAATGGATTTTTGTAACAAGCATTGGCTCTAACCAGATTAAAACTCATATCATTGTACGAGTTACCCGGGTTTACAAAGAAGCATTTTAACTTATGTATTTCATATTAAATGGGTTTACTGATGCTGGTTTCCAGCTTGACTTGGGTGTTACTTCGTTGTAATGCTCGGGTCAGAGCGACTATTACAGATTTTTTTGGTTAGGACGTTTGAAGCTTAGGAGACGAGCTGGATGGCAGAGATGTATTGATTTTATTCCGCTGTGTATTTTAGATTGTATAGTCAGTGTATTGGGACAAGTTATTATAACCGTCTAGATTTTTTTTACTCTAATATCTTGCATGTGTATTGACAGTTACAGCTTTTCTTTGTATAAATGCTGTTATTTCATATTATATTTTTTCCGCTGCGATTGTGAGATTCTATGCTGTTGTTTCTATTTCTTCTTCTATCTCCTTTCTTCTAAGCCCTAACCGTTTGGGATTTCCGGCGCTCAATTGCTCGGCACTCTATATAGTGAACGTATTAGTGTCGATTTTCGTGGTCGAAAATCCTTCGGACCGCTACAATTTTACTTTACTGTAGACATTATATATGTAGCGTATTGTACTATGTATGTAGATAGTTTATCGGATCCTCAAAGGATGGAATCCCAACATTTCTTTGGGTTATAAAGCATTTACTTAACATTTTACTTGAATTTGATTTATCTGCATAAGAATGTTAATCCTGATTCGAGTGTTTTGTTTTGCTTTACGCTCGGGTCAGCCCGAGTGTCGCATTTTGAGGTTCATCTTTTGGAGCTTGGAGGTCGTTTGGAAGACCTATCTTATCCTTTCACTTTCATTTATTTCTGTTATTTCAGTTGTATGTTTAGACTTGTCAGTTAATTTTATGTTAGTGGCTTTTATGTATTGGGATTTCTAATGTATTCTGTTTTGGACTATGTTATTTCTGTAGTAGACTAATGAACTGCTATTTATCTTTACGTTGTTTGTTGTAAATTTTGTCTGCGATTCTTTGATTGATTTACTAACTATATATGCTAAGTTATGCCAAATAAATATATTAACAATCTATTATTTGGAGAGATTCAAGTCTGACATTGTCGATTTGAATGGTTTGAAATGGAATCTATTATTTGGAGAGATTCAAGTCTGACATTGTCGATTTGAATGGTTTGAAATGGCAGGTCGTTCCAGTTGGTATCAGAGCTCTTGTTTTGGAAAACATAGCATATGGAGTAAAAAATCATTAGAGATATGGTAGCTATACCCTTGAATGAGTTGAATTGATTACTTAGTCATATCCGTTCGTGCTTGAAATCCTGAATTAGAGTTCCCTTTAATTAGGGTTTCTTTTGGATTTTAATCTGTATTCGTGTTTTGAAATTAAATTCTTGTTTTTCCAGATGAGTAACTGTAGGAATGTTCGTGGTAGGGGTCATGGAAATGCTCCTGTACCACCAGTTCCCCCTGCACCGCCTGTTGTTGCTCCTATTGTCGCGCTTATTCAGCCTGTTTGATTCACTCAGCTTTGTAAGGAGTATTCTCAACTTGGAGGTACTAAGTTCACTGGAGCCGAGAGCATTATTGAGGCCCAGCAATGGCTAAAAAATCTTGAGAGGATCTTCACTGGACTTGAGATCACTGATGCCCAGACGCATCATCTAGCTACTTGGCAGTTAGAGGAGTCCGTCCAAGATAGGTGGGAATATGTTACTGCTCAGATTGTTGAGACTAATATCACTTGGCAGCAGTTCAGATGAGATTCTTAGTTGTCTTCCCTAGCCTATTTTTGTTGAATCTGTTCCTTTGAATTTATTTCTTTAAACATTATCCATGTCTTATGTTAGATCCATTTCTTTCCAGGGATGCTTTGTGGCCAAGTGGATGCTCGAAGCTGGGAAACCTCAGTTATATGGGGCATTCATGGATCTTGAGTAGGGTGACTTGACTTTTGCTGAGTATGAGAGGAAGTTCAATGAACTTTCCAGGTTGGGTACCGGTTTGGTTAACAATTAGCTCAATAAGAATGAGAATTTTATTCATGGTGCTCGCCTAGAGTATTATGATAGCTTGATCAGTCATGTTCATGGCACTTTAACTTCTTTGATAAATATGGCTACCAGATTTGAGAAACCTACTTCCAAGGGTAAGCAGGAAATTTCAGCATCTCCGGGTACTTCCAGTGGTCCTAAGAAGAGGAAGTTCAACTTCCAGTAGCAAAAGAAGAATTGGTAGAATACCCATGGTATTGGATCTGCTCCTCAAAAGCGATCTCTTGATCTTTATTCTATCATTTGTTTCAAGTACGAACAGAAGGGTCACTAAGCAAACAACTATCCATCTCCTACCAGTACTGTTGTTCCTCCACCTCAGGCTACCAGAACCAACCTTTGCCACCTTTGTCTCCAACCTGGCCATTTCAAGAATAGCTGTCCCACTAAGTAGAGAAGCAAGACATCTAGAGTCTTCTCCATGACTTCTTCCACTCCTCCTCCTCCTCCTGCTAGTGATAACCAAGGTACTCTTCAGAGTTCATTTTCTTTGCCAGGTTGTCCTGTTCGAGTTTTATTCAACACTGATGCATCTCATAGTTTCATATCTGTTAATCTCTGTAATAAATTCAAGCATATTTTGCAACCTCAATTGGCGACTTCATTATTGCTGTGACTAATCCCATCGGTGGTCCCACTAATCTATGTATGATTTGTAAAGGAGTGAAATTCCTTTACAACTTGCATCGATTCACCGGAGATTTCTATGTTTTGGGTTTCGATGCATTTGATATTTTACATGGAGGTGATTATTTAAAGCGTTACGATGCTGTCATTTCTTGTAAAGCCCGGACCGTTTCTCTAGTGAACGACCTGGGAAATTCTCTTGTGATTATTTGTCGAATGCCTCAGGATTATGCAGGCAGCTTTATCTTTTCTATTAATGCTATGCCTAGTGATCTTGACTCCACCCCAATAGTCAGGGAATATCATGATGTTTTTGGTGAAGTCACTTCTTTGCCTTCCAAGTAAGAAATTGAATTCCGCATTGATCTTATTCCGAGTGCTCAACCTATTGTTCTCCCTCCCCTACGGATGGCGCCGAAAGAGAAGGTTGAGTTGAAGAAGCAGATTAAGGGTTTGTTCTCTAAGGTTTGATTAGGCAGAGATTTTTGAAATGGGGGTGCTGTTGCGGTCTTTGTCGCCAAATCTGATGGTTCTCTGAGGATGTGCGTTGATTATAGAGATCTGAACAAGCTTACTCTCAAGAACCGATATCATATGCCTCGCATTAGTGATATGTTCGATCAGCTCTATGGAGCTAAAGTATTCTCGCAGCTTGATCTTGCCACCGGTTTTCACCAACTTCGTGTAGCCGAGGATAACATTCCCAAGACTGCTTTCCAAATAGAGAATGGCTTCTATGAATGGTTAGTCATGCCTTTTGGAATAACTAATGCTCCTGCCTTCTTTGTTGATCTTATGAATCGCTTGTTTCATGATGTTCATAACAAGTTTTTTTTAGTTTTTATTGATGACATTCTTGCCTTTTCTAAATATAAAAAGGAGCATGAATCTCATTTGAGCTATGTCCTTCAAACTCTTGGGAAACATCAATTGAAAGCCGAATTTTCTTAGTGACATTTTTGGATAGATGAACTCTGATTCCTTAGGAACATTGTTTTAGAGAATGGAGTCTCGATTGACCCGGTTAAGGTCGCCACGGTTAATGTAAGTCTATCCACCTATCTCTTTTGAATTCATTCATTTTATCTCCTTTAAACTTATCCATCTTATCCAATTTGAGGATTGGGAGACACCTAAGACTCATACTGATATTCGTAGCTTTCTGTGCCTTGCCGGCTATTATCAGAGATTTATGTAGAATTTTGCTCGTATAGCTTCACCTCTCACTGCTTTGACTCATAAGAATTCCAACTTAATTAGAATGAGAAGTGTGAAGCTGCATTTAATAAGTTGAAGCAAAAGCTCACCTTTTCTCCTGTTCTCACCATTCCGAATGGGGATGAGGGATTTTCGGTTTATACCAATGCTAGTAAAGAAGGATTGGGTGCTGTGTTGATGCAAGATGGGAAGGTCATAGCTTATGCTAGTCGTCAGTTGAAGCCCCACAAAGCTAACTATGCTACCCATGATTTGGAGTTGCTGGCGGTTGTGTTTGCTTTGAAGTTGTGGAGGCACCACCTTTTGGGAACCAAGTTTGTGCTTTTCACCAATCGCCAGTCTCTTAAGCATATCTTCAAGTAGAAGGTTTTAAACCAGAGGCAAGTTAGATGGCTTGAGTTCTTAGCATCTTATGACCTTGACATCAACTACGTCCCTGGAAAGGCCAATGTTGTGGCTGATGCTTTGAGTCGGAAGAAAGCTTTGTTGTGTCAGATTGTAGTTTTTACTTCTCTTTTGGATCGTATTGCAGATAAGTAGGATGAGGATGCGATTCTTAAGCTTTCAAAAGAGAATATTCGAGATAAGGAAGATGATAATCACAATGAGTTGGGAGCACAAAATGGTCAGAATGGAAGTTTGAGGATTAATGGCCGCATTTGTGTTCCTAATGTGGATGGTTTGAGACAAGAAGTTCTTAAGGAGGATCACCAGTCTAGACTCTCCATCCATCCTAGTATTACGAAGATGCTTCAGGATATGAAGAAGTTGTACTGGTGGAATGGTATGAGGCAGGACATTTCTATCTTTGTTAGGTTAAGATTCCCATTAGGAAGTGGGATCAGGTTTCAATGGATTTCATCGATGGTCTACCGAGGAAGAGAAGAGGTAACAAGAGTATTTGTGTAGTTTTCGATTGATTAACCAAATCCACCCATTTCATTTCGGTCAATTCGAATCGAATTTCTTCGAGCTTAGCTGAGATCTATATGAGGGTGATTGTCCGTCTCCATGGCGTTCCTTCTAGCATTGTTTGTAATCGTGATCCTATCTTTACCAGCAAGTTTTGGAAAGCTTTTAAAGAAGCTTTAGGTATTCATTTGAACATTAGTACAACTTATCATCCTTAGACTGATGGTCAGAAGGAAAGGGTGAATCAGATTTTAAAAGATCTTCTTCATGCTTTTGTTCTTGATTATGGAGGATCTTGGAAAGATCATCTTCATCTTGTTGAATTCACCTATAACAGCAGTTATCAGGTATGACTCTCTCTAAAAAAATTTTCTTTCAGTCATATTAAGCTTAATCCATATATTAATCTCATTCCTTGAATTCAGGCAAGTATCGAGATGTCTCCACTTGCCGCACTTTACGGACGATCATGCAAATCTCCATCTTGTTGGATTGAGTCTGGTGACCGCTTAGTTCATGGACCTAATGCGATTTTAGAAGCATCTGAGAAGGTTGAGTAGATTAGGAGGAAGATGAAGGTTGCTTAGGATAGGCAGAAGAAGTATGCAGGTAGGCGTAGGAGAGGTTTGGAGTTTTCGATGGGTGACCAGGTCTTTCTCAAGATCTCGCCACTAAAGAATGTAGTTCGTCTTGATCGAAGAGGAGAGCTTACTCCTAGATTCATTGGTCCTTTCAGCATTTTGGAAAGAGTTAGTCCTTCGGCTTATAGAGTTGATTTGCTGGAGAAACTGGTGGGTGTGCACAACGTGTTTCACGTATCTCACCTTTGCAAGTATCTCCAAGATCTTCCTTAATTGTTCAGCTTGCTTTATTAGAGAATTTAGACATCGACCTAAATCTCACCATTGAGAGGAAGCCACTTAGTACTATCATAGAGGTACGAAGCAGCTTCGAAGGATTCCTGTCGGCCTAGTCAAGGTACAATGAGTGCGGATGATCGAGATTGCACCTGGGTAACCGAGGAATCCATTCATACTTCAAATCCTGAATTGTTTGACTCAGCTACTATTTGTTGCTTCTTTATCTTTTCAGTTATTTCTATTCTCCTATCTCGTTCCTTTTCGGAGACGAAAAGTTTTGAGTGGGGGAGAGTGTAACGACCCAAGAATTTTCATCGATTATAACGTAATTAACTAAAATTTTATTGAAAGTTTAAATAATAAAAATTTGAAATAAAAATTTGATATTTGGATTACGTCTATTTAAATATAGTAATTGGTAATTTTTTATTGAAAAATAATAAGTTAAGTTATTTATGAAATTTAAAATATAAATTTAATCAGTTTATTTGGTGGAATTTAAATACTTTCGAAAACTGAATATTTTTTATATAATAAAAATGTAAATCACTTTCTGAGAGAGACAATGTAAATCGTTTTGTCAAATTCGTACTTCTATAGCTCCGCTTATCTTATTTTCTGCATTTTAGCAGCATTTCCGATAGCAGAAATTCGAATTTTTAAACTCGATCGTATCGCTAATATCTGTGTATCATTCAGTTTATCTCGTCATACTAATCTTCGTAGTATATTCATTCCCGTCATTCGATGTCCGTTACGCGATGGAAAGTACCGTATCGGTACTGTATTTGTGTTTTTTTTGTATCCCTGTGCCTTTTAAAATTTCTTGCCGCAAAACTCATCAATCATTGCTTTAATAAATTCCTAAACCACCTTTTGACTCTTACTATTCTTTGGTTTTAACATATATAGCTTTCGTCCTTTCATTGTCACTTAGTACCATTCTCTGAAGACAAACAGGTAATACTTTCTCCTTTATTCTCTCTAATAATGCTTGACTATTTCCAATAGCTGCTTCATGCCAAAAAGGAAAAAAAAACCAAAGTGATACTCGAGCCTCCTTCCTTTTCCCCAAAGCACCCAAGGCATCGTGCCTCCCCCTTTTCCCCGATTAGCATTCGTCTTTTTCAACCCATGCAAACCCACCATAAACCCAAAGTCCTCCTCCCTATTATACGAGACTGACCTAAGACCACAAAATGTTGCCTCGCCTCTCCCCTTCTGACCCGAGCTTCCTCCCTTAAAACACGAAGCCGAACTCAGGCGCATTTCCTTTTGACCCAAATTATGTGACCCAAAAACCATAAGAGAGCAGCCTCTGGCCCGAAGCAGCTGTGCGAGGTCTTCGTGTATATTGAAAATATATATACAGGCTGCGGACATGTGTATATATTTGAATACTATATATATATTATGTTACCTTGTGCTCTGTACCTAGCTGGGATTCTACTCTTGTCAAAAAGTAGATAAGTGACAGCCTGATATTATGGTATACTCTAGTGATTGGATGTATACAAACATGCTGCAAATATTAGCTTGCAGTATATATATATTTTAAAGCCTATTTTGTTCATGTTATATATGGTTGACAGTAGCATATACGCGTGTGTAGCTTATATTCACGTGCATCCATTTTCTACAATTGGAATATGCCCGGGTCATGTATGAGATGCATTATCTTGTATATGTATTGCGTCTATGGTGGCAACATGTATATGCAATTGCTTTCATTGAACCATCGTGCTAAAATCTTTTTTCTTGTCGTGGTTATTTGAAGTGCCGTGCTACGTCCATGTCCGTATTTGTATCCGTACCGGTGCTTTCAATTCCGTCGTTCTCTAGCCAAGGTAGGTGAGCAATCACTCATGATTGATATTCTTATGCTTATTAAATTGATTTCATAGAAAATGACAGTTTAAATGTGCTATTAATGTGAATTATTAATTATTAACCACTAAATATGACATGTTGCTTTTAAATTTGATCACTTCTGTAAATTTACACCGTTATACGTTAATTGAATTTTTTATATAATTGTTATTATTATCGTTCACATATGTCAGTAATTGTTATGTTATTGTTCTCACTCTGCAAGTTCTCTTAGTTTAGAAATCACTATGGGTTGAAATGATACATACCCGAACAAACTTTAGAATATGAGAACATCATTATGGGTTGAAATGATAAACCTAAACGATTTTTAGTTATTATTGAAATTTTGGGATCTCGGGTTGAAATAATATACACTCATAAATATAGAATATTTTGCGGATTGAAATGATAATTATCTGTAACACTTGACCATAGGATAGAAAATTTTATACGGACATCTTTGGTCTATTTTGAAAATGATTTCCAAATATTTGAAAGGAAATGTATGAGTTTGATTTTGAAAAGTAATAAGAATTTTATTTTATTATTGAAAAAAGAGAAAAAAAATTATAACCTTAAAGGTTGATTTTAGGAAATTTTATGAGTTTAATTTAGAAATAATTTGTAAAATTTTACTTATAGTCTATTTCTAAAATATATAAAAATATGACTTTAAATTAGATAAATAAAAAGTTAAATTTATTTTTATTGCATAAAATAAATTCTATTTAATATATAGATATTTTTTTAAAGGTTTGTTTAATTTATTCACTTAATGTAACATATTTTTTTAACTAGTTGTAACGTAATTTAATAGAGATCCATTCAAAATTGAATGATTTGAAAATGATTTATAACTTGTCTTAACGAAGGTGAGTAAGGAATACTTCAAAGGTTAAATAGTATAACAATTGAATATTCGTTTTGATTTAAATTTATTTGAGATTTTATTTAAGTATTTATAAAGTGATTTCATAAATGACCACGATATGAAATAAGCGTTTGGTTGTTAAAGAGACCGGGATCAAATATTGCCATACTCTATGTCAATATCGAAAACCACCTTAACAACTGTGCATGTGGTGGAGATTAGAGAATGAAGTAGGATAGTTTGGCGAACGATTCTGTATGGTATTTACATAGCCCTGACTCCCGTGAACCAGCTTGATGTGTCTAAAATAGGAGCTATAATGGGCCAAGTAGGGTCATTCCACCTATTGAACACATTCCTTCGAAACCGTATCTATTGCTTTTGTGATCAATTAGTGTGCACACCTTTGATTTGGAGTGTGTCACGAGGTGGACGGTAGTAGCTGCCATGCGTTACCACCAGTCCGGGAGTGCAATTGGTATATCTACCCTGGCGTTGCCTCGCGTGCCTTGTCATATGCCTTATCGTGCCTTCTACGAGTTTGGTTTATACCATACCTATGGGGTGCCCTCTGATAGCCCTCCAGTTTACGGAGGAATTACGGCGCTGTATAGGCTATGGGAATATATAAAAATGTGTTAAGGGGGATATGGGCAACGCCTTAACGTTATTTTGATATTTTACTTTACTGTAGACATTATAGCGTATTGTATTATGTATATAAATGGTTTATCAGTTCCTCAAAGGATGGAATCCCAACATTCCTTTGAGTTATACTACATTTACTTGACATTTCACTTGAATTTGATTTATCTACATAAGAATGTTAATCCTGATTCGAGTGTTTTGTTTTGCTTTATTCTCGGGTCAGCCTGATTGTCGCAGTTTGAGATTCATCTTTTGGATCTTGGAGTTTGCTTGGAAGACCTATCTTATCCTCTCGACTTTTAGTTATTTCTATTATTTTAGTTGTATGTTCAGACTTGCCAGTTACTTTTGTGTTAGTGACTTCTGTGTATTGGGATCTCTAATGTATTCTGTTTTGGATATGTTATTTATGTAGTAGACTTATGAACTACTATTTATCTTTCCACTGTTTGTTGTATACTCTGCGTTTGTGATTCTGTGATTAATTTATTTACTGTATATGCTATGTTATGCTATATAATATTTAACAGTATATTATTTGGAGCAATTCAAGTCTGACATCGTCGATTTGAATGGTTCAGAATGGTGGGTTGTTTCATCTAATGTCTTAGTGACACAATGATGAAAAAGAGAAAACACACACAATATGATCATATTGTGCAATAGAGTAAAAGGGGGAAACTAAAAAAATCATTCATCATGCTCTACATCTCTTATGGTGTTATCATGAATAATGTTGATAGTATTAAATCATATTTAATATTTATTAGATGGTTTTGATTAGAATTTTAAGATATATTAAATTACAAATAACCGTATTGATAATATTAATTTGATTTATTGCATTATTATTTGTTAAAATGTTTAACGAGATTATTTATTATCAAAGTATCTATAATATTTACTTAGTGACCAATTTAACAAAATAATATTTTTTAGAAATAATTGGGTGTGTGTATGTATATTAAATAATTAATATTTGGATGATAATAACTAATAAATTAATTTTAATATAATTCCAAATAACACTTACTCAAATTTTTTATTTCAATATAGATGTTATAAATTTAATGACTATGATTTGCCTTAATTTAGATATCAAAATTCTGAATCAAACAAATAATATATTAGTACGCTAATTTAAATAATGGTATTAATACAAAATTATTTAATTGATTTAACATACTTATGTTCTATTTAATGTCGTGTAAAAAAGCGAAAATATACAGTATCCGGAATTGCAATACGAACTCAACTACGCAAGTTTGGTGCAAAACAATTTTGTATGTGGGAACTATTTGTGTTTGACTATATAAGGACTAAGATCTAATTTATAATCGTATAATGATTTTGTCAAATTATTACTCATCTTCCTTCTCTACCCTAGCTGCAATCCATGTTGATTTTGCAATGTAGTTTCTGGCCACTGGAAATCAACAAGCTTTAGGTTACTGCCATCGTCATTCCCTTTTGCAGAGACAAGTTGATCAAGTCTCCATTGTCCACCAAGATGATGCCTATTAAAAACAAAATTACATCGTCGACAATCAGTTTTCAAATTATAGCTAATGCGTCTTAGTTGGCCTTTCATTAGCCTTTGGGGGTTTGACACTGCTGTAATGGGCATCCGTCGAGGCGTGGTTTATCTTCGATGGATGTGCACTGGCAACGTGGTTTTGTACATGATGTAGGAGATTACATGTAAAAGTAAAATAAATCTTTTTATACATAAAACATAAAAAGGTTAAAACAAAATTTATTTAAAATAATTTTAAAATTCGATTTTTCTAAAAAAAATGAAAATATTCCGCGTTAATCTTGTTGGTCGAATACTCTCAGCTTTGCCTACGAAAGATCCAAAGATGGAATTGTGAAGTCCACCACTAAGATATAATTTGTTTTCTATGAAGAGAATGAATTTCTATATGTGAAGAATGCGGGCTTCGAGGTATATTTATAGTAATACTTAACATGCTGTGTAAAATATCTTACCTAGATCCACCATATAAGGGATAATCCAATTATAAGTGAAATCTTATCTCACTAATTAATTAAATATATTTAATTAATTCATACCCACATATAATTTGGTCGGCATTATTTTAAAACTATTTTGAAAATTTAGGCTACCAGAATGATACGTATATTTATTGGTAAATAAATACATATTATTTGTTATATTTAAATTATTATATTGGCCTAAAAATAAATAAATAAATAAATAAATATATCAATTTTATATTTTATTACCTAACTTTCGATCCCCCAATAGTAGTTAAAACTGATAATAAATTAATTAATATAACCATTATGTTAACTCCTCCATAATAATAATGTATGACTTTTATAAATTGTTTCAATAATTGTTTTCTGCCGAAAGCTTAGAGTGGCGATTGTGTGACTCCAGCTGTTTAATCAGCTATATGTAATATTTAAACAATTTAATTATTAAAGCATGTATGTACTTTGTTGAAGCGTAGTAGTTTGACAAGAATTTAGTTGCTTATAAACTATCAAAGTGAAATCCGATTTCTTATCTAAAGCAACACCCTTAAGAAACGATATACTATACACGTTTTCTCTCCGTTGTCATCGTGTCACTTAGGTATCTAGAGCTTGGTCAATCCTCCGAACTATAATAATATCTATTTAATTGAGAAGTCCAACAGTAACATCCATGGTCCAATTCAATAAAAATTATTCATTAAACAGTTTCCTTTGACTAAAGATTTTGACTTTATTGACTACCAATTACGGTGATACTAACCTTTTGTTCGAAAAAGATGAATCTTCTCTTGCATAGTGTTTCACTTTAAGGAGTTTAGCTTATATACAATTATGGCTTTAGCATGAACATGTTGCCACATGATTGACCATAATCAAAGTATAGTTTTGACGCTTAAGATTAACAGTATTCTCATGCTAAAAGACCGCTACACATTATCACATGAGATCTTCTATTCAACCTTTAACCTAAAGAAGACTCTTGATTAGTCATTCTATAATTTTACAAACAATATGTGTACATAACTCCTCGATGCCCCCAATGCCTTCGAATAATTCATCATCCATCATATGAAGAGTGCTATGTACACTAGTTTTTACGAAGTAGACATTCAAAACATTTTATGAACTACCTATAGATTTTTTCGTAAAATAGATTTAGCTTGGAGTTCATCAAACTTGGATTCATAACGTAATTCAGACAACCACATACAATAAACTATTAAAGATGGGGTTTCTTCCTAATTCATATTAGATATGAAATTGTGATCTCAGCTTTAGATGAAACCAAATACAACATACGTGCCTACTATAAAGTACATATCCTTATAGAAAGAGGTAACTCAACTTCACTCATTTTCAATAATTATTTGTCCAATATTAGTCGAATTGCCCCTTATCGATGCATCATGTAACGATCCCGGTTTTAAGCCAAATATAAATTGGTAATTAATATAAATTTTTTGATTTAAATTGTGAATTAATTTGAAATTTTCAAATTTAATAAGATATGTGCCTGTTTATTTATATAAATAAATGGTAAATTGAAATTTGAATTTGAAATTTTCCAAATAAATAAAATATGTTGTTTATTTATATATATGTATAAAATTGATTTTTAATTAAATTTTAAATTTTAAATTCAAGAATAATTATCTTTTAAAATTAATTGGATTCAAAACTTTATAATTAAAGAAACTAACATATATTTTTATATATACGAGTATATGATTATTTATAGTTTATAATTAAGTTTAAATAATTTTCTTTAAAAAGTTATATAAGTATAAATATAGAAAATGTATGAAAAATGTATAAAGACATATATACATATCTAAAGTTGGGTTGTAAATATATAAAAATGAGATTTAATTAAAGATTTAAAATACTTTCCTTTTATATACTTCAAAATAAATATAATTAGTATATATGTAAATAAATATAAAGCTTTGATATGTATATATCTTTTGAAAGTGTAAGCATAAAAATTTGAAAATATAATACATATGTAAATAAGATATATATAATACATAAATACTTAATTAAACAAGGGTATAACATAAATTATATTGTATATGACATTTGTAAAATAAATTTTAACATACCTTAACAAGTGTAAACCATTTAAACTTACATTTAAACATTTGTAAGCTTACTATGCCATGTATTAACAAGTGACTTATTTTTAAAATTTTTCCTTTTAATTTTAAATTAAGAAATAAAAATGAGAACAAAGTTATATGTACCACTCTATATCCTTTTTCTCTCATTTTCTTCTATTCAAAACTAAAATCAAATCCGAGAAAAAATCAAAATCATTTTAAAACAAAACATTTTTCAGTTTTCAAAGATTCAAACAAAATCAAAACCTGGAAATCAAACTCAAACTCAAACATGAAAGCTTTCAACTTTAAATCAAAAATCAAATCTTAGAACAAAGATCAACTCAGTTAAATCAAATCTGCAACCTGATGCCTGAGCAAATTTAAACTGAAAAGCTTTCAATATGATCAAGAGAAAGATTAAATCAAAGCGTTCAAATTTAACTCAACAATCAAACTTTAGATCAAAACAAATTTTCCAGTTCTCAAGCAATAATCCAGGTTCTCTGTTCTTTCTTTTTAAGGTGAGCAGACCTCTATTTTAAAATCTGAATTTGTTTGTCAGCTTGATGTACGTAAAGTAAGTAGTGAAAATTGTTTGCATAGAAGTGAATGTGTTGTATATATGTATATATATGCAAATATATGTATGAATGTCTGTGAACAGGGTATATTTATACCTGTTCTTAGTTTATAGGTTCTAAAATCAAGATTTAAAATTTTATATCTTTTCATGCAATCAATTTCAAGCTATAACTTCCAAATGAAAATTAATTGTAAGGTTATAATATCAATTGTAAAAATGATTTCAAAAATTTACATTAAGTATTTAGTTCAAAATAGGAGAATACATTAAGAAATCAAATTTAAGTCTAAAATTTGATGATCACGATTTCCAATTTCCTCTACATCATCTTGTTCGTCTTGGAAAACCATGAATTTTAAAAGTAAATTCAGGATTTTTAGCATTGTATCGATTGAGGAATGCATGGTTGAATGGAATCTAAATTTTGGTCAAATTCTGGTGATCTCGGAGGTTAAGGGTATCAGGATTGCAGATGAGGTTAGCTTGGAGGTTGCCCAGGTTGGGAAAAATAATCGAAAAAATTCTTGATCACTATGGCGGCGGCACAGTGGTTTTATAGGGTTTTTGGACCCATTTTGGCCGACGTTGAATTCGTGGGTCGTGTGGTGTCATCGAGGCACCGGAGTTAATTGCACCAAGGAGAATCATCGCATGGGTCATCGACGCGGCTCTAGGTGGACGGTCAAGGTCACTGGTGACCAGGATTGGCGAGGCGAGACGGTTTTAGATGATCTGCTTAGTTCCAGTTTTGAATCGAACTGCTTGATTTTGAACTACGATGAATTGATGGGTTCTGCGTGTTGATCGGAGGGATTGTGGGTGATGTGTCGAAGGCCACGGCAATGGTCGGAGAACGATCAGTTGATCGTGCACGTGCAAGATGTATCACCTGTATCAGATGAATGTTGAGGGGTTTGAGGAAGAAGAGGCCATTCGGGGATGGTCTTTAGAAAACAATGGTTGGAGTCGAAGGAAAATGGAAACGCAAGTTGCTCGAAGTTGGGCTCGGGAAGTATATGGGTTGAGCTCGGGTCTAGGAATTATGGGTAGTAACAAGTTCTAAATTCTAAAACTTAGACAAGTTTAAATAGTTTTTAATCCTTTTTTGTGGATAATAAATGTTGATTTAAGTTGGGATTAATTATGATTTAAAAATATTATTTTAAGTTTAAAGTGTTTAATATATATATATATATATATATATATATATATATATATATATATATATTTATATATATATAACACCATATTTTAAAGTTTATTTTAAATAAACTTAATATGGAAATTAAGTGGGTAATTAAGGGGAGAAATGTTTTTAAAGGTTAATTTAACTTAAAGGTTTAAGTTAAGTGGTTAATGATAATTAATTACAAAATTTATTAAAGTAATAAATAAAGATAAATGGTTTATCTTTAAAATTAATTAAGGTTTGAGAAATTAAGAATAATTAATTAATTAATGAGGTTAATTAAGGGTTAATTAATAAGCAATTAAAGAATAGTTAGTGTCATTAATTAATGAGGTTAATTAATGATTAATTAATTAATTGATAAAATTATGGTTAATTTGTTAATGTGAATAATTAATGCAAATAACTAAGGTTAATTAATATAAGTAATTAAAGCTAATTAATTACTTAATTAAAGTTGATTAAAGTTGATTAATCAAGTGATTAAAGTTGATTAATCAAGTGATTAAAGGATAATTACCCAATGTAATTAATTTTTAAATTATTAATATAAATGATTAGGGATAATCACTTATTGTGGTTAATTTAGGATAATTAATTAAGGGTTAATTAATTAATTCCATTAAGGATAATTAATTAAAGAATAATTAAATGGTTAAAGGTTAATTATTTAATGGTTTATTAATTAATTAAAGTTGATTAATTTGTCATTAAAGGTTAATCAATAAATGATTAAAGGATAATTATTTAAAATGGCTTGTAGTTAATTAATATTAATTAACCAAGATTAATAATTTATTCATAAGCAATTATTCTGCTTTAAATTAATCAAATGATTAATTGATCTTACTTATGAATGATTGAATTGTATTGAATGTTCGAATTGTTTGATATCCCTAATGTGTACTGTTATGTGATATGGATTGTTATGAATTGAGCTATGATATGTGATTTATTTATCTTGTTGAAGTTACATATTTATATGTTTATCTGTGAATGAAAGATAAGCGTTATAGGATTATACCGCTTGTTAACATTGTTACGTTGGATTGCATTGTATTATTGTGTATAAAACCCCTGGACTACACCATGCACACACAAATATGGATTTCACGAGGAAATTGGTTAAGTCACAGATATTTTGAATTTAAATATTATTTTATTTAAAACTTGAATTTTGAATCCAAATGGTTTGGAAGTGAAATTGAGTTGAATTTAAAAGCTTTTGGAAATGGAATTGGATTGAGTAAGAAAAGCTTTTGAAAAGGAATTTTTGAAATTTGAAATTTGAAATTTAGTTTGAATACAATATCCTGTTTAAGCTTTGAAATTATTTTGGAAAATATGGTTTGAAAGGGTTACACAAGTTATACAATGTATATGTATAGATTTTAAACCCTTTTTGAAGTGTATTAAATAAATTATTTTTGAATTTGAATTAAATTCAAATAGAACTTGCCGACGATACGGCAGTTCGCTGATTTTCTGGGATTATACTTTTAAAAGCTATAGCTTGTGTATATTTGATTAGATTTCTCCGAAACAAAAAGAATTTGTTTTCAAATGATAATAGCTTTCATATAAGGAAGGAACTTCTAGTTTTTTTTGGAAAAGATTTAAAGTTGTAAATTGAAGTTATTTTGAAAGCTATGAATGAATCTTTGTGAAAGATTGGTGAAACTTTGTTTTCAAATTGACGAGGATCTTAAAGGTGTACCTTTTGTATGAAATATTTGAAATTGAAATAATTTTGGAAGCTATGAATTAATATTTGTGAAAATTGGTGAACCTTGGCTTCAAATATAGTGGATTTTCAAAAGGTGAATCTTTTGTTTAAAAAGATTTGAAAATGGTAATTTGTTTAAACCATTCAAAAGAAAGGTTTTGGGCTAAAAGTTGTGGCTTAACTAAGATCCACTATGTCCATATGCTTAAATTAAGTGCCATTATTCGGTTTAGCCGGAAGAGGACTTTATGTCATATAACCCATTCCGAATAGTGATATGACGAAATGGATAGCATTTAAAGACCGGTGGTGAAGACCAGGTATTTTCGAAAGCGAAAGAATTACCTATCGAACGTCTTTGCACCGAATGGCCACGATATAGAGATTTGATCACCCTAGGTGATGGTGTGTCCGGACGTGATTAGGGATTATCCAGATTTGCAAGTGCTTCTTTTGAAGTGCTTTCGGTTCCGTTCAAACCCGGAGCGGACTTGTATGGATGTATGTCTGACGTTACACTTTGAGATGTATAGCTGGTATCTATGAAATACATTTCTTTTTGGTGGTGGATAATTTATTCTCTTAGCTTAACACCCTTCTTTGAGACGTACAAGCTCAGAGGTTATGTAGTTGATATTTACTAGTGATATATTCCCAATTTGGTAATGTGGCATGCTAAGTGATGCTGATCATTTGTTGATCGAAGCATGGCTTTTGTGAAAAGCATAGCTTTGCGGGATGAGACTTCATCAGGACCTCACAGCCCGGTAATGATCGAAACAGGAAGGATGCAGCAAGGTTACCGGGGGTCGCGCCCCTTAGGGTATGTCCATTTCCTTCTAGATAAAAGGTGGTATCATTGCATGGAGCCCGGATACTTAACTTATGTGGTTACCGCAAATTTGTGCTTTGTGGTTGTTGGTGTTGAAGACCCTCGGATATAGGTCAGTGACGAACGGGGGATGGCGTACTCGTGTCAGTAGTTACCAAGTTACAAGGGTAACCTGGCCTTGTGTTGGCAGAGAGCTGGTTAAGTTCTCGGGGCGTCCCTCCGGAGGCGTACCCAAGTGGCATAGGAAGTTCCTTAGTCTGACCATTTGTTGGAAATCCAATCACCAATACACGCCTTGTAAGGTTCTAGTTGTTGAACCTGCCATTTAACATGGTAGCTATAGTAGGCATACTATAATGGTATGTATGCTGGCTAAGATTAATATTATACTTGCAAATATTTTCTGCACTATGCACTAATAATAATATCAAAAGGATTTTGCGTATCAAGAATGTTTGACTATCATAAGGACAAATCTCCTCCAATTGTGCGCTTACATTGTGTGTGTGTGGGGAGGCCTTATGGTAGTTTCATTTTCCAAAAAGCATTGCAAATTTCTTTTTATTTCTTTTTGTTTGTTTTGTTTAAAATAAAACTATTTTCGTTTTCTTACACCAGTCCCAGGACTGACCTGGAGTTTATTGTTCCCTTTCTAAATTCTGAGTGCCCACAATTTTCCACACGGGAAGCCTAGAGTCATACTTTCAGATAATCTGTTAGTAGATATAGATTCGGTAGCCTTCAGCCTTCTATTTGGAAATCTTTGAAGTCTTTGGTCTTTGGAGTCTTTGGATTTCGGCAATCGCATTCATGACTGACCTTGCTTAATACAATGTGATGGTGGTTCGAGCTTGTGGTTTGGAACTTTGGCTATGAAGTTACAGTATTGTCAAATTTTCTTTCTCTTGCTTGGCATTAAAGATATTATTTCTCTGCTGTTTTTGTTTCCATTATTATATCTATCTCTGATATGTTGATATTCATTTGTATCAGATGTTGTACCAAATATTGCGTATCAATAAATCATTCATTTTTGTTTCCGCTGTGTTGTGAACTTAATGTGTTATAAGCTTCGGTGAACCTGATTCGACGTTTGAATATACGGAATTTGAATACGGGTGAACTATTTTGGGGCCGATTTTCGAAGGTTGAGTCAGTGTTGTTGTAAGTGGTATTAGAGCTAAGGTTAAGTAAGAACTTTAGCTCAGGGGTATAACACATTTGGTAACACATTAGAGATAGGGTTGTAAATGCCCTAGAATGAGTATACCCCTAAGATATCCGTCTGTAAATTCTCTTACTATCCACTAATAGTGAGTATGGGTGCAAGAAGAGGACGAGATATGGAACAGGGGAGTACCACTACAAATGGTCAATACCCTGAAACAACGGAAACAATCTTTTTCTATCAATCTCTTCTAATCATCATCCAATTTAAATTCTCTGAAGGCTTCGTGGCAGCTCCAAGAAGAAGCTTTGGTGTGGTGGTGGCCCTACAAATCGTCATAGAAAGATTTCTAATTCGTATTCTCTTCATCAGTTCTTTATCAGCTTTTCATTTTTAACTTTAATAATTTTGAAATTTTAATTGGAATAAATTGGTTAGCAAAATATGAAACTGAATTAAAGTATATCAATTTGTCTATTCTTTGGGGTCCCGATTCATTCTATGAACGGTTAGTTATCTTTTCGGACTAACCAATGCCCCTGCATATTTCATAGACTGGATGACCTGAGTATCTTGTGAAGTATTGAATAGATTTGTTCTCGAATTTATTAATGATATTCTAATTTGGTAAGCCAAATATAGAATAAATATTCAATTTGATCTGGAAAGCTATTTCTTTGTATTCTTTGTTGGTCTCCCTGTCTAGCAAATTTCGAGGATGAAATTTTATTAAAGGGAGAATCTGTAATGATCCCGGTTTTAAGCCAAATATAAATTGGTACTTAATATAAATTTTTTGATTTAAATTGTGAATTAATTTGAAATTTTCAAATTTAATAAGATATGTGCCTGTTTATTTATATGAATAAATAGTAAATTGAAATTTGAATTTGAAATTTTCCAAAATAAATAATATATGTTGTTTATTTATATATATATATATGTATATTATTGATTTTTAATTAAATTTTAAATTTTAAATTCGAGAATAAATATCTTATAAAATTAATTGGATTTAAAACTTCATAATCAAAGAAACTAACATATATTTATATATATGAGTATATGATTATTTGTAGTGCATAATTAAGTTTAAATCATTTTCCTTAAAATGTTATATAAGTATAAATATAGAAAATGTATGAATAAAATATAAAGACATATATACATATCTAAAGTTGGGTTGTAAATATATAAAATGAGATTTAATTAAAGATTTAAAATACTTTCATTTTATATACTTGAAAATAAATATAGTTAGTATATATGTAAATAAATATAAAGCTTTGATATGTATATATCTTTTGAAAGTGTAAGTATAAAAAATTGAAAATATAATACATATGTAAATAAGATATATATAATACATATGTAAATAAGATATATATAATACATAAATACTTAATTAAACAAGGGCATAACATAAATTATTTTGTATATGACATTTAAAATAAATTTTAACATACCTTAACAAGTGTAAACCATTTAAACTTACATTTAAACATTTGTAAGCTTCCTATGCCATGTATTATCAAGTGTCTTATTTTTAAAAATTTTCTTTTTAATTTTTAAATTAATAAATAAAAATGAGAACAAAATTATATGTACCACTCTCTATCCTTTTTCTCTCATTTTCTTATATTCAAAACTATAATCGAATCTGGGAAAAGTTCAAAATCATCTCAAAACAAAATAATTTTCAGTTTTTAAAGATTCAAACAAAATCAAAACCTGGAAATCAAATTCAAACTCAAACCTGAAAGCTTTCAACTTGAAGTTAAAAATCCAATCTCAGAACAAAGATCAACTCAGTTAAATCAAATCTGCAACCTGATGCTTGAGAAAATATGAACTGAAAAGCTTTCAACCCGAGCAAGAGCAAGTTTAAATCAAAGCATTCAAATTTAACTCAACAGTCAAGCTTCAGATCAAAATAAATTTTCCAGTTCTCAAGCAATATTCTAGGTTCTCTGTTCTTCCTTTTTAAGGTGAGAAAACCTCTATTTTAAACCTGAATTTGTTTGTCAGCTTGACGTATGTAAAGTAAGTAATGAAACTTGTTTGCATAGAAGTGAATGTGTTGTATATATGTATATATATGCAAATATATGTATGAATGTCTGTGAACAGGGTATATTTATACCTATTCGAGTGAAAATTGATTGTGAGGTTATAATATCAATTGTAAACATGATTTCAAAAATTAACATTAAGTATTTAATTCAAAATAGGAGAATACGGTAAGAAATCAAATTTAATTCAACAATTTGACGATCATGATTTCCAGTTTCCTCTACATCATCTTGTTCATCTTGGAAAACCATGAATTTTAAAAGTAAATTCAAGATTTTTAGAATTGTATCGATTGAGGAACGAATGGTTGAATGGAAATCGAATTTTTGTCAAATTCTGGTGATCTCGGAGGTTAGGGGTATCAGGATTGCAGATGAGGTTAGCTTGGAGGTTGCCAAGGTTGGGAAAAATAATTGGAAAAATTCCCGATTACCGTGGTGGCGGCACGGTGGTTTTTAGGGTTTTTGGACCCGTTTTGGTCGACGTTGAATTCATGGGTCGTGTGGTGTCGTCGAGGCACCAAAGTCAATCGCATCAAGGGGAATCATCGCATGGGTCATCGGCGCGGCTCTAGGTGGACGGGCAAGGTCACTGGTGACCGAGATTGGCGAGGCGAGATGGTTGTAGATGATATGCTTAGTTCCAGTTTTGAATCGAACTGCTCGATTTTGAACTACGATGAATTGATGGGTTTTGGGTCGTCGTGGTGATTGGAGGGATTGTAGGTGATGTGTGGAAGGCCATGGCGATGGTCGAATGTGGATCAGTTGATCGTGCATGTGCATGAATTATCACTTGTATCATGTGAACGTTGAGGTATTTGAGGAAGAAGAGGCTACTCAGGGATGGTCTCGAGAAAATGAAGGTTGGACTCGAAGGAAAATGGAAATGTGAGTTGCTCGAAGTTGGGCTCGGGAAGATATGGGTTGAGCTTGGGTCTGGGAATTATGGGTAATAGCAAGTTTTAAATTCTAAAACTTGGACAAGTTTAAATAGTTTTTACTCCATTTTTTTTGAATAATAAATATTGATTTAAGTTGGGATTAATTAATATTTTAAAACAAATTATTTTAAGCTTAAAGTGTTTAATATATATAACCTTATTTTAAAGTTTATTTTAAATAAACTTAATATGGAAATTAAGTGGGTAATTAAGGAGTGAAATGTTTTTAAAGGTTAATTTAACTTAAAGGTTTAAGTTAAGTAGTTAATGATAATTAATTACAAAATTTATTAAAGTAATAAATAAAGATAAATGGCTTATCTTTAAAATTAAGTAAGGTTTAAGAAATTAAGAATAATTAATTAATTAATGAGGTTAATTAAGGGTTAGTTAATATAAGTAATTAAAGAATAGTTAATGTCATTAATTAAAGTGGTTAATTAATGTGATTAATTAATTGATAAAATTAAGGTTAATTTGTTAATGTGATTAATTAATGTAAATAACTAAGGTTAATTAATATAAGTAATTAAACTTAATTAATTACTTAAGAATAATTACTTAACAGAAAGTAATCAATGATTAAAGTTGATTAATCAAGTGATTAAAGGATAATTACCCAATGTAACTAATTTGTAAATTATTAATATTAGTGATTAGGGATAATCACTTATTGTGATTAATTAAGGATAATTAATTAAGGGTTAATTAATTAATGTCATTAAGGATAATTAATTAAAGAATAATTAAAGGGTTAAAGGTTAATTATTTAATGGTTGGTTTATTAATTAAGGTTGATTAATTTATCATTAAAGGTTAATTAATAAATGACTAAAGGATAATTAATTAAAATGGCTTGTAGTTAATTAATATTAATTAACCAAGATTAGTAATTTATTCATAAGCAATTAATCTGGTTTAAATTAATTAGTGATTAATTGATCTTACTTATGAATGATTGAATTGTATTGAATGTTTGAATTGTTTGATACCCTGATGTATACAGTTATGTGATATGGATTGTTCTGAATTGAGCTGTGGTCTTTGATTTATTTATCTGTGTTGATTTTACATATTTATCAGTTTATCTATGAATGAAAGATAAGTGTTATAGGATTATACCTCTTATCAACATTGTTATGTTGGATTGTATTATATTGTTGTGTGTAAAACACCTGGACTACACCACACGCACATAAATATGGATTTCACGAGGAAATTGGTTAAGTCGTAGATATTTTGAATTTAAATACTATATTGTTTAAAAGTTGAATTTTGAATCCAAATGGTTTGGAAGTGAAATTGAGTTGAATTTGAAAACTTTTGGAAATGGAATTGGATTGAATATGAAAAGCTTCTGAAAAGGTAGTTTTGAAACTTGAAATTTAGCTTGAATACAATATATCCTGTTTAAGCTTTGAAATTATTTTGGAAAATATGGTTTGAAAGGGTTACACAAGTTATACAATGTATATGTATAGATTTTAAACCATTTTTGAAGTGTATTAAATAAATTATTTTGGAATTTGAATTAAATTCAAATAGAACTTGCCGATGATACGGTAGTTTGCTGATTTTCCAGGATTATACTTTTAAAAGCTATAGCTTGTGTATATTTGATCATATTTCTCCGAAACAAAAAGAATTTGTTTTCAAATGATAATAGCTTTCATATAAAGAAGGAACCTCCAGTTTTTATTGAAAAGATTTCAAGTTGTGAATTGAAATTGTTTTGAAAGCTATGAATGAATCTTTGTGAAAGATTGGTGAAACTTTGTTTTCAAATTGAAGAGGATCTTAAAGGTGTATCTTTTGTATGAAATATTTGAAATGGAAATAGTTTTGAAACCTATGAATTAATCTTTGTGAAAAATTGGTGAACCTTGATTTCAAATGAAAGTGGATTTCTAAAGGGTGAATCTTTTGTTTAAAAAGATTTGAAAATGGTAATTAGTTTAAACCATTCAAAAGAAAGGTTTTGGGCTAAAAGTTGTGACTTAACTAAGATCCCACTATATCCATATGCTTAAATTAAGTGCTGTTCGGTTTAGCCGGGAGAGGAGTTTATGTCATATAACACATTCCAAATAGTGATACGACAAAATGGAGATCAGTGGTGAAGATCAGGTGTTTTCGAAATCGAAAGGATTACCTGTCGAACGTCTCTGCATAGAATGGCCTCGGTATAGAGATTTGATCACCCTATGTGATGGGGAGTCCGGACGTAAATAGGGATTATCCGGATTTGCAAGAGCTTCTTCTAAAGTGCCTTCGGTTCCGTTCGAACCCGGAGCGGACTTGTATGGATGTATATCCGACATTACATATTGAGATGTAAAGCTGGTTTCTATCAAATACATTGATGTTTGGTGGTGGAGAATTTATTCTCTTAGCTTAACCCCCTTCTATGAGACGTACGAGCTCAGAGGATATGTAGTTGATATTTACTAGTGATATATTCCCAATTTGGTATTGTGGCATGCTAAGTTCTGTTGATCATTTGTTGATCGAAGCATGGCTTTTGTGAAAAGCGTAGCTTTGTGGAACGAGAATTCATCAGGACCTCACAACCCGGTAACGGTCGAAACATGAAGGATGTGGCAAGGTTATAGGGGGTCGTGCCCCTTAGGGTATGTCCATTTCCTTCTGGATAAAAAGTGATATCATGGTATGAAGCCCAGATACTTAACTTATGTGGTTACTGCATATTTGTTCTTTGTGGTTGTTGGTGTTGAGGGCCCTTGGATAAAGGTCGATGACGACCGGGAGATGGCATACTCGTGTTAGTAGTTACCTAGTTACGAAGGTAACCCCGTCTTGTGTTGGCAGAGAGCTGGTTAAGTTCTTGTGGAATCCCTCCAAAGGCGTGCCCATGTGTCATAGGAAGCTCCTTAGCCTGACCATTTGTTGGAAATCCAATACTAATACGCGCCTTGTACGGTAT
The DNA here is from genome assembly GCA_030765085.1 of Allium cepa. Taxonomy (NCBI): domain Eukaryota; kingdom Viridiplantae; phylum Streptophyta; class Magnoliopsida; order Asparagales; family Amaryllidaceae; genus Allium; species Allium cepa. Next base: position 10,296,868 of record CM060942.1, read on the forward strand.
TAGTTGTAGAACCTGCCATTTGACATGCTAGCTATAGTAGGCATACTATAATAGTACGTATGCTGGCTAAGGTTAATATTATACTTGCAAATATTTTTTGCACTATACACTAATAATAATATCAAAAGGATTTTGCGTATCAAGCATGGTTGACTATCATAAGGAGAAATCTCCTCCAATTGCGCACTTGCATTGTGTGTGTACGGGGAAGCCTTATGGTAGTTTCATTTTTCAAAAAACATTGCGGATTTCTTTTTTTTTTTTTTTTGTTTTGTTCAAAATAAAATTGTTTTCGTTTTCTCACACCAGTCCCATGACTAACCTGGAGTTTACTGTTCCCTTTCTAAACCCTGGGTGGCCACAATTTTCCACACGGGTATCCTTGAGTCATATTTTCAGATAATCAGCTAGTAGATATAGATTCGGTAGTCTTCAGCCTTCTGTTAGGGAATTAGTGAAGTCTTTGGTCTCTTGAGTCTTTGGATTTTGGCGATCGCATTTATGACCGACCTTGCTTAATACAACGTGATGGTGGTTCGAGCTTGTGGTTTGGAGCTTTGGCTACGGAGTTGCAGTATTGTCGGATTTTCTTTCTCTCTTGCTTGGCATTGAAGATAATATTTCTCCGATGTTTTTGTTTCCGTTATTGTATCCATCTTTGATATGTTGATATTCGTTTGTATCAGATGTTGTATCAAATATTGTGTATCAATAAATCGTTCATTTCTGTTTCGACGTTGCTCAATAAATCAAAGATACTGACCTTGCTCAATAAATCAAGAATTGCGAACCGGATTCGACGTTTGAATCTACGGCATTCGAATATGGGTGAAGTATTTTGGTGCCAATTTTCCAAGGTCGAGTCAAGGTCGTTATACCTCATTATGTAGTATAGGGAGGAATGACTTTGTGGATGAATGCTATTTTCTTTTAGTTACTCTTGAAACCCTTATCCAAGATACTCACCTATTCGATTAAACCGAATTGTTTTAATTCTTTAACATGTTATATTTTCTACTTTTATTTATATTCTATTTATTTTATCATAGATGTCTAACTTATGAACCAAATACACACGTTCATATCTATGAAAGTTCATCTATGAATTTAATAAAGTAAGTGGACCCAGTATTAGACCTTGGACTACATACATCTATATGTGTCAATTTGAAGAGTTAATTATCTCTTTTGTTGATCCCACTGAGTGGGTGCTTTGTTATTAGTCACTTGAGAAATAATTCACAGGTACATATGATTCATAAATATATGATTAAAGAATAATTTCTCAAATATATGGCTTAGTCCATGATTCCAAACAAATTCAATTTTTTTAGATGCTTTTGTTTTTCTATATTACTAACATGTCATTAATGTTACAAAAATGAATATCATCACCGAAATACTAAAATCAAATTTATTTTATAGTGAATATCCATGTTGATACAAAGCTGCATCTATTTTCAGTCAAAGATGGAAATAGTTTTTATTTCATGAATAGTAATTAGTATACACAAAAGCACTTGATGCGTCTATTAGCATCTAACATGTAGTGTGCTCCCATTATTTCTACTATTAAAATAAATACATTAGAAATACAGAGCTCCAATAAATCACTTTACATAGTCTATTTATTTCTTCTATTGTAACTAATTTATGGTTGAGAGTTTAAGATTAAATATTTTGAACTTGAGAAATATATCTTATAGAGAATAATTTTCTGTAAGAAAAATATATTTGGAATATAAATCATATTTCTTGTTCCTCATTAAGTTCCTACAAATTATTCCCATAATTCTGATTCTGATGTCTCCTTATGAAGTAGAGGTGAGCATTCACCATCTCTTTATCTCAACTATGCCTATGTTGATTCCACTATCAACACTTTCGTTTTCTCTTTTAAATGGCTGAACTATTCAAAGAGAAACCCTTTACTGCAAGACAAGATTAGATTTGTTTACAAAAATGCATTAAATCACCCTTAACACACTAAGGACATGAATAATTTACACTTAAGTAAATATGTCTATACCAACTTCAGTGGTTGAATACTTAGATTTGTTTGTAGTTCTTGGCATGCTATTGTTTCCAACACAATATGATTCTCATTGTATTTAATCATATTGAACATATGATCTTAGATTATGGTTTACTTGGCCTTTTGGTATGAAACAATACCGTAAAAATTCCACATATTATGGGAGTGTCTGTTCACCATACGACTTTTGCATGCCATAGAATATGAATCGAATATCCATATTCTTTCTTATTTTAGAGTTCTAAACTCATAGTACATAGTACACAATCTGTGGAAAATTCATACTTTAGTGACCAAGACTTGAATTTTTTTTACCGATTGTATTATTCGACTCTGCATGGGTATTGTAGGACAACATGGAAAAAGATTAATTGGTAAGCATATTCTTACATTTCTTCATAATCTTTAATTTAGTTCGTTTAGTATATTTTAATCGATAAATAATTTTATCGATTATATTAACTATGCAAATTTATTTTAGTAGATTATTTTAATATTACATATGTTCTTATACTTATTAAGATGGTTTAGTATGTTTAATAACTAGATTTTTACATCTCTTGAATCCTTAAATGAGATGCAAAAATTTAGAAAATTAATCTAGTGAGTATTACAGTCCATCATGTTACTACAATCTTAAAAGTGCTCAAAAAATTGTTCCGCACATATAAATTACAAGTTATTAACTTATGACCATATATTCATTGCTCCTAATCATCTCTATGACCGTGAGGATGCTTAATAAATCATAAAGTTTATTAGATACCCATAATACATCATTTAATGATTTTAAAGGAATTTTTTATAACATTCAAGGGTGCTCAATAAGACGCAAATTGTTCATACCGATCTAGGAACAATATAAACATCATCATAATTATTTTATGACATGAGGATGTGTGACGACCGCCCATGACTCCCGCACGGAAACAAGGGAATGGTGCGCTGAAAGTGTGCTAGGCAGCCATGAGTGATCGTCAAGGGTAAAATAAACATCGCAGACTCTATCGTAAAACTCACAGCGCATGGATAAAATACAATAGAGAAATATAATATAGTGAAGCTCCCATAGAACAGAATATCATCATCTAATCATAATAGCTTTATACATGGTCTGAATCATGAATACAAGAAGCCTCACTACATAGCACTTAGAGTAATCAACAATCAGCGGAATATCCAGTACATAGAATATGAAAATAATATGTAAAGCCTCCTGCTCGTCTTCGTCATCATCAGCGTGAGCCATTAAGATCAGCACCTGCCACCTGTCACCTAGTCTGCCCATCCTAAACATGGATGAACAGCCCAAGGTAATAAGAGGAGACATAAAACCTTGAGTCAGACAACAGTCTTAGTGAGCAGTAAATCAACTATCAAACATACCAAAGGAACATAAAGGATAAAAGGAATAGGAACACAAATCATCCCACTCCACCTCTTTCTAAAGTGATAGCCCCCAGACACACACTAAGGAGAAGCAAGCATAGCAAAGCAGATAATTAAAGTAAAGCAATAATCACTCGAGTCAAGATCGATGTTTTCCAAATACAAACCCCCAAGGCCTAAACCAAGATCAGATAAGCACCCAGAAAACACCGCTCTTGAGACCGAATGATGATACAACCAAACATCCATGACTCTGGCTATCACTGTTATCATTGCCTTGATTTTATCGTTAATTGAATGACCAACTCATCTTTCAACCATCCGTCAAGGGCTAATGGCAACCCCGGTTCTAGACATAACTCCGCACGTCACCGTGACCCGTGCCTAGGTATAACGGATCTACCCAGGGTACTAGCACGTCATCATGACCCGCGCCTGGGTATAACGGATCTACCCAAAGTACTCTTGCTTTGAGCTTGCTAGAACCTTCAATAACGATAAGATCTCAGCCTTCTAGTCATCCTCCTCGACGACTATTCCCATTATAGCTCAAGCACCTCTCGAGCCCACCATTATCCACCAACTCGAACCGCATCATCGAGTAATCAACATGCTTGGGATGATCCCGTCTGGATTAAACCAAGGCTTCCACATCATGCTTTGCTCCAACGCATCTTAGCAAAGTCCATCTCATCATCATACTTTGCTTCCACTAATCATAGCAAAGTCCTCGAATCCCTCCATATGAGCTTCATCATTCGCTTCATATGTCACAAGCAGCTTTCACCATTCAAGAGCCTTTCCACTTAGCTTTTGAATCATCTTCAACCATCTTGTTCCAAATCAACTACTAGCTAACTTGAAACAATCAAATCAATCATACATCCAAACAATCAAGCATTCAAACAAGATCTAATATGCAATATTATCTATAATGGCAATTTCATAAATAAATGAGCATAAGTCTACATACATGAATTATGGGTTTCTAGTATAGATCTAACAAATATAAATCATGGGTTTTGTTTTTAAAACTTGATAAATGAACTTGCATAAGTAAACATCTTCATGAGTAATAGATCTAGACTTCGATCTAAGGAAAATGCATGAAATCACCATCTACAACACTCCAACAAACCACCAATCCAATATACTCCTTTGGGTCCGCGTGAGAGATAACTACCACTCACCGAATCACCTAAACACCTCAAAATATAACCACTTCAAATCTGGAAAGCAAGGATTCAAGCTTCATTCGTCAAAAAAGTCTTGCTTGAAATGATGAAATCTAGCTTCGTTGGATGAAGATCTTCAACTTTGGCTCTTGGATCTTCGATCTTGGATGGATGTTAGCACAAGATTAAAGTAGAGAAAAGAAGTGAAGAAATGTTGTAGTCGAGCTCTCAAAATGGCAGCACTTCGTTGCTTCAAAAACCGGTGCCAAAAAGTGAGCCAAACCCCTCTATTTATAGGCTGAAATCACCCTTAGGTCGTCGCCCAGTTTTAGGTCGTTGCCGACCTAGAGACACCCGACCTAACTTAGGTCATTTACGACCTAAGTCTCCATAGCACACGCGACCTAAAAACACAACTGCCTTCAACGACCTCCGACCTAAGACCATGCCGACCTAAAATAAACATGCGACCTAATTTCCTTGCGACCTATGATTCTGCCGACCCAACCTACCTAGCGACCTAACACAAACCACGATCTAACACTTCCCTTAGGTCGCTCAACAACCTAACTTAGGTCGTTACCCCTATAGGTCGTCCACGACCTATCTCTTAACTCGTTAACTCCCTTAAACCGTTAGCTCTTAGGTCGGTCTCCCTTTTAGGTCGCTCTACCTATAAGTCGTTAAACCCTATAGGTCGGCCAACCATACTAACTCGTTCACGACCTAACTTCCATAGGTCATAAACACTCTTAAGTCGGTCCATACCTAGGTCGGTCAGGAACCAAAACTCGTAACTGTTAGGTCGTTAACCCTAGGTCGCTCACTACCTTAGCTCGGCAACTTCCTTAGGTCGCTACACCCTATAGGTCGCTCATCCTATAGGTCGCTCCCGCTCTTCCTTAGGTCGTTACTACTAGGTTTCATACAACCCTTAGGTCGCTTGAACGACCTTCCTCCCCTAGGTTGATAATCTACTTAAACCGACCTATCTCCTTAGGTCGCTCCAACGACCTAAACTAACCTATCTTACACACGACCTAAACTCCCTAGGTCGCTAACCTCTCTAACTTGCTAACGGCCTAACTTCTTCTTAAGGTCGCTGCAACACTTTTAGGTCGTTACCCATTAACTCGCACACGACCTATCACTTAACTTGTGCAACCGAGTTAACTTCCCATACGACTTAGGCTAAGGAGAACATAAACAACACTAACGACCTAATAATTCTACGATATATCAACACGTAAAATACGGGTCGTTACATTCTCTCCCCCTTAGGAATTTCGCCCCCGAAATTCCAAACAAACAAGAGCAACCATAACTATTCCGCATGCCTACCATCCATAGAAATCAAGAAACCATGCATCCAACTTCTAGCCTAGCATGCAGAATTCTAAGATTAGAACAAGTTACAAATTCATGAGATGTCACGACACCTTAGGGCCATACCTTGAAGAGTTCAGGATGAGCTGCCTTCATCCTCTCTTCCTCCTCCCACGTACAGTCGTTAACATCATCACTCCATTGTATCTTGAGCAACGTAATCGTCTTCCTCCTAAGCTGTTTCGTGTCGGTTTCAACAACACGAAGCGGCTTACGAGGTCTCGTAACCACTGGATCAACCTCTAAGTCTTCACAGCTATCAGCAGAAACCACTGTGCTCGAGTCGTGCACATACTTCCGTAGATAAGATACATGAAAAACATTGTGCACACCCTCCATCTTTTCCGATAACTCCAATCTATAAGCGAGCTTTCCAGTTCGCTCGATAATCGGGAATGGTCCAACAAATCTCGGGGTCAATTTTCCTTTCTTCCCGAATCGAATAACATTCTTCAATGGAGAAATCTTCACAAAAACCATGTCACCTATGTCGAACTCCAACTCCTTTCGACGTTTATCTGCATAACTTTTCTGACGATCCTGGGCTGCCTTCATTCGTTGTCGAATGATCTCTATACAATCCGAATTCTGACGAATCATCTCTGGCCCAAGTATCAGCTTTTCTCCAGCTTCCAACCAACATGTCGGAGAGTTACACGGTCTTCCATACAAGGCTTCATATGGTGCCATACCAATACTTGACTGGTAACTGTTATTATATGCAAACTTCACCAAATGAAGATGATCTTCCCATGATCCTCCGAAATCCAAAACACATGCCCTCAGAAGATCTTCCAAAACTCGGTTGACCCTCTCAGTCTGACCATCTGTTTGGGGATGATAAGCTGTACTCAAACACAACTCAGTTCCCAAAACCTCCTGGAAGCTCTTCCAAAATCCACTAGTGAACAATGGGTCTCGATCGCTCACTATACTCTTTGGAATACCGTGGAATCGAACTATCCACTTAACATACAATTCAGCCAACTTTGACGCAGTCCTAGTTGATTGAACATGAATGAAACTTGCACTCTTGGTCAAACGATCTACAATGACCCAAATCCCTTCATTTCCCGCTCTCGTTCTAGGTAAACCATCGATAAAATCCATCGATATCTGCTCCAACTTCCATGTAGGAACTTCTAATTGCTGAAGCAACCCACTGGGCTTCTTCTGCTCTGCTTTAACCATCTGGCAGTTCATGCACTTGGAAATAAAATTTCCAACATCCTTCTTCATACCTTCCCAGTAATAGGTTCTCTTCATATCCCGATACATCTTATTTCCACCTGGATGAATTGTCAATTTCGAGTGATGACTTTCCCTTAGAACTTCATCTCTCAATTCATCGATATCGGGAACAACCAGTCGTCCTTGCTTGCGAAGCCAACCCTCTTGATCGACCTCGAATCCTTTATCCTTCTCTGGTTCCAATCCAGATTCCAAATCACGGATAATCTTGACAAGCTTATCGTCTCGCTTTTGGCTCTCGCCAATCCTTTCCACAAGAGTAGGCCTTATCGATAAGTTTGCCAACATTTCAGGTTCCAATTCACATCTAGGCCTGAAATCAAATCCAGCCAAATACTCGAGACTCTTCCATTCCGAAAACATGACTCCCAATCCTGCATGTCTTCGACTCAACGCATCAGCTACTGCGTTACCTTTTCCCGGAGTATAAGCTATACCAAAATCATATGATGCTAAAAACTCTAGCCATCGTTGCTGTCGAAGATTCAAATCCTTTTGGAAGAAAAGATACTTCAACGACTTGTGATCCGTAAACAACTCGAATCGAACCCCCAATAGATAATGTCTCCACATCTTCAGAGCAAACACAATTGCCGCTAACTCCAAATCATGAGTCGGGTAATTCCTTTCATGCGGCTTCAGTTGTCGACTCGCGTACGCAACAACTTTATCCTTCTGCATTAGCACTGCCCCAAGTCCAGTACTACATGCATCGGTGTAAACCACCATCTCATCATTCCCACTTGGAATAGTCAAAACAGGAGCACTCGTCAGTCGCTCTTTCAGGATTCCAAAGGCCTGCTCACACTTAGCATCCCAACTGAATACCTGATTCTTCTTCGTCAATCCTGTCAATGGTGCAGCTATCTTGGAAAAGTCTTTGATAAACCGTCGATAATATCCTGCTAGTCCAAGAAAACTTCTCACATCTAATGCATTCTTAGGTCTGACCCAATCTTGGATCGCTGCCACCTTAGCGGGATCAACCGCTATTCCATTTCCAGAAATAACATGGCCTAAGAATCTCACTTCACTCTTCCAGAAGTGACACTTCGAAAACTTAGCCTTCAGCTGATGTTTCCGCAAGATTTCCAAAACAATACGCAAGTGCGTCTTGTGCTCTTCCTCAGTTCTGGAATAAATCAGAATATCATCCACGAACACAAGTACAAACTTGTTCAACTGATCTCTGAACACTCTATTCAGAAGATCCACAAAATATGCTGGTGCGTTAGTCAATCAAAACGGCATTACCAGCCACTCATAAAACCCGGATGGTGTCCTAAAAGCAGTCTTCGGCACACTATCCTTCGCCACTCTCAACTGGTGAAATCCCGTTGCCAAATCCATCTGAGAAAACACCTTCGCCTCGTGGAGCTGATCAAACAAGTCATCTATTCTCGGCAATGGATACTTGTTCTTCTTAGTCACCTTATTCAGCTCACGATAATCAACACACAACCTCAACGATCCATCCGCTTTGGTTGCGAACACAACTGGTGCACCCCATTCGGACACACTACGCCGAATGAATCCTTTCCGCAAAAGGTCATCAACTTGCACCCTCAACTCTTGCTGTTCTCTAGGTGCCATCCGCCTAAGAGGCATCACAACGGGTCTGGCTCCCTCAACTAGATCGATACAAAACTCGATCTCTCTATGCGGCGGTAACCCTTTGACCTCGTCAAAGACATCCTCGAATCCATTCACGATTGGCATCGATGACAGTCCATCGCGTGGAACAACCAGCGAATACATGAAGCTCATGAAGACGCCTTCTTCATGCTTACATCGTATCACAACCTTTCGCCCCTCCACATTCTCGACTGTCACCTCCAATCTCTCACAATCAACCTTTGCCGCATACTTCCTAAGCCAGTCCATACCCAAAATAATTCCGAACCCCGCAAAGTTTAGAACAAAGCAATCACAAACAAAAGAGCAATCATGACTCGATATAACTAGACCACGGCATAGCATACACAAACAAGACGAACCCCCAACTGGATTAGTCACTACCAATGGTCTATCAACAATATCCGGTTCCAAACTCAACCGGTCTACCAACTCATTACAAACAAAAGAATGAGACGCTCCAGTATCAAATAACACTCTAACTGGAACACCACAAATGGAAAGAGTACCTTGAACCACCACACTCTTCCCCTTCTCTTCTGCAGTAGGAGCTTTCGAAGATGACGGGACAGCCCCCAAAGCATAAGCTTGCACAACCTGCCTGTCCTTTATCGGTTCCGGACAGTTCTTCTTAATGTGCCCCAGCTTATCACAGTTGTAGCACTTCAACAACACCTTCGGATTCTTGCAATCCTTGGAGAGATGGCCCATCTGCCGACAATTACAGCAAGTCTTTTCCCCCTTCAGCTTCTTCTGACCATCCTTACCCTTCTGCTGTTGCTGCTTCCTTTTCTTGTTTCCACCCTGCTGTGGTTTAGACTCCTCCTTGGTCACAACAACAACAGATACTTCCTTAGGAAACAAACTCTCGTGCCTGAGAGCTTTCTCCACCAGCTTCTCAAATGGATCGTCCAGATGATCCACCAACTGTCTTCCAAGATAACTGTCCAAGCCTGTCACGAATTTCTCGTTCTTCTGGTAGGGAGATTCAATATACGATCTAGCATACTTGGACAGAGCCTCAAACTCAGAAACATACTCAAGAACTGGCCTCCCACCCTGCTTGAGTTCAACAAACTTCTTAAACAAAACAGACTTCTGAGCTGTAGAGATAAACTTGGCTTCAAATCTAACTTGGAATTTCTCCCAAGTAATCTCTTCTTCTGGAGTATCTATGGTGATAGAATTCCACCAATCAGCGGCTCTCCCTTGAAGCTGTCTCGATGCAAGCTTCCTCTTAGTTGCATCCTCAATTCCTAAATCTCCAAAGATCCTCCTACAAGCATCCATCCATCTTTGGACTTCAATAGTCGATTCCGTTCCTAAGAAAACCTTTCCTCCAAGAGAAGTATAGTCCTTGCAAAGCTTAGCAAAATCCACCGGCCTTGGAGCTTGAACTTGAACTCCCACATCCACTGACGATCCTGAAGCTGGTATCCTCCTCATGATCGAAGTCATCATGGACTCAAACATAGGAGCACAATCAACAGCTTCCCTAGCAGTACGGCTTTCCCTAGAAGCTTGTCTCTTGCCTCGACTCATCCTTAATATCTGTAAAAAGAATGATTAGAACACCTTGAGAAACAACTGCATAAGGAGTTCAAATCCTTCTAACTACTATATTATATATAGTAATCATCCATCAAAATACAATTACGTCTCTCTTACGTAGTTACGTCGGCGAGCGTTGGCTAAAATCGATTAACCTGGCTCTGATACCAAATGTGACGACCGCCCATGACTCCCGCACGGAAACAAGGGAATGGTGCGCTGAAAGTGTGCTAGGCAGCCATGAGTGACCGTCAAGGGTAAAATAAACATCGTAGACTCTATCGTAAAACTCACAGCGCATGGATAAAATGCAATAGAGAAATATAATATAGTGAAGCTCCCATAGAACAGAATATCATCATCTAATCATAATAGCTTTATACATGGTCTGAATCATGAATACAAGAAGCCTCACTACATAGCACTCAGAGTAATCAACAATCAGCGGAATATCCAGTACATAAAATATGAAAATAATATGTAAAGCCTCCTGCTCGTCTTCGTCATCATCAGCGTGAGCCACTAAGATCAGCACCTGCCACCTGTCACCTAGTCTGCCCATCCTAAACATGGATGAACAGCCCAAGGTAATAAGAGGAGACATAAAACCTTGAGTCAGACAACAGTCTTAGTGAGCAGTAAATCAACTATCAAACATACCAAAGGAACATAAAGGATAAAAGGAATAGGAACCCAAATCATCCCACTCCACCTCTTTCTACAGTGATAGCCCCCAGACACACACTAAGGAGAAGCAAGCATAGCAAAGCAGATAATTAAAGTAAAGCAATAATCACTCGAGTCAAGGTCGATGTTTTCCAAATACAAACCCCCAAGGCCTAAACCAAGATCAGATAAGCACCCAGAAAACACCGCTCTTGAGACCGAATGATGATACAACCAAACATCCATGACTCTGGCTATCACTGTTATCATTGCCTTGATTTTATCGTTAATTGAATGACCAACTCATCTTTCAACCATCCGTCAAGGGCTAATGGCAACCCCGGTTCTAGACATAACTCCGCACGTCACCGTGACCCGTGCCTAGGTATAACGGATCTACCCAGGGTACTAGCACGTCATCATGACCCGCGCCTGGGTATAACGGATCTACCCAAAGTACTCTTGCTTTGAGCTTGCTAGAACCTTCAATAACGATAAGATCTCAGCCTTCTAGTCATCCTCCTCGACGACTATTCCCATTATAGCTCAAGCACCTCTCGAGCCCACCATTATCCACCAACTCGAACCGCATCATCGAGTAATCAACATGCTTGGGATGATCCCGTCTGGATTAAACCAAGGCTTCCACATCATGCTTTGCTCCAACGCATCTTAGCAAAGTCCATCTCATCATCATACTTTGCTTCCACTAATCATAGCAAAGTCCTCGAATCCCTCCATATGAGCTTCATCATTCGCTTCATATGTCACAAGCAGCTTTCACCATTCAAGAGCCTTTCCACTTAGCTTTTGAATCATCTTCAACCATCTTGTTCCAAATCAACTACTAGCTAACTTGAAACAATCAAATCAATCATACATCCAAACAATCAAGCATTCAAACAAGATCTAATATGCAATATTATCTATAATGGCAATTTCGTAAATAAATGAGCATAAGTCTACATACATGAATTATGGGTTTCTAGTATAGATCTAACAAATATAAATCATGGGTTTTGTTTTTAAAACTTGATAAATGAACTTGCATAAGTAAACATCTTCATGAGTAATATATCTAGACTTCGATCTAAGGAAAATGCATGAAATCACTATCTACAACACTCCAACAAACCACCTATCCAATATACTCCTTTGGGTCTGCGTGAGAGATAACTACCACTCACCGAATCACCTAAACACCTCAAAAGATAACCACTTCAAATCTGGAAAGCAAGGATTCAAGCTTGATTCGTCAAAAAAATCTTGCTTGAAATGATGAAATCTAGCTTCGTTGGATGAAGATCTTCAACTTTGGCTCTTGGATCTTCGATCTTGATCTTCGATCTTGGATGGATGTTAGCACAAGATTAAAGTAGAGAAAAGAAGTGAAGAAATGTTGTAGTCGAGCTCTCAAAATGGCAGCACTTCGTTGCTTCAAAAACCGGTGCCAAAAAGTGAGCCAAACCCCTCTATTTATAAGCTGAAATCACCCTTAGGCCGTCGCCGACCTAGAGACCCCCGACCTAACTTAGGTCATTTACGACCTAAGTCTCCATAGCACACGCGACCTAAAAACACAGCTGCCTTCAACGACCTCCGACCTAAGACCATGCCGACCTAAAATAAACATGCGACCTAATTTCCTTGCGACCTATGATTCTGCCGACCCAACCTACCTAGCGACCTAACACAAACCCCGATCTAACACTTCCCTTAGGTTGCTCAACAACCTAACTTAGGTCGTTACCCCTATAGGTCGTCCACGACCTATCTCTTAACTCGTTAACTCCCTTAAACCGTTAGCTCTTAGGTCGGTCTCCCTTTTAGGTCGCTCTACCTATAAGTCGTTAAACCCTATAGGTCGGCCAACCATACTAACTCGTTCACGACCTAACTTCCATAGGTCATAAACACTCTTAAGTCGGTCCATACCTAGGTCGGTCAGGAACCAAAACTCGTAACTGTTAGGTCGTTAACCCTAGGTCGCTCACTACCTTAGCTCGGCAACTTCCTTAGGTCGCTACACCCTATAGGTCGCTCATCCTATAGGTCGCTCCCGCTCTTCCTTAGGTCGTTACTACTAGGTTTCATACAACCCTTAGGTCGCTTGAACGACCTTCCTCCCCTAGGTTGATAATCTACTTAAACCGACCTATCTCCTTAGGTCGCTCCAACGACCTAAACTAACCTATCTTACACACGACCTAAACTCCCTAGGTCGCTAACCTCTCTAACTTGCTAACGGCCTAACTTCTTCTTAAGGTCGCTGCAACACTTTTAGGTCGTTACCCATTAACTCGCACACGACCTATCACTTAACTTGTGCAACCGAGTTAACTTCCCATACGACTTAGGCTAAGGAGAACATAAACAACACTAACGACCTAATAATTCTACGATATATCAACACGTAAAATACGGGTCGTTACAGGATGCTTAATGACTTTATGTATGTATAGTATTTTATTTATATTATACATGATAAAGAGCAAAGTTATTTCACATACATGATCTTAAAATAATAATAATGAGTATTATTATGTATAATAAATAATGAATATTCATAACATTCAATGACATGATCTGTCAATATATATATGTGTATATATATATATATATGATTATATAAATATATATTATTCCTTATAATTATTATGGGTTTTTATTCGATCTTAAATTTTAAAATTGCATAATCTTGTTTCATTTTATATATAATATAAGATTCTCTTATTCGATTATATAGTTTATAATTCCATTTATGTATTTATTACTATTAGCTAACAATTAATCGATAATACAACTTTATTATTATCTTTTATTGACTATAAAATTTATAGTTCATGTTATCATTTAAAATTAATTTATTTATAACTATTGTAAATTTAAATTCAAAATAAATTCAAATTTATTTATTTAAATTTTTCGTAAGTTTAAATTTAAATCATTTAATTTTATTTATTTATAACCTTTATAAATTCAAATTTAATTTATTTCAAATTAGGACATTTATAACCTTTATGAATATAATTTAAAATAATTAAATTTCATCCATAACCCTTTCATATTTTAATTTAATTTAGGAAAATTTTGAATTAGTTTATTTATAACTTTTATGAATACAAATTTAAAAACAAGTTTCAAATTTATTGTGTAACACTCAATAATTTGGAGAGTGATAATATAGGATTGACTGATAATAATAATAATTAAGAAATAACTAATGGATAATTAAAAGAATAATTACAACTATAAAAAAATAAATAGGTGATGGAAATTTTATAACGAGGGTTTAAGATATTAATAAAGTAAGGCATGGATGTTAGTCCAAGCCCAAATTAGTAATCCATATGCTCTTTAAACATATACTCTCTTATTCTCCTTAATATATAGAAATAAGTAAAAAAAACACAAGGTTTGGTTGCCATTATAAGAAGAGAAAGAGGGATACTAAATAGGAGAAGATTCAAGCTTTTCTAATGGGAGAAGATATTTTAATCAACCTTTTAATCTAAGTATTAGTACCAGTCCCATTTCATATAAAAATATATTTAGATTCAGACTTTATATGTTTCTGTTGTCTTAAATTACGATAATCATGTTTTGATGATAATAGATCGATCTTATATAAGATTTGTACTTAAATGACATAGTTTATGATATGTACAAGAGTAAAAAAAATTAAATAATCATCTTTAAATGGATGAAATATGGTTACTATGATGTTATAATGTAATACCAGGGATGGGTTTCAACTTTCATAATTTTCGGGATGATAGAATAATTTATTATGAAATTCCTAGAATGAAAACTAATGGTTTTAGTTATAAACTAATATGCAAAAATAATGAAATTTAATATTTTCACATGAAATTTTCAAATAAAGTAAAAAAATGTTTTTGATTTTATTTGAATTTTCGAGAAATTTTGCATGATTTTTCGAATTAGTATGAAATCAATGGCAAGATAGAAAATACCCATATTTAATGAAATAATTAAGGAAAAGGATTAATTAAAGAATAATTAAGGTGCAAATCATGGTTGATTGGTAAGAGTTTTGCTATAATACAAAATTAAAGAATAAGTGAATGACATATGTAGATTTAGTCAATAAGGTAGTTACTTTATTAAGGAAAACATCAATTTTCTGTTTAATTACATATTTTCCATATCTATATCTTCGATAGCATAATCTATAATGCTCGATAGCTGCATCTTTGATTGTATAATTTTAAAAGCTTTATAGCTTACATCTTCAATAGCCAAATTTTATAAGCTCGATGGCTAGCCGCTTGCTAACTAGATATGAAATAGCTGATCTCAAAGGCTAGATATCTAGACATGCAATAGCTTAGAAGCTCATTAGTTTAGACATTCGATAGGTAGTATATTAATAACTAGACATGTGGTAGCCTTACCTTATAATTTGATGGTTTTGACTTTCGATAGCTAAAAGATCGTTAGCTAAACATGTGATATATTTACCTTAACAACTCGATAGCTTAAACATTCAATAACTAAAAGCTCAATAGCTAGGCACGCGATAACTCAGTCTTAACGACTTGCTAAATTATACATACGATAGTTAGAATCTTGATAGCTAGTCATGTGATAACTTAAGCTTAAAACCTAAATCGCTTACATATCTGGAAACATTACTTTATAAGCAAAGCATATTTGGGAAGTTATTTCATGATGTGTAGTGAATTTTTATGGCATATATATGAGAGTGCAAAGAAATAAATTTTATATAATAAGTTAAAACAAAATAAATTATTTTGTGGAATCTAAATGATTGAGCTTTGAATACATAAATAGAAACGATAAAAATGTATCATTTTTACTAACGATGGTCTATGCGACAACCTATAATGTTTAATCATAACAATATATGGGAATGATGTATTAAGGCTTATGTCAAAAACTATAATGTTAAAACATAGTATTATTTGGGAACGATGGTGTAAGGCATATATAGCAACCTATAGTACTAAAAATAAACATTCCTTGAGGAACAAAAGGTGTAAGGCATATGTAGCAACCTAGATGTTGCGACATGAAATAATTTCGGAACAATGGTGTAAGGCCCGAGTAGCAACCTAGAAGAGATGTCTATAAAACATAATTCTTAATATAATGCTAAGTGTATGGCATACTTTTTGTTGATATATATATATATATATATATATATATATATATGCAAGCTATGATGTTTATTCTTAATGGTATGATGAAATCAATGACTATAAATTTGTGAAGGGGAAAACCCATTTCTCTAGGTGATATTGTCCGCATTATGTTATATTTAGATCTATTCACTTATTTGAAGCAGCATCGGAAAAGAAGCGGATGGTTCATATAGCAGTGGAACAGGAAGTCGATCGAATGATTCATTGCCAGAGGTAGGATCCCAGGTTGGTTGAGAGCGGGAAATGGACTCTTGTGCAAATATACTAATGTGATTAAATGGATCTAGCCGAAACCTAGGATCTTTACCCATGCCTAGATTTATGTCTGATCTATTTATTATTATTATTATTCCCCATAGACTCATGGGTACACATTTGAGTAGTCTGAGTTTATGGGCTTAGCCAGGTTCTCTTGAAGACAAACAAACAAAAGCTCTAAAGACGAAGCATAAGCTTTCGTAGCTAACAAAGTTTATTTCAATTTCGTCATTGTAAAACTGGTGATATAACTTGTTAAGTGTACATGTTAACATCTTTATGCGTTGGGTGTGTCAATGTTATCAGTGTGTTATTATTATGTATAACCGTATGTGTGCAAGAATTGGAAAATGTAAATGTAAAGACAATTTTTGTAATAAAAGATATATTTAACTACTCTGTTTACTTAATAAAGTTGACAAATGTTGGTCTTGTTTTGTTGCTTGAGAATAACACTAGTGATGACTGCAGCATCATCATCATTTATTTTCTGGGTCTCGAAATGAGGGATGTTATAACTTGGTATCAATGCTTAGTTTAGGATACATTTAAGCAGAGCGAAGTATAAATATAGGTAGAAGCTAGATAGTAGAAAAGAGACACCTTCGGAAGGGTATATACTATATAAATATATATGTATATATAACGTACTTATAATTTTTATATAGATATATAGGTGGACCTATTTATCACTCTACTATTGCTCTTATTCTCTTTACTTCCAGTTCTTATGGTAACTTGATTATGCAGAAATTAAGAACAGAAACAAGAAGTGGACGGATGAAGTTAGGAGGTTTTAGGGACAACGCAAGTAAGGGAACTACATGCACGTAGACTAACGAACAAGGAAGAGAGTGAGAGATGAACAGAGCCAAGAATGTGGGCATTCAGATGTTGACTTCGGTGGTTGGAACTGGGATATGAATGCACTCTTTAAATGGTTGTAATGAACATTGTACGACAACATGCTCAGCAACAAGTGCCAGTGCAAGTCCCAAATGTTCCAAGAGGCCCAGTGCAGGCTGCTATGGAGGATTTGTCTAGGATGAACCATTATTTTTCGAAGTTTAAAGGGACGGATGTTTGATGGGATGAAAAAGGCTGTAACAGCTCGTATTTTACGTATCAAAGGATCATAAAATATTGTTTTTAAATTTTCATTAGGCCATATGACACTATGACTTTGGAAAATGTTGAGTAATGACATTTTTGACCCCGAGAAATTTTATCGGACGATTTACCTCTGAAAAAATTTCACGACTATAATTTTTGATAAAAGTCGAATTAGTGTTCGAAACTAATTCGATCGAAAGAATATGATGGTTTCATTTCCCATAGTATAGTCATAACAATGATTTGGGCTTTCTAGCTCTAAAGTATGGCTGTTTGAAGTTTGGTAGATTTTAGAGCAGCTTAGTGGGTAAGTAGTGAGATTGGGGAGATGCTAACAACCTATTTTTGAATTTAGGGGTTATATTATTGAAATAAACATCCTAAATCATTTTACTATCTTCCAACTAGATCTAAGCCTCCATTAACCCATTATTTACCAAAATCTTCTCTTTTCTCATCCAAATCAAGTTTGAATCAAAAATTTGATTGAGTTGGGGGTATGCCATAGGGGAAATTATATAATTCATGACATATGTCTAACTCATTGGCCAATCTTGTTCGAAACAAAGGCGTTTTCCTTCTATTGCATACTTGATATAATGTGTTATATTAATTAATTAATTAATTAAAATTATAGTTAATAGAAAATCTATAAATGGTACACTTTGTGGCAGTAGTTACAATGTGTTCTAAACGTAAGTACTTTATCACAATGCAAATAAATATATGATTTTAAATGTTCTTAGTCAATATGTATTGAGACTAGATATCGATGTATCCATTGAGACTAGAGTATGTAAAGCTCTATTCAAATATTGGGTGGTGTATTACTCATGACTTTTGGAAGAACCTAGGGGTTAAGTATTGATAATGATTGGATAACTATGGAACGACTCACTCGATAGTTTTCTGTTGGCTAATATAACTAAGGTCAAATTGAAAATATCAACGTTACTGATTTACACAGTTCCCTCGACTTGTATATTATAGATCTTCAAAATGAAAGCTTCGCTTTCATTATAGTCAAATCATGGCATGACGTTCATCGAGTGACTAAAGTTGGTTCAAGTGGAAGTAAGGCAAGTGAAGCATTATTCACAAGAGGATTCATCTCCTCAGCTTTATAGGGTTAGTCAACTCAAATCAACTCAAACTCAAAGAAATTGGCCAGAGCATTTCGGTTAATAATAATTGTTATTATTGAACCAAGGAATATTTTTTGACTATAGAGTTAAATATGGACTGTAACGACCCGCTGTAATGAGCCATTCAAATCTGTAATAAACCACACATGTCAGGCTTGAATTGCTCAAAACAATAGATTTTATTTATATTTGGAAAAACTTAGCATATACAGTAAATAAATCAATCACGGAATCATAAACACAGAGTAATACAATAATACACAGTGGAATAGAAAAATAGTAGTTCATGAAGCTACTACATAAATATCAAAGTCCAAAGCAAATACAACATAAGTCCAAATAAAGGGAAGTCTCTAATACATAAGCAAATGACAAGTTTGAACGTAAATAACTAGAAATGACTGAAAAGCTGAATAGATAAAAGATAAATCTCCAAGTAAAGATCCAAGCTCCAAAAGTGAGCATCAAGTGCTGTGATACTCAGGCTAACCCGAGCATAAAGAAAAATACAAAACACTCGAGTTATGATTAACATTCTTATGTAAGTAAATCAACTCAAGTGAAATGTTCAAGTGAAATGCAATACAACTTAAAGGATGCTTGAGATTCCAATCCTTTAAGGATCCGTCAAACTATCTACATGCATAATACAATACGCTACATAGATAATGTCTATAGTAAAGTAAAGTATTAAAGTAGCATTAAGTCGTTATCCATATCCCCCCTAATAGATTTTTATATAAATATCTTAATCTATACATATACTGTAAGCTCCACCAAACTAGTGGGACACTCAGGGAGCACACTATAGGTACGATACAAACCAATGTCGTAATGGGCTCGATAAGGAAGATGACAAGGCACGCGAGACAATACCCAGGGTAGGATACTACCGTTTTGAGAACCGGGCTGGTGGTAATGCGTAGCAGCTACTAGCACCCACCTTGAGACACACTCCCATAATCAAAGGCGTGCACCAATCAAATAACATAGTAATAGATATGGTTTCGAAGAAGCATGCTCAATTTGGGGAGCGACCCCACTTGGCCTAGGTATAGCTCCTGTTTTAGTCATATCAAGCTGGCCCGACGGGGTCAGGACTACGTTCATACCTCATACAATAGCGTTCGCCAAACCATTTTACTTCATTCTTAATTTTCTACCATGTGCACAGCAGTTAAAGTGGTTATCGATATTGGCAGAGAGTATGACAATATCCGGTCCCGGTCTCTTTAACAACCAAACGCTTATTTCACACCGTGGTCATTTTATGAAAATCAATTTTATAAACATAAAATCTCAAATTACAAAATTTAAAAACAATCAAGAATTAAATAACTTACTTCAATTATATTTAATTCTGAAAATATTCACTTAATCACCTTTAATCAGAATCAAATTATAAATCCATATCCTTTAAAATCTCAAAATCAATAAGTTTCAAATCAATTTTTATTTAAATTCAATTCTTAATCAAATTGAATTACAAATCAATTTAATTTATTTTTCCAACTTTTATTTATTAAAGTTATCAGAAAATCTATTTTTATAATATTAAATAAATTTAAAAAAGTACATAAATATATTATGTATATTAATTAAATTTTATTATATTAAATTTTATTATATTAAATTTTATTATATTAAATTTTATTAAATTTTATTTTATATATTTTATTTTATAATAAATCTCATTTTATATGTTTAAAATAATAAAGTTATAATTAAAATCTTATAACTTAAATTTTTCAAAACTTAGCTTAAAATTTAAAAAAATTCATAACATATAATTTAAAATCCAAATTCTACACATATATTAAAATAAATTCTTTATATATTTTAAAAAATCAATATTTATTAAAACACATATTTTTCAAAATTTTAAAATCATTTTAAAAATAGACCAACTGTGTCCATATATAGTTTTCTATCATATGGTCAAATGATACATATATTTATCATTTCAACCCGTAATAATTCAAAATTTACGAGTATATATCATTTCAACTCACAATCCAAAAATTCAAAAATTCAGTAAAATCCCTTGGGTTTATCGTTTTAACCTATAATAATTTTTCGCTAATCTATAAGATCATTCGGGTATGTACCATTTCAACCCACAGTGATTTTCCTAACTAACAGGGAACTTGTAGTGTGAGAAAAATAGAATAACAACATAAATGATATAACATATCAATGACTCCATGTAACATAATTAACAATTTCAATATAATATATACTAACATGTTATAGTCGTCATATGTCAATTAACATAGGTGAACAAATTTAAATAATAACTATCATGCTTAGCGACTTAATCACTAACCAATTTAAATTTAACAACACATTTAAATCATCATTTCATGTGAAACATATTTACTAAACATACGAATGTCAATCGTGAATGATCTCTCACCTTTCATTGCTATGAAAACTACGAGAATAAGATGCAAATGGACATGCACATGGACACGGATCGAACTAGTAGGACAGCGACAAGCCAAAGATCTGCTGTAATTATTGGACAACGGCAAAACAAAGCATATGACTACTGTACAACAAGTCGGGATAGCGGAGATTTGTTGTTTTGGAGATGTAGAGGAATTGTCGGGGATAGTGCTACGTGAAGGTGGAAGGTGGAGGAGAAAGGTGGTCGGATTCTGGTCGAGCAAGCAGAGGTTGGCTACTGCGTTCAGCTAGAGTGGTGCTATGGGTTGCGGCTGCTAGGTGGAGTTTAGCGGGTGGATGGTGGGTTGCAGCGACTGGCGTTTGAGTTGGCTGTGGAGCGGAGGGAGGAGCAAGGTGACATTTAGTTTGAGGAAAAAGGTGGAGCACTGGGTGTGGCGTAGGAGAAAGGCAATGTGTGGAGTAGGAGGGTGCTGCCGTCCATGGCGATGTGGAGGGGTGGTTGGTGGAGGACAAGGAAGAGGGCTGGTCGAGTTGCGGTCGAGGCTGGGTGGGTTGTTTAGGGTGGTTTGGCACAGTAGAGAGGCGAAGGGGAATGGGTTCAAGCGGAGGGTATGATAGCAAAGAGGAAGGCTGTGGCGGTGGATGAAGTGGGAGGGAAGGCGGCGATTCTGGCAGAGCGATGGGCGTGCGAGGTTGGAAGGAAAAAGAGAGGGGAAGGAGATGAGTTAGTTTTCATAGAGTATATATGCATGCTTATTTTTTTAGTTGCAAAGCATAGAATGAAAGAAAGGAGAAGAGAAGAATGGGAGTAAGGAAATGAACCAGTGTATAAATCAAAGTCACGAGGAATAATAAAAGTCACGTATTAAATTCTGGGAATTTCAATGGTTAGTAACTATTAGTTTCTCTCGATGGACAATGGAAGGACACAGAAAACCCAAAAGACTCAAAAGAGGAACTAATACGGCTAACTGTTTTTCTGATTTCACCCTGTATCAAACACCAAAATACACAAATAAATATACTATGGAGGTCAGCATGATGATACACAGATACTAGAGACATGGCCTTCCTATCAAAACTCTATTTTCGCTGCCGAAAATGCTGCTAAATCGCCTAAAATAATATAAAGGGGGCTAGAGAAGTCCAAATTTAGCGAAACGAATTATGACGTCTTACTTAGAAAATGTTCTACATTTTTCTTAGTAAAAATATTTAGGTTTCATAAATATTTTATTTCCATCTATTTTAACTGATTTTAAATTGAACTTTCGCATCTGCACAACTTACATATTTTTAATGAAATTCTACCTCTTTCTATGCTTAAATAGACGTACCCCGAAAATCAAATTTTCGTTGCAAAAATTTTATCATTTATTTTCATGAAAAATTTATTTAATTACGTTATTTAAATTGTTAAAATCTTTGGGTCGTTACACTCTCCCCCACTCAAAATTTTTCATTCCTGTAAAGGAACGAGATAGGAGAACAGAAGCAAACAAAGATAAGATATATTCAAATGAATGGTACCTGAGACAAACAATTCAAGTTTCGAAGCACGCATGGACTCCTCAGTTTCCTAGGTGCAATCCTAATCATCTGTTCTCCATTGTACTTTGACCAGACTGATAGATTTCCTCTTAAGATGCTTCGTACCACTATCGACAATATGCCTTTCTCTCGATTTTGGGATTTGGCTCGACATCCAAATTCTCTAATAAAGCAGGCTAAACAATCAAAGATGGATCATGAAGATATTTGCGAAGGTGAGATACGTGAAACAAGTTATGCACACCTGATAGATTCTATGGCATATCCACTATATAAGCTAAAGTACCAAACCTTTCCAAAATGCAGAAAGGCCAATGAATCTAGAAGCAAGCTTCCCTTTCCGACCAAAGCGAATCACATTCTTCAGTGGTGAGATCTTTAAAAAGAACTGATCACCCACTGAAAATTCTAAATCCCTCTTTTGCCTATCAACATACTTCTTCTTCCTATCCTGAGCAATCCTCATCTTCCTCCTAATCTCCTGAACATCCTCGGATGCTTCTAGAATCATACCAGGCCTAAGAACTAAGAAATCACTGGATTCAATCCAGGAAGATGTGGATTTGCAAGATCGTCTGTAAAGAGTGGCAAACGTAGACACCTCGATACTTGCCTGGATTCAAAAGAATGGGATTTAATTAATTTAAGATTAAGATGATTTAAATTTCAAAATGAATTTATACCTAAAAGCTATTATTATAAGTTAATTCAACGAGACGGGGATGATCTTCCCAAGATCCTCCATAATAAAGAACACAGGCATAAAGAAGATCTTCCAGAATCTGGTTTAACCTTTCCGTCTGACCAACAGCCTGGGTGTGAGGACCCGATTCTTCGACTTCCGAAAAATGACATTAATACGTCCACTATATCAACTTCCGAGCAATCGAACGCCGGAAAACCGAATTCTTAGGGTTTAAGAAGAAGGAGAAAAAGATAGAAGAAGAGAGAAAAATGTAGTACAAAACAGAAAGAAACAACAGAACAATATCAGAATCTCACAATCGCAGCGGAACAACATATAATAGATAAATGAATAATCTTTAAACAAAGAACTATATCAGTTATTACATTACATCATATTACATTACATTACATCATCAGAGTGTACAGCAACAAACAGCGGAAAAGAAATATTATATACTAGTTGATACACCATGCCATCCAACTTGCCTCCAGATTTCTACATCAACTCCCGAATACCAGAACATCTTGATAACCTAACTCTAGACTGCCCGTGTGGAAATTGGTGGGCACCCAGAGTTTAGGAAGAGAACAATAAACTCCGAGTCAGTCATGGGACTGGTATGGGAACTTAAAACAGTTTATCTTTAAAAACAAACCAAGGAATATTTTAAAATAGATTCGCAATGCTTTTTGGAAAATGAGACTACCATAAGGCCTCCCGCACGCAGAAACAATGCAAACGCAGGATCGGAGGAGATTTCTCCTTATGATAGTCAAAGATGCTTGATACGCATTGAAAAGAAACATTTGATATTTTTAGTGCGTAGTGTAGGAAAAATCATTTCGAAAGTAAAGACATAAATCTTAGCCAACATACGACCATTATCGTATGCCTACTATAGCTATCATCTAAACAGTGGTGACCACCATAAGTAAATGGCAGGTTCTACGACTAAAACGGTACAAGGATCGTATTCTTTCTTTGGATTTCCAACAAATGGTCAGGCCAAGGAACTTCCCATTGCCACATGGGTACGCCTATGGAAAGACGACCCGAGAACCTAACGTTACGGTTAGATCTCTGCCAATACAAGGCCGGGTTACCCTTCAAACTGGGTAACTACTGACAAGAATATGTCATTCCCCGATCATAACCGATCTATATCCGAGGATCCTCGATTCTAACAACCACAAAGTGATAAATTTGCAGCAGCAACATAGGTTAAGTATCTGGGCTCCATACCATGATACCACCTCTATCCAGAAGGAATGACATACACTAAAGGGGGCTACCCCTAATAACCTTGCCGCATCCTTCCTTTTTTGACCATTTCCGGGGTGTGAGGTCCGACGAAGTCTCGTCCACAAAGCTACGCTTTATACAAAAGCTATGCTTTGATCATTAAATGCTCAACAGCACTTTGTATGCCACATTACCAATTTGGGAATGTATCACTAGTAACCATCAACTACATAACCTCTAAGGGTGTTAAGCTAAGAGAATAAATTCTCCGCCACCAAAGGGAACATATTTGATAGAAACCAGCTTTACATCTCAAATTGTAACGTCACGCACACATCCATACAAGTCTGTTCCGGGATCGAACGGAACCGAAGGCATTTCCAAAGAAGCCCTTGCAATCCGGATATTCACTATTCACGACCGAACTTCCCATCACAAAGGGTAATAAATTTCTATATTGAAGATCAGCCGATGTAGAAACATTCAACGGTAATCCTTCCGTTTTCATAAATATATGGTCTTCAACACCGGTCATCAAATGCAATCCAGAACGACGTATCACATATTCGGAATGGGTTATACGACCCAAAGGTCCTTTCCCGGCAAACCCGAATAGTGAGCGCTTATTTTGAAAATAAGTGTGGCATTCAAATTCAAGCAAATCATAACAAATACCCATTTAAAGGTAAATATTGATAGTCGGTTATTTAACTATCAATAGATATGCACAACATCACCAGATTCCAAAAAAATTCCCAAATTATTTATTTTCCAAAAATATATTTAATATATATTTTCCACACTTCAACATTTGAAAACAAATTTCAAATCACTTTTCACCTTTCCAACTTTTGAAAACAAATTTCAAATCGTTTCCCTATACGGGATATATTCACAAATCTTTATTCATTTTCATTTCAAAATGGTTCATTTAAACCAATTAAATAAATCCTTTCCGATTTACTTTATATTTACATTCCAAATCCGTAAATTTATTTCCAAGTTTCAAAAACAAATCAACATTTATTTTTAAACAAATTTCCCTTTCTTTTATAAATTCCATAGTGAATTTACAATTCCAAAAATCTATGAATATACGATTTCCAAATCGATTTCTAATATTCATTTTCAATTTATCTTTAAAAGATAAAATCTCAAAACATTCACTTCATATTGGAAAACATTTCCATACTTATTTAATAATAAGTAATTCACAAATCCATTTATTTTCAACACTTGAAAAATATTCAATATACTTAAATTGAAATTAAGTATATATTTTATTCTTTAAGGAAAACGTGCGCTTAAACACATTTATTTGAGTCAAAACGAATGTTGCATAAAACATCGTTACGACGACCCCAAAATCACTAGTATAGGGATTCGAAATTTAGATTAGATATATAAATCCCAATACTATATAAAACATTTCCTTTCAGAAATCATTTACTATAACAACAGTGTTTAGTCCACCATTTCCTTATTCCTCGAAAATGTCTATTTCAACAATAAATGTTGAAATCTATGGTTTCGATGCTTAATACATTTTAAAACATCTTTAAAATAATTAACTTCATTTTATAATATCACTTCTCCAAAACAACATCCATTTTCTTTAATAAAATATTCACTTTTCAAAATCGTGAATACACTTTGTTTACCCAATTCAATGTTTCAACACATTTATTAAAAGATTATCCACTATCCAAAATAGTGGATAAAATTCCCAACCAAACTCTTATTTTTACAACATTTAACCTTAAAGGATAATTCGCTGTCCAAATCACGAATATATCTCCTTTAATAAGATTCTATGTTTAATTTATCAAATTTAATAAAATTTCGGATTTATAAAACAACGTTTATAAATTCCAATTCTATTTATAAAAACTTCAATTTATAAATCTCCTTTATTAACCAATTCTATTTATAACTCAGTTATATACCAAAAATCCATATTATAAGTTAAATGCTTATAACTCATTTATTTACCAAAATCGTTCTTTTAAAACTTTACAAATTATAAATCTTATTACTTATAAGACTCATTAATAACTCCCTTTTTACATTTATAAAAACTCCATTAAAATTCCATTATTCTGATTTATAAAAATTCAATTTTTTAAATCTTATTTATAAACCGTTTATAATAAATTCAAAAATCACAATTTAAACTATTTTATAAAATCATTAACTCCATATTTCAAAAATCAATTTTCAACTTATTTTCTCAAAAATCATAATTTTTATAACATTAAAATTAAAACATTTTATTTATTTAAAATGAATCAATTCCAAAAATTTAATAAAACGTATACTTTCAAAAATCACTTTAATACTTTTAAAACTTCAAAATATGCCCAATGATGCAGCAACACCAAATAATCAATTACGACATCCAAACATCATATATCAATATGATAACAGAATATATAACCATATCTTAAATAAATCAATACAGTTGAGGAATCCAGTTGGATCACTCCAACCTGTTTTCCTGCATCCAAAGATGTTAGCACAATACCAATTCCGCTTCAGGATGGAATATCGCGGTATATGGTATTTATAAAATACTATCCTCTATTATGCGGCGCAATAGAGTCTCATCCGCTATATAATGCGGGAAATCAACTCCAAGTACATATATAATACCAATTCCAATCAAGATGGACTTATCGCGGTATATGTTTTTAATAAATAACATCCACTTAATATACGGCGTATAGGGTCTATTACTATACAACAGATAATAATTTATCATTCAATCATATAATCAAGAAATCTTAAATTTAACTATTCAAAATTTAAATCGAAACAATTTCGATTGAGTGAGAAGTTCTCACCTTGCTTTCAATTTCCAACTTTTTATTCGAATAAAATTAAACATGCGTTTAATTTTACCCGAAATTCGAACTCGCTCCAAACGACTCCAATCCAGCTCCATTGCGTAGTGCTAGTCAAAACGAAGCCAACCGCAATTCATTTCGTCCAAAATGGACCTCGTATGAAAGAGTTATGATAGTTTAAAATTTATACAATTTAAATATAACTAATATTTACTTTTTCTTTTATTATTATTAACCTTCCATCATCTGCACCGTCGATTTTCAAGCTCCAACATCAGGCCGCACCTTCCACCTTCTTCCCCATACGTGAAAAACTTCCTAGGTCATCACATTTGAACCCATACCGCCACTTTAAACCTAATTTTCGCAACCCCTACTCGCAGTTTTAAGACGATCGAACTTTGCCACTTTGGAGCTCCAACCTCCCTCAACCTTCGGCTGCAATATCTTAAAACTCGGTCAACCCCTGATCTCCAAATGCGCGCACAAACGTGAGACGAACGCGGCCTTCTAGCTTCGTCTCCGGTCAACAAAAATCAATCTCCACCATTGAGAACGTAGAACTCGATGCCCTCTTCGATGTTGTTGTTGAACGTTTTTGGTGAAGGTGAATGGATAAGAAGAAAATAGAGGAAGAACGAATCAAAATTCTGGCCATTGATTATAATTCAGTGGCGGCTAGGGTTTCTGGGAGATAGGGTTTGCAAATGTGAAGATGGAGGTCCTTTTATAGAAAATTGATGAAACACTATTCACTCGAATTTTTCCGAACTCCAAACGAAGCGTGCCGGCTGGCGTTTCTAGGGTTTACCCCGCGTTCCGAACACAATGGAACATGTTTCGGAGGCTAATTCGATGATCTGTGCGAGTTACGGAAATAAACGATCAAATTTAAATTAAATCGATTTAAACTAATTTCTATGCGTATTGGCTTGCCCCGGACAAATCGTAAATCCGATTGACACGAAATTTGAATTCTTACAATAATATAACATTACGGATCCAATGAAACTAGTTTCGTCGAAATCCGAGAGTGTTTGAAAAATGGCTAGTTTAACTCGTCGATTAAATATTAAAATATTCAATTTTCACAAATCAACTTTTAACTCAATTTTAAAAGTTCTAAAATATCATTCTAACTCCAACATGATTAAATAAAAATTTACAAATCAATTTTAATCACATTAAACCCAATTTTCAATTATTTCTGTATTTTTCCAATATTAAATTATCGATTTAATTATTCAATTAAATCTAGATATTCGAAATAAAATTTACTCGAATTACAAATTTTACTTATTTATATTTAAAATCAATTAGTTTTACGAATTTTAATTGACAAAAATTCTGGGCCGTTACAAACTTCCCCCCTTAAAAGAATTTCGTCCTCGAAATTACCAAGTAAGAAAAAGTTACAGAATCCATTAATCTTTCAAAACCATAGTTAAACTTCTTACAATATCTTCACTAAGTTTTCAAATTATACTTAGTTATCTTTTCAAAACCAACCAATATCGTTTAACTTTCAACTCAAAATCAAAGTTATAGTTTTCAAAAAATTTCAATTTTCTCAAAATTATTCTAACGCCTTAAATTTTCAGAAAAAATCGCCATAGTCTCCTTTGCGCGGCTCGATCCGAAAAAAAATGATAGTATATATATCACAAATATACATCTCATCAAGTGATGAGGCATCCCGCAGGGAAAAAAGTGTAAAAGTACGTTATGTATTCCGAGATATGTACCTTATATATTATTAGCAAGCATATACGGCTAATATAGCACGAAAGCGAGCTCCAAATGCGAAGCAAGCACAATCCGCACCTACTAAACACTCAACAAACAAATGAGTAACATGTATATATGAAAGTAACATCAATATACAACATATATCAACAACTATATATGCCAATATAGCAAATGCAATTAAAACAACAATCCAACCATCATCCAACTATCATCTAACTAACCAAATAAATATTCATTCATATTCCCATTAATATTCAATGAATTGGTTTTTTTTTCATTTAATCATATTCAATTAGTAATCATTCACTAATTGATATTCAAGTTGGTTCACTTACAAATCAAATTCAATCCTATTTAAGATTCACTTATCTTCCAATTTGATTTCAATGATTTATAGCTTTCCATTTTATTAATTCATTTTCATTTAACACTTAATGAGTTATATAAAATCAACAAATCATCATCTAACAAACAATGTATATCCAACATTACCAAATTTATTTACTTCGCTTACATTCATTCAATTTGGTTTAACACTTTTAATTCCAATTGGTTGATATTAAATTGACTTCCATTCAATTATTCAATTTCTCAACTTCATTAGCTTCTAATGAATTTACACTTACATTCATTATCCCATATCAATTCTTTTACATTCGATAGATTAATATTTCATCCATTTATCAATTCAATTGCTAATTCCTTTAACAATATAAGGTTGAATTTCATTTATATAACTCAAGTTAATATTCATCACTTCTCTTGATTAATTTACTTCTATACCAAAATCAACTTTATTCAACATCACTTAAGTTATATTCCATTTCAAACATCTTATCTAATCCAAATCAATTTATTTAACTTTCCTTTAGTTAAATTTCAAATCACATGTCTTTGATGACAACTCAAATTTATTTCAACTTGGATTTTAATTTCAAATTTGTTTATCACAATCAAACTTCGATTCCCAATTTACTATGGTAGCAAATCTATCACATAGAGACTCGAAAATGATACTGATGATGCTGCAGTCATCACCCTTATTATTTCCCAGTAACAGTAGTGAATTCAGTGCTTAATATTCTTTCAAAATTTTCCTTTTATTTATAACTCACATTTATAAATACATTCATATAGTTTCACTTCTTATATATAAGATTATTTCACAATTGTAAATCATATTGATTATAATTCCATACTTTATAATTCTTCGCTTATACAATTATTCTTTTACAATATGTTTTATTTAACATATTCAAACAACTTTTTATTAACTTGCATATATCTTACATTTTCAACAACCAAACAATCAATTTTTATATAAACTTAATAATTCTGAAAAATTATTCCTTTGTATATAAAATATAATCAAGGTAAAATTATTTCATTTACCCTATTTTAAAACGATATCGTGTCAAATTGTTCTGTACAAGTGTTTAGAGATCCCTATCAACAACGTTAATTACTCGTATTGACCAGAATCCATATACCACTCAACAAACCAATCATCACAATATAAAACAATTTATATTCACTAAAAAATACGCGCTCGTGTCTATTATTACACTCACACTCATTCTAGAGTTCTGTAACAACCCGCATATTTGTCGATTTTTATATTTAAATATTTTATTTAAATATTTTATCGATACTCGAAATTTAGTCCGAAAAGCTACTTTTTGCATACGGTCGAATTAGGACTCGGGACCACTCCCATTGAGTTTAAAACGCCGTTTGCGGCCTTTTTGAATATAAGCTTCGATATGTTTGTAGAAAGTTGATTTTTGCTACTTTTTCACTTTGGGTTTGGGTTTGGGCTCAGCCCTATGTTTAACTTATACTCAAATCTGAGCCACTCCTCCCCATTTACCCTCACTTTCTCCTCTTTTCAGTTTTAAAACATCAATGGTGGGAGAGATAGGAAATTAAAACTCCAAAACCCTAGTTTCCTTTTGCAAATCAAGCTCTAGCTCCAAACTAATAGAAGAACCCATTGGTAAGCTTCTCATCTTCTTCTCCAACTCATTCTCTTATCAATTTCAGAAATTCCTAAACCTAATTTAGGAAATGTTTCTCTTGTTAGCTTAGAATCAAGCTTCTTGAGTTGGATTTGAAGAGTGGTTGATTCTCTTTTGCTTTCAAGCTTCTTTTTCAATTGCTTGGGTTCAAAGGTGAGATTTTTATCTCACATCTTAGTCTATAACTATCTTCGAATGTTAGGTATGAATTCCTAACACATTCGTGTGCATTTGCTTTTGGTTTGGATTGATTTGGTGAATATTCCAATTTTTGGTGCTTTGGGTTCAATTCATTAAAAATCCTAACTTTGATGTTTGAACATGTTTTTGGTGATGCATCGAGGAGCATATAGGGCCGGGTAGTCGATTGACATAAACCCTTAGCGCCGTTGCTCGTGCGATTGCAAATTGATCGAGATTTGCACCTCATTCGAAATAGGGCATGGGAGTGCCAGCAACAGGTTCGGCCGACCGACCTATAGAACGGGCACTTCCTGCCTCTGTTTGGAAGTGCAGGCTACAGGGCTCGGTCGACCGAGTTCAGGGTCCGGTCGACCGACCTGCTACTATTTGCCAACTATGCCTATTTGCCTAGTTGTCCGAATTTCCAACTTTAATCGATTCGTGTTGTTTCCTATGTGTTGTTATCATTTGTTATGACTTTGATGACTCCTTTTTAGGGATTTTGGAATATCCATTTTGATGGATTCTTTATCGGTTTCGTTGGATTTTTATTCACATCTTCGTATGTGAATTTTAGTGATTGATTGTTCCTACAATCTTCTTCGTGGTTTGTTACTTTAAAAAATAAAGGTTTCTATACTAGTAGTAAATATCAAAACACTTTCTTCAATCAACTCTATTTTAGTACAAAGCTCGTTTCTTGAACCGTTTTCCAATCTATTAGTATATACAAACCTTTACCTCATTCGCACGAGAAATCTAATTAAACGACTTAGTAAAACGAGTGGTATGAAATGCTTGCGTTTACTTCGTCGGTTAATCTTGGACTTGTTCGATTGAATCTATTGTGACAATTTTATAGTGGAGATCTACAGTTTGTTCGTAAATATTTGAGTTAAGCAAGTGATTATGGGACGTGAAGCTAAACTCATATATTTACTAGCTTAGTGTAATTGACACTTCTCGTTGATCATGACGATCATCTTTGTGATTTAGACTAGCAATGTGCGATGTTTCTTTGTCTGCGAGGGAGACTAAACCCCGTTTTGTGGAGTTTCGACTCAAATTGGTGGGGTAGCAACCCATGATCTTCGGGCCGTTTGTGGAGCTTCGGCTCAATTTGTGATGGTTAGCAACCATGGAATTAGCGTTCCGTTTGTGATACACGTGTTGGTGAGCTTTATGCTCCCGTTTGTGATAGGCCTTCCCCCCTTTTTGTGATTTCTGGATTTCTTGAGATGATTTCTAGAATTTGTGTTTCACCAATTTTCATGATTTACATTTATAAGTTTTATCAATATTTGTGCATTGGTGAATTTGTGTGTCATTGACTTTTGTGATTGACATTGATATAATCGTCAATATTTATGGTTTGGTGAATGAAATAAGGAGTATGACATTTCTTTGATTCTTGTGTAGATTTTGTGATATTGATTAATCTCTTGTTGATTTTCAATTACTTATATATATCACAGCTTGGCATTGTGATTGTTATGTGTTTAGTCATATCTCTTACTCTATATCGTTTCTTCTGATATTTATAGTTAGACTGATCCGTTTATTATTTTCTTATAAATAATAATCGGGTCAGACCGAGATGTTACAGGTGCTTCTGCTTGACTTTACATCCGGGATTACCTCCTTGACTTTTGGTTAACTACTTAGATTAGTAGTTTTTGTTGTATACATTTGAGATATAGACTCCATAATGTATACTTATTCTTTTGTGTAGTTCGTGTAACTATTCTTTTGTGATATTGTGGATCTTTTTAGACCACTACTCTTATGTACACTTCCTAGTGTAATATTCATATCTATTTCCGCCTTTGTGATATGAATTGTCTGTGACTGATTTATGTTATGTTTATTTCTATATTTGTTTCTGAAGATATTATAGCCACTGTGTAGTAGCTTTGAGTTTGTGTCGGTATGTTGGATTTCCCTCTTGATAAAGAAATGCATGTTATACTATCTGTCATATCGATGCTCGCGCAAAGCAATTACACGGATGGTCGCTCCTTAACAGCCTTATTCTCCGTACTAGTTGACAACATTCACTGTAATGTTCTTGGCTAGCTTGGGTATAGAGGTGGGGCATCACAGCTTGGTATCGGAGCCAGACTTCGGAACAATATGGAATAGTATAACAAGGATCATCGTCCTAAGTCCATCTTAGGAGTCGTGCTTTAGGATTTAATTCGAGTCTTCGTACCGATTCATCCTATTTTCCATATGATTCCTTGTTTATCTATCAAGATTGCTTGATATTCAATTTGGTGAATAACCTTTTTCTTCTTCTTCTTTCTTTCTAAAGGAAGAGAAATGGTTAGACCTGGCCGTCCCCGCGCCGGTCAATCTAGTGCTACACCCCAGGATGGAGTTTTTATGACTGCTCAACAGCTTCTTGATTTAGTGACAAATGCTCAAGCAGCTGGAGCTAACCCGGAACCTACTCACCCAAAGTCGGGATTTGCACGCTTGTGCAGCGATTATACTAATTTGGGTGGGGAGCCATTCAAAGGTTCCGAAACTATTATTGAAGTACAGGCTTGGCTAAGGTCATGCGATCGAATCTTTTCTCGCATGAATCTTATTGACCTTCACCGAGTTCAGGTGGCCTCTAGTATGCTCCGAGAAAGAGCATTGGACTGGTACGAGCTTCTTATTTCTGAGGTCAATGAAGCGGATCTCACCTGGGAGCAATTCCGGGAACGCTTCGAGTTGAAATTCGTACCAGAAGCTGAGAAGGTGACTTTGGCTCGCCGTTTTATAGACCTTGTTCAAGGTGAATCTTCCGTGGCAGATTATGTCGCGTCTTTTGAATCTCTCTCCAAATATGGTGTTGAATACATCAACACCCCATTGAAGAAAAATCAGAGGTTCATCTATGGCTTAAACAAAAATCTCAAGAAGCCATTACTTCTAAAATTAGAAGTTTCTTTCGACCAACTCATTGATATCGCTCTTCGTCTTGAAGAGGCGGATAGGGAGAATGATGTTGAAGTGGTGGGTTCCAAACCAAACTTCAACAACAACAAGAAAAAGCCCAGTAAATTCAAAGGCCCTTATCCCAATAAAAAAGGGAAGCAAGCGACCTCCGTGGCAAAGACTTCTTCCTTTGGTCGTGGGGAGTGCTATAATTGTAGTTCGAAGGACCATTATGTGAACAAGTGTCCCAAGTCTATCTCTTGTCGCTACTGCAACGGTCCCGATCATGTTATATCTTCATGCCCCAAGCTTCAGGGTAAGAAGGAGGGAAAGCTTAATGTTGCTCAAGCCCCTGGCAACACATCTCATGGCCAAGGTATTTATCATTCTATTCTGGATGGAATTATTTTATTTCGTGATCATCCTATTCGAGTTCTTTTTGATACGGGTGTGTCCCGTTCTTTTATATCAAAAGAACTTGTTGATACTTTTTCTTTGGATGTTTTGTGTTTAATGACTTCTTTGAGAATTGCGAATCCGGTTGGTGGATCCGCAACAATCAGTTTATTGTGTAAAGATGTCGAGATTATTTTGTGTGATTTTTCTTTCCTAGCCGATTTGCATGTCATGCGTTATTTAGTCTTTGTAATGATTTTGGGAATGGATTGGCTTAACCGTTATGAAGCTCATATCCTATGTCCTGAGCGGACTATTCATCTTCGACATCCTCAATCTGTTAATCAGGTTTCTGTTATTCTTAAAGATTCGAAATCTGCTTTGGTTGCATCTTTATATTCTTTAAACCCTCGTGATGACGAAGATGATGATGAGGGTGATATTATTTCTCTTATTCACGTCGTTCGTGAATTTTCCGACATATTCGAGCCCGTTTTAGGATTACCACCTAAGCGAGCAATTGAGTTCAGAATTAATCTTATCCCTGGAGCTCAACCTATCACCCGTCCTCCTTATCGTATGTCCAATAAAGAAAACGAGGAGATGCGTAAACAATTATCCGAATTGGAGACGAAGCAATTTATTCGCTCTAGTTCCTCGCCTTGGGGAGCTTCGGCTATTTTCGTAAAGAAATCCGATGGTACACTTAGGCTTTGCGTTGACTACCGCAAGCTTAATGATCTTACTATCAAAATCCTTTACCTCGGATTGATGACCTATTTGATCAACTTAGTGGTGCTAGAGTCTTTTCGCAATTAGACTTAGCTACTGGATTTCATCAGCTTCGTATTGCAGAGGATAGCATTCCTTTGACATCGTTCCGTACTCGTTATGGATCTTATGAATGGCTTGTTATGCCATTTGGTCTAACGAATGCTCCGGCTTATTTCGTTGACCTTATGAATAGAGTTTTCAAAGACTTCCTCGACCGGTTTGTTCTCATCTTTATTGATGATATTCCTGTGTATTCAAAAACCGAGGAGGAGCATGAAAAACATCTTCGGATGGTGTTGGAAACTCTTAGGAGTAATCAATTAAAAGCAAAATATTCTAAATGCCATTTTTGGCAATCTCGTGTGAAGTTTCTCGGTCATATTATTTCCGAATCCGAAATTTCCGTGGATCCTTCAAAGATTGAAGCGATTCAAGATTGGAAGAAACCAAAGAGTGTGACAGAGATTCGTAGTTTTCTCGGATTGGCGGGATATTACCGCCATTTTATCAAAGACTTTTCTAAGATTGCCGTGCCTCTCACTAGCTTAACGAAGAAAGGTGTTAAATACATTTGGTCGAACAAATGTGAAACTTCTTTCCAGAAATTAAAAGAACTCCTTTCTGA
Source organism: Allium cepa (assembly GCA_030765085.1). Lineage (NCBI taxonomy): Eukaryota > Viridiplantae > Streptophyta > Magnoliopsida > Asparagales > Amaryllidaceae > Allium > Allium cepa. Next base: position 10,333,070 of record CM060942.1, read on the forward strand.
TGCTCCTATTCTTGTTATTCCCGAGGGGAATCAAGATTTCGTTGTTTATACCGATGCTAGTCGCGTTGGTTTGGGTGTCGTTCTTATGCAAAAAGAACGTGTTATTGCTTATGCTTCTAGGCAATTAAAGCCTGCTGAGACTAGATATGCCACACATGATTTAGAGCTCGCGGCTATTGTTTTTGCTCTTCGGATTTGGCATCATTATCTTTTAGGAGAGAAATTTGTTCTTTATACCGATCATAAGTCTTCGAAGTATTTATTCTCTCAAAAGGAACTTAATTTCGTCAACAGCGTTGGCTCAAATTTCTTTCACCATATGATCTTGATATTCTTTACACTCCCGGTAAGGGTAATCGTGTCGCCGATTCTCTTAGCCGAAAACAACAAGCTATTGTTTCTATGATGATATCCGAATGGAACGATCTCGAGATCTTATTCACTTGTGAGATTCGAGAGCGCGTATCCGATTTATGCTCATCATTTGTTTTATGTAGCCTTGAGGCTCATCCTTCTCTTTTAGACCGCATTCTTGAAGCTCAAAGGCTAGATCCTGAATTGGCTCTTCTTGGCCAAAATATTAAGGATAAAATTGATATTGAAGGTTTGAAAGACTTTGATATCGATTCTCGTGGCGGCATTCGGAAATTTGGTAGACTTGTCGTGCCAAATATTGGTGATCTTCGTAAAGATATTTTAGAAGATTCTCATCATTCTAAATTTACCATTCATCCCGGTAGTAGTAAAATGTACGCGGATATGAAGCAACTTTATTATTGGGAGGGAATGAAACTTGACATCGCTAACCTCGTTAAGCGTTGCATGACTTGCCAACTCGTTAAGGCCGAGCATCAAAGGGCCGGTGGGTTATTGCAACCTTTAGAAATTCCAATTTGGAAGTGGGACCAAATTTCCATGGATTTTATAGATGGCCTTCCCCGTTCTCGTTCGGGTCGTGATAGCTTATGGGCGATTGTTGATAGGCTTACTAAATCTGCCCATTTTATTCCCGTTCTTTCTAACCGAACCGTTCCTCTTTTGGCCAAACTCTTTATCAAAGAGATTGTTAAATTACATGGAGTTCCTACTTCTATAGTTAGTGATCGTGATCCATTGTTTACTAGTGGATTTTGGGAGAGTCTTCAAAAAGCTTTGGGAACGAAGCTTAATTTTAGCACCGCTTATCACCCCCAGTCCGATGGACAAACCGAGCGTGTGAATCAAACTCTTGAAGATCTTCTTCGTGCTTGTGTGGTTGATTTCGGTGGAAGTTGGGAAGATCAAATTTCTCTTGTCGAATTTTCCTATAATAATAGCTTCCAATCTAGTATTGGTATGGCACCTTTTGAGGCACTCTATGGTAGGCCATGCCGATCTCCTTCTTGTTGGCTTGAGGCCGGTGAGAAGCTGGTTTTAGGTCCAGAATTTATTCGTGATTCCACAGAAAAGATTGATCTTATTCGTCATAGGATGAAAGAAGCCCAGAGTGGACAAAAATCCTATGCCGATAACCGAAGAAGGAGGTTAGAATTTTCTGTGGGAGATCTTGTGTTCATTCGTGTGTCACCTATGAAAGGTGTTGTACGTTTCAGTCGATCGGGAAAATTAGCGCCTCGATATATTGGGCCATTTCCTATCACTGAACGTATTGGTTCCATGGCTTATCGCCTTTTATTACCGGCTCAATTTTCTGCTATCCATGACGTGTTTCACGTTTCTCAATTACGGAAATGTCTTCGAGATTCCGATTCTATTCTTGAGCCCGGTGTTGTGGAAGAGATTGAAGTTTCACCGAATTTAACTTATAAGCAGCATCCTGTTCGTATTATTGCTTCGGAAGTCAAACGACTTCGAAATAAAGATGTTCCGCTTGTTAAAGTTCAATGGTCTTTAAATCCTAAGGATTGTTCTTGGGAGTCTAGAGAGTTCATCGAGCGATCACATCCGGACTTACTTTCCCGTGCTCTTTGAGGTGAACTTCTTATTTCAAACTTCTTTTGTGTTGAATATGCTTTTATGGTTGTTACTATATATCTTCTTCTTAAATATTGCGAGGACGCAATTTCTTTAAGGAGGGGAGTCTGTAACAACCCTCATATTTGTTGATTTTTATATTTAAATATTTTATTTAAATATTTTATCGATACTCGGAATTTAGTCCGAAAAGCTACTTTTTGTATACGGTCGAATTAGGACTCGGGACCACTCCCATTGAGTTTAAAATGCCATTTGCGACCTTTTTGAGTATAAGCTTCGATATGTTTGGAGAAAGTTGATTTTTGCTACTTTTTCACTTTGGGTTTGGGTTTGGGCTCAGCCCTATGTTTAACTTATACTCAAATCTGAGCCACTCCTCCCTATTTACCCTCACTTTCTCCACTTTTCAGTTTTAAAACATCAATGGTGGGAGAGATAGGAAATTAAAACTCCAAAACCCTAGTTTCCTTTTGCAAATCAAACTCTAGCTCCAAACTAATAGAAGAACCCATTGGTAAGCTTCTCTTCTTCTTCTCCAACTCATTCTCTTATCAATTTCAGAAATTCCTAAACCTAATTTAGGAAATGCTTCTCTTGTTAGCTTAGAATCAAGCTTCTTGAGTGGGATTTGAAGAGTGGTTGATTCTCTTTTGCTTTCAAGCCTCTTTTTCAATTGCTTGGGTTCAAAGGTGAGATTTTTATCTCACATCTTAGTCTATAACTATCTTCGATTGTTAGGTATGAATTCCTAACACTTATTCGTGTGCATTTGCTTTTGGTTTGGATTGATTTGGTGAATATTCCAATTTTTGGTGTTTTGAGTTCAATTCGTTAAAAATCCTAACTTTGATGTTTGAACATGTTTTTGGTGATGCATCGAGGAGCATATAGGGCCGGGTAGTCGATTGGCATAAACCCTTAGCGCCGTTGCTCGTGCGATTGCAAATTGATCGAGATTTGCACCTCATTTGAAATAGGGCAAGGGAGTGCCAGCAACAGGTTCGGCCGACCGAGCCCTTGGGCCGGCCGACCGACCTGTAGAACGGGCACTTCCTGCCTCTGTTTGGAAGTGCAGGCTACAGGGCTCGGTCGACCGAGCTCAGGGTCCGGTCGACCGACCTGCTACTATTTGCCAACTATGCCTATTTTACCTAGTTGTCCAAATTTCCAACTTTAATCGATTCGTGTTGTTTCCTATGTGTTGTTATCATTTGTTATGACTTTGATGACTCCTTTTTAGGGATATTTGAATGTCCATTTTGATGGATTCTTTATCGGTTTCGTTGGATTTTTATTCACATCTTCGTATGTGAATTTTAGTGATTGATTGTTCCTACAATCTTCTTCGTGATTTGTCACTTTAAAAATATAAAGGTTTCTATACTAGTAGTAAATATCAAAACTCTTTCTTTAATCAACTCTATTTTAGTACAAAGCTCGTTTCTTGAACCGTTTTCCAATCTATTAGTATATACAAACCTTTACCTCATTCGCACGAGAAATCTAATTAAACGACTTAGTAAAACGAGTGGTATGAAACGCTTGCGTTTACTTCGTCGGTTAATTCTTGGACTTGTTCGATTGAATCTCTTGTGACAATTTTATAGTGGAGATCTATAGTTTGTTCGTAAATATTTGAGTTAAGCAAGTGGTTATGGGACATTAAGCTAAACTAATATATTTACTAGCTTAGTGTAATTGACACTTCTCGTTGATCATGACGATCATCTTTGTGATTTAGACTAGCAATGTGCGATGTCTCTTTGTCTGCGAGGGAGACTAAACCCCGTTTTGTGGAGTTTCGACTCAAATTGGTGGGGTAGCAACCCATGGTCTACGGGCCTTTTGTGGAGCTTCGGCTCAATTTGTGATGGTTAGCAACCATGGAATTAGCGTTCCGTTTGTGATACACGTGTTGGTGAGCTTTATGCTCCCGTTTGTGATAGGCCTTCCCCCCTTTTTGTGATTTCTGGATTTCTTGAGATGATTTATAGAATTTGTGTTTCACCAATTTTCGTGATTTCCATTGATAAGTTTTATCAATATTTGTGCATTGGTGAATTTGTGTGTCATTGACTTTTGTGATTGACATTGATATAATCGTCAATATTTATGGTTTGGTGAACGAAATATGGAGTATGACATTTCTTTGATTCTTGTGTAGATTTTGTGATATTGATTAATCTCTTGTTGATTTTCAATTACCTATATATATCACAGCTTGACATTGTGATTATTATGTGTTTAGTCATATCTCTTACTCTATATCGTTTCATCTGATATTTATAGTTAGACTGATCCGTTTATTATTTTCTTATTAAATAATACTCGGGTCAGACCGAGATGTTACAGGTGCTTCTGCTTGACTTTACATCCGGGATTACCTCCTTGACTTTTGGTTAACTACTTAGATTAGTAGTTTTTGTTGTATACATTTGAGATATAGACTCCATAATGTATACTTATTCTTTTGTGTAGTTCGTGTAACTATTCTTTTGTGATATTGTGGATCTTTTTAGACCACTACTCTTATGTACACTTCCTAGTGTAATATTCATATCTATTTCCGCCTTTGTGATATGAATTGTCTGTGACTGATTTATGTTATGTTTATTTCTATATTTGTTTCTGAGGATATTATAGCCACTGTGTAGTAGCTTTGAGTTTGTGTCGGTGTTTCGGATTTCCCTCTTGATAAAGAAATGCATGTTATACTATCTGACATATCGATGCTCGCGCAAAGCAATTACACGGATGGTCGCTCCTCAACAGCCTTATTCTCCGTGCTAGTTGACAGCATTCACCGTAATGTTCTTGGCTAGCGTGGGTATAGAGGTGGGGCGTCACAAGTACTACTGACTTCATCTCTAATGAGTAATTCCCAACATAGCCATGGTTGTCGCTTAACCATATGCTCTGATACCAGATGTGAGGACCCGATTCTTCGACTTCCGAAAACCGACATTAATATGCCCACTGTATCAACTGCCGAGCAATCGAATGCCGGAAAACCGATTTCTTAGGGTTTAAGAAGAAGGAGAAAAAGATAGAAGAAGAGAGAAAAAGAAAGAACAGAACAGAAAGAAACAACAGAACAATATCAGAATCTCACAATCGCAGCGGAACAACATATAATAGATAAATGAATAATCTTTAAACAAAGAACTATATCAGTTATTACATTACATCATATTACATTACATTACATCATCAGAGTGTACAACAACAAACAGCGGAAAAGAAATATTATATACTAGTTGATACGCCATGCCATCCAGCTTGCCTCCAGATTTCTACAGCAACTCCCGAATTCCAGAATATCCTGATAATCTAAGTATAGACTGCCCGTGTGGAAATTGGTTGGCACCCAGAGTTTAGGAAGAGAACAATAAACTCTGAGTCAGTTATGGGACTGGTGTGGGAACTTAAAACATTTTATCTTTAAAAACAAACCAAGGAACATTTTAAAATAGATACGCAATGCTTTTTGGCAAATGAGACTACCATAAGGCCTCCCGCACACACACACAGAATGCAAACGTAGAATCGGAGGAGATTTCTCCTTATGATAGTCAAAGATGCTTGATACGCATTAAAAAAAAACATTTGATATTATTACTAGTGCATGGTGTAGGAAAAATCATTTCTAAAGTAAAGATATAAATCTTAGCCAACATATGACCATTATCGTATGCCTACTATAGCTACCATCTAAACAGTAGTGACCACCATAAGTAAATGGCAGGTTCTACAACTAAAACGGTACAAGGATTGTATTGTTTCTTTGGATTTCCAACAAATGGTCAGGCCAAGGAACTTCCCATTGCCACATGGGTACGCCTCTGGAAAGACGACCCGAGAACCTAACGTTACGGTTAGATCTCTGCCAACACAAGGCCGGGTTAACCTTCAAACTGGGTAACAACTGACACGAATATGTCATTCCCCGATCGTAACCGATCTATATCCGACGATCCTCGATTCCAACAACCACAAAGTAATAAATTTGCAGCAACAACATATGTTAAGTATCTGGGCTCCATACCATGATACCACCTCTATCCAGAAGGAATGACATACACTAAACGGGCACTACCCCCTAATAACCTTGCTGCATCCTTCCTGTTTTGACCATTTCTAAGGTGTGAGGTCCGACGAAGTCTCGTCCACAAAGCTACGCTTTATACAAAAGCTGTGTTTTGATCATCAAATGCTCGACAACACTTTGTATGCCACATTACCAATTTGGGGATGTATCACTAGTAACCATCAACTACATAACCTCTAAGGGTGTTAAGATAAGAGAATAAATTCTCCGCCACCAACGGGAACATATTTGATAGAAACCAGCTTTGCATCTCAAATTGTAACGTCAGGCACACATCCATACAAGTCCGTTCCGGGATCGAACGGAACCGAAGGCACTTCCAAAGAAGCCATTGCAATCCGGATATTCACTAATCACGACCGGACTTCCTATCACAAAGGGTAATAAATTTCTATATCGGAGATCAGCTAATGTAGAAATATTCAACGGTAATCCTTCCATTTTCATAAATATCCGGTCTTCAACACCGGTCATCAAATGCAATACAAAACGACGTATCACATATTTGGAACGGGTTATACGACCCAAAGGTCCTTTTCCGGCTAACCCGAATAGTGAGCGCTTATTTTGAAAATAAGTGTGGCATTCAAATTCAAGCAAATCACGACAAATACCCATTTAAAGGTAAATATTGATAGTCGGTTATTTAACTATCAATAGATATGCACAACATCACCAGATTCCAAATAATTTCCCAAATTATTTATTTTCCAAAAACATCTTTACAAGATATATATTTTCCACACTTCAACATTTGAAAACAAATTTCAAATCACTTTTCGCCTTTCCAACTTTTGAAAACAAATTTCAAATCGTTTCCCTATACGGGATATATTCACAAATCTTTATTCATTTTCATTTCAAAATGGTTCATTTAAACCAATTAAATAAATCCTTTCCGATTTACTTATATTTACGTTCCAAATCCGTAAATTTATTTCCACACTTCAAAAATAAATTAACGTTCAAATTTCCCTTTCTTTTATAAATTCCATAATGAAGTTACAACTCTAAAATATCTATGAATATACGATTTCCAAATCGATTTCTAGTATTCTTTTTCAATTTATCTTTAAAAGATAAAATCTCAAAACATTCACTTCATATTGGAAAACATTTCCATACTTATTTAATAATAAGTAATTCACAAATCCATTTATTTTCAACACTTGGAAAATATTCAATATACTTAAATCGAAATTAAGTATATATTTTATTCTTTAAGAAAAACGTGCGCTTAAACACATTTATTTGAGTCAAAACGAATGTGGCGTAAAACATCGTTACGACGACCCCAAAATCACTAGTATAGGGATTCGAAATTTAGATAGATATATAAATCCCAATACTATATAAAACATTTCCTTTCAGAAATCATTTACCATAACAACAGTGTTATAGTCCACCGTTTCCTTATTCCTCGAAAACGTCTATTTCAACAATAAATGTTGAAATCTATGGTTTCGATGCTCAATACATTTTAAAACATCTTTAAAACAATTAACTTCATTTTATAATATCACTTCCCCAAAAACACATCCATTTTGTTTAATAATATATTCACTGTCAAAAATCGTGAATATACTTTATTTACCCAATTCAATGTTTCAACACATTTATTAAAAGATTATCCACTATCCAAAATCGTGGATAAAATTCCCAACCAAACTCTTATTTTTACAACATTTAACCTTAAAGGATAATTCGCTATCCAAAATCACGAATATATCTCCTTTAATAAACTTCTATGTTTAATTTATCAAATTTAATAAAATTTCGGATTTATAAAATAGCGTTTATAAATTCCAATTCTATTTATAAAAACTTCGATTTATAAATCTCCTTTATTTACCAATTCTATTTATAACTTAGTTATATACCAAAAATCCATATTATAAGTTAAATGCTTATAATTCATTTATTTACCAAAATCGTTCTTTTAAAACTTTACAAATTATAAATCTTATTACTTATAAGATTCATTAATAACTCCCTTTTTACATTTATAAAAAATCCATTAAAATTCCATTATTCCGATTTATAAAAATTCAATTTTTTAAATCTTATTTATAAACCGATTATAATAAATTCAAAAATCATAATTTAAACTTTTATAAAATCGTTAACTCTATATTTCAAAAATCAGTTTTCAAATTATTTTCTCAAAAATCATAATTTTTATAACATTAAAATTAAAACATTTTATTTATTTAAAAATGAATCAATTCCAAAAATTTAATAAAACGTATACTTTCAAAAATCACTTTAATACTTTTAAAACTTCAAAATATGCCCAATGATGCTACAACACCAAATAATCAATTACGGCATCCAAACATCATATATCAATATGATAACAGAATATATAACCATATCTGTAAATAAATCAATACAGTTGAGGAATCCAGTTGGATCCCTCCAACCTGTTTCCCTGCATCCAAAGATGTTAGCACAATACCAATTCCGCTTCAAGACGGAATATCGCGGTATATGGGATTTATAAAATACTATCCGCTATTATGTGGCGCAATAGGGTCTCATCCGTTATATAATGCGGGAAATCAACTCCAAGTACATATATAATACCAATTCTAATCAAGATGGAATTATCGTGATATATGTTTTTAATAAATAACATCCGCTTAATATACGGCGTATAGGGTCTATTACTATACAACAGATAATAATTTATCATTCAATCATGTAATCAAGAAATTTTAAATTTAACTATTAAAAATTTTAATCGAAACAATTTCGATTGAGTGAGAAGTTCTCACCTTGCTTTCAATTTTCAGCGTTTTATTTCGAATAAAATTAAACACACATTTAATTTTACCCAAAATTCAAACTATCTCCAAACGACTTCAATCCCACTCCATTGCCTAGTGCTCGTCAAAACGAAGCTAACGCAATTCGTTTCGTCCAAAACGGACCTCGTATGAAAGAGTTATGATAGTTTAAAGTTTATACAATTTAAATATAACTAATATTTACATTTTCTTTTATTATTATTAACCTTCCATCATCTGGACCGTCGATTTTCAAGCTCGAACATCAGGCCGCACCTTCCACCTTCTTCTCCATACGTGAAAAACTTCCTAGGTCATCACATTTGAACCCATGCCGCCACTTTAAACCTAATTTTCGCAACCCCTATTCGCAGTTTCAAGACGATCGAACTTTGCCACTTTGAAGCTCCAACCTCCCTCAACCTTCGGCTGCAATATCTTAAAACTCGGTCAACCCCTGATCTCCTAATGCATGCACGAATGTGAGACGAACGACGCCTCCTAGCTTCATCTCCGGTCAACGAAAATCAATCTCCACCGTTGAGAACGTAGAACTCGATGCCCTCTTCGATGTTGTAGTTGAACGTTTTTTGGTGAAGGTGAATGGATTAGAAGAAAATAGAGGAAGAACGAATCAAAATTCTGGCCATTGATTATAATTCAGTGGCGGCTAGGGTTTCTGGGAGATAGGGTTTGCAAATGTGAAGATGGAGGTCCTTTTATAGAAAATTGACGAAACGCTATTCACTCGAATTTTTCCGAACTCCAAACGAAGCGTGCCGGCTGGCATTTCTAGGGTTTACCCAGCGTTCCGAACACAATAAAACGTGTTTTGGAGGCTAATTCGATCATCTGTGCGAGTTACGGAAATAAACGATCATGTTTAAATTAAATTGATTTAAACTAATTTCTATGCGTTTTGGCTTGCCGCGGACAAACCATAAATCCGATTGACACGAAATTTGAAATCTTACAATAATATAACATTACGGATCCGATGAAACTAGTTTCGTCGAAATCCGAGACTGTTTGAAAAACGGCTATTTTAACTCGTCAATTAAATATTAAAATATTCAATTTTCACAAACCAACTTTTAATTCAATTTTAAAAGTTCTGAAATATCATTCTTACTCCAACATGATTAAATAAAATTTTACAAATCAATTTTAATCACATTAAACCCAATTTTCAATCATTTTTGTATTTTTCCAGTATTAAATTATCGATTTAATTATTCAATTAAATCTAGATATTCGAAATAAAATTTATTCGACTTACAAATTTTACTTATTTATATTTAAAATCAATTAAATAAACGAATTTTAATTGACAAAAATTCTGGGTCGTTACACTAAGGATGGTAAGTAGTATTAAGGTTCAAACAAGTACCCAATGCTTCCTAAAAACTTTCTAAAATTTGCTAGCAAAAATAGGATCATGATCACAAATAATGCTAGACGGAACACCATGGAGTCGGACAATCTCTCTCATATAAACCTCAGCTAAGCTCGAAGCGGTTCTGTTCGACTCGACTGGAATAAAAAAAGCAGATTTGGTCAATCATTCGACAACTACCTAGATACTCTCGTTACCCCACTAGTCCTTGGTAATCCGTCAACAAAGTCCATAGAAACTTGATCCCACTTTCAAATGGGAATCTCAAGGGGTTGCAGCAATCCAACGGTCTTTTGATGTTCATCCTTAATCTATTGACAAGTAGCACATCTACTAACATAAGTGGAGATATATCGCTTCATACCACTCCACCAATACAACCTTTTCATATTCTGAAACATCTTCATGACACCTGGATGGATAAAGAGTCTGGACTAATGATTTTCCTTAAGAACTTCTTGCCTTAATCCGTCGACATTCAAAACACAAATTCGGTTATTAATCCTCAGAATTCCATTTTGATCAATTTGTGCTCCTAACTCACACTGGTTATCAAGTTCCTTATTCCGAATATTCTTCTTTATGAGCTTAGAATCTCATCTTCATCCTGCTTGGCTGCGATACGATCCATAAGAGATAAAGAAGCCACAATCTGACATAATATGGCACTCTTCCGACTTTGGGCATTAGCTACAACATTGGCTTTTCTGGGAGTGTAGTTGACGTCTAGGTCACAAGCTGCTAAGAATTCGAGCCATCTAACCTGCCTTTGGTTCAAATCCTTTTGGGTGAAAATGTACTTAAGAGACTGATGATCCATGAAAAACTCAAACTTGGTTCCTAAAAGATGATGCCTCCATAACTTCAAAGCAAACACAACAGCAAGCAATTCCAAGTCATGAGTGGCATAGCTAGCTTCGTGGGGCTTCTACTAACGACTGGCATAAGAAATGACATTTCCACCCTGCATCAAGACATCACCTAAACCTTCTCGACTAGCATCAGTAAAAACTGGTAATCCTTCACTCCCATTTGAAATGGTGAGAACAGGAGCAGATGTAAGCTTTTACTTCAACTTATTAAATGTAGCTTCGCACTTATCATTCCAAACAAACTTAGAATTCTCATGAGTCAAAGCAGTTAGAGGTGCAGCTATTCGAGCAAAATTCTCAATGAATCTCCGATAATAACCGGCTAGGCCCAAAAAACTGCGAATATCGAAAGGAGCCTTAGGTGCCTCCCAATCCTGGAATAGAATAGGGTTAATGAGCTCAAGGGAAGATAAGATAACTAAATTACAAAAGATGGAAGGTGGAAAAACTTACTTTAATCACGGTGACCTTAACTGGGTCAACCGAGACTCCATTTTCTAAGACAATGTGCCCAAGAAATCAGACTTCATTCCTGTAGAAATGACAATTAGAAATTTTAGCTTTCAATTGATGACTCCTAAAATTTTGGAGAATAAAGCTCAAATGTGCCTCGTGCTCCTTCTCTGATTTAGAAAAGACGAGAACATCAACAACGAAAACGAAGACAAACTTGTTGAGAACATCGTGAAAAATGCGATTCATGAGGTCAACGAAGAAGGTAGGAGAATTAGTTAATCCAAAGGGTATGACTAACCATTCATCGAAACCATTCTATGTTCAAAACATTGTCTTCGGAATGCTCTCCTTAGCTACATGAAGTTGGTGGAAACCGGTGGCAAGATCAAGCTTATAGAATACTTTGGTTCCGTAGAGCTGATCAAACATATTATTGATGCGAGGCATAGGATATTTGTGTTTAAGAGTAAGTATGTTGAGCTCTTTATAATCAACACACATCCTCAAAGACCATCAAATTTGGTGATAAAGACCATAGCTGCTCCCATTCAGAAAAACTCTACCAAATCAAACCCTTGAAAAACAAGCTTCAATCTACTTCTTTAACTCAACTTTCTATCTAGGTGTCATCCATCTGGAAGGAAGAACAGCAATTCGAGCTCCAGGAACAAGATCGATGTGGAATTAAATTTCCTTCTTAAGAGGTAGAGAATTGACTTCACAAAAAACATATGGATAATCTCTGACTATCAGGGTGGAGACAAGATCACTAGGCTGAGAATCAAGCCAAAAATAAAACTGCCTACATTATCCTGAGGCATTCGACACATGATCACAAGAGAAGTACCCTGGTCGTCTACTAAAGAAATGGTTCGGGCTTCGCAAGAAATAACTGCATCATAATTCTTTAACCAATCACCCCAAGTAAGATATCAAATGCATCAAAAACGAGGACACAGAAATCTTCGGTGAATCGATGCCTGTTATAAAGGAGTTTAACCCATTTACAAATCATACTAAAGTTGGCGGGACCGTCATCACATATAAGGATTTCATTTTCCAACTGAGGTTGCAAGATGTACTCAAATTTATTACGAAGATTAATAGAAATAAAGCTATGGGGTGCTCCAGTATCAAAAAGAACACGAACACGAAAATCATGCAAAGAAAAGGTGCCCTGAAGAGTACCTTGGTTATCACTGGCAGAAGGAGGAGTGGAAGAGGTCATGGCAAAGACTCCAGATGTCTTGCCTCTCTACTGAGTGGGATAATCCTTCTTGAGGTGGCTTGGCAGTAAAAAATGTGGCATAGGTTGTTCTTGGTCATTTGGGCTAGAGGAATAGCGGCTTCGACAGGAGAAGGACAATTATTGGCATAATGCCCCTGCTGGTTGCACTTGAAGCAATTTATGGAAGATAAGTCAAGAGATCGCTTCTGAGAAGAATAACTAATACCCAAAGAATTCTGCCAATTCTTCTTCTGCCGCAAAAAGTTGGACTTCCTCTTCTTCGCACTGCTGGAATTTCCTTGAGATGCTGACACAACATGTTTCCCTTTGGAATTAGGGTTCTCAAATCTGGTGACCACAACCATAAGTTAAGTGAAGGTGCCACGAACATGACTAATCAAATGATCATAATACTCCAGGGGAGCACCATGGATAAACATCTTATTCTTCTTTAGCAGGGTGTTGATCAAGCTATGCCTAAACTTAGATAACCCATTAAACTTCCTTTCATACTCTGCAAAAGTCATATCCCCTTTCTCAAGGTCCATAAATGCCCTATATAACCGAGACTTCTAGACTTCGGGCATCCACTTAGCCACAAAAACATCCCTGAAAATATGGATCCAATATAAAGATAAAGTCCAAAGAGATAGATTCCAAAGAGATAACCAAGCAAAAGGACAACTAATGATCTCATTTAAAATGCTGCTAAGAGATATTTACCACAATGGTCTGAATGGCAACTAACTCCCACCAATCCTGAGCGGACTCCTGCAACTGCAAGTAGCTAACTGATGCATCTGAGCATCAACGATCTCCAGTCCACTGGAAATCCTCCCTAAACTCTTCACCACTACTAAGCCTCAATAATACTCTCTACTCTAGTAAACTTGGTACCTCCAAGCTAAGAGTACTTCTGACAAAGAGTGGTGAACCTAATTGGCTAAGCTGGTGGAATGGGTGCAACAACTAGTGGTGCGGGGGCATTTCCATTACCCTTACCTCGAACGTTCCTACGGTTACTCATCTGAAAAAGACAAGAATGGATTTCGAAACAAAGGTAAAGTTCCAAAATTCAAAAGAAATACTAATCAAAGAGAATCCTAACTAAGAATTTTAGGCTCAAACGAAGATGATTCTATAATTAATTCTACTCATTCTAGGGTATCACTACCCTATCTTTAATGAGTTTTTACTCCATAAGCTAAGTTTTGCCTAAACTTAGCTCTGATACCAAATGTAACGACCCACTATTTTGAACCATTCAAATCGATAATAAACCACACCGTCAGACTTGAATTGCTCAAAACAACAGATTGTTATTTATATTTGGCAAAACATATCATATACAATAAATAAGTCAATCATAGAATCATAGACATAGAGTAATACAATAATAGGCAGCATAATAGATAAATAGTAGTTGATGAAGCTACTACATAAACATCAGAGGCCAAAGCGAATACAACATAAGTCCAAATACAAGGAAGTCTCTAAAACATAAGAAAATGACAAGTCTGAACATAAATAACTGGAAATAACTAAAATAGCTGAAAAGATGAATAGATAAAATATAGATCTTTAAGCAAAGCTCCAAGCTCCAAAGGTGAGCCTCAAATGCTGTGATACTCAGGCTGACCCGAGCATAAAGCAAAACGCAAAACACTCGAGTTAGGATTAACATTCGTATCTAAGTAAATAAACTCAAGTGAAATATCCAAGTGAGATGCAGTATAACTTAAAGGATGCTGGGATTCTCATCCTTTAAGGATCCGTTAAACAATCTACATACATAATGCAATATACTACTTAGATAATGTCTACAGTAAAGTAAAGGATTAAAGTAGCATTAAGGCATTATGAATATCCCCCTTAACGTATTTTTATATAAACATCATAGTCTATACAGATACTGTAAGCTCCATTAAACCAGTGGGATACTCAGGGAGCACTTCATAGGTACAATACAAACCAAAGTCATAATGGACTCGATAATGCATATGACACGGCACACAAGGCAATGTCTAGGGTAGGATACTACCGTTTTGTAGAACCGGGTTGGTGGTAACGCATAGCAGCTACTACCACACACCAGGAGACATACTCCTATAATCAAAGATGCACACTAATCAAATCACAAAGTAATAGATATGGTTTCGGAGAAGCATGCTCGATTGGGGAACGACCCTACTTGGCCCAGGTATAGCTCTTGTTTTAGTTTTATCAAGCTGAATAAACGGGGTCAGGGCTGCGTTCGTACCTCATATAGTAGCGTTCACCAAACCAACCCACTTCATTCAGGATTCTCCACCACGTACACAGTTGTTAAAGTAGTTTTCAGTATTGGCAGAGAGTATGACAGTATCTGATCCTGGTCTCTTTAACAACCAAACGCTTATTTTACACCATAGTCATCTTATAAAAAACACTTTAATAAACATAAAATCTCAAATTACAAAATTTAAAAAAAATCAATAATTAAATAACTAACTTTAGTTATATTTAATTCAGAAAATATTCACTTAATCACCTTTAATCAAAATCTACTTATAAATTCATAACCTCTAAAATCTAAAGATCAGTAAGTTCAAACCAATTTTTATTTAAATTCAATTCTTAAACAAATTGAATTACAAATCAACCTTAATTTATTTTTCCAACTTTTATTTATTAAAGTTTTCACGAAATCTATTTTTATAATATTAATATAAATTTAAATAAGTAATTAAACACATTATATATATTAATTAAATAAAATTTTATTAAATTGAAATTTTATTATATTAAATATTATTCAATTAAATTTAATTTTATTTAAATTTAATTTTATTTTATATTAAATCTCATTTTATATATTTAAAAAAATAATAAAGTTATAAGTAAAATCTTATAATTTATATTTTTCAGAACTTGACTTTAAATTTTAAAAATTTCCTAACATATAATTTAAAATCTAAATTTTACACATGTATTAAAATAAAATCTTTATTATATTTTAAAAAATCAATATTTATTAAAACACATATTTTCTAAAATAAATCATTTTAGACCAACGATGTCCGTATATAGTTTTCTATCCTATGGTCAACTGATACGGATATTTATCATTTCAACCTGCAATAAATCACAATTTACGGGTATATTTCATTTTAACCCACCCATGCAATTCATAAAATCAGTCAAATTGCTCGGGTTTATCATTTCAACCCATAATGATTTTTTCCTATTCTATAAGAACATTCGGTTATGTACCATTTCAACCCACAGTGATTTTCCTAACTAATAAGGAACTTGTAGTGTGAGAACAATAGCATAAAATGATATAACATATCAATGACCAACATGTAAGATAATTAACAATTTAAATATAATATATACTAACATGTTATATTTGTCACATAGGTGAACAAATTTAAATAATAACATATCATGCTCAACGATTTAATCAATAACCAATTTAAACTTAACAACATGTTTAAATCATCATTACATGTGAAATGAATTTGCTAAACATATGAATGTCAACCGTGAGTGGTCGCTCACCTTTCCTAGCTATGAAAACAACAAGAATAAGATGTAAACGAACATGGACACACACATACGGATCGAACAAGTAGGATAACGAAAAACGAAAGAGCTACTATAATTACCGGACAGCGGTAAAACAAAGGAAATGGCTGCTGTTCAACAATTCGAGGTAGTGGAGATTTTTTTTTGGAGACGTGGAGGAGTTATCAGGGATAGTATTGCGTGAAGGCGAAAGGCGGAGGAGATGGATGGTCAAATTTTGGTCGAACAAGCAGAGGCTGGCTGCTATGTTAGGCCAGAGTGGTGCTGTGGGTTGCGGCTGCTGGGTGGAGCTTGGCTGGCGAATGGTAGGTTGCAGCGGCTAGCGTTTGTGTTGGCTATGGAGCGGGGGATGGAGAAAAGGGAGGTTCGGTTTGAGGAAAACGGCGGAGCACTGGGTATGGCATAGGGGAAAGGCACTGCATGGAGTAGGAGGGTGCTCCCGTTCATGGCGATGTGGAGGGGTGGCTGGCGAAGGGCTGGTCAAGTTGCGGTCGAGGCTGGGTGGGTTGTTTAGGGGCGTTCGGCACAGCAGAGAGGCAGAGTGGCACGAGTTCGTGCAGAGTGTTTGACGGTGGAGAGGAAGGCTGCGGTGGCGGATGAAGTGGGAGGGAAGGCGGTGGTTCTGGCGGAGCGATGGGCATGCGAGGTTGGAAGGAAAAAGAGTGGGTAAGGAGACGAGTTAGTTTTAACAGAATATATATATATGAAAACTTATTATTATTATTGTTATTATTACTTGCAAAGCATAGAACGAAAGATAGAAGAAGTGAAAGAATGTGAGTAAGGAAATGAACCGGTATATAAATCAAAACCATGGGGAATAACGAAAGTCACATATCATATTCTAGGAATTTCAATGGTTAGTGGCTATTAGCTTCTCTCAGTAGACAAATGAAAAGAACAGAAAACTTAAAAGAGGAACCGATATGGCTAATTGTTTTGCTGATTTCGCCATATGTTGGAGGCCGAAGTACACAAATGAATATACTACAGAGGTCAGCGTCATAAGATGAACAAGATGGTACACAAATACTAGAGACAAGACCTTCCTATCAAAACTCCATTTTCGTTGCTGAAATGCTAAATTGCCGAAAAAATATAAACAAGGCTAAAGAAGTCCAAATTTAGCGAAACGAATTATGACTCTTACTCAAAAAATGTTCTATATTTTTCTTATGTAAAAATATTTAGGTTTCGAATGTATTTTTATTTCCATCTATTTTAACTGATTTTAAATTGAAATTTCGCAACCGAACGAACTTACATATTTTCCAACGAAATTTACCTCTTGCTATGCTTAAATAGACGTATCCCAAATATCAAATTTTCTTTGCTAAAATTGTATTGCATATTTTCATGAAAAATTTAGTTAATTACATTATTTAAATCGTTAAAATCTTTGGGTCATTGCATGGACAGTATTGGAATTTTGACCACTACCAAATTCCATATGTCCACAGTGATATAGTTTTGACGAGGAGAATTGGTGTGAATAAAAGTCATAATCAGGTAATGCTTAATAAAGTGAAATTAGACTTTACCAAAACTTAGTAAGCAAGAAATTTGGCCAAAATATCACACCCTTTACTAAGTGGCGTGTGGACATTCACATTCGAATAGTTTGATGTTAATCATTAATCAAATTTATGCCCGACGAGTCACACAACCTGAATGATGAATTCTCTTTAGACCGAATAATTTAATTGGTTTATAACTTTAATAAATTAATTAAATAATATTAATGAATTATTAGTTATAAATTTTGAATATGATTTGAGGAATAAATTTATTAATTATATTTATAATAGTTATAAATATATCGATCGATATATGATATCAATAAGCATTTAAACTAAACTTAATAACTTAATATTTATTTGGGCTTAAAATGATTTAAGGCCCATCGTAGGGCTGGAAATGTTAGTTGTAGTGAGGCTATGAGGCGGCTCAAATTAGGGTTTGGATGTTGGATTTTGAATGACTTAGGTTGAGGGAGAATTTTTATAAGATGCGATCCACTATCTAGCCTCTTCCATCCACTATTTAAACACTTCTAACCATAGTTGCAAATAATATTTTTTGGCTGCCATTTCCCCATCATTACGGATGGATCTTATAACAAGGAGCTTCAACAAATTCATCTCAAATCAATTTGAAAGACAACAACTATTGGATAGTTAAAGGTCTATGATTCAAGGACTAGTAATTTAGCTAATGAATTGAAAAGATTTAAAATGAGGGAAAATTCATCATTACAAGGTGTGCTCAAAGGCATTAGTATTAGGTATGTATTTATAATTTTCGAATAGCAGTACATTTCATATATAATATATATTTTTAGTTAGGTGACAATTCTTAAACATATCAATGTTGTCAAATACTATGTTGGTTATATGTATTTATTTATTAAAAACAACAAGATGTTTTATGTAAATCTGAAGTGCATATCCGCATATATTTTACTTTAAATTGTTATCATTTTAACAATTAATATATGTATATTTTAATATGTCATTTAATTTTAATTATATGACTTGAATATATTTACATCATCATATCATGTAAATATCTATATTTCATAAATGCATATTTACAATAATTATAATTTTTGGTGACTGCAAATTATTTTTTACCAATTATTTATTATTTTTAAACCAGCATAAGAATTAAACAATCCATATAAAATAATATATGCTTTTAAAATTAAATTTTAAATTTTATAAAATTATTCTATCCTTGTATGAACTTTCAGCCAAAAAATTAGAATTTCAAAGTCAATTTTTATATTTTTAAAAATTATCTTAATATTCGGCTAAAATATTAAATTGATTAAAAATATGATTTTGATTGATGAAATTATAGATAACTTTTTATAACCTTAAAATATCATGCTTAATTAATATATATTTTGACTAAGTAATAATTAATGTATATTTATATATTTAATACAATAAAATTATAAATAAATTTTTGATGTGCTCTGCATTCAATATGGAAAAGTTTAAAAAATACATAAAATTTATTTTCATAATTAATGGATACACACACACAAATACTTATTTAACTATTATTAATATACGTATACATATATTTAAAAAATTAATAATAACTTTTACTGTAATACATATATACTCATATGCAAAATGATTAAGTTTTTATATATATTATGTACATATATATATTATTTAAAATTGTACTACTATAATATGTATGTACAAATCATTAATATTTTATATATAAGTAATATATATAATTCTACATAGCTTTTGATGTTTATATAAATAACATGATTACACTTGCACGCACGCGCCCGTGCGCACACATATTTGGACAACGTTTAATACATACAGAATAAGCTAACACCAGACTGTTATGCTTGTTAGTGGGATATGGTAGTCTGTGTATACCTACGGTACTCTACATATACCTATATTGTTGGACATCTGCATGTTTCCATTCGCTAGCCATCTGCGTGAGTGTGAGCTAAGCATATGTTAGTTAGTTCTACTATCAATACGTGTGCTAAGGTATTAATGGATAACTCTAAGGTTGTGATGCTCGGTAGTGGGACATGTGGTCTGTATATATCCAGGGTGGTTTGTGTGCACTCATATTGTTGGCGCCTACATATTTCCATTCTCTAGCCATCTACAAGGGCAATGGGTTCGACATTTGTAAGAGTTATCGTGTATCCAATGCACTTGAGTGAGAGATGCAAGGTCGTATGATGGTTGCTATGTTTGTTGTATGCTTGATATGCTATATTGTACCCTTATACCTCATAATTTCCACACACTATATTAGTTTAACATACATTATGTTTATGTGCTATCTCTTTGGATCCAAGGACATGACAGGTATGACTCCTCATACCCTATGCATTATTTATTATACGATTTCGATGGTATTTTTGAGATGATGTATCGCTCACACCAGACTATTGTCCAAACTGAGGTTTTATGCTTTGATTTTTATTATCTTGGGTACTCTTAAATGAGTATATTAGAGATAACCGATCTGGATACTGCATTGAGCTGTACGGAGTGCGAGTAGGAGGCTACACTTTCATACATCACACTTTGGAATTTACTATCACTTATATACCACTGTGTAGTATTATGGAGCTATGTCAGTACTTGTATTACTTTGTAGATAGTATAAGTTTATTTAAGAGACAGAGATGTATAAACTGTATTACTTTTTTTTATAACTTTGATGAACCGAAGAACTCATATTTTTTTGATTCACTTAGTTATATTCTATTTCTCCTGTTTTATTTCTATTTGATTATTATATTTTATATATGCGATGTGAGATGTTTTATAGGTTTTATGTTTGGATTTTCTTTACTTACACCGTTGGCACTTGTAACAACTCATATTTTTAGATATTCGAATTTGAATATTTAATTTGTTTGAATATTCGAATTTGTATTAAATTACAATAAAATATATGTTTCAAATAATTCATTAATTTTTAATGATGCATTTTTAACTTAATTTTTAGAACCTTTCCATTATTTTTAAATTTGAAAATTATTAAATTTTCATTTTACATCGATGTTTTTGAAACATTACATAATATGTTAATTAGTGTATGTTATTTTTGTTTTATGACTGCGTCGCATTATTGTACGCGATCGTATTTTATTTTTGTCGTTCGCGGATCGTACGCGAACGTGATATGGTGTAGCGGTGTACCGCAAAAGTTTTTAATCAAAAGACTTTCACACTACCAGAATCGGCTCGTATAGCGACAGTGGCTAGCGACGGCTAAAAAATGCGGCCGTCGCTAGCCGTCGCTGATCGCGAATATACAGACACCAGCCGAGAGAAACATTTTTCACTTTCCTCCTTCCATTCACTCAGCTCCTTCTCCTCCTTCCCGCAGCCAGCCGCCGCTATCCGCCACCAAAGGCCGTCGCAACCTTCCATCGCTTATTTGAACCTCTCCACACTTGCCGGTAACTCCTATTTTCCATTAGCTTTGTTTAATTTAGGTTTAAATTAAATTAGTTAATGATTTAGGGATTTGGAATTGGATGATTTAGGGGTTTGGAATTGATGAATATATGTTATTACTTTATGATACATAGTTTATTATTTGAATTGGGTATATAATGGTAAACCTAATTTAGAAAATTAGTTGATTATGTGTTTGAAAATGGTGATTATTGCGTATTAGGTGATGATAATTAGTGTTGATTTGACGGTATTAATTAGTGAATTTATTGTTAAAAATTATGGCTAATTTAAAATCCAAAAAATAATACATGATCATTGAATAATATGTTTATTGATAAGTTTACGAGAATGTTTGTTATACTGTTGTAAGCGCTAACTACTTATTTTGTTCACAAAATCGTTAATTAAAATTTATGTAGTTAAACAAAAGTTAAAATATTAATATTTCACTACAGATCACTAACACTTCAATATTAATATTTAAGATCATTATTTCACTACAGAGCATTAACACTTCAATATTAATATTTTTTAATTTATGCTTTATTTATTTGAACCCCTTAGAGAATTTTTGGCCCCGTCTGAAAGTGTTGTGTATGATCTTTATATGGATATTCGTTTTTCCACAAAACGGACATATATATTCATCTGATACAACATTTGTTGGATTTTATCCTAGTATTTGGACAAATTACAAACAAAATAAAGTAATCATATTTTATAAATCATTTCAGCTTAAACGGTTCAGAAAATTTCGATGGCGCTTTCTTTTTTCCCTATGTACGTACACGCAATTGTGTACGATACAGGGAAAAAAGGGTAGTGCTGTCGAAATTTTTTAGAATCGTTTAACCTGAAAATAGGATTACATTATTATATTTGTAATGGGAAATAGGATAACCGGCCGTCAAAGTAAAAAAATAATAAACTTATGAATTGAAATTTTATTGCAGTATTTATTTGAATTTGTTAAAATAGTATGATATGATATTTATTTTAAGTATTTATTTAAACTTAAGTGAAATGTTTAAAATGATATGATTTACGAAATGTAATTACTTTATTGTATTTGTAATGGGAAGTAGGATGGTCGACCATCAAAGTTAAAACAATAAAGCAAAAAGCAAAAAATAAATCGAATTTATTATTTGGATTAATAAATGATAAACTTTATTGTGTTTCGAACATATATTTTCAAATCAGGAAAAATGTTCGATTATTTTCTCGACCGCGGTTAGATGTATGAAGTCAGAACAGGTATGAAAGGTTCAATAACGAAACATTTTTGTAACGGTGTACACGAATTTATTAGATTCGCTAAATCTAACCATCGTAATAACGAAGAACTTCGTTGCCCGTGTAGTAAGTGCAAACATTTGAAGCATTAGAAAGCAGATATAGTTGAAGTACATTTGTATAAAAATGGTTTTGTGCCAAATTATTACTTGTGGGATCGTCATGTAGAACTTCTTGCACCTACACCTAATCCTATAGCGTTAGATGACAATAATGTTATGACGAATCCAATAGAAAAATATGGTGGAAGATGCAGCACGATCAATGTTTCCAATGTTTGATCAAGATGACGATGAAGATGTAAATGTCGAAGAAGTACCGAATGTGGGAGCTAAAAAAATATATGATTTATTGGACTCTGCTAAAAGTCCGTTGTGGGATGGTTGTAAAAGTGGAACCGAATTATCAGTAACTGCCAAATACATTACTATGAAATCAAAATTCAGTCTTACAGAGCTGGATTTACAGCAGTTGTACAAGCAGTAAAACGACACATGCCACCCAATAATCTGATGTGCGATAGTCATTATAAGGTGAAAAAGCTTATGTCCGCTTTTGGTCTGCCGTACCAAAAGATAGATACATGTGTAAAAGGTTGCTAGTTGTATTGGAAAGATGACGTTGAGCTTAGAAAATACAGAATATGTACCGAAGAAAGATACAAGCCAAGAAAAAAAAGGAAAAGAAGTTCCATACAAGAGGATGCATTATTTACCCATCACTCCCAGACTTCAAAGGTTATATGCATCTTCTGCTACGGCGTGCCATATGAGATGGCACGGAGTGAGAACACCGGAAGAAGGAACTTTGATACATCCATCCGATGGAGAAGCATGAAATATTTCGACAGGACTTATCCTGCATTTGCTGCCGAAAGCCGTAATGTCAGACTCGTTTTATGTACTAATGGATTTGCACCATTCTCTCAGTTTGGTAGTAAATATTCATCATGGCCTATTATCGTAACTCCTTATAATTTACCTCCATGGATGTGTATGAAAACTCCATATATGTTTCTCACTACTGTCGTCCCTAGGCCCGATGATCCAACACAAGGAATTGATGTTTATTTACAACCATTGATCAAAGAGTTGAAAACGCTATGGAATGAAGGAGTTGAAACGTACGACATTTCGAGAAAAAGGATTTTTCGTATGTTCGCTTCTTTGTTGTGGACTATTAGTGATTTTCCTACATACGGGATGCTTTCAGGTTGGAGTACGGCTGGTCGTCTAGCTTGTCCTTATTGCATGGAAGAAACACGGGCGCTTTCGCTGCGGTATGGTAAGAAAATTTCTTGGTTTGATTGTCATCGGTGTTTTCTCCATCTCAATCATCCTTTTAGAAGAGATGGAAAAAGCTTTATAACTAGCAAAGAAGAGCGTATGCAACCACCAAAGATTTGGTCAAACGAAGAAATATATGAAATTGTAAAAGAGTATCCGAAGATACATGAAACTGGAGTGCAGACTGAAATTCCAGGTAAATCAGACATTCATAATTGGTGCAAACAAAGTATATTTTAGGAGTTACCCTACTAGAAAGATCTTCTGCTCGGACATAATATTAACGTGATGCACAACGAAAAAAACGTGTTTGATAATGTGTTTAATACAGTTATGAATGTAAAGGGGAATACAATGTACGATTTGAATTCAAGACTTGATATAGAAATTTTTTGTAAACGTACCGAACTTCATATGAAACCCAATGACAATAAAAAACCCAAAGCATGCTATGAGCTAGACAGTAAGCAAGTAAAACTCGTGCTAAAGTGGGTGGAAGCACTAAGATTTCCTAATGGGATTTCTTCTAATCTTCGTAGATGTGTTGACATTAAAAACAAAAAATTGAGTGGGATGAAAAGTCACGATTGTCATATCATGATGGAATATCTATTACCCGTGATTCTCAAAGAACTGCTGCCCGTAAAAGTACGGAGCATTATAACAGAATTAAGTTTGTTTTATAAACAACTTTGTTCGACGACGTTAAAAGTCGACCGTATACGTAGACTTGAAGTAGAAACTCCTATACTGCTCTACAAGCTGGAAAAAATATTTCCGTCGGGTTTCTTTAATGTAATGGAGCATCTACTTATTCATCTTCCATCCGAAGCACTTCTTAGAGGTCATGTTTAATATGGTTGGATATATCCATTTGAGAGGTAATATTGAATATCGGCAATATTTATGTTAGTTTAAAATTCAGTCTTATATACCTAAATTTAAAATAAATTTGTAATAGGTACTTGAATCATTCGAAGAAAAAAATTAGGCAAAAATCACAAGTTGAAGGTTCGATTTTCAAATCATATCTTGAAGAAGAAGCCTCATTCTTTTTCTCTCATTATTTTATTGATCATGTGAACTTATCGTTTGTAAGTGTTCCTCGTAATGAAGAAGTCGTTGAACATGATTCTTCTCAAGAAATATTATCTATTTTTAGACAATATGGCCAACATGCTGGAAAATGTATGGAAATATGGTTAGACTATAGAGTTCACCATGTAGCACATACATATGTTCTTCTAAATTGTCCAGAAGTTGCACCATTATGCAGGTAATTATAAATTCATATATAATTCAATTTACTTACATATTAATTATATTAAAACGTATTACATATTTGCAGTATATACGAACCACTGCATCCATCTGGCGATCTCAGTAAAGAATTTGCTAAAGGGTTTTCAAATTACGTTTATGATCCAATAAACCGTGTCGTTGACGAAGGATTACGACATCTTGCGATCGGACCAAAAAGAAAGGTCAAGACGTATCCAATATTCTTCGTCAATGGATTTAAATTCAACACCAAAGATTACAGTGCCGAAAAATTGACATATAACAGCGGTATATTTGCCAAAGGTAGTGGCGGTCAAGATGAGCATATAAAAGATTTTTACGGCGTCTTAACACAGGTTTTAGAGTTGACATATTACATACGACCTGCAGAAAAAGTTTTTTTATTCAAATGCAACTGGTTTAGCAATGTTCCTGGTACTGGAATCAACATGCAGAAAGATTATAAACTTATTGAAATAAAACATACCTCACATTACTATAAGTATGATCCTTTCGTATTGGCCAAGCAAGCGTTACAGGTTTATTTTGCTCTGTATCCATCCTTGAAAAGAGATAAAGCGGATTGGTCGGTTGTTTTTAAAACAAAGGCAAAATTTACATTTGACGGAAATAATATTTTAGACGAAATAGCGTATCAAGCGGATCTTGAGCCAAATACTGAAGTAATAATAACCGATGAAAATGATGTAGGGTTGTTGAATGATGAATCAAATGTTTTGGTAGATGCATTTGAAAGTGTTGAAGAAAACGATATAGAGTACGAGACCGAGTCTGAATCAGAGAACGACGAAGACTGATAATTTTAAATATTTGAATTGCATGTTGTATAATGTATTTTTATGACATATATAATATTTAGAGTTTGAATATGACATATGTAAATATTTGAATTGCATGTTGTGTAATATGTAATATTTAAAGTCTGAATCAAGTGGAATGTTTTATGCGATGATATGATATGTTCTGATATGATATGAATATTTTGATATGATATACGATATATGATATGATATATTTGTAGCAGATATGTCTTATAGGAGACACGGCAGTAGGTCTGAGCCTTCTCCTTCTCCCGACACAGGTGCCAGTGGTAGTGTGCCGGATTTACGCCCCGTTGCTGAGTTAGTTCCGAAGACGGCAGGGTAAGTATCAAATATATTTCAAGTATGTTGTTTAAAATATAATAAATATGTACATCAAAATTTATACAGGGGCTTTGAGGTGGAGCCTTCAGATTTCATTTTACAAATGTCGATACATGCGTTTATGAGTAGGATGTCCGGCTGTTGGCCACGGTGGAACGACATCCCATCGCTTGTAAAGAACGCAATATGGGCAGATTTGATGGTAATTAAATATAAATTTTTATTTGATTTGAATGTCAATAGAATGTTTATAATTCAAGTTAATTTCAATATGCAGGCTATCGTACGTGTTGAGCCCCAGGATCTGGATGTGTTTAGAAATCATTGGAATAAAAGAATGAGAAAAAATTATAGAAACACGTTAACTAAAGTAAAGAGTGCGGGAAAAAGCCTAGTTGGATGAGCGCGGACGTATATAGTGAATTTCTTCGGCTCTGTGATACTGCTAAATTCAAAGTAAGCTATCCACTTTCGAATTGTAATTTAAATTTTTTAAGATTTCGTATATTAGTTGCATTAATATAGTTAACCTTGTGTTTAAATGTATAGGAAATATCGGCGCGGAACCGCGTAAACAGAAATAAGAATCCTGCTGTACATTGTGGTGGCTCGAAATCTTTTCAGCAACATAAAAACAAATTGGTAAATTTATAAATTGTGTTTATAAATATCTGTAATATTATTTAATCATATTGGTAACATTGTTTATTCATATATATATTTTTAGTCTAAGAAGTACAATCGCAAGCCTACGATGGCTGAGTTGTTTACTGCCACACATGCGGTGGAGGAGACAGACGAGGAAGGAAATGTTTCGTATAGATGGACAGACGCTAAATCTCAATCTGTAATGGTAAACATGCTTTTCCGCAATGATAGTGTTTGATAATACTTTATTTCACAGCTAAAAAATCATAATTAGAGTTTTTTTCGTGTCAAACTTTTATCAATAATCGCAGGAGGCATACGAGGCAGAGCGGGCACGTGTGGCGCAGACCAGTGGACATGCGGAGTTGACCGTTGAAGAGTCAAACCATATTTAGGACGTCATTGTAGATCCGCCTACGCGAAATATGCGATATAGTTATGGAAATATGAAGGTAAACTGCTTCATTAACTAATACATACATTTAATATGATATGAAGCATAAATTATAACTAGCTATTAACTATTTCACACGCGATATCGTCCCAGAGGGCTTACAGGAGATCCCAACCAGAGGAGGATATAGCGTTGTTGCGTCAGCAGATTGGGGAGATCAACGACTGACGGAAGAGCACTGCTTTTGCATAGAAGCTCGATGCGCATATCGCGGCATACCTGGCAGAGCATGGAAGAATGCCAGGATAGGATGCGTCTGGAGATGATGAGTAGGTAAGATTGTTTTGTGTTGAACTTATTGTGTTGTTATGTGTTTAACTTATTGTTGTTTGATGTATGGTGAAGAGTAGGACAATGATGTATGATTTGTTTAATAGTACTTATATGTATTGTTGAGTATGATGTATAAAGTGGTGAACGTTGTGTTTGATTGATGAGTCTTTGGATATATAGTTTTTGTTTGATGGAAAATTATGAATTTTATATTTAATTGATGAGAGGTTGGTGTTATACTTGTGTTGGAAGATTGAATGTTGTTATAGTTCGACGAAAATTGTTTATATTATGGTTTGAAGGAGCAAACAACAGCTATATATAAACTGATGAACTCAGGCTTGCGTCGACTTGTGACGGCTCTTGGGTTCAGGTTGGTGTCGGCTAGCGACGGCATTGTGGTTACAGGTAGCGTCGGCTGGAATCGGTTTGTTACGACAAACAGAATTTAAAATAAAAAAGGCCACGTGGATATTGCCGTCA
Source organism: Allium cepa (assembly GCA_030765085.1). Taxonomy (NCBI): domain Eukaryota; kingdom Viridiplantae; phylum Streptophyta; class Magnoliopsida; order Asparagales; family Amaryllidaceae; genus Allium; species Allium cepa. Next base: position 10,361,317 of record CM060942.1, read on the forward strand.
CATACCGACACTAAAGTGGTGAAGCCGACACAAAAGCCGACTCGAATGCTTGGTTGTGACGTCTACTTTAGCGTTGGCTTTTAGAAACGGCTTGCGTCGGTTAGCGACGACCGGCGTCGGTTTCTAACCAACGCAAATGCCGGTTTTTCTTGTAGTGTCAAAACTAAACTAAACTGGCACAAATAATATTCACACGCAATCATCTCTTTCCCTGGATAAGCCTTTGTTCACTTTGCAAGTTTTTCACTTTTCTATTCCTTAGCTATGAAGTATCATCTTTTATGTATATATGTACATTCTTTTATACAAAGAAAATCATATAAGGACACACACGTAATAAGAAGATGGAACACAATTTCCTTATTTTTCTTTCCTCGTTTATTTCCATGTTTGGTAGGGAAATGTTTTGGTAGACACGTTCATTTTCTTGGAAATATGTTGCCTTTATATATACACTTGGGTACTTATTCACGCAAGGGGGGATACATAGACGTAAATTTGAACATATCATTTCTTTGCTTCTCTGCATGCAAATTTACGCACAACAACGGCCTCTATATTTTTGCATAGAAGATATACACATAGTTGACACTTGATCCTACCTTTTGATATAATCATCCTAGCAATGTTGAAGTGGGTTTGTTTGGCGATATTGGTTGTGGCTGCTGTAGTGATGCAGCGCAAGCTAACATTGATGATGCAGCGCAAGCTAGCATGGTTTTAGGTCGTTCGCAGCAAACCCGGTTTTAGGTCGCTCAGGAATTTTAGGTCGCTCACGACCTAGTGAAGGCCGTTCACGACCTAACGTGATGATGAGTCGGCCAAGCGACCTAACAAGGCAGAAAGACCAACCTCGCGAGTTGCAGGAACCGGGACAACATGTCTTAGGTCGGCTACGACCTAGGGGGGATTCGGGACCTAGCGAAGAACGCTCACAAGTCAACTTGATGGGTCGCTCAGGTGATAGGTCGTGAAGTTGATAGGTCGCGAAGGTGATAGGTCGTGTGAAGAAGAGTGTGAAGAATTCCTGATTGCCGCTTCTTTAGGTCGCGAACGACCTAACTCATAAGTCGCGTGAAGTATCCCTGTTGCTGATAGGTCGCGTGTGTGTAGATCGTTGATTGATAAGTCGTCAATGTTGTAAATATGTGTGTGTTGTAACGTTTTTTTCTTATGCCGTTGAGTCATAGGTCGTTGAGTCGTAGGTCGCGACCTTGTTTAGGTCGTTAAGTCGTATGTTGTGTATGTTGTTAGGTCGCGTGCGACCTGGGTCGTGTTAAGTCGTGTTATTTTTAAGTCATAGGTCGCGTGGCGACTTACGTTGAGTCGTTCGATGATAGGTCGCTGCCGACCTATGCTCTGTCGTGTATGCGAGTCTTGTACATATTGTAAGCCTATAAATAGGCATGGTGTGGGTCATTTGTAACTCGGTCATTGTTGAATAAAATTCTTGTTTGTTAGCTTTGTACTTTCATTAAATCGGTAGTTGAGTGTGATCTCCTATCTCCACCTACGGTATTCGAGTGCGCTCGAATCAACGTTCGTTGAAGCCAATTCATGGAATCAAGTGCGCTTGATCAACGCTCAAAGAATTGTAGATCTCTTTCCACGGTATCGTGCGCGATCAACGTGTCAGAGATAGCTAGAATTCGGTATCTTCGGATCAACGAATTTGGGCCTTTCAGTATTTCTCAATCCACCGATTGCTACTTTCACCGTTTCATCTAGTTTTCGTAATTCCGCTGCGTCAGTTTGGTATCAGAGCTAGACTTAGCCAATCATTGCTAAGCCGAGTCTTGGAACCGAGTTGAAGTTGAAGTTTGGTGTTCATCGTGTTCATCGTTTGTTGCAACAAGTTTGGAGTTTTCGATCCATATTCTTTTGGATCAAAGTGTGGAAATTGTTTGAATCCTGGCCGTGGAAGTTTGCGTGCCAAAGTGTTTGAATTTGGAGTTGAGGCCGAGCTAAGTTAGGTCGTTGCATATTGTTCGAGCTAGTGGTAGCCGTGACTTGTTGTTCAAGTTTGAGTTGAAGATTTGTGAAGTTTTGAAGTGTTTGTGTTGATTCAATCATGCCGTCGAGAAGAGCTAACCGCCATCAGAATGTTGAAGCGTTGTATAAAAGAGAAGAAGCCGAGCAGATGGAGCAACGCATTAATGAGAAATTTGATGAAGGTATTGGAAAGCTAGAGAAGTTGATGATTGATATGAATCAAACTCAAAGGAGGAGATCACCAATCTCGAACCATGGAGGAAACCGAGTTTCGCCATCGGTTACGGAAGCGAGAAGTGTATCACCGCAATCTTTTAGAGAGAGAAGAGAAACATCAATTTCGTCGAGGAGAGATCACCATGACTATGTACATGAAGAGAGAAGAACTCCACGTGAGTTTGAAGATGAGCCATATAGAGATGAAGAGAGACATAGTAGAAGGGACATGCGTGATCGAAGGGATGATAATGGTCGAGATCGATATAGACGTACATTTGATTATGATGAAGATGGTGATAGAGCTAGCATTCATTATCGAGATCGAGACCAAGTACGAAACGTATATCGGGATGTTGAAGATGATCGACGTTGGGAGTCGGGTATGAAGATGGAAATTCTAGAATTCAAGGGTGGAATGGTTGCAGAAGAATTCTTGGATTGGTTGTCTAATGTTGAAGAGATCTTTGATTTCAAAGAGGTTCCGGAGAATCGTCGAGTGAAGTTGGTTGCTACTAGGTTGAGGGGGAGAGCTATGGCGTGGTGGTAGCAAACCAAACTTACACGAGAACGGACGGGGAAGTCGAAGATTGAGTCATGGGAGAAGATGAAGAAGTTAATGAAGGCTACATTCTTGCCTTACAATTATCAGTCACTCATGTATCAAAGGTTGCAGAATCTGAGGCAAGGGACGAAGACTGTTAATGATTATGCTGATGAATTTTATCAACAGATTGCTCGAAATGACATTATGGAGACAGAAGAACAATTGACTGCTAGGTTTGTTGGAGGGTTGAGAATGCAGATTCAAGACATGGTTAATATGTTTGATCCTAGATCTGTAGCTGAAGCACATCAGAAAGCATTGGCTTGGGAGAAGCAGGGAAGACGTGGAGGTGGTGTGTTTACAAGCTCCAATATTCAGAAAAAAGGAGCTAGTGGGAGTTCCAATGTTTCTAAAGCTGTCACTAGACCAGTTGTGAATGAAGTTGCGAAGGCGAAGGTCAACAACAGTTTCAAATGTTATAATTGCCAGGAAGTGGGTCACAAGAGTAATGAATGTCCGAAGCCGAAGAAACAAACTATGATTGCTGAAGTTGGAGGTGAGGATGTTGGTGAAGGTTATTCTAGTCCAGTTGAGGAGGATGAACAGGATGTTGCGTCAGGAGATGAAGGATGTAATCTAATGATGAGGGGGTCTTGTTTAATACCGAAGCAGGAAGAAGAGGCTAGTTGGTTGAGGAGTAACATCTTTCAGTCAACGTGCACTATTCTGGGGAAGGTTCGTAAATTTGTGATTGACGCAGGAAGTTGTGACAATATTATTTCTACCGAAGCCGTGAGAAAGTTGAAGCTGAAAACGGAGAAGCATCCAAATCCTTACAAGTTAGCATGGCTAAGAAAAGGAGGAGAGGTGAAGGTGGACAGGCGAGTTCAAGTTCCATTTTCTATTGGGAAGAAGTAAAGATGAGATCTGGTGTGATGTTGTGGAGATGGATGTTTGTCACTTACTTTTGGGAAGACCATGACAGTATGATCGAGCAGTGCAACATGACGGTCGGACCAATAGCTACAGCTTTATGTTTGAAGGTGTTAAGATCATTTTGGTTCCAAAGAAGAGACAGCAAGGAGAGAGCAAATCAGAGGAAATTGAGGAGCTGAAGACTTTGTTGACTTTGAAGGAATTCATCGAAGAAGTAGAGCAGAGTCCAGAGGTGTTTTTGTTGGTTGGAGATGAAGCTACAGAATCCGTTGAAGTTCCAGAGGAAGTAAAACCGATATTAAAAGAATTTGAAGATGTATTTCCGGAAGAACTGCCGAAAGAATTGCCACCGTTGAGAGACATACAACATCAAATAGATCTAGTGCCAGGTGCTGTTTTACCGCACAGGCCACATTACAGAATGAGTCTGAAGGAACATGAGGAGTTGAGAAGGCAAGTGGAAGAGTTACTTGAACAAGGGCGCATACAAGAGAGCTTAAGACCTTGTGTTGTGCCAGCATTGTTAGTGCCTAAGAAGGATGGTTCGTGGAGAATGTGTACCGATAGTCGGGCATTGAACAAGATTACTGCTCGCTACAGATTTCCTATGCCTAGACTGGATGACTTGCTAGATCAATTGAGTGGGGCTGTTATATTTTCAAAGATTGATCTTAAGAGTGGTTATCATCAAATTCGAATTAGACCAAGGGACGAATGGAAGACAACATTCAAGACGAGGGAAGGATTATATGAATGGCTGGTTATGCCGTTTGGTCTATCGAATGCACCAAGTACATTCATGAGGGTGATGAATCAAATTTTCAGGCCGTACATTGGGAGTTTTGTGGTAGTTTATTTTGATGATATTCTGATCTATAGTGCTAGTACAGAAGAGCATATTCAGCATTTGCAGAAGGTGTTAATTATTCTTCGTGAAGAGCAGTTTTAGGCAGCAACAAAGAAGTGTGTGTTCATGACTCGAAGTGTTTTATTTTTGGGGTATGTTGTATCTGAGAAGGGTATCCAGGTGGATCAAAGTAAAGTTGAAGCCATTAGAAATTGGCCGCAGCCCAGAATTTTTACTGAAGTTAGAAGTTTTCATGGGTTGGCATCATTCTACTGAAGATTCATTCCACACTTCAGTAGCGTGATGGCACCAGTTACTGATTGTATGAAGGAAAAGAAATTTACGTGGTCAGAGGAAGCAGGATTTGCTTTTGAGAAGATCAAGGCATTATTGACGTCAGCGCTAATTCTTGTATTACCAGACTTTCAGTTGTTATTTGAGCTACATACTGATGCATCTAAAGTTGGGATTGGTGGAGTATTGAGTCAGAGAGGAAGTCCAGTTGCTTATTTTAGTGAGAAGTTGTCAGGAGCCAAGTTGAGATATAGTACTTACGATGTTGAGTTTTACGCAATTGTTCAAGCTGTGAAACACTAGAGACACTATCTATTTCAGAAAGAGTTTGTTCTTTACACTGACCATGCGGCGTTAAAGCACTTGCAAGGGCAGGACAAGATTTCAGCAAGGCATGCATCGTGGATTGCCTATTTGCAGCAGTTTACTTTTGTTGTAAAACACAAATCAGGGGTGATAAATCGAGTAGCAGATGCATTGAGCAGGAGAAGTCATTTATTGACGACAATAGAAGTTGAAGTAACGGGGTTCGATATGCTTCCAGAATTATTTGTCGATGATCCTTATTTTGCCAAGGTGGTAAAAGAATTAGAGAAGGGAAAGACGGATGAGTACATGTTAGTGGATGGTTTTCTGTTCAAGGGGGACAAATTGTGTATTCCAGATAGCAGTTTGAGAATGAAGATTATCAAAGAATTGCACAAGGAAGGACATGTGGGCCGTGATCGTACAATGCAGTTGATAACGAAATCTTATTTCTGGCCATCAATGAGGAAAGAGGTTGAAAGGTTTGTGGAGAGGTGTCATATCTATCAGGTTTCGAAGGGAACCGCGACCAATGCAGGATTGTATATGCCGTTACCTGTACCGACTAAACCTTGGGTTGATGTGAGCATGGATTTTGTTTTGGGTTTGCCTAGAACTCAAAGGGGCAACAATTCCATTTATGTGGTGGTTGACCGGTTTTCAAAAATGGCACATTTTATTGCTTGTAAGAAGACGGCGGATGTTGTTCATGTTGCTCAGTTATTTTTTAAAGAGATCTATCGACTTCATGGGTTGCCAGAGTCTATTATTTCGGATAGAGATACTCGCTTTTTGATTCATTTTTGGCTAATGTTGGGTGCATTTCTTACACACCACCGATCCAGGAGAAGGAGACCACCGGTCCAAATTAACTCCATCTTCATCATCACCGAATCAGGCCGTAAAGCACCCCTGCCGAACCATACTCCTACCACCGAACCAAAGTTCCACCGGTCCACCATACTCCTACCACCGAACCAAAGTTCCATCGGTCCACTCATCTTCTACCACCGAACCAAGGTAAACTGGACCTACTCTGCCAGGCCAGATTGCATCGGCCCAGGCCCACCAACTGCTATATACATCCAAGACCCCTGCCCCCAACCTCACTCTATAAATAGAGGGGCAGGGGTACAACAATGGCAGACAAGTTTGAGAGCTCAAGCACGGATAGAACTTTCAAACAACTTTCAGTTACTTGTAATCAAAGCTTTGTACTTGTAATCTGAATAGAAGAGGAGAATAACATATAAAGTGGACGTAGGCACGTTCTGGCCGAACCACTATAAATCTGTGTGTCTTTTACAGTTTAGTCCATCTATTTCATATATTTGTATAAATCATCCAAACCATTAAGAACTACATATAATCAACTAAATCATACGACTTGGAGGTGTTTGCCCATTTTTTGTGCAAACATTTTTGGTGCTTTTATTGAGAGTTGAACTCAGGAGCTCGAAGCTTCAACTTCCCCCACTAAACCCTTTTTCTATCAGCATCGTTCATTGCCTGGAAAACATGCCTCCCGGACGGAAGAAAGATACTAACAAAGGAAAGAACATTGCAACTAGCAGTATCCCAGATCTAGTAATCAGAGATCAAGACAATCGTCCAGTTCCAACAGCAAATGGAAATCAGGCAAATCCAACAGCCCCTGCTTCTGAACAACCAATTACAAGGACGGACCTGGACAGGGTTGTGGCTGAAGTAACTACCCGCTTCGCATCTCAACAAGAAGCCTTGGTGGACCAACTCATGTCACGCTTAAGGGATGCTGAAGAATCAAATCGCAACACTGAATCATGGGGTGAGTCCCGGTCTAGAGGATCTGGGAGACGACAAAGGTCTTTCTTCTTCGAAGAGGCTAGTAACAGAAACAACAATGGTAGGAGCCGAGCCCAGACTCAGCCCGAATTCCGACCCGAGGAAACTCTTGGAGCCGAACCCAACAGGGGAGGTACCAGACAGGGGTCGGATGTAGCTGAGCCTGTCATGCTACCTAACCATGGAAACACCAGTAGACGGGGCCAAGCTGGAGTCCATCCCGAAGTTGGACCCGAGGAAGTGCTAAGAATAGAACCCAGCAGGGGAAGATCAACGCAAGGGCCAACTGTGGCTGACTTCATGTTTGTGCCAAAATTGGTCACAAACCCCAAGTATTGTGAAAGCACCAGTGTTGGAATATAAATCAGCAATATCCAAACACAAATCACAGATCTAAGCAAGCAATACGCAGCAAAACAGAAATTATGAACAAGAACACACGATTTATAGTGGTTCGGCTATCTCCGGCCCACTTCCACTTCAAAGGTTTTAACTTTTACTGATATTCTTCGCTGATTACAATTGATTACAGCGGATTACAATGGATTATAGCTCTGAAATTCGAGTACGACGGTAGTAGTGAAGTGCGCGGTAGAGTCTGGTAGAGCCTGGATGCTTTCAAATCAAGATCCCCTTTTCTAAATGACCTGGGGCTCTATTTATAGGCGTAGGAGGCTGATATTTCTCCTAAAAGTATGGTAGACCGCTTCAGGCACGTGAGGGGGCCCACATGGCCGAAACCTGGAGATCCGGGCCCACATTGGGATCGATTCGACCCTTGATTCGAATCGATCAAAAAAGTGTCCGATCGTGATGAAACTTGGCGTGAACATTCTTCAACATGTAGGAAAACTCCTATAAAAATTTCATGGCATTTGGATCAAGGGATTGAGAGATATGATGGATTCAAGATGGGGATTTTCGGCATGCTGGTTGCTTCGAATCGATCCTATGGGTTCGTTCGAATCGATATGGTTCGAACCCATAGGGTCGAATCCATGCTCCTGTGACGTAGCGCGCGCTCTTCGAGTCGATCCCTATTTTTCGCCGAGTTGAATGGGTCGACTTCGAGTTCGTAGCCGTGTTTACTTGGTGGCTTCAAGTGTTGGATTCGAAGGTTCGCTACCTTCGAATCGATGGAACCAGTCTTCATTCGAATCGATCCAAATATTTAACTGTGGATCGATCCGAAGTTGCTTCACCATGGGGATTCGAAGGTAAGCAAGGAATGGAGTTTGAGCTTCCTTAGTTGCGTGGATTCGTGGGACCCTTCTTTGATGGTCTCGAGGGAATGGATTCGAGGCAAGATGTATGATGGATTCAAGGTATAGCATCTCTACGGATTCGAACTCTTCAACCTTGAGGGATACGAAGAGAGGCAGCATCATGGATTCGAAGGTAGGCCATCGTGATGGATTCGAAGCAAATGGAGTCGAAGCCGATGGAGTCGAAGCAGGCACTGGCTGATGGATTCGAACGATATTTCTGCCTATCGATTCGAACATGGTACCTGCTCTGATGGGTTCGAACTTAATGGGTTCGAACTAATGAAGGGGCGATGGATTCGAACCGAGCAAGGTTCATCTCTCTCAACTTGAATCCATCAAAACTTGAGCATACGAACTCGGATTGACTTGAAATTTGAACCACTGGCTTCTATGATCTTTCTGGCCATGTGCTATTAATTGTAGCTCAATCTGGACTCGGGAAAAATTCATCGATATCCATGGTTATCCTGCAATGCTTAATCGATATTCAAGAATAATAACCATTGATTTTTAGTAAATTTTGGGTATCTCAACTTTGCCAAAAGTTGGGATAACACTTTGCCCCCCAAAACATGCCTTTTGGTAAAAGGTATGTTTTGAACGGTCTTAAATCGAGTGTAGTAAATTCATGTTTCATTCATAGCTGCAGTATTATCAATCAAGTTTATGGCTGTTCAAAGCCGAATCAGCATTCATGAAGTTCCGTAGTCTCTCCGGACTATTAATGGCTACTCTGAACCCTTACTAAGTCCATTCTAGACTTAGCGATTGAATAGAAAGATCCCATTGCACTCCGGCGTTGCCTTTTATCCCTTGCACTCTGGTCCCGGTTAGGACGTATAGCGATGTCATGGTCGTTCTGGACCGATCATAGCCTCTCCGGGCTCTTGCTGGATCCCATCCTGTCACTCTCTGGTGAAGGGGAAACAACGCTTAAGTGAGTTGATCCTGTCGCTCTCCGGCGAAGCAACTCCCTTCTTGCACTCCGGACCCCGCCTCTCCGGGTAGGGTCATAAAACGATCATTTTTATATTGATATTAATGTTCATCCTCTGACTCTCCGGTCAAAAGGTTTATTGCAAGAAGTTCTAATTTATTTATTGAAATTTGAGTTCTAGGTGTTCAATCTCAAACATCAGAAAAAGCTAAACATTGCCTCTCCGGGCATATCGGTTTATCTCCATCTCAGAGCATGCCTAGGGATCTCTCCGGTTCCCGTACATGTGTAAGTGAAGTAACCGTTTATTCTGAAAACAAATCTAAATAGAATTACTCGACCGAAGTCCAAATCCTGGACTTGGCCCTTGCCATCTTTAATCAGTGGATGACGAGTCGTGATCCCGATCCAGGATCGTTCCTGTTATTTGGAGGTGGTAGTTGTTCAGGTCTTGCTGCCGTTGTTCGTTCTCTGACAAATTGTGGCAATCTACCACCCCTAGCATGTTCCTCCACCTCATCCTTCAGGTGGCGGTATTCATCTGTAGTGTGCCCATCCAGCTCATGGAATATGCAGTATTTTCCAGTCCTGTGCTTCCGCTCAGTGGGATCCCTTATAGGTGGCTTTCGATAGGGGAGTTGCCCCCGAGTTTCAGTGTAGATTCTTTCTAGGCATGCAGTCAGATCTGTGTACTGCCTAAATCTCGATTCTCGGAATTTCTTCCGTTTATCAGGACCATCATGTCTGTCATCCTGCTTCCTCTTTCCCTTGTCCGCTCCGGACTGTTCTCTGGAGGTTCCTACGCTTTGCATAACATTTGTCTCCAGCCTCTCGGCTCGTGATTCCTCTAATCGGATGAACTTTTCAGCTTTATGAAAAAACTCTCCAAGATCTTGTGGTGGATCTTTAGTCAGAGAATCCTTAAATTTGGTGCCTTCCGCGACTCCTGCCACCGCCGCCATCAAAATCATCGACGGATCCGGACGATCTACAGAAGTCACGGTTACATTGAATCTCGGTAGGAAATCTTTTATGGACTCTCCGGCACTTTGCTTGATCGAAGCTAAAGTCATCACGCTCTTGGGTCGCGTCACATGGACCCTAAACTGTCTCATGAAGCAGTCTACAAGCTCGCTCCATGTTCTGATTGATCCAGTCTCCAGTTGCCTGAACCAAAGTGCAGCCAAATCTGACAAATATAAAGGGAAGCATCGTGCCATCACTTCCTCGGATGCCCCCAGCACTTCCATATGCCTAATATATCTGGTAATATGCATAGTTGGGTCTGACCTCCCGTCATAAGGTTCTAGCATTGGTAGCTTGAATTTTGGAGGGTTCCTTGCGTTTCGGATGTTTGGAGTGAACGGACTTCGACTAACTTCTTCCAGCCCTCTGCTAGGCAGTCCTCCTCTCATAATTCGTCGCATTAGGCCAATCATCCTTTCGTCTCCGTCTAGGGGTTTCCCCCTTGTCAAGTTCCTATCCTGCCCCCCGAGCCTTGAAGGAAATTCTAGTACGTATTCTTTTGGCGGCTCGTTAACATATGCATTGACTCCAACTTGTTGAGTTCCGTCTATTGGTCTTCTAGTATCGGATCCTGAGGGTCTGCCCCCAAGTCCTTGTTGATCACCTTCAATTCCTGCGTTCTGGTCGTGAACCTGACCTTCGTTAGCTTCTGTAATCCCGACTCCTTGTCTCGCACTTGCAGTTGTTGTAGTTAGTCCAAGGTTTTGCATATTCGCGGCCCTCATCTGTTCGAGGAAATTCTGCAGCATCTCCTGTTGGGTTTTCATTATGCTCTCGCGCAATGAATTAGCCATAGCCTCCATCTCATTTCTAGTGATGTAAACGAAAGCCTGTCCTTCTCCTGCTCCGGAGGATGCTTCTTGTCTTCCTCCTTGTTGGCTCCGATCAACTCTTTGTCTCGTTTGTCGAGTCATTGTCTCTGAATCTGAATTCTTCAAACTTTTAAATCCGAACTTTGAATCTGATGTAGCGGGTGTTGGTTCTTCTCAGTGAAAGCACCAAAGTGTTTGCGCCAAAATTGGTCACAAACCCCAAGTATTGTGAAAGCACCAGTGTTGGAATATAAATCAGCAATATCCAAACACAAATCACAGTTCTAAGCAAGCAATACGCAGCAAAACAGAAATTATGAACAAGAACACAGGATTTATAGTGGTTCGGCTATCTCCGGCCTACTTCCACTTCAAAGGTTTTAACTTTTATTGATATTCTTCGCTGATTACAATTGATTACAGCGGATTGCAATGGATTATAGCTCTGAAATTCGAGTACGACGGTAGTAGTGAAGTGCGCGGTAGAGTCTGGTAGAGCCTGGATGCTTTCAAATCAAGATCCCCTTTTCTGAATGACCCGGGGCTCTATTTATGGCGTAGGAGGCTGATATTTCTCCTAAAAGTATGGTAGACCGCTTCAGGCATGTGAGGGGGCCCACATGGCCGAAACCTGGAGATCCGGGCCCACATTGGGATCGATCCGACCCTTGGTTCGAATCGATCAAAAAAGTGTCCGATCGTGATGAAACTTGGCGTGAACATTCTTCAACATGTAGGCAAACTCCTATAAAAATTTCATGGCATTTGGATCAAGGGATTGAGAGATATGATGGATTCAAGATGGGGATTTTCGACATGCTGGTTGCTTCGAATCGATCCTATGGGTTCGTTCGAATCGATATGGTTCGAACCCATAGGGTCGAATCCATGCTCCTGTGACGTGGCGCGCGCTCTTCGAGTCGATCCCTATTTTTCGCCGAGTTGAATGGGTCGACTCCGAGTTCGTAGTCGTGTTTACTTGGTGGCTTTAAGTGTTGGATTCGAAGGTTCGCTACCTTCGAATCGATGGAACCAGTCTTCATTCGAATCGATCCAAATATTTGACTGTGGATCGATCCGAAGTTGCTTCACCATGGGGATTCGAAGGTAAGCAAGGAATGGAGTTGGAGCTTCCTTAGTTGCATGGATTCGTGGGACCCTTCTTTGATGGTCTCGAGGGAATGGATTCGAGGCAAGATGTATGATGGATTCGAGGTATAGCATCTCTATGGATTCGAACTCTTCAACCTTGAGGGATACGAAGAGAGGCAGCATCATGGATTCGAAGGTAGGCCATCGTGATGGATTTGAAGCAAATGGAGTCGAAGCCGATGGAGTCGAAGCACGCACTGGCTGATGGATTCGAACGATATTTCTGCCTATCGATTCGAACATGGTACCTGCTCCGATGGGTTCGAACTTAATGGGTTCGAACTAATGAAGGGGCGATGGATTCGAACCGAGCAAGGTTCATCTCTCTCAACTTGAATCCATCTTAACTTGAGCATACGAACTCGGATTGAGTTGAAATTTGAACCACTGGCTTCTATGATCTTTCTGGCCATGTGGTATTAATTGTAGCTCAATCTGGACTCGGGCAAAATTCATCGATATCCATGGTTATCCTGCAATGCTTAATCGATATTCAAGAATAGTAACCATTGATTTTTAGTAAATTTTGGGTATCTCAACTTTGCCAAAAGTTGGGATAACACCCCAGGATGCCCCCGGAAGACCAGAGGCAGCCATTGGAGAATGTCAGGAGTGATAGACGATACCATCCTTACAGGTCATCTGGACGGAATCAATCCCGTAGGGAAGAACCAAACTCATTTCTGTCCGCTCCAAGTTCTGATGAAAGGATGGCACGATTGTTCAGAGTGTGCGTCCAACGGTAGCAAAGAGATCGGGGGATAGGTGCTAGGGTAACCAGCCCCTTCACCCGAAATATCGAAACTGCCATCACCCCTCGGGAATGGAGAATGCCAACAATGGAGCCTTACAAGGGAACCTCTGACCCCATCGTACACTTACAGAGATACACCCAGCATATGCTCATGAGCCGGGCAACAGAGGGAGTGTTGTGTAAATGCTTCCCACTATTCTTGGCAGATCTAGCTACCTCCTGGTTCTGCCATCTACCCCAAGGGTCCATCAGCTCATGGGAAATGTTGAAAGAAAAGTTCATCAGTCAGTTCCGCATTCATGTGGAACAACCCAAGGACGCTTATTCCTTATCTAATATCAAACAGAAACCCGAAAAGACAGTGCAACAATATCTAACCCGATTCAACGTCGCGGCGGCCGCAGTCCAAGATGCCGACGAGAAACTTATCCTAATGGACCTCTGCAGTGGTGTACATCCGGATACTAAATTTGCTAGAAGACTAACCAAGGAAAAACCAGCTACTTTACCTGATTTCTTCCATGAAGCTGAAAAGTATATGAGACTTGAAGACGCTGCCACTGAGAGGCAGTCAGGGCAACAGGGTAAGACAGCTCCAGACAGGGTTCCCGCTGCAGCAAAGGATGTTCGGAGAAGTGACTCTAGAGACAATGCTGGGGGCGAGAAGGGAGAAAAGCGCTTATATCGACCAGGACCAAGATTTGACTCCTACACTCCTTTGAATGAAACAATCGAAAACGTCTTCCTAGCCACTCAAGACGAAGTTAGATACAAGCGCCCCCCCGCACAAGAAGGAGTCAGATAACGCACTCAAGTCTGGAAAGTTCTGCCGCTTCCACGAATCCCATGGACATGACACCAATGAATGCCACCATCTCCGAGACTTAATCGAAGAACACATCAGAAGGAAGAGACCGGAACGCTATGTAAAAAGCCATAACAGGACTCCAGCTCCTGCCAATGAAAACCCAGGGCTACCCTCCCAGAAGTAGGCGGAGGAAATCGCAACACCAGCGGCTCTAGCCAAGAGAAGATAGTGGTCCATACCATATCAGGAGGACCGCACATCGCTGACAGAAGCTGGGCAGAGATGGAAAGATACGGTAAGTCACTTAGGAACGATGAAGGCTACGTTAATTCTATTATGGAAGAACGCCACCCGAAATGGAAAGAGAATGACGACATAACATTCAGTAGGCATGATGTAGAGGGAAGACAGTACCCACACATGGATCTTATAGTCATCTCTGCCTGGTTCGGTCCAGCCAAAGTTTTTCGAATTTTAGTAGACACTGGAAGCTCGGTAAATATCCTATTCAAGCATGCTTTCGACAAAATGAAGCTGTCAATGAAGGATGTGTCTCCCTGCAACAAACCACTACCTGGTTTCACTGGAGATGCAACGATGCCCCTCGGGCAACTGGACCTCATTGTTGAAATAGGAAGTCATCCCCGCTCCGTTGTGCGAAAACAAACATTTGTACTAATAGAGAACCATTCGGCCTACAACGCCTTTTTGGGAAGACCAGCCTAGTCTGACTTCCAAATTGTCCTAGCCCCATGGTGCCTGAAGATGAAATTTCTAACAGATAACGGAATAGGAGAAATGGTGGGAGATCAAGACGCTGCTCGAGACTGCTATGTAACTGAACTTCGCAATAACCGTAGAAAAGATAAAGGAAAAAATGCAGAGACTACTCTCTGCAAGAAAAACTTAGAAGCATAGCAACTAAAAAAAGCCCCTCCTCTTCGATATACCAGTGATTCTTTCAATGAATTAGACCCCAGGGACAAAGAGGAGGAGGCCACCGCCGAGCCTGCAGAGGCTATGGAATTTGTAGTTGTAGACAAACACGACTCAAGTAGACTATTGAAAATCGGATCTCAACTAAAAGAAGAAATAAAGGATCAACTCATTGATTTTCTTCGCCACAACATGGACGTATTTGCATGGACGCACGCTGACATGACAGGAATCTCCCCAGACGTAGCATGCCACGTGCTAAACATCGATCCCACCAAGGTGCCAGTAAAGCAGAAAAAGAGAAGCATGGGTGCAGAACGATCAGCGGCTCTAGAGGAAGAAGTAAAAAACCTACTTGCCAATAACTTCATACGAGAAGCCATCTACCCCGAATGGATCGCTAACCCGGTGCTGGTAAAGAAGGCTAATGGGAAGTGGCGAACATGCATCGGCTTCTCCAATTTAAATGACGCTTGTCCGAAGGACTGCTTCCCACTCCCCCGAATCGATCAGCTCGTGGACAGCACCGCCGGACACGAACTCTTATCTTTTATGGACGCATACTCAGGATATAACCAGATCCCTATGCACGCCCCCGATCAAGACCACACTAGTTTCATCACTAACCGGGGATTTTACTGCTACAGAGTAATGCCTTTTGGACTTAAAAACGCTGGAGTTACTTATCAGCGCCTCGTCAACAAGATGTTTGCGGAACTAATAGGACGAACTATGGAAGTTTATGTGGATGACATGCTGGTAAAATCAAGGAAAGCCAACGATCATATAAACCACCTAGATGAGATGTTTCAAGTACTTCGCCGATATGGAATGAAGCTGAACCCTCTAAAGTGCTCCTTCGGAGTATCGTCGGGAAAATTCTTGAGATTCATCGTCCATGCCAGGGGGATTGAAGCAAACCCCAAACAAGTTCGAGCTTTGCAAGATATCAAGATACCATCCACGCGAAGAGAGATGCAAAGCCTAAACAGGAAAATGGCCGCCCTAAGCAGGTTCATCTCTAAAGCGACCGACAAATGCATCCCTTTCTTTGAAGCTCTAAAGAAAGACAAAGGAAAGTTCGAATGGACTGACGAATGCTCGACAGCCTTCCTTAACTTAATCGAACACCTCCATAGACCACCAGTACTCTCAACTCCAAATGAAGGCGAGGAACTATACCTATACCTTGCTGTCGTCCCATGATTTAAGCGCCGCTTTGGTGAGAGAAGACAACCGCGCGCAGCTGCCCGTATACTTTGTAAGCAAGAGATTTACAGGGGCAGAAGCCAGAACCCTAAACTTGAAAAGCTAGCATACTGTTTGCTAATCACGTCACGGAAACTGCGACACTATTTCCAATCTCATTCCATCAGAGTTTTAACCGATCAACCGCTAAGGCAAGTACTCCATCGCCCCAACACTTCTGGGCGACTACTTAAGTGGTGCATTGAACTGAGTCAATATGATATCTCCTACCATCCTCGCACCGCTATCAAGGGGCAAGCCATAGCTGATTTCATTGCCGAATTCAGTACTAACGAAGGTAAGGAGCACTCTGAAATAGCAGAAGATATCAAGTGGAATCTCTTCGTAAATGGAGCATCAAATGAACAAGGCTCGGGGGCAGGTGTTGTGATAATCACCCCCAGGGGAAGGAAGCTGCACTACGCCCTAAGGTTGGAATTCGCTGCCACCAACAATGACGCAGAATACGAAGCAGTGATAGCCGGATTAGAACTTGCCCTGGAGATCGGAGTTGGTTCTTTATGTCTCCATAGTGATTCTCAACTTGTTGTAAATCAAATACTGGGAGAATTCCAAACTCGAGGAGAACGACTCACAACATATCTAAAGAAGACCAAGCTGCTGCTCAATCAATTGGATCACTATTTAATCAAACACATTCATCGAGAAGAGAATCAGGAGGCCGACGAACTGGCAAAGCAAGCTAGCATGAAGGACGGCACCGCTTCCCGAACAATAACCATCTCACAGCAACTAGCCCCGAGTTACGAGACAATGAATATGATAGCTGCAATCGAAGAGGAAACTTGGATGACTCCTATTCGGAAATATTTACAAGATGGCACACTGCCCAACGAGCGTAACGAAGCTAAGAAAATCTTAAGGAAAGCTTCCCGCTACACATTACAAGAAGGCATCCTGTATCGGCGTGGCTTCTCTAATCCCTTATTAAGGTGTATCGCTGGAAGGGAAGCCAGGGAAGTCTTGTCCAACATCCATCAAGGAAGTTGCGGAGATCACACCGAAGGGCAGACTCTAGCCAAGAAAACACTCCGATACGGGTATTACTGGCCCACTTTAAACAAAGACGCCTTGGACTTCGTCAAAAAATGTAACAGATGTCATAAATTTGCTAAGATTCCTCGACTGCCCACAAATGAGATTACTCAAATGACCAGCCCTTGGCCCTTTGCAATATGGGGAATTGACTTGATTGGCAAACTGCGAATGGGCCGAGGCGGAGCCAAATATGCCATAGTGGCAGTTGACTATTTCACCAAATGGGTGGAAGCGGAGCCTCTAAATAAAATATCTTCGGTAAAAGTTATTAACTTCTTGATCAAAAATGTTTTATGCAGGTACGGGGTTCCACTCAAAATCATATCGGACAATGGACTTCAATTTGACAGCGAGGAATTCACCGACTGGTGCCAAGAGCACGGAATTCACAAAAGCTTCTCATCTGTGGCTTACCCCTAGACAAACGGACAAGTCGAACCTGTCAACAAAATCCTCAAAACCCTAATCAAGAAGAAACTTGAAAAGTCAAAAGGCGCTTGGGTGGATGAACTTCCTACGGTACTTTGGGCCTACCACACATCTTACAGAACATCAACAGGGCATACTCCTTTCTCTTTGGCATACGGATCGGAGGCCATGCTCCCAGTTGAAACTGTAGTGCCTTCCCACCGTAGGATCCACTACAACCCATAAGAGAACGAAGAACTCCTCCACATGTCTTTGGATCTAATTGAGGAGAGAAGAAATGATGCAGCACTCAAAGCAGCAGCTCACAAGCAAAAAGTAGCAGCACAACACAACTCCAAAGTCAAACACCGCAGCTTACAAGAAGGAAATCTTGTCCTCAAACGGATCTTCCCGTGCCCCGGAGCGCTAGATCCAACCTGGGACGGACCCTATGTAATTCATAAAGATCTCCACAACGGAGCTTATATTTTGTCAACAGTGGACGGAGAGGTGTTCCAGAGGGCATGGAACATCCAACACCTCCGTCGATACTTTTCTTAACTTGTACTGCCCATATGAAGTGAATTAACAAAGGGAATCAGTGGACGTAGGCATTTTCGTGCCGAACCACTTTAAAAATCTTGTCTCTTTCTAACTTGTTCCTTTATATCTTGGCTGCTTGTTAAGCTTTGTCCTTTTCTGTTGAACAAAATCATGTATAACGACATTTCCATTCTGGACACTTCACGGCACAACCTCGCCTGGACAAGACCCAACAGGTACTATGCGAATCTATGCACTCGCCAATGAGACACTTTTTCTCCAGCATCCCTCTGCTGTGGGATAACTCGTTGCTCGCGACTGCCCTCAAAGACAACTGTAATGAGCCGATTATAAGCCATCAAGAAGGTCGACTATAGCCGATGGCAGCTCATTACGGCGTTCGGCTCGCCGGCAACTATGAACCTACTTTAAACCCAACATAAGGTGTGGCCAGCCAGAGGTAGTTTACGGTTGACGATCGGCACCCACGCTAGCCGGCCACAGTAAATCGAATAATACCCACGATTACGGGCCATAATGGCTCGGATAGTTACTGTGCGCGATCTCGGCTCCGATATGTATTAAGTGCGGCTGTGGTAAAAAAGATAAACTCCCCGCGGAGGCGTAAGATGGGTGACAAATGTCTCCAAGACCCACAGCTAGGGAAAGTGACTACAAAACCCGTTTGCCACGAACTTAAGCATATCGACGGCCTTCCGTGATTGGAAGTTTTACTGTTTCTCATATTTCCATTTCATTTAAAAACTTTTCTCCTATCCTATATAACAGTCCCTAAAGTACAGGTCACAAAATAGGGGAACTCTCGCTTGTGGAAATATGAACTCACATCCGGATGACGGAACACTCAGCTACATTCCACACTCAGTCACGCAAGACATTCAAAGCAACCCTCTACAACTAAAACACGAAGGGCGGTACTTTCTTCTCTTGTATACAAATATGTAGCTTTAATTTATTCACACATCATATTGACATTGCAAGACATGAAATAATATTTTGAGCAGAAACTTAGCATCAAATACGATTAAATCACATGCATAAACACGCAGCTATATTTCTTATGCAACATATCAAAATAACAACCACATTCGAACATGACAGAATCTGCTTATGTTATAAAGTTACATAAAGACGTTCGTTGCAATGACATAATTACAGCCTGAAAATACAATAATGTTTTGGACTAGTATATACAGGAATGTCAAACAGACCAAATAAAAGAGTCAACTACATCGGGGCTTCGCCTCTATCCTGCCCGCCATCCGGATCTACTTAACTGCAGGGTCAGAACTCCCCGCATGTACTCCAGAGGTCCCGCCTACCCAATTCAGAAGAGAATCCATCAATAGTCACGAAAGATAAGCAATCAAATCATGAAAAGACTAAAAAGGAAGACTTACCAACATCCGCTCCATGGTTATCGTCCCCCAACTGCTCACCTGCTTCCTCAGCGGTATGCTGTCGCATGCCCTCCTTCACCACCACTTTCTCCTCCTCAGTAAACTGGGCCGTGGCCGCATCCATCCTGAAGGCCGCACCACCCTCCTTACCCGCATCAGCCTTAGCTTCCTCCAAAGCCCGAAGATAAATCCTAGCCATAACCCGGGGGTAATCATCCATCCAGGATAAGCCGCCCTGCTTCCAGGTCCGGAAGTACATGTCCTGGAGCATCTCATCCATCATTCCCTCGTTCTCCTCATACTCCCTCATCCGGGCCTCGGAAGCTGACAGCCTTGCAACGGCAGCGTCTCTCTCCAATCGATATCTCGACCAGTCTGCCTGAAGGGATTTCCGCATCGCCCCCATCTCCTCCTTCAGCTTAGCTTGAGCAAGCTCCGCGGCCTCAAGCTTCCCAGATAACTCCTCTATCTGCTCAAGATCCGCTCTCCGAACCTCATCCACAGTGGCAATGGCCATATCAATTCGTTCCTTGCAGGTGGCCTCCATTTTTCGCAGCTCGGCTATACTAGCCTCCTCCATAGTTTTCTTTAGCCGTCTGGAGTCCGCCTTATGCTGGGAGATCTGAATAGCCTGATCGGCAAGCTGTTTGGCCTGATCGGAAACCATTAGCCGCAGCCGAATGTTAGCACTTCTGATTTCCTCTCCAGCCTTGACCAGTCGGGCGTGATGCTCCATTAACTTCTTGGTCTCTTCAGCCACCCGATCGATGTTTGCCTTGGCCTCATCCCCCATAGTCACAATCCGAGTAGTCAACAAGTCGAGATCCAAAGCCTTAGCCTCATCAAGTACCCTTACCATAGGATTGCGGGGTAGGAGGTGCTCACCAGTAACCTCATCGAAGGAAATATCATGAGAACTCGGGTCCAGATCTGGATGACCCGCAAATGGGTTACGAGCCAAGCCGGGACGATCAATATGAGTAACGGAAGGATTCTCTGATGGATGCGGAGATGGTATGAACTCGGTATCTTCCTCTGTGATGTCATGAATAGGCTGGGTTGGGGGCTGAGGTCCAAGTGAAGGTTCGAACATGGAACGCCTCCTCTTTCTCTTTTGAATATCCTCTTCGATAACTCCGAGAAGAGGACGGTAACTGACTACGCTCCCGGAACGGTCAGTCGAGGGCTTCAGTTTAGCAGAAGCCTTGAAGTCTTTGAATTGCTCAAGACGGTGCCGAATGTCTGATGTCTTGGCCGCCTCAACTGATCCTGTAATAAACACCAAGTGTTACAAGCATGCATGAGACTATAATTCAAGAAACATATGAAGTTAAAAAAGGAGTTAAGAATTCACCTTGAACCACCGGAGTTGCTTTAGCTGAAATACTCTCAGAAGATAGACTGGCACCCGTCCCGGCCTTATCAGACCTCTTCGATTTCTCCACCAAGGCTGGCCCTTCTCCCAACCCCTCGAAGGCTTGACGGAAGGCATCATCCGTCCACTCTTGAATCTCACCCGCTTGCCCAGAAGTCAAGGCACCAACGCCACTACCACTCTGCCCTTCGCCACCGTTACCACCGTCGCCTTCTCCATCACCTTCGCTCTCCTCTTCGCCTCTTTCTTCCTCTCCACTTTCCTCCTCCGGAACATCTGGGCATGTGCTGGGAGAGGGTCCATCAGATTTCTTAAGCTTCTTCCCCCCGACGACTGGAGGTACCGAGAAAGGTCTCCTCTTGCTACTCTTCGCAGTAGCCCCGTCTTTAGCTTTAGCCGCCCTCTCCTCGAACGTATCTCTCTGCTTAACCACAGATTGACATGGCAGAATTAAGTTGTACTCCAGGAGAGTGGCATTCCTAATCAGGTAAGAAGTCGACCTATCCCGTCCCGAAATGGCCTTTATTTCCGCAGCCATCCGAGCCAAGGAATCATTCTCCACGACCGCAAAGCCACCTGTCGCTAGCAAGAAATAAAAGCATATAAGAAGAAGCATTGCGGTCGAGACAAGGAAAATATAAATGAAGTTCAACTTACAACCGGAAGTGAAAAGACGGAAGGAAATAGGGTCATCCTTGATGAAGAACCATTTTTTCTTGAACATACTGAGCTTCGAATACAAATCCAGGACCGGCTTGAAGGGCACGGCCGCTTCCAAGCTGATGTATGGAGACCCCTTCTTATAGCCTCTCAAGTTGTACAAATACCGGATCTCCCGGTTGGAAGGGGGACGCCCATATTTCCTCTGAAAAATGATGAACAAGCACACCAGGATAGCATAGGAATTGGGCTGAAGTTGGAATGGAGCCACCTTCAAATAGGTAAGAAAGCTGACTATCCAGGCATTGATTGGGGTAATGGCCCCGCACATACAATGGTATCGGCTGTAAGCGAAATATCCTTCAGGAGGATCATACGGCATCACACCATCTCCCGAAAATAGCATACTCGCCCTGTCAATCCCAAAGGAGCGAGCGATGACATCAAGTTGCCCTTCTTTGAGGGAACTCGAAAAGCAATCGGGAGGAGAGTTCAGAAGCTCCTGAGGGCCATATCCGTCCACTAATGACCTCGGGGCAGGTCCATGTCGCGCTGGTCCCGGCTGGACTGGGGGCACGGCGGAAGACTCACTTCTGTCCGTAGATTTTTTCTTTTCTAATCGGGTTTCCACTTTGTGAGACATTTACCTGCAAACACAAAAGAAAAGCACATTATTAGAACAAGGAGGTGCAGAGATACAAACAAGTACGTACGTACAGTATGGGGTTTTCGTTTGTGATTTAAAAAGTACGAAAGGCCTGAGAATTCATTCGACAAATCAAACTCCCCATGGTTCATTCTGCATTCCCAACACCAGGGTTCATTCGGCATTCTCAGTATAAGGTTCATTCAGCATTCCCAATACCAGGGTTCATTCGGCATTCTCGGTATAAGGTCCATTCGGCATTCCCAATACCAGGGTTCATTCGGCATTCTCAGTATAAGGTCCATTCGGCATTCCCAATACCAGGGTTCATTCGGCATTCTCAGTATAAGGTCCATCCGGTATTAAATCTTTAAGTACATTCGGTAAAACAAAGTAAATCGAAGAAGCCATTCGGCAGTCACCTGATTCGGCAGCTAAGGATTGATTCGGAAAAGTGATTGATTCGGCAGGAAGTTCTGATCCGGTTATCTCGTTCGGTAGGGAATAACGGAAGCCCTAGGCTCATACTTATAGGGGAAGGTTGGATAACCGGACCAGATGGTTCGGCTCTCAGGCCGAATATGGTTGTCCAATTAAAACAAAGCATGCCATATGCAGGCATATGCCCTACTTTGGGGGGCAAATGTTGGGTGCATTTCCTACACACCACCGATCCAGGAGAAGGAGACCACCGGTCCAAATTAACTCCATCTTCATCATCACCGAATCAGGCCGTAAAGCACCCCTGCCGAACCATACTCCTACCACCGAACCAAAGTTCCACCGGTCCACCATACTCCTACCACCGAACCAAAGTTCCACCGGTCCACCATACTACTACCACCGAACCAAAGTTCCACCGGTCCACTCATCTCCTACCACCGAACCAAGGTAAACCGGACCTACTCTGCCAGGCCAGATTGCATCGGCCCAGGCTCGCCAACTATTATATACATCCAAGACCCCTGCCCCCAACCTCACTCTATAAATAGAGGGGCAGGAGTACAACAATGGCAGACAAGTTTGAGAGCTCAAGAACGGATAGAACTTTCAAACAACTTTCAGTTACTTGTAATCAAAGCTTTGTACTTGTAATCTGAATAGAAGAGGAGAATAACATATAAAGTGGACGTAGGCACGTTCTGGCCGAACCACTATAAATCTATGTGTCTTTTACAGTTTAGTCCATCTATTTCATATATTTGTATAAATCACCCAAACCATTAAGAACAAAATATAATCAACTAAATCATACGACTTGGAGGTGTTTGCCCATTTTTTGTGCAAACAGCTAAGTTTCTGGAAGATGGTCGGAACGAAGCTGAATTTTAGTAGCGCTTACCATCCGCAAACTGATGGACAAACGGAGGTGGTTAACAAATCGTTGGGAAACTTATTAAGATGTCTTGTGAAGGACAATTTGAAGAGCTGGGATTCGAAATTGTGTCAAGCGGAGTTTGCTCACAACCATGCGGTTAATCGAAGCACAGGATTCAGTCCATTTCAGGTTGCTTATTCGACAATTCCAAAGGGACCGTTGGATCTAACAACAGTGCCACATCAGAAGGGAGTTGTTAAGCGAGCTAGTGACTTCGTTAATGGGTTACAGAAGTGCCACAGAACTGTTCATGAATGATTGCTTGCGTCTAATGAAAAGTATAAACAACTTGCGGATAAGAAGCGGAGAAGTGTGAATCTCGAGGAAGGTGATTTGGTTTACGCAGTGTTGAAAACAGATCGTTTTTCGATGGGAATGTACAATAAATTGAAGGCGCGGAAAATTGGTCTAGTTGAAATTTTGAAGAAATTCAATGAGAATGCGTATCAATTGAAGTTACCAGATAATGTTCATACTTCTGATGTTTTTAACGTCAAATACTTAATTCTGTATCATGGAAATGAACTTGTGATGGAAGAAGATAGTGAAAATTCGAGGTCCAATTTTTGTCAACCAGGGGAGGATGATGCAGCGCAAGCTAACATTGATGATGCAGCGCAAGCTAACATGGTTTTAGGTCGTTCGGAGGAAACCTCGGTTTTAGGTCGCTCGGGAATTTTAGGTCGCTCACGACCTAGTGAAGGCCGTTCACGACGTAACGTGATGATGAGTCGGCCAAGCGACCTAACAAGGCAGAAAGACCAACCTCGCGAGTTACAGGAACCGGGACAACATGTCTTAGGTCGGCTACGACCTAGTGGGGATTCGCGACCTAGCGAAGAACGCTCACGAGTCAACTTGATGGGTCGCTCAGGTGATAGTTCGTGAAGTTGATAGGTCGCGAAGGTGATAGGTCGTGTGAAGAAGAGTGTGAAGAATTCCTAATTGCCGCTTCTTTAGGTCGCGAACAACCTTACTCACAAGTCGCGTGAAGTATCCCTGTTGCTGATAGGTCGCGTGTGTGTAGGTCGTTGATTGATAAGTCGTCAATGTTGTAAATATGTGTGTGTTGTAACGTTTTTTTCTTATGCCGTTGAGTCATAGGTCGTTGAGTCGTAGGTCGCGACCTTGTTTAGGTCGTTAAGTCGTATGTTGTGTATGTTGTTAGGTCGCGTGTGACCTGGGTCGTGTTAAGTCGTGTTATTTTTAAGTCGTAGGTCGCGTGGCGACTTATGTTGAGTCGTTCGATGATAGGTCGCTGCCGACCTATGCTAAGTCGTGTATGCGAGTCTTGTACATATTGTAAGCCTATAAATAGGCATGGTGTGAGTCATTTGTAACTCGGTTATTGTTGAATAAAATTCTTGTTTGTTAGCTTTGTGCTTTCATTAAATCAGTAGTTGAGTGTGGTCTCCTATCTCCACCTACGGTATTCGAGTGCGCTCGAATCAACGTTCGTTGAAGCCAATTCACGGAATCAAGTGCGCTTGATCAACGCTCAAAGAATTGTAGATCTCTTTCCACGGTATCGTGCGCGATCAACGTGTCAGAGATAGCTAGAATCCGGTATCTTCGGATCAACGAATTTGGGCCTTTTTGTATTTCTCAATCCACCGATTACTACTTTCACCGTTTCATCTAGTTTTCGTAATTCCGCCGCGTCATGTAGCTTATAAGTGCGTGGATGTTGTGTATGTGTATTATGTATTTGTGCGGGATGTGTGCTACTTGTGTTTGTTGGTATGCATGGATGCGATGTGAGGTTGGCAGTTGAGGGCGTTCATGCGTAAGGCAGTGAGAAGGGAGGAAGAAGCTTGTAGGTTTGGTTGGGCCATGAGTCTTGGGCTTTAAAAGTATAGTATTTGGGGAGTTGGTTTGTGCGTGCATGAAGGAGAGGATGCTGGAGCTTGCATGGAAATTTAGGGTGGCGGGTAGCATGCATGAGCTGATGCAAATGAAAATAGAGAAAGGAAGGTGGTAGTGTTCAATTAAAGAGTTTTCCCTTTTTTCCCTTTAAATGTGTTTTATTGCGTGTGTGTGAAGGAAGAATTAGAGCTCTTTGTTTGCGTGATGTGTTCGGTAGCTTGTGATGTGGGTTTGGATAGTGGATTTTTGGCCTTGGGCCAAATATAATTGATGAGAATTAAATGATTTTTGTTATTAAATTTATTTAACCAAGTTTCATAGCTCATTCGTATTAAATCCGTTTAACCCACATATATTTGCATTGGGTTCATGTTTACGAATGCAACGTTTTGACATAATATTTTGTTAGTTGAAGTAGTATAATTTAATGAAAACTTAATACTGACTAGTTCTAATTACGTTAATTTGGATAATTACGTAGTTAAATTAATTATGCTTAATGAGTGTTATCTATTTAGCCAAATAAAAACCGTTATATTAAGGTAAATTTAATAGAGTAAAATAGACATCTAGTAGTGGAATAAAACACCGTTGCACTAACTAAATTACTTTGGCAATTAACTAGCAGAATAAATTCAAGTTCCACCATTTTATAGTTTTGGACATTTTATCATATACCGTAAAGTGATATGCCACTTTGAATAAGTGATATATTAACCAATGATGGCTAAGTGTTGGATTTATTTACATATTCGTGGATTATGTAAATATCTGCTACTAATTTGAAAAGTTAAATTGAATAATATGGTAGCTTATTTAAGTACCATGGTGATCGTTAAGCCTCCTTCAAAAATTTGAAAGGCTAATTATTAATTTATAATAATATTTTAAAGACAATTTCTAATTGTTTTAATAATGATTTAAGTTAATTATTTTATTAATATAATTCTTAAAAGTTATTTCATAAACGTTATTTAAGAATGTTTAATTATTATTTAAAAGTTATTTAATTATTGTTTTAAAATGTTTTAATTATATTTTAATTATTTATTTAAAGTGATTATCCATACTTTAATTTTTAATTAAAGTTATTTAGTTATATTTATAAGTTAGTTAATTATTGTTTTAATAACATTTAAAGTCAATTAATTATTATCTTAATATATTTTTTTCAAATTAACATATAAATAAAATAATAGTGTTTAAAATTAATTTTATATATTATTAAGGGGATTCTAAAGTTATTATTTTAAATAAGTTTTGATTAATATGAAATTGAAGGATGTTTAAGTAATAACTTATTATTTAAAGCTATTTTAAACAATTTATGGTTTATCAAAGGAATCTTACCGACTTGGAAGTTAGTAAATAAGTTGTTTAAATATGGGAAGAGTTTTATAAATGGTTTTGGATATTTATATATGAGATTTAAAGATCTAAAATGGAGAAGTATTGTAAACGTCGTTTGAGATTTATTGAGAATGTTTTATTAAGGGACTGAAAATTTATACAGAAACTTTACTAATGAATTAGGGGATATTTATGAAATAAATAGATTTTTGAAAGAAATGTTTATTTTCATGGTGTAATTCGAGGGGCAGGGATTGCCTACATTTATTATGGATTTGTTGGGATAGCGACGTAACCATTGTGTAAACTGCGATTCATGATTCATACTTAATGATACTTTCAAAAATCTATTATAAAGAGTTTTCTAGTTTCTAAGTTTTATAACAGAAATGGTTTGTGAATAAACTTATACCATTAAGATATGTGTATGGTTATATTTTCTAAGTATCGGAATATAGTATTGGTGTATATACTTATTCATTGAGATAAGTATATGGAAGTGATTTCCACAGTATTCTAAAGGTGATTTTAAAATAATGGAAACTTAATTAAATGAGGCTTCGTGATTTCAATGGGAAATGTAATCTTTACTTGAATGTTTGTTTATTTGTTAATTAAATAACCGACTATCAAATCTTGGTCTAAATATGTAATCCTTCCTAATTTTGGTGGTACGGAAATATTTTCTACTTAACACCGTAGGATTTTAACTCTGGAAATATCTAGGAGAAACAAGGGGATTATATGGTAAAGTTACCGTCTTGATGCCCACATAAACGATTAGGGAGTGATCCCCGCTCTTATGTATTATCTGATTATTTCCTAAAGAACCGGTATTGAGAATTCCAGAAATCGGCGTTTGGCTTGTGGAGCACCCGAGAATTGATAAAGTGTACACGTAAGAGATGACTCGGACCCTGACCACTCTGAAAACCATATACGGTCTTATGGAGGGGTTTCGTGACATATTGAGATGTTGGGATCCATGTGTGATTCCGAGACCCATTGGGTATGAGAATCCAGGTGTCATTCCAAAATCTATTTGAGATGTGGGAATCCATGTGTGATTCCGAAACCTGTTGGGTATTGGAATCCATATGGGATTCGATGATCTATTTTGGTGGTGGTGCATAAGCTGGAATGACGGATGTAGCCTCATCAGTAGAAATAACTAAAACCAGAGATAGGAGGCATGGCTAGTAGGGTTGGCAAACCCATAGGGTGTAGTCGGCTCCTCCTAGATGTCACTTACTGTTGTTATGCGTGCATGGGGCAAAGCATTCGGTCTTAGCGAGACCAGCCATGTTTTTCCTATGATACTTCACTAGGGCTATATGCTTCTTCAGAAGGATATCTCGTATCCTTGTGCAGGACCGTTCCTCGAAGTACAGTGGGTACCTCCATGGAAATTCTACACAATTAGCGAACGTGCCTTATCGATTTTCGATTATATACCTACAATTGTTGTGATGTACACTCACGAACATCACAACTACTTGTTTATTATCATTTTCACCCTTAGACATCATTATAATGTTACTGGATTTTCTATAAAAAGATTTTGGTTATCGTTAGGGAAAAACTCATTCGTATTTATGTGTGGCGTGGTCTTATGAAATACCTTTGCTTTCAAAAGGTTTATTTAAACTTTAAGAATTCATTTGATTGTGTTTCTCACGTTGGTTACAAGACTGACCCGGGCATTGTTTTACTATAATGCTCGGGTCAAACCGAGCATATAGGTTTATTGGATGTTCTGCAGCTTTAGGAGATGAGCTGGAGGCCTAGAGACGTATTCACATACATGGTTAATTTTTCGCTGCAGTCATTGTTTTGTTATCAACAATTGTGAGGACAGGTTGTT
The DNA here is from genome assembly GCA_030765085.1 of Allium cepa. Taxonomy (NCBI): domain Eukaryota; kingdom Viridiplantae; phylum Streptophyta; class Magnoliopsida; order Asparagales; family Amaryllidaceae; genus Allium; species Allium cepa. The sequence continues at coordinate 10,389,790 of CM060942.1, forward strand.
ATAATTATCCATGCTGAATAGGTTAGTGTACTCTGATTGACATCTGTATATACATATATTACAGTTTTGTTTTTGTGTAAAGATTTTTCATATATTATAGATTATCCATTCCACCGTGAAATTCTGTGTTGTTTAGTTTCTTCTTGTCTTCTTGTCTTCTTTCTTCCTTCTTTTTTCCTAACTATCCGCATTTCCATTCAATTTGGGTTGGACATGTGTGGTTTATTGTCAGCTTGAACTATATGGAAAAGTGGGTCGTTACAGCGTGGTATCAGAGCTTAGGTTGAGTAAATACCTAAGCTTTGGTAGTGTTAACTCATTCGATATAGGGTAAGTGAGACCCTGGGATGAGTTTGAGAATATATATCTAAGAGCGCGTATTTGTTAGCGATATAAAAATGTATTGTATTGTGTTGTTGGATCTGTTGAGTGGCTTAAGAATTCCGGTCGATGTGTTTGGCCAATGGTATCGATAAGGTTTCCTAAACACTCAAACAATACCAATTTACATGATACTGATTTAGAATTTGGGTAAATGAATTTTTTTTTACCTAGGGATATATTTTATATGTATAAAAGAATAATTTTTCAAAAATTTAGTATAGCTATTCTTAGTTGTGCTTGGTTGATAGAAATGATAATATTCCATCATTATCATCTAGGATTTGATTGGTCAGGCTTGTCCATTTCTAAGCATTGACAATTATACATTAATCTACCTAAAACCTTCAAACCTGGGTTAGATAGATAGGAATCTTTGGATCATTGAAATGAATACCTTGTCAATTAAGTTTCACAATTTGAATATAAGGCGTTTGTTTATAATGTTGGGTTAAGAATTTGATTTTACTAAGATTATTTGTTAATAGAAAATTTGAATATTTTAGAATAATATTTAAAACGATTTTATATAAAGGTTGATTTGATAAAAATAAGTTTTAATAAATGTTATTTTATTAAAAAGAATTTGGAATATTTTGAAATTGATATTTTGGAAATAATTGAATATAAAAGTTGGTTATTTTAAATTGAAGTTTTATAAAAGAAGTTTATTTAAAGAAAACTTAAACATTTCTAAAATAATACTTGAAAAATGATTTATATAAAGAAGCTAGAATATTTTTGGCAATAAATATTTGAGGAACGATTTCCTTTAAGTGAGATATTTTATAAATTTGATTTATAGAAATATCTGTATAAATATAAAGAAATTTGAGAGTTTAAATCTCGGTACTTTGGAAAATGGTTTTAAAGGATTACCAATTGATAATAGTATTTGGAAACATTTTTGAAATAAAATTAGGGATTTTCAAGGGGATATAAGCACTAAACTTATTTTAGTCATAGGAAATATTTTCGACGATAATTGCAATGTTGTCGGTATTCATTTTCGAGTTTCTAAGTGGGAGACTGCTACCATTAGGATCTTGCTACATAAATGTTTGATAAAACAAATTTTGATCTGATTCCAAAAGTATGATTTGATTTACCATAGAGTAAATATGTATATAATCATTTTAAATGATTCGTGGAAAAAGAAATAATTACTTTATTTGAGATAGTTTTAGAATATAAATGCTTATGGAAATGGTAAAATAGTTTACTTAAAAACATTTTCAAGTAATAAATACTTTTGGAAGATAAAATTATAAAGAAAAATGTGTATTTCTATAGATTGGTTTGAGGAATAAGTCCCGATTTGTTTTGTGGTGATAAGAATAATCTTCTAATTAATGATCGGTTGTTTGCTTAGGCAAACAGTATTGTGCACTTAGTAAATTACTCTTTATTGTTGTATAGTCGGAACGAGTTCGAATCCGGATGAATCCAAAGTAAGTTGGAAATTGATAGTTAATAAAAACTATTCATTTAGAAATTATTTTTGGTATTGTTTCAAAAAGGGTTTGAAAAGTAGAAAGATGTTTTTAAGTCAACTAGTTCGATTGGCTCAAAAATAACTAAAAATTGGTAAGAGATACGTTCGGATGGTAAGCGTTTCACTTGAGTATTTTCCTTTTATTAAGGAAATGTATGATGCTGTTTGGTACTACCCAGATCCTTGGTATAATTTTAAGGTTGCTCGAGCTCTATATATATATTAGATATATATTTTTTCTATGGATTAAAATACATGGTATCGTTTCAAAAGGTGCTTTGAATAAAAACCCAGGTGTTTAAGATTCTTAAGTGAATTCAAAATAAAGTCTGAACATGATAATGGTGTATCTCTTCAGGATGTAACAGGGTGTTATACCAGTTTTAAAATTTGAGCTGTGTTCTATGAAAACATTTTCATAAATAATTTAGTCGTAATAGAATTGGTATTAGGATTAACTAATTAAATAAGTGCAGAAGTTGACATGGATCATTTCTCTTCATATAGTTTTGATCTAATATTTGAGTACATGGCTTTGAGGTATTTCACATCATTCAAAATAAGGATCTATTACACGATTTTTGACGGCGAGCTTTTGATGAGGGTCCTTGATATGGAACTAAGGTTTTCTATCATATCTACAACTAAAGGAGAGCAGAGGTTCCTAATCGAGGAGCCTGATTAGGGTCCGCACTAGTAAATTGGGTGAACGATACTGGTTTGGAAGTGAGTCATGTATTCGAGTAGTGATCGAATCAGATTTTTTGTATGGATGATCTACGATCATCGTGCAGACTTATGGATAATATTGAGTGTTCTTGTGCGGAATTTCGGCGACGAATATTCTTTTAAGGGAAGGAGAGTGTAACGAGCCATATTTTTGGATCTTAGAATTTGAATTTTTTTTTTAAATATTTGGATTTGAATTAAACAATAATAAAATATATTTTTCAAATAATTTACTATTTTTAATGGTGTATTTTTACTTTAATTTTTAGAAATTTTTCAATAATTTTTAAAGTAGAAAATTATTAAATTTTCATCTGACGTATTTTACGTCAACCATCGGTGTTTTTAAAACTTTACATAATATGTTAACCAGTAAATTTTATTTTTGTTTAGCGACCGTGTCACATTATTGTGGGTGATGGTATTTTTATTTTTTGTCGTTCGTTGCTCATACACGAACGTGATATAGGGTGCACGCTAAAATTTTTTATTCAAACACTTTCAAAACAAAACTAGACTGGCACAAACAATATTCACATGCAAGCATCTCTCTTTTCCTGGACAATACTTTGTTTCACTTTGCAAGTTTGACACTTTTCTATCCCTTAGCCATGAAGTATCATCTTTTATGTATATTTCTACATTCATTTGTATAAAGAAAATCATGTAAGATAAGAAGATGGAACACATTTTCCTTGTTTATCTTTCCTCATTTATTTCCATGTTTGGTGGGGAAATGTTTAGGTAGACACGATCATTTTGTTGGAAATATGTTGTATTTTTATATACACTTGGGTACATATTCATGCAAGGGGGGATACACAAACGTAAATATGAACATATCATTTCTTTTCTTATTTGCACGTAAATTTATGCACAATAACATCCTCAATATTTTTTCTTAGAAGCCATACACATAGTTTTTTTTAAACAAAAAGGTGTATATATATATACACAATCCAAGGGGAAAGGAGCTGCCAACAAGCCTGGCAGGTGACTGAGCTATAGGAGACAAAAGACAGCAATAGTACAATAATAGATGTACATCAAAAACTGCACAGCCTAAGGGAAAGAAGGAGGCTGCCTATCAAGAATCTCTGGAAGAGCTCGGGTAAAACCACCGCCCATCGTATCACGCTAACAAGATCCGGCAAGGCCACCGCCTGTAAGCATGATACAGAGACTCTCGACCAATAGAAATCCGAGCTGACCATCGTCCAATCCCTAAAGTTCAACAAAAACCTGTGCTCCAGTCTTACCAACCCTGATTAGTCGAGGACACTCCAATGCAGTCTATCTGTCAGATACATGTGCTCCATGCTTTCCAACCTTGTATGACTAGTAGTAGTATTAGTAATAAAAGGAATTTACTAGAACAGAGAATACATGAGAAGTCAAAACCGATCCAATGAAACCTCAACCGATACCCGTTCTAAGGGGCCTAACAGCAATGGAGAGACGAGCAGCAAGCTGGCGCGATCGGGATCCGAGGCGCCTCGTGTAAGGGCGAGCCTGGAAAGCTATGAACAAGTCGTTCCTAACTCGACGAATCACATAAGTAGGGTCCATCCGTACTTCACCAAAGACTACCTTGTTTCGTGAGCACCAGATGTGCCACAAAATAAGGCAAGGAATCAAACGATACAGAATATATCTAAGAGACTTTCCAGTACGACCGTTCCACCAAGAGCAGAGAATTGCAGCCGGCGAGGAGAAGTCCCCATGGAGACCGATAAAATTACGAAAGAAGTTCCAAATAGCTTTGGCAACAAGGCCTTCGAAGAACAGATGGCAGATGGTCTCCTCAGCCCCATTGCCACAGCAATAGCATCGAGAGACAATATGAATGCCAATCCTGCGAAGATTGGCATGGAGGGGGAGCCCATTATGCAGTGCACGCCACATAAATATGGACACTTTAGGGGGAAGACGGGAGTCCCAGATAAAGGAAAAGATAGGACGAGACGGGGCCGATGCACGAACGGAATTCCACACCTTAAGAACAGAGAAGGAAGAACCATCCCAGCCGGCCATTCCGTCGTGGGCGTCGGACAGAGATTTGACCGCTTGCATACGTTTCCAGGTTTCGCTGGAGAAGGAAGGAGAGCCTGAGAAATTCGCGACAGAGAGGCAACGATATTTAGCTTGGAGGAATGATGCCCAGAGAGAATCATTTTGCCCGAACCGATACCAGAGTTTGCAAGCAAAGGTAGTACACATATCCTTAGGATTTCGCAGGCCGAGGCCGCCCGTCGAGCGAGGGCGGCAGACCGTGTCCTACGAGATCCAATGACGCCAAGAAACGGTTTCTTTGGAACCCCAAAAGAAAGCCGAAGCCAACGAGCGAAAGGACCTGAAGAAGGAGTCAGTAGGGGTGATAGCTGCGAAGATATAGGTTCCGATCGAGTCCAAAACAGACTTTATCAGAACCTATCTTCCAGCTTGAGAGAGAAGGGAGGAATTCCATCGCAAAATCTTTCCTTTGACTTTGTCCGTTAAGGGATCGAAGAGGGCATTCAGTTTCCTACCCTTGTACAGGGCAATGTCAAGGTAAGGCAACAGAAGAGAGGAAGATCTAAAACCTGTAAAGGATTGAATCTAAAGGGATTTGGCGGGAGTTATATCTTTAGCAGATACGAAGCAACTCTTAGCCGAATTAATGAGTTGGCCCGAGCTTCTCTCGTATTGCCGGAGGAATTGAATAAGACGGCGAATAGACCGCCGGTGGCCATTGGTGAAAATGATGATGTCGTCAGCAAAGGACAAGGAGGAAATAAGAGGGCAACCCCTTGCAATGCCGAAGCGCTAAATTTGACCTTAGATGGTCAAAGAGTGAATGCCACGAATCAAGGCTTCAGTGGCCAGAACAAAGAGAGAGGGAGACAGAGGATCTCCTTGTTGCAGACCCCTACCTGCTCTGAAGTAGCCACAGGGCGAGCCATTGACAAGAACAGAAAACCAACAGTTGGAGATGAGTCTCCATACCATGTCAATGAGAATTTCCGAAAAGCCAAAGGATATGAGAACCTTGAGAATGAAAAACCAAGACATACAGTCATACGCCTTAGCCATGTCTAACTTAAGGACAACATTAGATCCTCTAACCTTGAGGTCTATCTGAGAGATCAATTCCTGTGCCAGCAGGACATCGTCCGAGATTAGACGGCCTTTAACAAAGCCAGCCTGGGAAGGAGAGATAAGACGATTAAAGAAAGGATCGAAACGGGAAGACAGGATCTTGGAAATAACTTTGTTGGCAAAGTTACATAAGCTGATGGGACGGAAATCCGAACAAGATCGAGGCGAAGTCGACTTTGGAATCAGAACCAAGTTGGTAGACGTCCATCCCTGGGGAAGGGACGCCCCTGAGAAGAAGGTCTGGATAGCAAGACAAAGGTCTTCCTGAATAATGGACCAACATGATCGAAAGAAAACTTAATTGAAACCATCAGGCCCGCTGGCGCTATCCTTGCTGAGGGAGAAGATACAGGATCGGATCTCTTCCTGAGAAGGAGGATCAACCAGTCCAACACTCTCAGAGGGGAGTAAAATGGGAGGGATGAAGGCAAGAAGCGATTGATCGGTGACCGTCGAAGAAGGGGAGCCTAGGAATTCTTGAAAGTGAGACACTAAGGTTTGTTTAATGACTACCGGATCAGAAGTCATCGAAAGGTCCTCCTGCTGAATCTCGAAAATGGAAAGGAAACGATTCTTTTTGCGGATAGAGGAGTGGAAGAATTTGGAGTTTAAGTCCCCTTCCACAGCACATTTGATACAAGCTTTTTGTCTCAGAAAATCATTCTCAACGCGAAGCTCGGAAGAGAAAGCTGCCTGAGCAATAAACCACGCTTCTTTGTTCACCGACGAAGGATCCTCATCAAAAGCGGCTTCGGCCAGAATCAGGGATTCTTCCGCAGCTAGCACCCTATCAAAGATGTTCCTGAAAATGACCTCATTCCAAGATTTGAGACAGGATTTAAGACGATGAAGTTTACGAGAGAAGACCAATAGAGGGGGACCAGTCAAGGGAGCAGACCAGTCTTGCTCTACAGCCCGAAGGAAGGAATGGTGAGACACCCACATACTCTGAAAATGAAAGGAGCAAGGACCAGAGGAGGATAGAGGGGAGCAAACCAAGAGTAAGGGGAAATGATCAGAGAACGTTCGGTGAAGGTGGGAGATAGAGAAGGTGAAGGGAAGCGCTAGCCATCCTTCTGAACCGAAAACCCTATCAAGCCTGGAGAGGATCTGATTTGGACCTTCTCTGTTGTTACTCCAAGTGAAAGCAGAACCAATGAAAGGAAGCTCAGAAAGACCAGAAGCAGCTATGCAGGCATTGAAATCCTCAATACCCCTTCTGTTGGAAATAGCACCGCCTTGCTTTTCAGCATGGCTAGCAATGACATTGAAGTCTCCTCCAATGACTGCTAGAGAGTTGAAGGTCAGCAAGCGTGAGAATGACAGACCAGAGGGATAGTCTTTCTAAACGATCGCATTTAGCATAGACCGCCAAGAAAGGGCACGGAAAAGGAGACAGAGGGGTAGAACAAACCACAGACAGCAGTTGTTCAGAATCAAATGCTGGGGAAACGACTAACGATCGGGACCACAGGATCCAAATCTTGCCAGAGATGTTAGCAATGCCTCCGGCGAAACCAATGGAAAGGACAGTGTTGGTTAGCGCATCCGGACCGACAAGCGGTTCAAGGAGAGCGACCAAACAGATAGAATGCTTACAGACAAGCCGCTTAAGCCTGACGGATGACTCAGAGTTACCGATTCCTCGGATATTCCAGATCAAAAAGGATGCCATCGGACGTAAAAACAGAAAGAATAAGAAGGAAGAGAGGAAAGGGGACCCAGCGGAGATAAAGAGTGTACCGAGTAGATCGCACAATCTGCTCGGACGCTGTTATAGAGCGTGTGCGAATGGTACGAGGGGTCGAGGGAGTGCTACTCGTCGAACGACTAGGCCGACGAGAGCGACGATGGCGAGGAGCTAGGGGCCTAGCAGCTATCTCCTCGCAATCAGAAGAGAGAGATAAGGACCTCCTAGCCCGCAACGGGGTGGTAGAGTCATGAGAGGTCTCAGCCACAACGCGGGAGGAGTTCTTAGTCAGTCTGAGTAGACGGCCAGAAATGGCCTCTATCTCTGACTGGCTAAGGAGAGGACGAGAAAAGGAGGGAAGACACTGCCTAACAGGAGGGGATGAAAGCACGGAGGAGGAAGAACCAAAACTAGTGAAGGACTGAAAAACAGAAAAAGAGCCAGGGAAAGCAACCGAAAAAAAACATGTAGGGGAACGCACAATGTACATCCCTAATCTCTGTATGAGCCTAGTCACAACCGAGTAGTCATCAAGTTGGCTACCCAGTGAATCTGAGCTTGCTCGAAAGCCGTCCGGACCGTAAACCACAATAAGGCGGAACTGAGACTAGGTACTAATCACCTTGCCAGTCAAACAGTGGGAGACCGCAATGGTACCCACTATGTGACTATGACAAGAGGAAAGTACGCACAAAGCGCTCCTAGCCCATCGTGGCTTACAGGCAAGCCGGCAACACCTACGTAAAGACACCAAAAACAAATAAAAAGACATCAACGACACGGGGACGTCGCAATGCCTGGAGGCCACACGATACCTGAACCGAACACAGTCCAACACAGCCGAAAATGCAGGGCTCGGGTAGCTGGACCGCTGCCTGGAGGGCTAACCAGCAGCCCAACAACCTACAGCAAAACAAAGCCCGCTGCTGCGAATAAGGAGAACACAGCAGAGACCCGAACACACACAGCAGCCAGGCCAGAACACACCAAAGCACAGCACAAACACAAACACTCCACACCTCTGAACACACACAAACACACCAAACGACAGCACATACACACACAATTCACACCACAGCACTAACACATACAAACCACACCACTGCACTAACACAAACCCATCCCACCACAATACCAACGCACACACACCACACCACATCTCAACCACACACACAAGGAAGGAGCAATAACCAAAAGACACCCCAAGCACGCACCCATCCGTACGAGGCAAGGAAGCCTCAGCACACCGATGAACAACCAACACACAGCACAAGTCGAGGAAAAGCACACAAAAACAGCCACCCACAAAACTATTCGGAGAGAGATAACACAAAAGAATCAACAAGGGAGAGGGGACAACATAGCAGTATACAGCAGAGGGGATATGCAGCAAACCAGAACAATCAAGGGAAGGGGGAGTAACAGCAGTACAACCAAGACCAGGGGGAAATATGATCAGGAAAGCATCAATAGAGTATAAACAGGAAGGTAAATAATCTGGTGAACTACATAGCATAACAAAACAAAAGGGATTATCATGTGTAACATCAACGATCACCAAATAATCAAGCATGACCACTATAGCAAAAGCAGAATTGGACAAGGAATGAAGAGAATAAGGAGTAGGAGGAGAAGGCCATACCTGAGCGAGAGGCTTACCTACTACCCCTTCTTCTTGCACTGCCCCTTCTTTCCTTACTGTATACTGTTCTCGACCAGAAACCACTGCCTCCTGCTGCCTCCTGTCCACTTGCGCGAGAGGAACTGCCTCCTGCTACGCTACATCGTTGTTCCACGACCTTTTAAGCCTTCTTCTCCTTCGGCTTCTTCTAGTACGCCGCCGGAAACGCTGATAAAGTTTGGATGGACGAAGCTCGGTCGAGAAAGGAGTCATCACTTCTCCTATCTCATAATTCAAGCCGGCAGCAGATCTAGTGATCTCATCATCAAGCATAGCAAGGTCTGCAGCTGCTGCCTCGGTAGATGGGGTCATCACCTCCCCATCGCCTAGCACAGAAGCCACGGGACAATCCGAGGACACATCAGTTCCCCCACACACCACCGAGCCAATCAAAATGCCTCCGATCAACGACGGCGAAGGAGGCAGCTGGCCAAAGCACAAATGAGGCCCAGGACAGGTGGAGATCTCCTGCCGAGTGCGCATCGTTTCAGAGCAAGAAGGCAGATCCGACACATCCCACGATTTTAGATCATCAGAGCTACAACCATGGAGTAGCCGTGATCTCAGACCAAATTCGTAGGACGGAAGGATCTCCATAAATTTGCCATCAACCAACATAAATCTGAATCTGGTAAGGATAGAGAAATCGATTAGGGGAAAAACCCTAATTTCGACTGAATCGACTCCTGCGAAAACCAGAGAGATCGATCCTTTCACCAAACTCCGAAGAGCTCCGGCGATAGCAGAAAAGTTCGGACATTGCTCAACAAAGGTTCCGATTATCACAAATTCCGAAAAATCCGACATCAGATCCAACCCGAAGGCGCAGAAGAAGGAGTAGAACCAGTAGGCAGAGCGCACTAAGCAGTAATATTTAAGGAATAATAAACACAGAAGAAATAAGGAGAGAAAGAGAAGGGCGAAGTGAGAATTAGGACGCCATTAATGAGTTTGCAACGGTAAAAAAATGGCGTTGCTCAAAATTATGGAATACCTGCCATACACATAGTTGACACTTGACCCTACCTTTTGATTTAATCATCCTAGCAATGTTAAACTGGGTTTGTTTGGCGATATTGGTTATGGTAGTTGTAGTTTATATGTGTGTGGTTGTGTGTATATGTGTATTATGTATTCGTGTGGTTATGTGCTACTTGTGTATGTTGGTATGCATGGATGTAGTGTGAAGCTGGCTGTTGAGGGCGTTCATGCGTTAGGCAGTGAGAAGGGAGGAAGAAGCTTGTGGGTTTGGTTGGGCCGTGAGCCTTGGGCTTTACAAGTATAGTGTTTGAGGAGTTGGTTTGTGCATGCATGAAGGAGAGGATGTTGGAGCATGCATGGAAACTTAGGGCTGAGGGTAGCATGCGTGAGCAGATGCAAATGAGAACAGAGAAAGAAAAGGGGTGCCGTTCAATGAAAGATTTTTGCATTTTGGCCCTCCTAAATGTATTCTATTACGTATGTATGAAGGAAGAATTAGAGCTCTTTGCTTGCATGATGTGTTTGGTAGCTTGTGGTGTGGTTTTGGATAGTGGATGTTGGGCCTGTGGCCTAATATAATCGGTGAGAATTAAATGATTTTTGTTGTTAAATTTATTTAAATAAGTGTTAAGTAAAAATTTCATAGCTCACCCGTATTAAATCCATTTAACCCACATATATTTGCATTGGGTTCGTGTTTACGAATGCAACGTTTTGACATAATTTGTTGTTAGTCGTTTTAAAATAGTATAATTTAATGAAAACTTAATACTGACTAGTTTCAATTACGTTAATTGGGATAATTACGTAGTTAAATTAATTATACCTAACGAATGTTATATATTTGGCCAAATAAACACCGTTATATTGAGGTAAATTGAATAAAATAAATTGGACATCTAGTAGTGGAATAAAACACCATTCTATTAATTAAATAATTTCGGCAATTAATTAGCAGAATAAATCCCTATTTTGCTGTTTTATAGTTTATGACATTTTATCATATACCGTAAAATGATATGCCGCTTTAAATAAGTGATATATTAGCCAATGATGGTTAAGTGTTGGATTTATTTGCATAGTCATGGATTATGTAAATATATGATATTAACTTGAAAAGCTAAATTGGATAATATGGTAGCTTCTTTATGTACCATGGTGATCGTTAAGCCTCCTTCAAAAATTTGAAAAGCTAATTATTGATTTGGAAGTCATATAAAAATAATTATTTTTATTATAAGATTTAAGATCATTATTATTTAGTAATAAGATTTAAAATGGTAATAATTTATTTAAAATAATATTTTAAAAATAATTTCTAATTTTTTTAACAATGATTTAAGTTAATTATTTTATTAATATGATTCTTAAAAGTTATTTTTTAATTGTCATTTAAGAATGCTTAATTATTGTTTAGAAATTATTTAATTATTGGTTTAAATTGTTTTAAATATATTATAATTATTTATTTAAAGTGATTATCTATGCCTTAATTTTTAACTAAAGTTATTTAATTATATTTATAAGTTAGTTAATTAACATATTAATATTAATTTAAAGTTAATTAATTATTGTTTTAATAACATTTAAAGTTAATTAATTATTATCTTAATATTGTTTTGAAGTTAACTTACTAATACAATAATAGTGTTTCAAATTAATTTAATATATCATTAAGAAGATTCTAAAGTTATTATTTTAAATAAGATTTGATTAAAATGAAATAGAAGGGTGTTTAAGTAATAACTTATTTTTAAAGCTATTTTAAATAATTAATGGTTATCATGGGAATCTTATCGACTTGGAAGTTAGTAAATAAGTTGTTTAAATTGGAAAGAGTTTTATAAATGGTTTTTGATATTTATAAATGAGTTTTAAAGATCTAAAAAGGAGAAGTTTTGTAAACGGGGTTTGAGATTTATTGAGAATGTTTTATTAAGGGATTGGAGATTTATAAAGAAACATTATTAATAAATTTGGAAATATTTATAAAATAAAGAGATTTTGGAAAGAAATGGTTTATTTTCATGGTGTAATTCGAGGGGCAGGGATTGCCTACAGTTTATTATGGATTTGCTGGGATAACAACGTAACCATTGTGTAAACTGCGATCCATGATTGATACTGAATGATACTTTCAAAAATATATTTTAAAGAGTTATCAGGTGTTTAAGTGAAATGGTTTGTGAATATACTTATACCATTGAGATAAATATATGGTTACATTTTCTAAGTAAAAAAATATAGTATTGGGGAATATACTTATCCTATTGAAATAAGTATATAAAAATGATTTCCAAAGCATTCGAAAAGTGATTTTGAAATAATGGAAACTTAACTAAATGAGGCTTGGTGATTTCAATGCAAAATGTAACTTTTGCTTGAATGTTTGTTTATTTGATAGTTAAATAACCGACTATCAAATCTTGGCCTAAATAAGTAATCCTTCTTAATTTTGGCGGTACAAATATTTCCTACTTAACACCGAAAAATTTTAACTCTGGAAATAACTAGAGGAAACACGGGGATTATATGGTACAGTTACCGTTGATGGTGCTATACTGTACATATAAACTCATTTCGTTCTTCTAGGACAAATGATAAGGAGATCCATCCACTTAAAGGGTTAGGGAGTTATCCCTGCTCTTATGTATTGTCTGATTATTTTCTAAAGAACCGGTATTGAGCATTCTGAAAGTCGGCGTTTGGTTTGTGAAGCACACAGGAATCGGAAGAGTGTACTCGTAGGAGATGACTCGAACTCGTGACCACTCCGAAAACCATAAACGGTTCTATGGAGGAGTTTCATGATATATTGAGATGTTGGGATCCATGTGCGATTCCGAGACCGGTTGGGTATGGGAATCCAGGCGTGATTCCAAGATCTATTTGAGATGTGGGAATCTATATGTGATTCTAAGACCTGTCTAAGTATTGGAATCCATGTGGAATTCTGTGATCTGTTTTGGTGGCGGTGCATAAGCTGGAACGCCGGATGTAGCCTCGTCAGTAGAAATGACTAAAAGCAAAGATAAGAGGCATGGCCAGTAGGGTTGGCAAACCCATAAGGTGTAATCGGCTTCTCCTAGATGTCACTTACAGTTGTTATGCATGCATGTGGCGATGCACTTAGTCTTAGCGAGACCAGCCATGTTTTTCCTATGGTACATCAATAGAGATGCATGTTTCTTTGAAAGGATACCTCTTATCCTTGTGTAGGAGGACCGTTCCTCGAAGTACTGAGGGCACCTCTATGGAATTCCTATACAATTAGAGAACGTGCCTTATCTATTTTTGATTGTATACCTAGTATTGTTGTGATGTACACTCACAAGTATCACAGCTACTTGTTTATTATTATTTTCACTCTTAGACATTATTATAATATCATTGGATTTTATATAAAAAGGTTTTGGGTATCGTAAGGTAAAAACCCATCCGTGTTTATGTGCGGTGTGTTCTTAGGAAATACCTTTATTTTCAAAGGTTTACTTAAATTTTAAGAATCCATTTCAGTGTGTTTCTCATGCTAGTTTTGCCAGACTGACCCGGGCATTGTTTTCCTATGTTGCTCGGGTCAGACCAAGCATATTTTGAGGTTTAGTTGGATGTTCTAGAGCTTTAGGAGTTGAGCTGGAGGCCCGAAGACGTATTCACGTACATGATCATTTTTCCACTGCACTCATTGTTGTGTTATCAGCAATTGTGAGGACAGGTTGTTATAACCATCCATTCTGAACTAGTTAGTATATCTGGTTGACATCTATGTATACATATATTATAATTTTGTTTTTGTGTAAAGATCTGTCATATGTTATAGATTATTCGTTACACTGTGAGATTCTATATTATTTAGTTTCTTCTTGTCTTCTTTCTTCTTTCTTTTTCCCTAACTATCGGCCTTTCCATTCAATTTTAGTTAGACATGTGTAATTTATTGTCAGCTTGAACTTTACGGAAAAGTGTGTCGTTACAGCACTCATCCTACATTGGCTGTGTACCTACGTAGCGCACTACATGTGTATATTGGGTATCGGTGGAGTAGAATTGTCGTCACACTTGCATTGGAGTCTAATGATTAGTTGTTAATCTATGATCATAATCGTGGATACATAGGATTTACTAATGCCCAAAAGGTGAAGTTAGTGTCTAGACAACTTAAAGGTTTAGCTAGTAACTGGTGGGATATTATAAGAGCTAAAGTTCTCGGTTAGGAAATAACATAAAACTTGTTCAATGAAATATGTAAAGAACAATTCAATCCAAAGATAAAGATAATAGCAATATTCTAAGCTTACGTAGAAATGAAATATGAGAGTATGACCTTGCTGGTGTATTTGTAAAAGTTTAATGCTTTACCTAAGTATAAAATTGATTTGATTAGAACCTCAAAGAAGAAGGTAGATAAGTTTATCATGGAATCAAGGCTGGGCCTAAGTGATTGGATGATGTCTCTCTTGGCACTTCCATTTGAGGATGTAGTAGATATGGAAAGTCATTGTCAGCTTATATATACTGAACGGAAGAATTGGGGGTTTTAGACCTAAGAAGATAGGAAGAAGAAATTCACCACATACTAGATGGGTAAGTGAGGGTAAAAAAAAGGAAAAGGCGCAGGAAGTGGGAGCATGGAAGGAAAATTACAGTGTCACCTGGTATAATTGTGGATAGATGGAGCACTATACAGCTTAATTCCCAGCTTGGGTGGCTAAGGTCATGTTTTTTAGTTGCGACAAACTAGGCCATAAGAAGAAGGATTCTCTAGATTTAAGATAAGTGAAAGTGTATGCTTTGGAGGAACCAGGAACTAGACCCTCTACTGAGGAAAAAGGGAAGGGCGTGGTGCATGGAAGTATGATTTTGATTTCCATTATTTCAGTTAGATTCCTACTTGAAACCGGTGCTACACATTCATTCTTTCATTTTGAAAGCTTTATTTGATAAACTTGAGTTAGATTTTACCTACGTAGTTACATATTTGCATGTATTTAATCCAATTAGTGAGTATGTCTCTCTTAGGTCAAAGTTCACCAATATAGAGTTTTTTCTATGTTGACATTTGATTTCTTACATCCCATGTGTTTGACTTCGTTGGGTATGCGGTTGTCTTGAGTGTGGATTGTCTACCGCGTAATGATGCTATACCTTATTATGTCGATAGGGTTAAAGTCTTGTAACATGCAAGGGAGGAAAAAGGATTATAATGGTGGTAGATATATTGAAGGTGAAGTTTAGAGCTTTTGTGTCCTTGTTAAAGGCTAAGAAAGAGGAGAATAATGTGTTTGATCCATGATTGTTTTAATGATGACAACTATATATATAAATATATCTTGTACCGTTGTTTATACAGGACTTTGAAGTCATCGATGATTCGAAGGGATAAGAAGCAGAAGAAAGAAGAAACTATTGTCTATAAATTAAAAAGTATGTCTTTTGCTTTAGAAACTATTTGCAAAATTTCCTAGACTATCCATATGCATATCTACATATCAATGGTACATAAGAGTTTCAAAAAAAAGATATAAAAGTAATTGCATTTAAATATTTATAAAGTTTTTAATAAAAAACAAAAACACAAGGATTTAGTCGACTGAATCCAAATCCGGTTGACTGAGAGTGTCGATTGAATCATGCCTTGCTCTTGGAAACTTTTTCTTCTGATTCGGTCAACTGAATCCAAATCCAAATGACTGTGGGTGTCTATTGAATTCAAATTTAATCAATTGAACATTGCCTTGCTGTCGGGAAATTTTTTTCCTTCGAATTCAGTCGACACCTTAACTGTCCCCGTGGACTAGTGAACAATATCAGCTATAATAACTAAATTTTTTGGAAAAAACTTTGAAGAGACATCTATTTAATGGTTCTTCTTCAAAAGGGGTGTGACTTTTTGAAATCAAAACAACTTTTTAGAATAACCATTGATTACTATAAAGAAGCCTAAGACAATAAGTTTTGTAGCTAATAGAACTTGTTGTCTTGATTTATAAACTTTCTTAAGATTATTTACTATCTAAAAGTTAATATTGTTCATTCACTCAAAAAATCACTCCTTGCACCTTCTTGATCACATTGCACAAATGATTGAATCGTTATCGGAGATTATAGGAAATTTGCAATATAGAACACATCACTGTTAAGTCAGCAAACTCTTGTAATGCATATTCCTCCAGGCTAAGTGAGGGGGTATGATTAGTGGAAATCGGAAGAGGAGCTTACGGATTAGACATAGGACGAGAGTTTCGAACCAGTGTAAAAATTTCGGTGTGATCGCTTTTTACTTTATTCTACTTTATTATTATCTAGCTTAACTGTATACACATTTACATTAGTTAGCCATATTATAGATTACTTGTACATCCATTTGGTATCAGAGCTTGGTGTCCAATTGATCGTAATGACATCCTAGAACAATGGCCAGAAGAAGGTCTAGTCGAAGCATTATAAGTAATAAAGACCATTATGCATGTTACATTACTACAAATGATTGCAAGCGACACCGAGGCCGAATGCTCCATCACACTAGGTATCAATGAGGTACTAAGTACTTATAACCAATTATATGAATTTTGCGGTGCTTTATTTAAAAAAAATTAAAAATCTTAAAAAGGGGCATAACAAAAGCTTTGATAAAAAAAATATGAGTTAGAAATTAACACGTTGAAAAATGAAATGAAAATAGCTCCCTAAAATTTTCTTTGGAAAATTTTGTTTCTAAGTTATGAAAATTTTGTTTCTAAGTTAGATCATCTTGAAAATTTAAACAATTCTTTAGAAATGCAAAATGAATTTTTCTTCAATGAAATTTTCAAATTTGAAAAAATGATTTTGAAATTTCTTTAAATAATTCAAAGTCTCAACTTTTGACTCTTGAAAATGAGAAATATGCTTTGAAGAATGAGAATTTGAAATTAATTAAAGAAATTAATACTTTGAGAAAAAAAATTGGAACTTATGAAAAAGAATTGGTGATAATAATGTAAAAATTGACAAAATTAATGAAAAAGTCATAAATTTCAATAAAGGTCAAAATATTTTAAACTAAGCTTTATCAAATACTAGACCTTTTAAAAGTTGCTTAGGATATAGTAAAACTAGTTGTAGAAATATTACTAGATACGCTTTTATGTATAGTAAAAATGTTAATGCTAGTACTATATTTTTAGTAAAATAAAAATCCAATTTTTATAGAAATTCTAGTACTTCTATGACCAGTAATGTTTGTAATATCTCTACAAGTACAAAATATTTAAGTATGAATAGAAGTTATATAAGTATTTGGGTTCCCATTTATTGGAAAAACGAAGAAAAATATATTGATAATTATTTTAATATAGTAATTAATAATGAAAATTCTAATTACTATGGTTCCACTAAACCATCTTGGGTATGGTTACCATCAACCTAACCTCCTGGACTCTAACGTAGGAAGTGGGGACCAAAATATAAAATCTATTTCTCATAGGTACCCAAGAAAGACAAAAGGGTAAGATGGATTTCGAATAGCAAATATTCGGTATATATGATGGAGAATGAGCATTTATGGATAGTGAAATTGTAGCAAATTCACATGCATATGTCTTTTGTTTTCATTGTACCTTTATCTTATTTTTGTTAGTGACAAAGGGGGAGAAAGTATAGTGAAAAGTAGAGCATTCATTAAAGGGGAGACTATACATACAAATATATCATACATATGACTGTCAACATCAAAAATAGGGAGAATGTTTGAACCTTGATTGTACGATTATTTTAATGATGACAACTGTATATATAAATATATCTTATTCCATCTTTTTTATAGGAGTCTAAAGGCATCGATGATTCCAAAAGACTAGAAGTAGAAGAAAGAAGAAATAGTTGTCTATAGTTCAAAAAGTATGTCTTTTGTCTTTGGAAACTATTTGTAAAACCTCGTAGACGATTCATATGCATATATACATATCACCAGTACATAAGAGTTTGAAAAAAAGGACCACAAGTAATTGCATTTAAATATTTACAAAGTTTGTAATTAAAAAGCAAAAACACAAAGATTTAGTCAATCGAATTCAAATCTAGTTGATTAAGGGTGTCAACTAAATTCAAATTTAGGTGACTGAACCTTACCTTGCTCTAGGAAAACTTTTTCTTCCGATTCAGTCAAATGGATCCAAATCCAGTCAACTGAAGGTGTCTACTGAATTCAAATTTAGTCATCAAACCATACCTTGCTTTGGGGAGGTTTTTCCTTTGAATTCAATTGACACTCAACTCTCTTAGTCGACTTAATGAGCAGTAACTGCTATAATAAATGAATTTTATGAAACAAAACTTTGAAGAGACACATATCTTCAATGGTTCTTCTTTAAAAGGGGTGTGAATTTTTAGAATTAAAAACAACTTTTCAGAATAACTATTGATTACTATAAATAAGCCTAAGAAAAGAAGTTTTGTAACTAATATAACTTGTTATGATTTCTAAACTTTATTTTGACTATTTGATCTCTAAAAGTTAATATTGTTCATTCACTCAAAAACCACTCCTTGGACTTCCTTGATCAAATTGCATGCATGATTGAATTATCAAAGGAGATTATACGAAGTTTGTAATAGAAGTCAAAATCCATGTTGATAGAACACATCATTGTCAAGTCAACAATCTCTTATAACGCCTATTCTTCCAAACTAAGTAAAGGTGTTTGATTAGTTGAAATCCAAAGGGAAACTTCGAAACTAGATGTGGGATAGGAGTTTCAAACCTGTATAAAAATATTAGTGTGATAACTTATTACTTTATTCTACTTTTGTTATCTCGCCTTTTGGCAAGACCGTGATATCAAGGACTTGACTAGAAACAGAAGACAGTCCGCTGCGGAAATCAGTTATCTGCAGATTCACGATGGATATAGGAAAACTTGGTCCATGTCCAGATTAAGCCACAATTAGCATGATATGACAGGAAGAGCTATGCAAGGCGACATTCTAAATTTCAGGTCAATCGGAGTTCGTATGCTCGAGTTATGGAACAATCAAGATCCATGTGGAACACGTCCATCCATCTATATCCATAACTTTGTATCCATCAGCATCAATACGAAATGAACGTATCTTCATCACTCGGCATCCTACGTTCGTATCCAAATGGTTCAAGTGCATAACGATGGAGTTCGGCACTTCCCAAATCAATCGCTCTTCACTTGGCCATCAACTGCATTTCTCGTACCGATCATCTATTTGATCGAAACGAATAACGGAGCTTACGAGCGATATGAAGACAGTGGCAAGGCATCGATATGAGAAGCAAGGTATTGGACGGGTACAAAGGAAGCGGTCAACCAAAGGAAACCGTCCCTACACAAAAAATATGGATCTCCATAGAGCGCGCATGCTATGTCATCAACACAAAACGATCGATATGAATGTATCCATATGAAAGCTTCATCCACTCCATATTTGCAACTTTGATCGATCGATAAATCCACAACCACAAATCCAAATACAATGATATTTTCATAGAAGGATGCATATCATCTCAGGAACATCCATGATAGATCGCAACTCAATTGGAGCAACTTTTGATCGATATGAAAGCAATGTGGATCAATCAGGGATCGATTTCAAACAGCTCCAGATCGATTTTGTGGACCCAAAGGTTATCCCGAGATTCAAGACAGATACTTCCAGCTTCACCTCTAAATAGCACCATAATTGAAACCAAAGGAGGACTTTTATGATGCTACTTGAGTGGAACTCCATTGTCATTCAAGTGTTAGGTGTTGTGCTATTGTAATTCAGTTTCTAATTAGCAATAAACATCAAAACTTTCAAAGTGGACGTATGCAATAACACCGAACTACTATAAATTCTTGTTTTCTTTCTGTTACTGCTTATTTTCTTAGTGTGGTTGTTAGGTTAGCCACATTTTTCGTTTTACTTCTTCATTCTAATCTCTTTAATTACACATGAAGGGTGTTGTGCCCATTTTTGGTACAAATGATTTGGTGCTTTCATTGAGAACAACTCTGCTTTTTCTCTGATTCCATAGATCTCCTATCGTTGTTAGAATGCTAAAATCTAAGGAGGAGATCTAGATCCATCTTCCAGTGGTTCCTTATATTCTATTTAGATCGTTTCAGATCTAAGAAGAACTACATTCAGCATGTTGCCCGCTACCAAAACCACTTCTAATGCCGCTAATCCCGAAGGAAGGGATAAGCAAAGTCCTCACACAGCTGACTACTGTACGCCAAACATCAGCCGGAGCTCCAGATCCACCCGGTCCAGTAACTAGAGAGGAATTCTAGACCCTCATGCATGAGCTCGCTCAAAGCCGTCAAGAACTCACTTAATAGATCTGTGCCAATACAGAACTTTTGAGCCAACTGAATGAAAAAGGGGGAGATCTCGAAGGGAGCATACCTCTTATCCCCTATCTGAAAGCTTGGCATCATCTGACTTCAATCATAGATCCATACACAACCAATTAGATGAGGATTACGCGGAAGCCTCCGGGCACCTGTATGTTGCAAATCCTGGACAGGCCAGGATAGGTCCTTCTATAGGGCATTAAGTTGCACCCTCCTCCCGAGGAGGGGCTCTTCCTTGTGACACTATTCATAACAATGTTGTTGTTGCTATAGATTTGGATGCCAAGATCCAAGACCAACTAGATCCATCCTCTCGTGACTACATTTATGCTTAGGGTCCTCACTTCCCTGAAGCCCGGGAGCCTAGGAAGCCTGGAACGGACCATAGAAAATGACCAGACCATCCTCGTGAAATGGAATCTGACCGTGCCTTGGCCCCGAATATCCAGATGCCTGATATTCTAACTATGTTACGCCAGATGATAAGAGAAATTCATGGACTCTCTAATGATGACGAGGGGATTTGTAGAAGCCACACCGCATTCACCAATGGTATTTTACATGCGAAACTGCCCTGTCGATTTAGGATGCCGACCTTACTGATGTATGAAGGAAATTCACATCCTAACCAATATATTTTGAAATATGAATGGCTTATGAATGCCGCTCCAACTGACGATGCGGTTAAGTGTAGAAGTTTCCCTATCTCCTTGGAAGGCATTGCGACTATGTAGTTCACCCGTCTACTATCAAGATCTATTTCATGTTTCGACCAGTCGGCTACTAAGTTTGTTGAGCAGTTTCGTATGCATGCTACACGATCGAAGGATGTTAACATCTTGTTCAGTCTTCTCAAACGCCATGAGAGACTGTAAGGCATTATCTGGGAAGGTTCTAGGCTTCTTTTTTCGATGTCAGTAATCCTAACGGCAACTCTACTCTGATGGCATTGACTACTAGGATCGATCCTGATTTCGAATTTGGTGATTGGTTGGCTGGAAACCCCCCCCCCCCACTTTGTTGGACCATTTCTATGCAAAGGCTGCCTAGTTTTTAAGGAAAGAAGACGTTATATAGTCTAATAAGTAGGACATGGCGGGGCCTAGTAGTGAAGGTATCTAGAGTAATGTTGCAGTGAATCAGACCAAGGAGAGCTCCGGTAAAGTATAGTTAAATATTCAAAATAAACAAGGCTAGTAGAAGGATAATGGTGGTCAAAGAAAGAAGAGAGACCCCCATCGAGGGAGACTGAGAGCACCTATATTTGATCGCTACACTCTCTTGAACATGTCGCTAGAGAATGTTTATCTTCAAACCTATAAAATAGGGTAGTACAAGGAGCCAGCTTCGAAACCGTCGTCAGGGAAACATATTCAACCGAGAAGTTCTATAGATTCTATGATTGTTACGACCATTATACTAATGAATGCCATCATTTGCAGGACATTATTGAAAGGTTGATTAGAGAGAGAAAGTAAGAGCAGTTTATCTAGGCCTCATAGGGTACTGGAGCAAGACCATCTAACCCCAATCAGGGCCAACACCAGGCTAAGCTTGAGGAACCCACGCGTACTGGCGGAAGGTTGGTGATTAATACTGTGAGTGGCGGTCCTCATCCGGCTGATCAAAGCTGGAAGGAAATTGAATCATATGACTGTTCAATTAGGCATGCAGATTTCGAATGTTGTAGTGATATCGATGAAGGGGCCTCGACAAAGCGACAAAGGATGATGATAGATGACATCGTTTTCAGAAACTACGATGCTAATAGAGTCGAGGCCCCCCCATTGATCCATTTCTTATTTCTTCCCAAATAGGTCCTGCTTGGATGAAGAGGATCTTAATTGGTAGTGGAAGTTCTATCAACATACTTTTCAAGCGTGCTTATGACCAAATGCCAATGGAAGTGAATGATCTGAAATCGTGTCAATTGTGCATATATGTTTTCAATTGAAGCGCCACCATACCAGCTGGAATGGTAGAGTTACCCGCTGAGTTAGGTGTTGGTGATCGCAGGAGAGTCCAAATGTTACAGTTTGTGGTGTTGGATATACATTCTCCCTAGAATGCTTTTCTTGGTCGACCAGGCCTTGCAGACTTTAGGGTAGCTATTACCCCATGGTGTTTGACCTTGAATTTCGCTACTGACAATGGGGTTGGGGTTATATATGGCAATCAGGCAGCTTGGCGTGCCTACTATTTTGCAGAGCTGTGGGATGCACAGAGAAAAGAAAAGGGTATGGGCGTGGAGGAATCTCTCTGCGTCCATTTTTCGAATGATTAATAGTTAATGCCTGGGTCTAGGCCCAGGCACCACGACTAGTTTCCTAAGGATCTTGACCCTAGAGACAACGATGATGAAGGAGAAGTCAGAAAATACTAACTTCCCTAGCTGAATTGACGATTGATGTTCCGATCAACGATGACGATGATTCCATAGTGGTAAAGGTTGGATCTTAGCTCGGCTCCTTGATGAGATAGAAGCTGGTCGAATTTCTCTTGGCAGACCTTGATGTATTTGCCTAGACTCATTCAGACATGTGTGGGATCTCACCGAACATCATGAGCCATATATTAAATATCGACCCGTGGCACGTCTTGGTGAAACAGAAAAGGCGGGGTATGGATCCAGAGAGATCTGCCGCCCTGAAGAAAGAAGTGGATAAACTCAAGACTAATGGGTTTATTCATGATGTTTTATACTTGGAATGGGTATTGAATCCTGTCCTTGTCAGAGAATCGAATGGAAAATGATGGACATGTGTGGACTACTCAGATCTGAATGAAGACTACCCCCAAAGACAGTTTCCCGCTTTCTAGAATTGATCAACTAGTGGATTCAACAGCCGGACATGAGCTCTTATCTTTCATGGACGCGTAATCCAGCTATAATCAAATACCGATGCACCTTCCTGACCAAAAGCATATTAGCTTTATCACTGATCTGGGACTTATTGCCACAAGGTGATGCCGTTTGGACTCAAAAAAGTTGGAACAACTTATTAGAGGCTCGCGAACCGAATGTTTGCAAACCAGATCAGGAAGACTATGGAAGTGTATATGAATGACATGCTAGTGAAGTCGCGGCTATCCAAAAACCACGTTGGTGATTTGAAGACGATATTCAACATACTCCGACAGTACATAATGAAGCTCAATCCATTAACATGTCATTTTGGAGTTGCATCTGGAAAGTTCCTCGGGTTTATTGTCAATGCCAAAGGAATTGAAGCTAATCCCAAAAAGAACTGGACGATTAAGAAAAATGAAACTCCCAAAAACATCAAGCAGGTGCGAAGTCTTAATGGGAAGGTGGCAACCTTAAGCAGATTCATTTCTAGAGCCAAAAACAAGTGCGTTCCCTTCTTCGATCTGATCAGAAAAGGGAAACATAATTTTGAGTGGACAGAAGGGTGCGAGGGCGCAATTCAGGCAATAGTGCAATATCTGGAAAAACCTCCCATCTTTTTAAAGCCGGTTGATCATGAGAAGCTGTATATCTATCTGGCGGTATCAGCGAACTTAATCAGTGGTGCATTAGTTCGAGAAGAGGATCAGATCCAATGGCCGATCTATTATATCAGCAAAGGATTGACAGTGACCGAAAGTAACCACCCAAAGATAGAGAAGTTGGATTATTGTCTTGTTATAGCCTTGAGAAAGCTCCGCCCATATTTTCAAGCTCATTCGACCACTGTTTACACTGACCAGCCGTTACAACGGGTCCTGACATGACCTAAGAAGTCTGGCAGGTTGCTTAAGTGGAACACCGAGTTGAGTCAATTTGATATCACTTATACTCCAAGGCGAGCTACTCAAGAACAAGTTTTGGCAGACTTCATAGCTGAATTCACCATACAGAAGGACTTGCCCGAATCCAATGAACCTCCTTATTATGTATGGAAGCTATACACTGATGGTACATCAAATGACCTGTGCTCGGGCACTGGAGTAATGCTCGAAAATCCAAAGGGGCGATTCGTATGCTATGCTTTGAAATTTGACTTCCGTGCAACTAAAAACGAAGCTAAGTATGAAGCCTTGCTTGCTAGACGGAGGATTGCTAATAATTTGGGAGTCATTACTATGGAGATTCACAACTAGTGGTGTGCCAGGTTTGAGGACAGTATCAAGCCAAAGACTGAAAATTAGCCTCCTACCTTATATGGGTCCATGAAGTGTTAAATCGATTTGACTATTATACTATCCACTGCATACCCCGAGAGAAAAATCAGAAGGCCGATTCTTTAGCAAAACCGGCCAACACCAACGAAGCACAACAGATGGGACTCGTCTTCGTGTGGATACTCACTGCTCCAAGTATTAATCAGATGGAGACAGACTGGGTTCATGAGGCAATAACTGAGAAGGAGTCGTGGATGACTCTAGTCATAAACTATCTTAAACATGGAATGTTTCCCGAACATAAGAGAGAGAAGAGACACGTTCTTTGAAAGGCTATGCGGCTTGTTATCTAAGATGGAGTCTTGTACAGAAGGGGACTTTCTATCCCTTTACTCTGGTGTATCGCCTAAGATGAAATCAAGCAAGTGTTGCAGGAAGTGCATGAAGGAGAATGTGGCAACCACAATGAGGGGCATCCCCTTGCAAAGAAGATACTCAAGTACGGGTACTACTGGCCAACCGTAAATCGAGATGCATCAGATTATGCTAAGAGATGTGATAAGTGCAGGAAACATGCCAGAATTTCGAGTGCCCCACCAACTGAGATTACTCAAATGGTCAGTCCATGGCCATTTTCCACATGGGGTACTTATGTAATTGGATCCTTGCCTCTAGCTAAAGGTGGTGCAAAGAATGCCATCATTGTAGTTGACTACTTTAATAAGTGGACGGAAGCTGAGCCTCTTGCTACTATCATGATGAAGAAAGTAATTAACTTTGTTGTACGAAACATCATCTGTCGCTTTGGTCTCCCACAAACGATTGTAACTGATAATGAGATCCAATTCGATAGTGCCAAGTTTAAGAAATTCTACCAATGCTATCGCATCCAAAAGAAATTCTCAAAGGTTGCTCACCCTCAAGCAAATGGATGAGTCGAAGCTGTCAACAAAGTCATCAAGTCCATTTTGAAGAAACGACTAGAGAAGGATAGAGGTAAGTGGGTTGATGAGCTTCCTATAGCCTTAAGGGCATATCGAACTACCCACAACTCCATGACTGGCCAAACTCCATTTGCACTTTCTTACGGCTCCAAAGCCATTATTCTAGTTGAACTAGAAGTGCCTTGTCATAGTGTGACTTATTATGATCCAAGGACGAATGCCATCCTACTTGCAGAATCTCTGGATTTATTAGATGAGAAGCGTGAAGAGGCCAATTTGAGGGCAATTGCATATCACGGCCAAGTCGCCCGATTGTACAATGCCAAAGCCTGACCTTTGAAATCCGCGATCCTATACTTAAGCGGGTCTATCCGATCCCTTTGCACATGAAAGTGACGTGGTAAGAACCATATATCATTGAACGGAGGCTTGGAGACGGCACATTCAAGATATCGACCATTGATGGTCTCACTCTACCGAGAGCATGGAATAGCAAAAGTCTCTGTCGCTATTACATATAACTGACTTTCATTCATTTAGTCTGCTTTCCTTTTCAAGTTTTCTTATGCAATTCGAGAATTTGTACTTGTAATAAGGCACTGATTTTTCCATGATTCCTTATTTCATCAATAAAGCGCAGACTCATCAAGCCAAATTAGGATTCCTAAATGCATCATGCAACTGCCATGATGTAAGAAGAGCCGAGTTCCATCTTATGTGGGACTCATTCAAATAGAGAGTGATCATGACCCAACCGATCACTCGCTAGATGAAACCCCGAGCTCGAGGGGTAAACAACAACCATTGAGAATTGAACCATGAAAATTCTCCAACAAACTCCAGCTCCCAGAGTGTGAGCTGAAGTGCAAAGTCCAAAATTAGGACATGAATCGATCTTCCGGCTCGAGGAGGATGGATCCATCCATTCACGACCTCGCCTCCTTCCAAGCTCAAAGAGGATGGATCTGTCCTTCTATGTATTCACTTGCAATATCGAGGATGTTATCCGACTATCCATGACCTTTACCAACTCATTATTCTTGAAGCGCGAATAAGATCCCTGTCCTTAAATAGATGTGATCGATCGTTTGTCAAATAACTCTAGATTCTCGGAGTGTGAACTAGAGTATAAACATTAAGTGGGTATGATCGATCTCCCACAAAACAAATTATGTCCCTAGAGTGTGGATGTAATCCTAAATAATAAGTAAGCATGATCAACCACCGACTTACAAACCTAATCCCCAGAGTGTGGATGCAATGCTAGCAAATGAGCAAGTGTGATCTGACCATTTAAACTCATGTTACTCTAACTTCGTTTCGACTAAGTTAAATCTAAGTTAGTGAACGCGGAGGGCGACTGCCAACTGACTATGTCAATTATTCCCAGAACTGGGGGCTACCTCAAGTACCAGCCCTGACTGAGACAGCACGACGTTGGGACCTAACCAACGTTTGATTATGACCCCGGCCACGACCTCAGGACTTAAAGATCGAACCAAAGTTCGACTCAAAGACTTAAGCCCCATGAATACATTGGATGGAAATATGAATGCTTAGGTACTTAAACAAACAACAGAGTTATGCCGAAAACAAAAATGGAATTTTATTTATACTATTCTTTAAAAAAGAAATACAAAATCTATCCAAACAATCCTTATAAGCAGGGGGTCGAACTTCCCTCTATGGCCTACAAAAATATAAAGAAAAGAAGCTTATTCTAACTATCTATAAAAGAGGAAGTCAAAATGCTAATCTACATCTTTGATTTCCTGTCCTTTTTTACTTTCTTTGGCAAAGACCCACTCGAGCTGCCGCTTGGACCTCCATTGGAACCCTTGCCTCCCAAGCTCGCTTCAGTTGGCTTGTCTCCAGCCGAGGTAATCGATGCGGTCTCCCCTTGAGAGCCCGTGAGGATTGAAGTATCTCCTGCGTGTAAAGCATGTGGAATAGTGGCACTCTCGATAACAGAAGAATAAGGCACGTCGGTCTCATTCATGCTGCCACCTAGAGAAATCACTAGAATTGGGGCCGAGCCATGACCCTCCATACCTCTGCTAGCTCTAAGATCCTGCTCCATCCCAGCCTTGATTTCCATCATTATTTGCTCCTCCCGATCCACGTGCTCACTTATCGGGATACAACCGGTTGGACCCGAGGAACCCATGATAATAACATCTTCATCTACATTAAAGGGCATCTCAATGCTCAGGTCGCTTTGGCGGCTGAGAAGTGCTTCCACCAATTGGTCATCAAACACGTAGCCACTCTTATGTATCTCCCCAGCCAAAGTAGTGATCGTCACAGTTGTGGCCTCTGTTGTTAATGCCTCCTGCTCATGATGAACTTCGTGAGTTGTAGGAGGGTCTACCGATGCGGAATCTATGGCTGAATAAAGATAGGAGAATACCATAGTAATGTCCTTTGATAATGTTCCTACATTTGGAAGAATAGGAGAATTTTTTGGAATACCTTCCTCACATTGGCTCCCGGGTTGATCGGACATGCCTTTCGAGCTACGCTTGATGACTGGAGAGAGATGTGGCATGTCGGGATCATACTCTGGGACGACCGAGGGGTCGAAAGAAGATGTGGGCGCAATTTGAAATGCTAGGGGCCTTTTTGAAGCAGCTCATGGTGTTTACCCCTAGATCCTCCTTCGGCCTCTGGATATTTAGCAGTCAAGACTTCTCTCTGGAGCGAGATGGTTGTGTCATGAAGGACTTTGGGCTCGTCTCCGATCAACACTTGAGATTCCAATTCAGACTCATCAATAGTTGCAACTTTGTGAATCGCCTTTTCATCTTCAACCAGGCTGTTCCAGGCCTTATACAATTGGAAGGGATAGTACTCGCCAAGCCAGTTCAAGTTGTGGTTTCTCGGGAAATTTGCATTGCAGTTGAGCAGGAGGTCCTCAAATTCGTTTTTCATCTTAGCCACAATGGCTTTTATTTACCTTTCAACCCTGGTGTCATCTTCTTTGGCCTTTTTATTTGCAATGCCCCTCTCCTCTCTAAGCTTCACCACATTCTCACATGCTTCCTATGCAACCTTTCTCTTTGGTGGCCTCGGTAAGCTTTGCCTTTAATTCAGCAATTTCTTTCAGCGTAGCATCCCTTTCACGGATGAGAAGAGTGTTTCGGTGGGCCATCTCCTGCACCAAATGCATATAAGTTTTCTCATTTCTTCCATAGTCTTCCTAGCTTCCTCAACTCTTTGGCCAGCCTTCATCTCGGTTTTTCTTAAGGACTCAAGCTTATCGGTGAGCATCTCTATTATTTTTCCCTTGTGAGAAAGGTCGCCCTCCAGTTTCTCTATCGCCTTGGCTCGTTCGTAGGACATCGTCGAGACCCGTTCTGCCATTTTAACCCACTACCGGTATTAGCCATACACATCGTGCACATAATCTTGCACAAGTTTTTCTATATCATTTGGGACCATCTTCAGGTTGGGATGAAAGTGGAAACCATTGAAGCATATGTTTAGGAAATATTTCTTTAGTTTAGCAATGTAGTTGGCTCCTTCCCTTATTGGCTCTATGGTAGTTTATTCTACGACAACATGAGCGTCTGTTTCAATTCTGTGGAGCATGAGGTGGTGTTGTTTGGTTGTAGGATTCAGAAGAGGGCCTGCTAGATCCAGAAGGTTTAGAATGCCATTTTGGTGGCGTAGATCGTAACCTAGAGCGGTGCCTACTTTGGTGTGATATCCCTTTTCCCCTATTGTGTCGCTCATGTTCCTGGCTGGAATAGTAGCCAAGGTTATAATCTCTCTCGCTCTTACGGCAATGTGATTAAGAATGTGATCCAAATGAATGGCATGAGGAGCGGAGTTTATCAAGCATTGAACTTTGTTTCACCATTGTATCTGCAAAAAAGAAGAAGAAGGAAATCAGTCATCGCCAAATATTGAGAAGCGTATAATGGAATGTCGTGCAGTGCCGTAAAGTGCGTGTATGTATTTGCAAACCCCCCCAACCGACCGGTTGTAGCCGCTTTGCTTATTGGAGTCAGCTCCTCTATATCTATTGAGCTCAAGTCTGCACTGGTCCTTGAAGTGAAGTGGAGTTCGTCTAACCGAAGACCAGGGGATGACGATATGTCCATGGAAATGGGAATATCCGATAGGCCCTTAAGCGATCTGTTTGTCTGTAGGGAAGTGGTCTTTGGACCTATAGAAGTAGTAACAAGTTGGGTTGCTTCAGTGCTCTTTTGCCTCTTGATTTTGTGGATAAGAGTTTTGCCCTTTCTCTTTAACACAGATGATTGAGGTCCTTACGGAGGCATGAGGCGGGCTCCTGACCAACTTCTATACCCTCGTCATCATGAGGTTCAATAATTATTATGACGAGAGTGGCCTAAGCTCCCTCGGCTGGGGCACGACAGGATCCCGTCTCCTACCTTGTCTTATTAGGGCCACTCTTGGTACCTCCGTGGGCCATGTGCTCCGTCCTTCCTCTAGAAGCCCGGCGGCTATCAAATTTCCGTCAGTGAGAACTTCATTTATTTCTCTTAATTCAACTGGCACCGCTTGGAATGTCCTCACTAGCTCTTTATACTGGGCTCCTTTGGGCTTAGGAATAGTAGCTGTAAAAGAAACGCAGCAATAAATTCAGCATTAATCTATATTATCCAGTCACGGTTAACAACGGAACAAGTAATAGAACTTACGTCTGGCCAGCCATCGCCTTGCAAATCTTGGTGGGCACCACATGTAAAACCACTCCATTTTGAAGTAGGCCAGCTTGCCCCATGCACCTGCCATAACTTTACAGTTCCTAACAGCTTCCAGGAAGGTGAATGATGGATTATACACCCGACTCTTGACATTAAATAAATATCTGATCTCGTCGACGATCGAGGGAAGCAAGAGACGTTCCATGAATATAATGTACAAGCTATTGAGCAATGCGTATCCATTAGAGTAAAGCTGAGAAGGTGCAATCTCAGATAAAACAACATGTCCCTAATGAACTGGTTAAATGTGGGCGTTGTTCCAGTCCAGCACATGAATCTGTTGCATGTGGTGAACCTTTCCGGGGGATTGTGTGCTCTATCTTCCGGTCTTGGTAACCAAATGTCTTTCAAAGACAGTCCGTGTCTAAGGCAAATTATGCCTAGCATTTCTTCTGTAATCTTGGACTGGACAGAATCTTCCAGGTTCATTATCACCACTGCATCTGGTAGTTCATATGGAGCAGGATTCACTGTATTTGCTGGGACATCCGGCCTTTCTATTCTAGGAAATGGAAGACTTTGAACTTCTTGCCACTCTGAGCTTCTGGGATCCATAGCTATTGAACTTAACAAAAACTATTATTAGATGGTAAGAAAGACCCATGTTCCTCCGGTGCAAAGTGAGTGATCGTATTGTGTAGTGAAGTGCTGCATAGTGCTCTAAATTTCTACAAGGTTAAAAGATGGTAAAGGGACAAGACTTCGAGATTCGACCTTGAGCGACCGTCGTTGTTGACCATCTCAATCGTGCCATTTTGATTTCGGAGAACGACCCGTGTTCAATTTTTTTATGTACAATTCCATCGACGAGCTTTAAGGAATAATCACATATGCAATTTTACGGTCGAGTCCAAATTTGCAAGGCTAAAGCTCGTCGGAGTCAAGTGTTCGAGTATGCAAAAGTCATAATGTTCATATCCATCATAATTCATTTCAGATTGTTCCCCTGAAGCAAGCTTTCATATCGATTGCATGTCCCTCGTTCGTATCGATCGACGATTCAGATCGATAGCCTCTTCGTATCGATCAAACCTTGGGGTTAATAGTTTGTTCGTATCAATCACTTCACCCATAGCCTTCATGTATCAGTGCTCCCTATATCCATCATTCCATCATCTACAAAAAATCCATGTATTCTAATCAATTCCACATCCATCCCCTCGCATCGATATGAGATTATCACCTAAGTTGGACAATTTGGAGTCAGTGACTCCATGTCCATCAACCCTCTCTGAATACCCTCCTTCTCCAAATCTCCAAATCGCCATTAACCATGCTCCCGACTTTACGTCAGTCGCACTCCGGCACCAATGTCACCGGATATGGTCGTTATCAAGAATGAATTGGCATGAAACTCAAGTCTCGTTGTTATAAGCATGATTCTATTGATTATTTACCTAGCTCGTAGAATCTGGGTTAAAGATTAACAGTTTGGTATTTGGGGACGAAAGTTCTACAGTTTTTTCTTTTTCTCTGATGGATACGAAACAGTAGTAGAGACAAGGTGAAAAATATGCTAAGCACCAAAAATATATATACTCCTTCGTATCCAGCATAAAATACGATTCGTATCCTAGTTTACCCACCGACTGAATCGGTCAACGTATCCATCGATACGAAAAGCACTGCGCTCTTATGTTTGGATCGTTCATACCCATCGATACGAAGCATATCTGAATCCGAACATCATGTATCCATCGATACGAAGCATTCCAATGCTCTTGTGGTTGAAAATCTCATGCCCTTAGATACGAAGAGCACATTGTACAACAATTCAAGCCAAACCATATCATCATTATGGAACACACTTTTTGTAAATCCATCTCATATCAATCACCATTGATATGAAATCTACCTTGATGCACTCCAGATCGATCCTGGAGAGGATCAATACGAATAAGTGGATCAAAACAACCATAGATCGTTGTTGCAACATGGATTTCATATCGATCCAGGAGAAGATCGATATGAAACTCGATCCAAAAGGAACAATCAACCGATGGCAAGAACTTCTTTTCCGTGAAATCCACAAAAAAAACTTGACAACAA
Organism: Allium cepa; assembly: GCA_030765085.1. Lineage (NCBI taxonomy): Eukaryota > Viridiplantae > Streptophyta > Magnoliopsida > Asparagales > Amaryllidaceae > Allium > Allium cepa. The sequence goes on from CM060942.1 coordinate 10,422,088, forward strand.
CCCATGGACATGCAAGCATGAATGGGAGTTAGGTTAAAATACGTGCATATATGCTTTACTAACATTTGATTCTCAAAGTCAACAGGGATTGAATACTTACCTAGTGACAGCCAGAACAATCAACAATAAATTGCTAGCACTCGACCTTCAACTACGACAAAAATTGCTTGATCACTAGCAATCTTCAATGCAGTATTTATGCAACTGGAAATCAACTGAAGATTACATCTCTCAATGAAAGGATTACAACTGTTCAATAAATTGGATGGAGCCTTTTCAGAATGAAGATTGCGGCTTTTCAAAACACCTCATGTAACGACCCGTATTTTACGTGTTGGTATATTGTAGAATTTACAGGTCGAAGGATTGGTTATGCTGTCTCTAGCCTGAGTCTTGTTCGAGCCATGGGATGAGTTGTGTACGAATTAAGGATTAGCTCGTATGACCAACCTAAGGAAGTGGCCGAGCTATAGGAGTTAACAGGTTAAGGGTTGGACCGACCTAAGGGGAGTGACCGACCTAAGAGCTAATGGTTTAGAGTTATGGCCGAGTTAAGGGGTTGACCGACTTAGTGGTGATCGGCTTAGTGGAGATGCCGAGCTAGCAAAGTCACCGGGATAACACGTTAAGGGGAGATACTGGCTTAAGGAGCTACGTTGATAGGTCGAGGGATAAGGTCGTATGCGACCTAAGTTGGTTCTGTGCTAAGAGTTAGGTCGGCATCTGGTTTAGTTGATAAGTCGGCAAGGTGTGTTAGATAGTTGGGTCGGCAGTGTATGTTAAGGCGTTGGGTCGGTTAGGCCGTGTTATAACTAGGTCGTGTGGCCTCGTGTCTTTTGTTAAGTCGCAGAACGACTTAGTGTTAGGTCGTTAGGTCGTGTACCTGTTGAGTCTTGGAGTGGTTTATGTGTTAGGTCGGCAGAGTGTTGGGTCGGCAAGGTTAGGTCGGTGAGGTTAGGTCGGCGGCGACTTAGGGACGGCCGAGATAAGGGTTTTTCCAGCCTATAAATAGAGGGGTTCGGCTCACTTTTTGGCACCGGTTTTTGAAGCAACGAAGTGCTGCCATTTTGGGAACTCGACTACAACATTTCTTCATCTTCTTTTCTCTATTCCAATCTAATTCTAACATCCATCCAAGATTGAAGATCCAAGAGACAAAGTTGAAGATCTTCGTCCAACGAAGCTAGATTTCATCGTTTTAAGCGAGATTTCGCCGGATCAAGCCTTGATCTTCGCTGTCCAGATCTGAAGTGTTTAGTTTTTGAGGTGTTTAGGTGATTTGGTGAGTGGTAGTTATCTCTCACGCGGACCCAAAGGAGTATATTGGATTGGTGGTTTGTTGGAGTGTTGTAGATAGTGATTTTGTGCATTTTCCTTAGATCCAAGTATAGATCCATTGTTGTGAAGATGTTTACCTATGCAAGCTCATTATTATTAAGTTATAGAAACAAAACCCATGTTTTATATTTGCTAGATCTATGCTAAAAACCCATGATTCATGTATGTTAGTTCTATGCTCATTTATTTACGAAATTGCCATTGTAGTTATGAATGCCTAATTAGATCTTGATTGAATACTTATTTGTTTGGATTAATGTTTGCCTTGATTGATTGTTGTGAATGAGCTATCTAGTTGATAGATTTGGACAAGTATGGTCAAAGATGATTCAAAAGCTACAGAAGAGGCTCTTGAATGGTGAAAGCTGCTAAAAGCATATGTGGCGGATGTGGAAGCTCATATGTATGGATTGAATGATGTTGAGATGGAACTTTGCCATGATGCGATGAGGCAAACCATGTTGTTGAGTTGAGACTTTTCTATGGTGTAATAAAGCGAAGTATGATGTGATGTAGACTTGGCGTAATCCAGGCAGGGATCATTCCAAGCATGTTGATAACTCGAGGGATGGTTCGAGTTGGTTGATAATGGATTGCTCGAGAGGTAGTTTGAGCTAGTATGAGGATAGTCGTCAAGGAGGATGACTAGGAGGCTTGGATCTCATCGTTGTTGAAGGTTCTAGCATGCTCAAAAGCAAGAGTACATGGGGTGCCCATAACGACTACAGGTAGGTAGTCGGGACAACCAAAAGACTACAGGTAGGTAGTCGAGTACTCTGGGCAAAGTAGATAAGTCCTAGGCACAAGGCAGTGTGCGGAGTTATGTCTGGAACTGGGGTTACCATTAGCCCTTGACGGATGGTCATTCAATCAACGGTAAAATCGAAGCAAGGATAACAGTGATAGCCAGAGTCATGGATGTTTGGACGTTTGGTTGTATCATCATTCGGTCTCAAGAGCGGTATTTTCTAGGTGCTTATCTGATCTTGGTTTAGGCCTTGGGGGTTTGTATTTGGAAAACATCGCCCTTGACTCGAGTGATTATTGCTTTACCTTAATTATATGATATGTTATGCTTACTTCTCTTTGGTGTGTATCTGGGGGCTATCACTGTAGAAAGAGGTGGAGTGGGATGGTTTGGTTCCTATTCCTTTTATCCTTTATGCTCTTTTGGTATGTTTGATAGTTGATTTACTGCTCACTAAGACTTTGTCTGACTCAAGGTTTTATGTCTCCTCTTATTACCTTGGGCTGTTCATCCATGTTGGGATGGGCAGGCTAGGTAGCAGGTGACAGGTGCTGTTCTTAGAGATCTACGCTGATGATGACGAAGACGAGCAGGAGGCTTTGCATACTAGTTTTCTTACTATATGTACTGGGTATTCCGCTGTTATATCTGATTGAGTGTTTGTAGTGAGGCTTTGATGTATGGATGATTCATGTTTGTATAAAACTACTACGATGCTTATATGATGATTTTTCTGTTATGGAGCTTCACTATATATTTCTCTATTGTATTTTATCCATGCGCTGTGAGTTGTACGATAGAGTTTGCTGTTTTTTTTCTACCCTGACTATCGTCCATGGCTACCTGGCACGCCTTTCAGTGCACTATTCCATTGTTTTGGTGCGGGAGTCATGGGCGGTCGTCACATTTGGTATCAGAGCTTTGGTTAATCGATTTTAGCCAACGCTCGCTGACGCAACTACGTATGAGAGACGTAATTGTATTTTGATGGATGATTACTATATATAATATAGTAGCTTAGAAGGATTTGAACTCCTTATGCAGTTGTTTCTTAAGGTGTTCTAATCATTCTTATTACAGATATTAAGGATGAGTCGAAGAGCGAGACCAACTGCAAGGGAAGGCCGTGCTACTGAAGGAGCGGTTGATTATGGAACTATGATCGAAGCAATGATGACTTCGATCATGAGAAGGATACCAGCTCCAGGGCCATCAGTAGATGTGGGAGTTCAAGTCCAAGCTCCAAGACCGGTGGATTTTGCCAAGCTTTGCAAGGATTATACTTCTCTTGGAGGAAAAGCTTTCTTAGGGACGGAGTCGACCATTGAGGTGCAGAGATGGATTGATGCATGTCGAAGAATCTTTGGTGATTTAGGGATTGAGGATGCAACTAAGAGGAAGCTTGCATCGAGACAGCTTCGAGGGAGAGCTGCGGATTGGTGGAATTCTATCACCATCGATACTCCAGAAGAAGAGATCACTTGGGAGCAATTCCAAGTTAGATTTGAAGCCAAGTTCATCCCTACGGCTCAGAAGTCTGTTTTGTTCAAGAGGTTTGTAGAGCTCAAGCAAGGTGGGAGACCAGTTCTTGAGTATATTTCTGAGTTCGAAGCTTTGTCCAAGTATGCTAGATCGTATATTGATTCTCCTTATCAGAAGAATGAGAAGTTTGTGACTGGTTTGGATGCTTATCTTGGGAGGCAGTTGGTGGATCATCTGGACGATCCATTTGAGAAGCTTGTGGAGAAAGCCCTCAGGCATGAGAGTTTGTTTCCTAAGGAAAGTTCTGTTGTTGCTGTAACCAGGGAAGGATCTAAACCACACCAGAATGGCAATAGGAGGAGGAGGCAGCAGCAGCAGAAGGGTAAGGATGGCCAGAAGAAGCCGAAAGGCGAAGTGACTTGTTATAACTGCCAACAGAAGGGCCATCTTTACAAAGATTGTAAGAATCCCAGGGTGCCGGGAAAGTGTTATAACTGTGATAAGCTGGGACACATCAAGAAGGATTGCCCAGAGCCGAGGAAAGATAGGCAGATTGTGCAAGCTTGTGCTTTGGGAGCTGTGCCGTCGTCTTCAAAAGCTCCTACAGCTGAAGAGAAGGGGAAGAGTGTGGTAGTTCAAGGTACTCTTTCTATCTGTGGTGTTCCAGTTAGAGTGTTGTTTGATACTGGAGCGTCGCATTCTTTTGTTTGTAATGATTTGGTAGGCCGGTTAGGTTTGAAACCGGATATTGTTGATAGGCCATTGGTTGTGACTAATCCGGTTGGGGGTTCGTCATGTTTGTGTATGATATGCCGTGGTCTGGTTGTGTCGATTCATGATTGCTCATTTAATTGTGATTGCTTTGTTCTGAACTTTGCGGGGTTCGGAATTATTTTGGGTATGGACTGGCTCAGAAAGTATGCGGCAAGGATTGATTGTGAGAGGCTTGAGGTGACAGTCGGGAATGTGGAAGGGCGAAAGGTTGTGACACGATGTAAGCATGAGGAAGGCGTCTTCATGAGCTTCATGTATTCGCTGGTTGTTCCACGGGATGGACTGTCATCAGTGCCTATTGTGAATGGATTCGAGGATGTCTTTGACGAAGTCAAAGGGTTGCCGCCGCATAGGGAGATCGAGTTTCGTATCGATCTAGTTGAGGGAGCCAGACCTGTTGTGATGCCTCTTAGGCGGATGGCGCCTAGGGAGCAGCTAGAGTTGAGGGTGCAGGTTGAAGACCTTTTGCAGAAAGGATTCATTCGGAGAAGTGTGTCTGAATGGGGTGCACCAGTTGTGTTCGCAACCAAAGCGGATGGATCGTTGAGGTTGTGTGTGGATTATCGTGAGCTGAATAAGTTGACTAGGAAGAACAAGTATCCATTGCCGAGAATAGATGACTTGTTTGATCAGCTTCACGAGGCTAAGGTGTTTTCTCAGATGGATTTGGCAACGGGATTTCACCAGTTGAGAGTGGCAAAGGATAGTGTGCCAAAGATTGCTTTCAGGACACCATCCGGTTTTTATGAGTGGCTGGTAATGCCGTTTGGATTGACTAACGCGCCAGCATATTTTGTGGATCTTATGAATAGGGTGTTCAGAGATCAGTTGAATAAGTTCGTGCTTGTGTTCGTGGATGATATTTTGGTTTACTCCAGAACTGAGGAAGAGCACAAGACGCACTTGGGAATTGTTTTGGAAATCTTGCGGAAACATCAGCTGAAGGCTAAGTTTTCGAAATGTCACTTCTGGGAGAGTGAAGTGAGGTTCTTAGGCCATGTTATCTCTGGAAATGGAATAGCGGTTGATCCCGCTAAGGTGGCAGCAATCCAGGATTGGGTTAGACCTAAGAATGCATCTGATGTGAGGAGTTTTCTTGGATTGGCAGGATATTATCGTCGGTTTATCAAAGACTTTTCCAAGATAGCTGCACCGTTGACAGGATTGACGAAGAAGAACCAAGTGTTCAGATGGGATGACAAGTGTGAGAAAGCTTTCGTAATCCTGAAAGAGCGACTGACAAGTGCTCCTGTTTTGACTATTCCAAGCGGGAATGAAGAGATGGTGGTTTACACCGATGCATGTGGCACTGGACTTGGAGCAGTGCTAATGCAGAAGGATAAAGTTGTTGCGTATGCTAGTAGACAACTGAAGCCGCATGAAAGGAATTATCCGACTCATGATTTGGAGTTAGCGGCGATTGTGTTTGCTTTGAAGATATGGAGGCACTATCTATTGGGAGTTAGATTTGAGTTATTTACAGATCATAAGTCGTTGAAGTATCTGTTCTCCCAAAAGTATTTGAATCTTCGACAGCAAAGATGGCTAGAGTTCTTAGCATCTTATGATTTTGGTATAGCCTATACTCCGGGAAAAGGTAACGCGGTGGCTGATGCGTTAAGTCGAAGACATGCAGGTTTGGGAGCCATGTTTTCAGAATGGAAGAGTCTCGAATATTTGGCTGGATTTGACTTCAGGCCTAGATGTGAATTGGAACCTGAGATGTTGGCAAATTTATCGATAAGACTTACTCTTGTGGAAAGGATTGGCGAGAGCCAAAAGCGAGACGATAGGCTTGTCAAGATTATCCGAGATTTGGAATCCGGATTGGACCCAGAGAAGGATAAGGGATTCGAGGTCGATCGAGAGGGTTGGCTTCGAAAGCAAGGACGGCTAGTTGTTCCCGATGTAGATGGATTAAGAGATGAAGTTCTGAGGGAAAGCCATCACTCGAAGTTGACAATTCATCCAGGTGGAAATAAAATGTATCGGGATATGAAGAGAACTTACTACTGGGAAGGCATGAAGAAAGATGTTGGAAATTTTATTTCCAAGTGTATGAACTGTCAGTTAGTGAAAGCTGAGCAGAAGAAGCCCAGTGGATTACTTCAGCCATTAGAAGTTCCTACATGGAAGTGGGAGCAAGTGTCGATGGACTTTATCGATGGTCTACCTAGGACAAGAGCAGGAAATGAAGGAATTTGGGTCATAGTAGATCGTTTGACCAAGAGTGCAAGGTTCATTCCTGTTCGATCAACTAGGACTGCATCGAAGTTGGCTGAGTTGTATGTTAAGTGGATAGTTCGATTCCATGGCATTCCGAAGGGTATAGTGAGCGATCGAGACCCATTGTTCACTAGTAGATTTTGGAAGAGCTTCCAGGAAGTTTTGGGAACTGAGTTGTGTTTGAGTACAGCTTATCACCCTCAAACAGATGGTCAGACTGAGAGAGTTAACCGAGTTTTGGAAGATCTTCTCAGAGCTTGTGTTCTGGACTTCGGAGGATCATGGGAAGATCATCTTCATTTGGTGGAGTTTGCATATAATAACAGTTATCAGTCGAGTATTGGTATGGCACCATATGAGGCATTATATGGAAGACCGTGTAACTCTCCGACATGTTGGTTGGAAACTGGAGAAAAGCTGATACTTGGGCCAGAGATGATTCGACAGACTTCGGATTGTATAGAGATCATTCGGCAACGAATGAAAGCAGCCCAAGATCGTCAGAAGAGTTATGCCGATAATCGTCGAAAAGATTTGGAATTCGACGTAGGTGATATGGTTTTTGTGAAGATTTCTCCTTTGAAGAGTGTTATAAGGTTCGGGAACAAGGGAAAGTTGACTCCGAGATTTGTTGGACCATTCCCGATTATCGAGCGAATTGGAAAGCTCGCTTATAGATTGGAGTTACCAGAAAAGATGGCGGGTGTGCACAATGTTTTTCATGTATCTTATCTACGGAAGTATGTGCACGACCCAACTATGGTGGTTTCCGCTGACAGCTGTAAAGACTTAGAGGTTGACCCAGTGGTTACGAGACCTCGTAAGCCGCTTTGTGTTGTTGAAACCAACACGAAACAGCTTAGGAGGAAGACGATTACGTTGCTCAAGGTACAATGGAGTGATGATGTTAACGACTGTACATGGGAAGAGGAAGAGAGGATGAAGGCAGCTCATCCTGAGCTCTTCGAGGTATGGCCCTAAAGTGTCGTGACATCTCATGAATTTGTAGCTTGTTCTAAGTTTTAGAATTCTGCATGCTAGGCTAGAATTGGATGCATGGTTTGTTGATTGCTATAGATGGTAGGCATGCGGATTATCTTCGATTGCTGTTGTTTGCTTGGAATTTCGGGGGCGAAATTCCTAAGGGGGAGAGAATGTAACGACCCGTATTTTACGTGTTGGTATATTGTAGAATTTACAGGTCGAAGGATTGGTTATGCTGTCTCTAGCCTGAGTCTTGTTCGAGCCATGGGATGAGTTGTGTACGAATTAAGGATTAGCTCGTATGACCAACCTAAGGAAGTGGCCGAGCTATAGGAGTTAACAGGTTAAGGGTTGGACCGACCTAAGGGGAGTGACCGACCTAAGAGCTAATGGTTTAGAGTTATGGCCGAGTTAAGGGGTTGACCGACTTAGTGGTGATCGGCTTAGTGGAGATGCCGAGCTAGCAAAGTCACCGGGATAACACGTTAAGGGGAGATACTGGCTTAAGGAGCTACGTTGATAGGTCGAGGGATAAGGTCGTATGCGACCTAAGTTGGTTCTGTGCTAAGAGTTAGGTCGGCATCTGGTTTAGTTGATAAGTCGGCAAGGTGTGTTAGATAGTTGGGTCGGCAGTGTATGTTAAGGCGTTGGGTCGGTTAGGCCGTGTTATAACTAGGTCGTGTGGCCTCGTGTCTTTTGTTAAGTCGCAGAACGACTTAGTGTTAGGTCGTTAGGTCGTGTACCTGTTGAGTCTTGGAGTGGTTTATGTGTTAGGTCGGCAGAGTGTTGGGTCGGCAAGGTTAGGTCGGTGAGGTTAGGTCGGCGGCGACTTAAGGACGGCCGAGATAAGGGTTTTTCCAGCCTATAAATAGAGGGGTTCGGCTCACTTTTTGGCACCGGTTTTTGAAGCAACGAAGTGCTGCCATTTTGGGAACTCGACTACAACATTTCTTCATCTTCTTTTCTCTATTCCAATCTAATTCTAACATCCATCCAAGATTGAAGATCCAAGAGACAAAGTTGAAGATCTTCGTCCAACGAAGCTAGATTTCATCGTTTTAAGCGAGATTTCGCCGGATCAAGCCTAGATCTTCGCTGTCCAGATCTGAAGTGTTTAGTTTTTGAGGTGTTTAGGTGATTTGGTGAGTGGTAGTTATCTCTCACGCGGACCCAAAGGAGTATATTGGATTGGTGGTTTGTTGGAGTGTTGTAGATAGTGATTTTGTGCATTTTCCTTAGATCCAAGTATAGATCCATTGTTGTGAAGATGTTTACCTATGCAAGCTCATTATTATTAAGTTATAGAAACAAAACCCATGTTTTATATTTGCTAGATCTATGCTAAAAACCCATGATTCATGTATGTTAGTTCTATGCTCATTTATTTACGAAATTGCCATTGTAGTTATGAATGCCTAATTAGATCTTGATTGAATACTTATTTGTTTGGATTAATGTTTGCCTTGATTGATTGTTGTGAATGAGCTATCTAGTTGATAGATTTGGACAAGTATGGTCAAAGATGATTCAAAAGCTACAGAAGAGGCTCTTGAATGGTGAAAGCTGCTAAAAGCATATGTGGCGGATGTGGAAGCTCATATGTATGGATTGAATGATGTTGAGATGGAACTTTGCCATGATGCGATGAGGCAAACCATGTTGTTGAGTTGAGACTTTGCTATGGTGTAATAAAGCGAAGTATGATGTGATGTAGACTTGGCGTAATCCAGGCAGGGATCATTCCAAGCATGTTGATAACTCGAGGGATGGTTCGAGTTGGTTGATAATGGATTGCTCGAGAGGTAGTTTGAGCTAGTATGAGGATAGTCGTCAAGGAGGATGACTAGGAGGCTTGGATCTCATCGTTGTTGAAGGTTCTAGCATGCTCAAAAGCAAGAGTACATGGGGTGCCCATAACGACTACAGGTAGGTAGTCGGGACAACCAAAAGACTACAGGTAGGTAGTCGAGTACTCTGGGCAAAGTAGATAAGTCCTAGGCACAAGGCAGTGTGCGGAGTTATGTCTGGAACCGGGGTTACCATTAGCCCTTGACGGATGGTCATTCAATCAACGGTAAAATCGAAGCAAGGATAACAGTGATAGCCAGAGTCATGGATGTTTGGACGTTTGGTTGTATCATCATTCGGTCTCAAGAGCGGTATTTTCTAGGTGCTTATCTGATCTTGGTTTAGGCCTTGGGGGTTTGTATTTGGAAAACATCGCCCTTGACTCGAGTGATTATTGCTTTACCTTAATTATCTGATATGTTATGCTTACTTCTCTTTGGTGTGTATCTGGGGGCTATCACTGTAGAAAGAGGTGGAGTGGGATGGTTTGGTTCCTATTCCTTTTATCCTTTATGCTCTTTTGGTATGTTTGATAGTTGATTTACTGCTCACTAAGACTTTGTCTGACTCAAGGTTTTATGTCTCCTCTTATTACCTTGGGTTGTTCATCCATGTTGGGATGGGCAGGCTAGGTAGCAGGGGACAGGTGCTGTTCTTAGAGATCTACGCTGATGATGACGAAGACGAGCAGGAGGCTTTGCATACTAGTTTTCTTACTATATGTACTGGGTATTCCGCTGTTATATCTGATTGAGTGTTTGTAGTGAGGCTTTGATGTATGGATGATTCATGTTTGTATAAAACTACTACGATGCTTATATGATGATTTTTCTGTTATGGAGCTTCACTATATATTTCTCTATTGTATTTTATCCATGCGCTGTGAGTTGTACGATAGAGTTTGCTGTTTTTTTTCTACCCTGGCTATCGTCCATGGCTACCTGGCACGCCTTTCAGTGCACTATTCCATTGTTTTGGTGCGGGAGTCATGGGCGGTCGTCACACCTCATGTTCAGCAGGACGTACTTTGGGGGCAAATGTTATCCTGCCTTTTAGCAAGGTCGTGATATCAAGGACTTGACTAGAGATAGTAGGCAGTCCGCTATGGAAATCAGTTATCTGCAGATTCACAATGGATTCAGGAAAACTTGGTCCAAATCCGGATTGAGCCATAGTTAGCATGATATGACAAGCAGAGCTATGCAAGGCAACATTCCAAATTTCAGGTCAATCGGAGTTTGTATGCTCGAGTTATGAAACGATCAAGATCCATATGGAACATGTCCATCCATCTATATCCATCATTTGGTATCCATCAGAATCGAAACGAAATGAATGTGTCTCTATCACTCGACATCCATCAATCGTATCCATATGGTTCAAGCACATAACGACGGAGTTCGGCACTTCCTAAATCGATCGTGCTTCACTTGGCCAGCACCTGCATTTCTCGTATCGGTCATCTATTTGATCGATACTAATAGCGGATCTTACGATCGATATGAAGACGGTAGTAAGGTATCGATACGAGAAGCAAGGTATCAGACATGTATGAAGGAAGCGATCAACCCAAAGGAAGCGGTCCCTATGTACAAAATATGGATCTCAAAGAGTGCGCATGCCACATCATCAACACGAAGAGATCGATTGCATGCCACATCTCCATATACAATGAGATTTTCACAGAAGGATGCATATCTTCTCAGGAACATCCATGATCGATTGCAGCTCAATTGGAGCAACTTCCAATCGATACAAAAGAAATGTGGATCTACCAAGGATCGATTCCAAACGGCTCCAGATCGATTGTGTGGGCCCATATAGACTTGAGAAAGGGTATTCCAAGATTTAAGGCAAATATTTCCAGCTTCACGCTATAAATAGCACCATGGTTGCAACTAAAAGAGGACTTCTATGCTGCTACTTGAATGGAACTCCATTGTAATTCGAGTGTTAGCTATTGTATAGTTGAATTCAGTTTCTAATCTACAATAAACATTAAAACCTTTAAAGTGGACATAGGCAATAACGCCAAACCACTATAAATTCTTGTTTTCTTTTTGTTACTGCTTATTTTCTTTGTGTGATTATTAGGTTAGGCTCATTTTTCATTTTACTTCTTCATCCTAATCTCTTCAATTACCCCCAAAAAGTGTTGTGCCCATTTTTGGTACAATAACTTTATTATTAACTAACTTGATTATATACACATTTGCATTAGTTAGTCACAGTAGAGATCATTTATAGTTTTATAATATAGTGTTAGTTATTGGAGGGTTTGTCATTATTTTTGAGCCTGTGATGAGATTACTATCTAGAAGAGCGAATGAATTCCAAATAGACTTGATACTAAGGGCCCCAAGCTTTTAGCGGACCACCTCGAAGAATGCCACCTGAGACAATGAAGGAATTAAACAAGCAACTACTGGAACTTAAGCATATAAGTTTCATTAGACCGAATAGTTCTCTATAAGGAGAGTTCATGGTATTCGTGAAGAAGCCAAATGGACCACTTTGGATGTGTATTGATTACCAAAAGTTGAATGAGTTGATGATGAAGAATTATTATCTATTGCCTAGGATAGACAACTTTTTTGACCAGTAAAGTGGAGCTAGAGTTTCTTGCAGCTACGACAATCCAAGGGTAGTTGAAGATAGTATTTCTCTAACCATGTTTACAAATAGACATAGTTAATATGAGTAGTTAGTCATGCCCTTGAGATTGACCGATGCCACTATGTTTTTATGGATCCTATGAATCAGATCCTTCATACCAGTTGGATAGATTTATATTGGTTTTCAAAAAGGAGATTTTCATATACTTTAAATATAAGCACAACCATGAAGTCCATCTTAGATTGGTGTTGGAGAGCTTGAAAAAACATATGTTGATGGCAAATTTTTTGAACTGACATTTTCGAAAATGAGAAACTAAGTTTATTGGCCATGTTGTTTCAAAAAAAACTGGTTGTGGATCCATTGAAGACCATTAAAGATTGGAAAAGGTCAGAGATGGTTATGAAGATGAGAATTTTCTTGGAATTGTCCCATTTCTCGTTGACACCATCATCCTTGGTTAAGTTAATCAGAAAAAACAAGAAGTTTGAGTGGATTGATAAGTGTGAATGGTTATTTCAAGAGTTGAGGACATTATTGGAAAATGCTTCCATTTTGATTGTTATGAAGGCAATCAAGATTTGGTTATTCATATTGATGCCCATGGAACTGAATTAGCGGTAGTATTGATGCTTATACATGAAACCGCAAGAAGTTTGATATTCAGCTCATGACTTAAAGTTGGCAATTGTGATCTTTTCATTGATGATTCGGAGTCGTCATCTCTTGGAAGAATGATTCGAGTTGTGTATGGATCATAACTTTTTAATTACTTATTCTCTCAATATGATTTAAATTTGAGGTAATAGAGGTTGTCGGAGTTCGTAGAGGCATATGATTTTGAAATGGAATATGCATAGGAAAGGTGAACAAGGTCGCCGATGCTTTGAGTCGAAAGCAACATAATGGAGTATTAGCCATGATTATAGAATATAAGGCACTAGAGGAGTAACTTCTTGTGGTATACATTTTAGGATGAATGCAAAATCAAGTAATCGCTTGGGAGCATTAATGAGTATAGAAGTTCGTTCGACACTCGTGGGAAGAATTGTTATAAGGGAAAGAGAGGACTCATTGTTAGCTCAAAGAATTCGATGATTAGAGATGGGTGTGGATGTAATGGACCTAACAAGATTTGATATTAACTCGAAGATGGCTCAAGAAGAAGGGGACATTATGTGTCTGTGATATGGAATATCTCCCAAATGAAGCCTTGGAAGGGAGTCATCAGTTTAAGATTACGATTCATCCTAAAGGAACATATATATACTACAACATGAAGTGAGTGTTCTTTTAGGAAGGGATGAATAGTGATATTGGTGAATGTGTGAAAAAGTGTTTTATATGTCAATAAGTGAAGGCTGAGCATTAGAAGCCAAGTGGATTACTTCAACTCATGGAGGTGCCGAACTAAAAGTAGGTTTCGTTTCTATGGATTTTTAGATGGATTGTAGAGGTTGAATGAGGGAAATGATAACATATGGGTATTAGTCAATAGATTGACTACGAGTGCCCATTTCATCTGAATAAACTCGGCAAGAACGATAACTAGATTAGCAAAGCTATATGTGAAGAATGTTGTAAAATTCCATGGGATTCCAAGCAGCATAGCTAGTGATTGAAAACCAAAATTTTACCAGTGAGTTCTATATAGGTTTACATGGTACTATGGGCAAATATTTAAATTTGATACGGCTTACCACCATAGACCGGTGGTAAAACAAAGAGGTAAACCTACTGATGGTAAAACGAAGGAGTAAACCCACTTCTAGATGATTTTCGAAGATTATGTATCTTGGAATTTGGAGGACCTACGAAGACCACTTGCATTTTGTGGAGTTTGCCTAAAATAATAATTACTAATCGAGTATCAAAACGGCACCTGTAACGACCCTGGATTTTGGCCCCGGTTATTTTAATAAATACTTAATCTAAATTTAATAAAATGTAATTAATCATATTAAAATAAATATGATTTGGAAATACTGCCATTTATTTATATAAACTGTATTTTAAAAAGGAGATTGATTTGGAATTTGAAATAAGTATTTCAAATAATATTCACAATAAAAATCTATCGTATATAATTAATTAAAATACACTACTTTATTTCTATTTAGTATAAAAAGATACATATAGATAATAATGATTTAAAATTCTAAAATAAAAGATTCTTAACAATATCTTGATAGAATTTACCTTATAGAACTAAATTAAAGTATTTTACATTGTTAACATTTGAGAAACAAATACAAATAGATGATAATGTTCAACATAAATTATTAATATTTATGTAAGTCAAATTAAATATAAATAAATTAGTGAACTCATGAATCTAAAATTAATGTTTTACGAATGGAAATAAATATGAAGTATAACTATAAATATAAATATAAACAGGCGTTAAGTGAAACATTAAGTATAAATCATAATTATGAACATAAGCATACAATACAAATATACTTATGCAGCTGAACATAATTATAATTATGTAACCATATTATGAAGCAAAGCATTTATTTGCTATCTTCTCAGCCTACTATTTGGCCTATGAAAGTATATTACAAATCTTTATACATAGTACAACATATTTTCATTCATAAGGCAAACATCTACCTGCAAGTAAAACAGTATCTGACAATACATATGAGTATAAACTATTTCAACTAGAAGATACTAAAGCAATTTTATAATAAGTATGTAAAGTCTAAAAGCAAAGTAAAGTAAAAAGAATAAGTAGCATTCAAATAACAACGACTAAAGGTAAATCAGACAAGTAAATATGAATGAAAAGTAGTTATGTAAAGCAAACAAAACAAAGCATATGCACATATAATATCTCTGAACAAAGTAAAAGCACATGTAGACAAGTAATTAAAATATGTTGTAGCTGAAAAAAAGGGTATGCAGGCAAGACAAGATGTGAAAATATAATACATCTATGTACATAAAGTACTTAAAACATTAAATGCTAGCACACATAAGTCAATTCGGATTTGTTTTCAAAATCCTTTCAGCCTCCTTATGGAAAAATCATTGACCAAACAAATAAAAATCTTGTACCAGCAAAGTACTTACCTGTGTATACCTGTTTCTTATTTATCAAAGCTTCTTGTCATTTTCATTCATTAAAACAATACAAAACCAGAGAGCCAAAACCTGGAAGCTTCTCCTCAAATATATTCTTTAACCTGTAAATACTTTCCTGAAATCAAACCTTGTGATCAAAAGCCTGGAATCAAAGTTTAAATCATCATGTTCCAGACCAGTTCATTTTCAAAGCTTCAGTTTTCCAGTAGGTTAATCAAAGCAATATTTTCAGTTTTGAAGTTTCAAATGTTCAAAGCTTTTCAAGTTTTCAATCCAGTTTCATACTTTCTGCCTTTTCAAAAACAGGTGAGTAAACATTTTATACTAAAGCTTAAGTAAATAAAATTCCGTTGCCTGTGAAAGTTCTGAGTTGAATGATGCTTGTTTGTGTGTCTATTAAGTGGTATTCTTGTGTGTGTATATATGTATGTGTTATGTGTGCATGACAATATTTACTCTGTTCTTGAATGACTGGGTGTAATATGACTCAAAAATCAATTGATTCCTTCTCTGGTTAGTTTTATGCTGTGATGTTTAAACAAAGTTTGTTTAAAACAACAAGAATTAAATTTGTAAAAAAATATTTAAAGTAAGAATTGAGGATAATATCCACCAGGATATATATTTTACAGTGAAACTTAGAAATTGCCAAAAATTGATTTCAACAATTAAATGATTTAAGTATATATCTTGAATCACCTCTGAAAGATAGGATTTTAAAAAAAAAATCATGATTTTTAGCATTTAATTGAATAGGAAATCTAAGGTTAACTGGAAATGGGTTTTCGAGAGTTTTCTAATGATCTAAGTGACTGGGATGGTCGGGATCTTGACTGGAGTTAGGTGAAGGTACGGGAAGTATGGCAAAAATGGATGGTGGGTTTTTCGATCATCGAGGCGTCGGCGGCGTATAGATTTAGGTTTCTAACCCTAGAATTGGTCGAACTGGAAAATAGGATCGCTGCTTCCTCTCTAGTGTATCGAGTTCGATGAGACCACGGGGGATGGGTTCGTGGATGGTCAGAGCTTCCGTGACCAGAAGTGCAGCCTCTCTGGGGGTCGGGGGTGAGTGTTCGAGATATTTTCTGGTGAAGGTGGTTGTTCCAAGAACTTCTGCCTTGCTCGATTTCGTTTTGAGGCTCGAACGAGAGATCTGGTAATCGATTCTGGATGCAACGTTGATGAGTCACGTGCCGGAGGGTTCGTCACAGGTCGGAGATGGCTCCGGCGATGGTGCATGTGCACGAGATGGCATGAGTGTGTCAGTGAGGTTGTGGGTTGTTTCGACTCGCGTAATACTCGAGCAGGAGGGGAGTTGCTTCGGGGTTCCTGAGTTTTTGCGTGGGGATTTTTGTATAACTGCTGATGGTTGTCTTAAATAAAAAGTAAACAAAAGAAGAAGAAAAAGGAGAAGTAGTTGTATCAGGGGTGACACGGGAAAAGGTGAGTGGAACTCGAAGCAACACTCGAGTAAGAACAGGGAAGGTCTCGGGTTTTAGTGGGAAGGTCTCGGGTCTATTGATTTTTGATCTGTTGTTTTAAAATATAAATAAGTGGAAATATTTCACAAAATTAAGATAGAATTTAATACTAGTTAAATTATGAAATTAATGTTTTACAATGTTTCAAATCTTTAGCTGCTATTTTAATTATGGAATTAATTTAAATTAATTATTGAGTTAACTAATACTTAAAGTTGAAGTTAATACTATAATTGATTATCAAAATTTTAAAGAAGACTTTTACATGTTTAATTAAGTTGAACATATAGATAAATAAATTGTTTTAGAAAGAAATTAAGAACAATTGCTTTTAAATTGTAATTAGCGATAGATTAATTATTTTTGGGAAGTGATTGGGAGTAATCACTTTATAATTAGAGATCGAGTAAATTTAGTAAGAATAAATAAATGGTTAAGCAAGTAATTAGCAGAAATTAAATGGGTAATTAAGTTTGATTAATAATTAAGACTATTAATTAAATGATTAATTAAAGTAAATAACTGGGTTAAGAAGCAATTAAGTAAATGATAGTGTGAAATTAAATAATTATTTAAATAAAACTTAATGATTAATTGTGTAATCATTAATTAAACAATTTGAAATGAAACAAGTAATTAATTGTTAATTTATGATTAATTAAATAGAGTTAAGTGATTAACTCCCAAGTAATTAATTCTAAATTGAATTAATTACAAATGAGGATTTAAGACGATTGCTTATAAACTGTTGTGTATGTAGAATATCTAATTGTGATGTTTATTTGATGATATTCTTTAATGCTCTCTGATATGTTGTGATATATCTATGATGACTGTATATGTTTACCTGTGATAAATGTTGTTTGAATTATAACTTGAATTAAACTGTTAAGTTAATTAGACAACTTGGCCCTTAAAATGGCGTTTGGATTCGATGAGACCGGGATCGGAAGAATCGATTTTGATTCTCCGAAACCACATCGATCCAATTTAAACGTTAGGTCGTGAATCCTGAAATAAAGATCAAGACGGTGTTTTCACAGAATGCAAGGGTTATCGTCGTTGACTCTGAGGGTGATTCCAAAATGAGTGTGACGAGATAATGCCTTCGGTTTCGTTCGAATCCGGAACGAACTTGTATGGATTGAATGCTTTCAACACATCGTCAAGCGGACGATGAGAATTCTAAGATATGTTCTGCAAAGGTAATCGCAGCCTCAAGCCTCATCAACCGGGAATGGCTAAAACAGTGGAGATGCAGCAAGGCTAGGTGGGTCGTGCCCAAGCAGGACAAGATATTTCCCCTGTCTAGATGTCCCTTTTTATTTCGGTTGTGTGGGTGGTTGCTAGCTACAACCGCGGGGTTTATCTTGTTCGGGGCTGTTCAGTAAGGAATGGTTCCGGCCTTGTGTTGTAGGGGGTCGGGAGTGATCCTCGGTACGGTGATCTAGGCCCCGTACTGTGACGGGCGGTACCCCAGTAGCCCTGCCATTGTTGGAAATCCATTTTCCCTACGAGACCCTACCGTTTTGATTTGTATTACCCACTTTTGTGGCTAGTAGCTGGAATTTAATAGATGTAACAATTTCGGCTATTTTCTATTTACTTGAAAACCCTAGACACTATTATAATATCACTGGATTTCCTATGAAATGTTTTGGTTAGCGTAAGGTAAAAACTTACCCGTATTTATTTGTGGGGAGTCTTACGTGATACCTTTATTTTCAAATGTTTTTCAAAGTTAAACAACTTTAAACCGTTTACTCATACCAGACCCATGTCTGACCCGGAGTTTATATTTTTGTTTTTCATAAACTCTTAGGTACTCAAATTTTTATGAGTAGCCAAGTGATAGGTCTCGGACTTGATTTCTAGAGTAGCTTGGAGCAGGAGTTTCCAGACGTATGTAGCTATCTATCTAGTGCCGCTATGTTAGTTGATGTTTACTGTATCTCTAATGTATATTGTGATAGATGTATGTATGGTTGTCATATGTATTGATATTATATAACTCTGATATATGTAAAAAGTATGTGATATTTATGTGATATATTATATTTTATTCCGTTCCGCTGTGAGATTCTGATGTTGTTGTTCTTTTCTTTTCTTTCTCTTCTATTTCTATCCCTTTCTTTCTTAATGATGATGCGTCTTTCTGGTAGTAGAAGGGCGGTTCGTCACAGTTGGTATCAGAGCATAGGTTGGTGATAACCTAGGCTCTGGTAGGAATTACTCATAGAATAGAGTTTGTAAAACTCTAAAATGAGTTTGAGTGTATTAATAGATATGTGCGCGTACTTGTTAGTGAATATAAAATTGTTTTTATATTGTGTTGACTTATCTGTTGAGTGTTTATGGATTCTGGTCGATGTGTGGGACGCCATTCCATCGATAGGGATTCCTAAACTTTTAAACAAGATTGACCGACACAGTATTGTTTTTAAAGTAGGGTAAACGAAATAATTTTACCAAAAATTATATTTTTCTACAAAAGAAATATTTTTCTGAAATTATATATATATCTGAATGTCTGGTTGTTAATGCTATAATTGAATAAAAAAGTTAAAATTTGAGTGGCTTATAACTAAATAAAATTGTCTAATAAAAGGGGAATATAACTAAAATTTGATTAAACCAGAATTTAAGTCCCCGAAATTTGAAGGCGTTTAAATGGATTTAAACAAAAGGATTTGGGAATTTAAAAATCTTGGGAATGTTTGAAATGTGTTTTTCCAAAGATTTGAAGGCAATAATGGAGTATTATTTTGAAAAATATTGCTAAATGGAAATTATTTTGGGAAAATTTGTGGAAATAAGAAAGCACTGAACTCACTTTAGTCGTTGGAAAATAATCCTGATGATGATGGCCACATCATCAGTATTCATTTTCGAGTTTCTAAAGTGATGGATTGCTATCAGGATATTGTTCGGACTTGTTGGGTATACAAGTTGTTTTAAAAAAATTCAAAGAGAAAATTTGTTTTGGTGAAAACAAGTGTTTGGAATTTGAAATTTGATTTGATATACCAGTGGGTATGTGTAGTTATCCTTTTAAAATGGTTTTGGAAATGGAAACCGGGCAATTGAATTATAAGAAATTCTATTTAAATAATATGAAAAGTTTAAATGAATCAACTATTGAGCTTATAAAGTAAAGTTGATATTAATAAGAAGAAATCGGGAATTTTAATCCCGAAATTAAAATTTAACTTAAGTAAATGAAAATAAGAAAACATATTGGAGTTTAACCTGAGATAAGTAAATGGGATTGAAGTTCAAAATGAACTTAATTGGATATAAAATTTAAACGTAAAATGATTGAAACTGTGAGGTGGGAATTTATACCTTAAGATGGTAAGTGTTATATATATAAATAATCTGGAATTGTGATTATAAGATGAAATAACCCAAATGAGTAATATAAGCTGTTAAGTAGATAAAAAAGTTTTGAGATCATATATTGAGAAACAAATATAAAGAATGGTAAGTAGCTAAATTTAACTGGAGTTGAGTTGGAATAAAACTGAATTTAAATGAATTCAATCGAGTTATAAATATATTGGATAGAATAAAATTCTTATGTAAATATTGAATTGAATTAAAACAGAATTGGTGTAAGTTGTAAACAACTCTAATTCAAGCATAAATTGAATAACCTTATTATGAATAAATTTAATAATAAGTTGTTAATGTAAATTAAAATTTAAGAATGGATAAAAGAATAAACTAACCAAATAAATTAGTAAATTGTTGGGATTTGATTAAAAGAAAATCAAATCAGAGATTTAAATGGGAATTGGTGAAATAGAATAAACCTAAGTTGTTAGGTGCAACAGTTTGAAGAAAATGAATAACTTAAGTAAATTGTGAAATGATTATTTAGAACATTGGTTGTAGAGTTTAATAAAATGGTTTGGAATCAAACCTGTTGAAATGAAAGAAATGCAATGTAAGGATTGTGAATAAATTAATTGGGATGGAGTCAAGTGTAAATTGAGTTGGAATCAATTCAAGATTTGTTATAAAGCTTAAGTGATTGTTTATTCACAATAATATTGTTGAATTGCATAAGAAAATGGGTTGTTTGAAGTAAACAAGATTAGATAAAATTCTATAAATTAGTGGAAGCACAAAAGGATGATTTTGAATATGATTTTGTTTTGCTTGAGCAGGTAAGTTATAAATCACTTTAACTAAAGGGAATGATTTGAGAATTGGTTAGAATTAATTGTGATAAGGATTGAGACCTTACATATGTGCTTATGAAAATATGTAATAGAAACTCTGCTAAAACTTTTCAAAATTTTGGGAGTTAGGAATTATATATATATATATATATATATATATATACACAAAAATTTAGCAACAAAACAATTTCGAATTGAAAATTTAAATAAACTAAAGAATGAAACTAATGTGAAAATAATGATAGGAATTAGTTATAAATGGAGAATAGTCAATAAATTCAATATTCAGAGTTGAAATTAATTGAATTCACATGAAATTTAAAATTCAGATTTTAAATAAGAGATATAAAGGCTATTGTGGTAGAGGAATAATATAAGAGTATATATAATGCTTATATTAAACTTAAGACATGAATGGTGGAATTCTTAAGTAAAATTTGATATTGAGAAAAAAATTCCAAGTGGATAGAAATCAAAGTAATGTGAATAAAGAAAATTGATATGGTTGATAATCAATGGATTTAAATATGTAGGATGAACGTATATTATTTTATTCGCCTAACAATTTGATCCAAATTCGAGCACAGAATTTCGAGATAATTATATATCGATTCGAGTTAGGATTTTTCACTGGATTTTCGACGACGAACCATGGATTTGGATTTTGATTGATTCTGGAAATTCCCTATCGTAGTTGTGACTATGCAAGGAGAATGACAGTTTCTGATCAAGAAACCAGTTCTGAGTCCGTACTAGGAAGTCGGGTGGACGATACTAGTTCGGAAGTGAAATTGTGTGATTGAGCGAGCGATCGGATTTGATATTGCGTACGAGTGGTATATATACATCGTACGAGCCTGATTAAAATAAATATTGAGATTCTGTAAACAAGTCAATCAATTTGGAAAGAGTTAATATTGTAGATTTCAGAATTGAATTGGCAGAGTGGATATCTGGAATTTATTGTGTATTCGTATATCCCATCTTAGAAATTTGTTCATGATTCATCATTAGTTGTTAAATCAGTAGTTTGGGAATTTGGAAGTTGAATCAAATTTGACTGTGGTCAGGAATCCGGTTCGGTTTGTTGATCATCGAGAGACAACTCTCGACAATTTTAGGAAAGCTATCCGGATTTGTGTTCGGAAAACTAGTATTGTTGGTTAGGATAGACTGTTTGGTTGTTTGTTAATATATGAATGATATGTATATTTGAATGGATGGTATAACAGCTTTTAGATTATCCTTGTTTTAAATTTCGGGGACGAAATTCTTTTAAGGGGGGAGGAATGTAACGACCCTGGATTTTGGCCCCGGTTATTTTAATAAATACTTAATCTAAATTTAATAAAATGTAATTGATCATATTAAAATAAATATGATTTGGAAATACTGCCATTTATTTATATAAACTGTATTTTAAAAAGGAGATTGATTTGGAATTTGAAATAAGTATTTCAAATAATATTCACAATAAAAATCTATCTTATATAATTAATTAAAATACTTTACTTTATTTCTATTTAGTATAAAAAGATACATATAGATAATAATGATTGAAAATTCTAAAATAAAAGATTCTTAACAATATCTTGATAGAATTTACCTTATAGAACTAAATTAAAGTATTTTACATTGTTAACATTTGAGAAACAAGTACAAATAGATGATAATGTTCAACATAAATTATTAATATTTATGTAAGTCAAATTAAATATAAATAAATAAGTGAACTCATGAATCTAAGATTAATGTTTTACGAATGGAAATAAATATGAAGTATAACTATAAATATAAATATAAACAGGGGTTAAGTGAAACATTAAGTATAAATCATAATTATGAACATAAGCATACAATACAAATATACTTATGCAGATGAACATAATTATATTTATGTAACCATATTATGAAGCAAAGCATTTATTTGCTATCTTCTCAGCCTCCTATTTGGCCTATTAAAGTATATTACAAATCTTTATACATAGTACAACATATTTTCATTCATAAGGCAAACATCTACCTACAAGTAAAACAGTATCTGACAATACGTATGAGTATAAACTATTTCAACTAGAAGATACTAAAGCAATTTTATAATAAGTATGTAAAGTTTAAAAGCAAAGTAAAGTAAAAAGAATAAGTAGCATTCAAATAACAAAGACTAAAGGTAAATCAGACAAGTAAATATGAATGAAAAGTAGTTATGTAAAGCAAACAAAACAAAGTATATGCACATATAATATCTCTGAACAAAGTAAAAGCATATGTAGACAAGTAAATAAAATATGTTGTAGCTGAAAAAAAGGGTATGCAGGCAAGACAAGATGTGAAAATATAATACATCTATGTACATAAAGTACTTAAAACATTAAATGCTATCACACATAAGTCAATTCGAATTTGTTTTCAAAATCCTTTCAGCCTCCTTATGGAAAAATCACTGACCAAACAAATAAAAATCTTGTACCAGCAAAGTACTTACCTGTGTATACCTGTTTCTTATTTATCAAAGCTTCTTGTCATTTTCGTTCATTAAAACAATACAAAACCAAAGAGCCAAAACCTGGAAGCTTCTCCTCAAATATATTCTTTAACCTGTAAATACTTTCCTGAAATCAAACCTTGTGATCAAAAGCCTGGAATCAAAGTTTAAATCATCATGTTCCAGACCAGTTCATTTTTAAAGCTTCAGTTTTCCAGTAGGTTAATCAAAGCAATATTTTCAGTTTTGAAGTTTCAAATATTCAAAGCTTTTTAAGTTTTCAATCCAGTTTCATACTTTCTGCCTTTTCAAAAACAGGTGAGTAAACATTTTATACTAAAGCTTAAGTAAATAAAATTCCGTTGCTTGTGAAATTTCTGAGTTGAATGATGCTTGTTTGTGGGTCTATTAAGTGGTATTCTTGTGTGTGTATATATGTATGTGTTATGTGTGCATGACAATATTTACTCTGTTCTTGAATGACTGGGTGTAATATGACTCAAAAATCAATTGATTCCTTCTCTGGTTAGTTTTATGCTGTGATGTTTAAACAAAGTTTGTTTAAAACAACAAGAATTAAATTTTTAAAAAAATATTTAAAGTAATAATTGAGGATAATATCCACCAGGATATATATTTTACAGCAAAACTTAGAAATTGCCAAAAATTGATTTCAACAATTAAATGATTTAAGTATATATCTTGAATCACCTCTGAAAGATAGGATTTTAAAAAAAAATCATGATTTTTAGCATTTAATTGAATAGGAAATCTAAGGTTAACTGGAAATGGGTTTTCGAGAGTTTTTTGATGATCTAGGTGACTGGGATGGTCGAGATCTTGACTGGAGTTAGGTGAAGGTACGGGAAGTATGGCAAAAATGGATGTTGGGTTTTTCGATCATCGAGGCGTCGGCGGCGTATAGATTTAGGTTTCTAACCCTAGAATTGGTCGACTTGGAAAATAGGATCAGTGCTTCCTCTCTAGTGTATCGAGTTCGATGAGACCACGGGGGATGGGTTCGTGGATGGTCAGAGCTTCCGTGACCAGAAGTGCAGCCTCTCTGGGGGTCGGGGGTGAGTGTTCGAGATATTTTGTGGTGAAGGTGGTTGTTCCAAGAATTTCTGCCTTGCTCGATTTCGTTTTGAGGCTCGAACGAGAGATCTGGTAATCGATTCTGGGTGCAACGTTGATGAGTGACGTGCCAGAGGGTTCGTCACAGGTTGAAGATGGCTCCGGCGATGGTGCATGTGCACGAGATGGCATGAGCGTGTCAGTGAGGTTGTGGGTTGTTTCGACTCGCGTAATACTCGAGCAGGAGGGGAGTTGCTTCGGGGTTCCTGAGTTTTTGCGCGAGGATTTTTGTATAACTGCTGATGGTTGTCTTAAATAAAAAGTAAACAAAAGAAGAAGAAAAAGGAGAAGTAGACGTATCTGGGGTGACACGGGAAAAGGTGAGTGGAACTCGAAGCAACACTCGAGTAAGAACAGGGAAGGTCTCGGGTTTTAGTGGGAAGGTCTCGGGTCTTTTGATTTTTGGTCTGTTGTTTTAAAATATAAATAAGTGGAAATATTTCACAAAATTAAGATAGAATTTGATACTAGTTAAATTATGAAATTAATGTTTTACAATGTTTCAAATCTTTAGCTGCTATTTTAATTATGGAATTAATTTAAATTAATTATTGAGTTAACTAATACTTAAAGTTGTAGTTAATACTATAGTTGATTATCAAAATTTTAATGAAGACTTTTACATGTTTAATTAAGTTGAACATATAGATAAATAAATTGTTTTAGAAAGAAATTAAGAACAATTGCTTTTAAATTGTAATTAGCGACAAATTAATTATTTTTGGGAAGTGATTGGGAGTAATCACTTTATAATTAGAGATCGAGTAAATTAAGTAAGAATAAATAAATGGTTAAGCAAGTAATTAGCAGAAATTAAATGGGTAATTAAGTTTGATTAATAATCAAGACTATTAATTAAATGATTAATTAAAGTGAATAACTGGGTTA
Source organism: Allium cepa (assembly GCA_030765085.1). Classification (NCBI taxonomy): domain Eukaryota; kingdom Viridiplantae; phylum Streptophyta; class Magnoliopsida; order Asparagales; family Amaryllidaceae; genus Allium; species Allium cepa. The sequence goes on from CM060942.1 coordinate 10,447,369, forward strand.
AGAAGCAATTAAGTAAATGATAGTGTGAAATTAAATAATTATGTAAATAAGACTTAATGATTAATTGAGTAATCATTAATTAAACAATTTGAAATGAAACAAGTAATTAATTGTTAATTTATGATTAATTAAATAGAGTTAAGTGATTAACTCCCAAGTAATTAATTCTAAATTGAATTAATTACAAATGAGAATTTAAGACGATTGCTTATAAACTGTTGTGTATGTAGAATATCTAATTGTGATGTTTATTTGATGATATTCTGTAATGCTCTCTGATATGTTGTGATATATCTATGATGACTGTATATGTTTACCTGTGATAAATGTTGTTTGAATTATAACTTGAATTAAACTGTTAAGTTAATTAGACAACTTGGCCCTTAAAATGGCGTTTGGATTCGATGAGACCGGGATCGGAAGAATCGATTTTGATTCTCCGCAAACCACATCGATCCAATTTAAACGTTAGGTCGTGAATCCTGAAATGAAGATCAAGACGGTGTTTTCAGAATGCAAGGGTTATCGTCGTTGACTTTGAGGGTGATTCCAAAATGAGTGTGACGAGATAATGCCTTCGGTTTCGTTCGAACCCGGAACGAACTTGTATGGATTGAATGCTTTCAACACATCGTCAGGCGGACGATGAGCATTCTAAGATATGTTCTGTAAAGGTAATCGCAGCCTCAAGCCTCATCAACCGAGAATGGCTAAAACAGGGGAGATGCAGCAAGGTTAGGTGGGTCATGCCCAAGCAGGACAAGATATTTCCCCTGTCTAGATGTCCTTTTTTATTTCGGCTGTGTGGACGGTTGCTAGCTACAACCGCGGGGTTTATCTTGTTCGGGACTATTAGTAAGGAATGGTTCCGGCCTTGTGTTGTAGGGGGTCGGGAGTGATCCACGGTACGGTGATCTAGGCCCCATACTGTGACGGGCGGTACCCCAGTAGCCCTGCCATTGTTGGAAATCCATTTTCCCTACGGGACCCTAGGTTTTTGATCTGTATTACCCGTGGCTAGTAGCTGGAATTTAATAGATGTAACAATTTCGGCTATTTTCTATTTACTTGAAAGCCCTAGACACTATTATAATATCACTGGATTTCCTATGAAATGTTTTGGTTAGCGTAAGGTAAAAACTTACCCGTATTTATTTGTGGGGAGTCTTACGTGATAACTTTATCTTCAAATGTTTTTCAAAGTTAAACAACTTTAAACCGTTTACTCATACCAGACCCATGTCTGACCCGGAGTTTATATTTTTGTTTTTCATAAACTCTTGGGTACTCAAATTTATATGAGTAGCCAAGTGATAGGTCTCGGACTTGATTTCTGGAGTAGCTTGGAGCAGGAGTTTCCAGACGTATGTAGCTATCTATCTAGTGCCGCTGTGTTAGTTGATGTGTACTGTATCTCTGATGTATATTGTGATAGATGTATGTATGGTTGTCATATGTATTGATATTATATAACTCTAATATATGTAAAAACTATGTAATATTTATGTGATATATTATATTTTGTTCCGTTCCGCTGTGAGATTCTGATGTTGTTGTTCTTTTCTTTTCTTTCTCTTTTATTTCTATCCCTTTCTTTCTTAATGATGATGCGTCTTTCTGGTAGTAGAAGGGCGGTTCGTCACAGCATCATTTATGGCATTTTTATGGTAGATCATTTAAGTCACATTTATATTAGTTTAACATGGGAGATAGACTCGCAGGACCCAACTAGGTAAGAGATGCTAGTGAAAAGATATATATGATCTGTGCCATGATGAAAATCATGCTATAAACGTATAATAGCTCGTCAAAAAGAGGCCCAAGGAACTAAGTGATCATGTGATTGTAAAATTTTTACCGATGCAAGGCGTATGGGATGGTTGGGAAACTGACTCCTAGATATGTTGGTACATTTTCATTGACAGAGAGGATCAGTAAACTTGCATATTGAGTCATGTTATTATACGTGCGCATAATTTTTTCTGTAATTTTCATTTAAGGAAAGGTGTGCACAACACTAGTATGGTAGTGGAACCGAAGGTGATTAAGGACTTATATGCAGAATTAGAATTGACTTTTGTTCGAGAACTGAAGGGGATAGTAGGTGGTGATACAAAGTAGTAAAAGGAACAAAGCTGTTAAACTTGTTCACATTCGGTAAGGCGACAGTTAAGATGATTGTACCAAGGAGGTAGAGGATAAGATTAGAAATATCTATCCTGGTTTGTTTTAGACATGTATTTTTAAGCAATGTGCTTTTTTTGTCTACTTCTGTGAACTAGTGGTGGCACTAGTGTATCTTGTATTATGTTATGATTATGTACTATTAGTTGCACTAATAAATTTTGTATGGTGATAAATCATTTCACATTAGTAAGAAACTAGTGTACTGCTTGTACTTGAATATCGATGACGATGGTCATTATTCGCCTCAACTAGTTTTCAAGGATGAAATTCTTATAAAGAGAGAGACCATAGTACCCTATATTTCAAAGAGACATAATATGGAATTAATTAATAATAAGATTGATTAAATAATACTTGAAGGATAACTAAAGTATAATTTTGGCCATAAAAGAATAAGATGGATGAAGGAAATTATATTATGAGGTTTTATGGTATTAATAACATTAGGCAAGGATGAGATTTTATCCTAAGCCCAAAATGTTAATCCTTAAACCCCCCCTCCAAACATGTTATTTTAATCTAACCCTTAAATCCCTTAAACATGTTATTCTAGTCAATCTCCTTTATTTGCAAAAACTAGTGTAAAAACAGAACCTTTGGCCACATTATAAGGAGAGAAAAAAGGACAACTAAACAAGTGGGATTCAAGCTTTAATTTCTAGAAGGAGAAGGTATTCTAATCAGACTTTTGATCTAAGAAAATAATTCTAACTCTGTTTCATTTCCAAACTTGTTTAAATTTGTATTTCATATGTTTTTGATGTCTTGATGATAGTAGATCTATCCTCTACAAGTTTGGTGGTTAAATGACATAGTTTATGAATGTTTAGGAGTAAACCATGAATTGAATATCTCCGAATGGATTAAAATTTTATATACAATGTTTATAATATTAACTAGAGATGGATTTCAAATTTCATAATTTCGTATGAGATAATAATTTATTATGAATTCTTAAGATGGAAACGGGTTGTTTTGGATATAGATTAATATAAAAATTTAATATTTTGATATGAAATTTTGCATAAGGTGAATGAAAATATTTTGATTTTCGATGAACTATTTAAAATTTTCCATGAATTTTCAAATTGATATGAATCAATTGCAAGGCAAAAAATATAAAGAATTAATGAAATACTTAAGGACATGGAATAATTAAGGAATGATTAATTCGATAAATCACGATTGATTGATGATAGCCATGCTACAGTATAAAAGTAATGAGAAATTGAATGGAATGTGTAAAATTTTAGTCAAAAAGGTAAATACTTTATTAAGAAAAATATAAGCTTTCTATTCAATAAAAGTTTTGCCATATCTATATCCTGCATATCATAATCTTGAATTCTTGATTTCTACTTGTGGAATTTTAGAACCTTGGTAGTTTAGACATTCAATAGTTTGATGGTTAGACAAGTGATAGCGTAATCTTAGAAGCTCGATGCTAGAAGCCCGATAGCTAGACATGTGATAGCTTTTTCTTAAAAGCTTGATAGCTTAGACATTTGGTAACTAGAAGCTCAATAATTAGATATGTGATAGCTTTACTACAAAAGCACGATAGCTTAGACATTTGATAGTTAGAAGCTTGATAATTAGAAATGAAATAGCTCAGTCTTAGAGGCTTGATAGCTTATATATGTTATAGCTAGACATGCGATAGCTTAATCTTAAAAGCTCGATAGCTTAGACATGTGGTAACTTTACTTTAGAAGGTTGATAGCTAGACATGTAATAGCAAAAGTATATTTGGGAAGCAATTCCATAATATATAGTGGATTTTTATTGTATAATTTGAGAGCGCAAAGAAATAAAATTTATAAAAATAAGTTTAACAAAATAAATTTGCCGTGAAATTTAAAAGATAGAGTCTTGGATGAGTAAATAGAATTGACAGAATTATATCATTTTTATTAGCGATGGTGTAAGGCTTGTTGGAATTGGGTTTGCACACAGCAAGTTAAATAGGTGAATTTTAAAAAAAAAATACCATTTTGACTTTATTGTGCTTGTGGAGTCTAAATTAATTTAATCTACTCTAAATAAATTTTAAATAAAATTATTATTTTATTTAATAGATTAATATAAAGGTTTTATTTATTTATATAGGTGATATAATGTGTACATGTGTATCAAATACATATATATGTGTGTGTATGTGCACATGCAACATATACTGTGTACATGGTTTGACATGCCTGTATATAAGCGTTGCGATTTACACTGCAACGAACATGTTAACCATTTTATATACATGTTTATTGTCTACTATTATTATAAAATTAATATAATCCAAAGTAATCTTGCATATATACATTTAATTTATACAAAAAAAATACTAAAATGATGTATAAATACCTGCACTATATATAACACCCATTCAAAATATACCATTAAGGATTCGCTTAAGAAATATTCAAACTTTACGATCATTTCTAAATTCAAACTATTATCTTATTTTAAATTTCAAATTAAATAATTATATATTTTAAATATTAACATATAGATATGATATAAAATATAATAAAATTCTTATTTTAAATGAATATAACATATTCATATGTATTTTTAAATTTTATAAAAACTATTTATAAATAGAAAATTATATATATTTTTAATATAAGGTAAAATTTCAAAATTTTATTTTGGCCTAAAAGATTTTTTTCTAAATCCAATTATTTTTTAAAAATTCAATGGGTTTTTAAAAACTTTATTCTATAAAATTACATTTCCACGAGGAAATGTTATTGAAAATTAGATTCTTTTTTCAAAAGTTATTTATATCTTATATAAAAATATATATCCATAAATTTATTTATACAAATTAATATATATAATTAAAACTTGGATATATTAAAAATATTTTAAATAAGTGTGTGTATGCGTATATTATTTTCGGTTTTAATATGTGTATATATATATATAATTTCTTTCTAAAAACACATGTACATCAATTTATTAAAGAAATAATACATTTATTTATAAGGAATATAAAAACTTTAAATAAAGTTCAAAAGTTATTTTAAAATATTATAACTTTGAAAAAATGTCCTTTTGACATTATTGATGAAAATAAAAGATGTATAAAATTGTACATATAATATACACATGTGTGTGTGTGTATTTGACAACAAGCAGATATATAAATTCATGATATTGTAAATTATAATATACATATATACAATTATATAGATCCACAAATAAGTGAATAAATAAATAATCAGATGTTACCTAATTACTACCTTGATAAAGCACCTAGAACATTGATTCAAACTCCGTATATAGATTAGATCGAAATGCCTCTAGAATATGCAACATACTAGAATTAATCAGTGCACCTTAAACTAGATTTATTTGATTTAACTTGTTTGGAAATAAGAAGGAGGGATCCTTTAGTTTTCTGCTGGAATAAAATGGTGGAGGGGGCTTTAAAATATTAGTGCAAATGATGGGTTGATGTTTTTAAATAGGTAATGGAGACGATTGTAAAGTGGAGATCTAAATCTCCTAGTTCACCTTTTTCTTTTCCTAGTTGTGATGACCCGATATTTTTGCAGTATTATTCTAATAAATATTTAATTCAATCAAATGAAATGTAAACTGATCATTTTAAAATGAATATGACTTTTGTAATAATTGTCATTTATTTGTATAAATTTGTATTTTTGAAAAGGAAATTTGATTTTGGAAATTTAAAATAAATCTCTTAATAATAATGTTTAAAATAACACAATTCTATCTATATTAAATATAAATATAAAATATACTAATGCGAATATAAGTCATAAATCAAATAATTGAAGATTAAACTCTAAATAAAAATAAAACCGAGAAGTTATTCTAACAACAACTAATATGATTAAAAGAAAATGAATCTTATAAATATTGAACATAAGTATAACATAAAAATATGGTTATAAAAATAAGTGTATAGACTTACTCATTATGATTGTATTGTATGAGATGCCTTGAATTGATTTTCCTATCTGATCTGTGATATTTTGTTCTGTGGCTGTGTATAAATTATCCATTCATTTACATTGTTATATTATCTGTGAATGGGCGATAAGCTTTATAGCTATATCGCTTATCAACTATATTTCTATGTTTGATATGTGATAATTGAATGATGTTGCACTATTGTGTTAAATCCCTTGACCACACTTATACACACACAATATGGATTTCACGAGGAAATCGATTAAGTCACAGATTTTTGAAAATAGTTTTGTATTTGAATTTTTAAATTTAAATGTTTTGAAAATGGATTGGGTTTGAAGTGAAAAGCTTTTGAAATGGAATTTCAAAGATGGAAATTTATTTTGAATAACTGGATTAAGTGTTGGAATTTAAATACTTTAATTTAAATTTGAATTCAATATTCAAATTGAATTCTGTAATTTGAAACTAGGGATTAACGATATTATACTAGTCATTATGAGTCAAACCATTTTTAAAGTATTGTTCTTTTGGGAATTTGAATTTAACCCAAAGATTATAATTTGTATAAATGAAATAGAGTTTTTTCGAAATAAGACTGTTGTTTCTAAATGATAAAAAGCTTTCATTGGAGAAACGAATTTCAAATTATATAAAAGAGATTTCAAGTTTAAACTGAAATAGTTTACCAATTTATTGATGAATATTTGGAAATGAATTTTGAAAGTGAATGTTTGGGAACGGTTTGAAAGCTATAAGATAAATCTTTAATTTAAAGATTTTTAAACGAGTTAATCCAAATGAAATGAAAATTGTTTTGAAATCCGTAAATGGGATTTTGTGAAATAAATCTTTTTTTGTAATATAAAGATTTGAAATGGTAATTGGTTTAAACTATTTGAAGAAAAGTTTTGGGTTTTAAGTTGTGACTTAATTGAAATCCCAATATCCATATGTTTTTAAAATACTGCGCTCACTGTTCGGTTTAGCCGGGAGAGGACCTTTGTGTCATATATCCCATTCCGAATATGTGATATGTCGTTATGGATAGCATTTGAAGACCGGGGTTGAAGACCGGATATTTTTGAAAGCGAAAGGACAACTCGTCGAATATCTTTGCATCGACTGGTCCCCGGTATAGAGACTCCATATGTAATGGGAAGTCCGAACGTGATTAGTGAATATTCGGATTGCAAGGACTTCTTTGTAAGTGCCTTCGGTTCTGTTCGAGCCCGGAACAGACTTGTATGGATAGTATGTCTGACATTACAAATTGAGAAATAAAGCTAATTTCTTTTAAATATATTTCTGTTGGTGGCAGAGAATTTATTCTCTTAGCTTAACACCCTTCTCTGAGATGTACGAGCTCAGAGGTTATATAGTTGAAGGTTATCAGCAATATATTCCCAATTTAGTAATGTGACATGCTGAGTGTTGCTGTGAAATGATCATTGTGTTGATCATTTGTGATAGGATCATTTGTTTGATCGTTTATCTTTGTGATCATTTCTATGATCATTTGTTGACCCAAAGCACAGCTTTTGAGCGTGGCTTTGTGGACGAGACTTCGTCGAGCCTCACACCCCGAAATGGTCAAAACAGGAAAGATGCGGCAAGGTTATGAGGGGTAGCTCCCTTTAGGGTATGTGCATTTCCTTCTGGAAAAGGGTGGTATCATGGTATGGAGCCCAGATGCTTACTCATGTTGAAACACTTTATTTATGATTGTGTGATGTTGATTACGAGCGCTCGAATAAAGGTCCCAAAGGACCGGGGGATGGCATACTCGTGTCAGTTGTTACCTAGTTTGAAAGGTAACCCGGCCTTGTGTTGGCAGAGATCCGGTTAGGTTCTCGGGGACGTCCTTCCAGAGGCGTTCTCATGTGGCAATGGGAAGTTCCTTGGCCTGACCATTTGTTGGAAATCCAAAGAAACAATACGAGCCTTGTACGGTATTAGTTGTAGAACCTGCCATCTAATATGGTAGCTATAGTAAGAATAATATAATGGTACCTATGCTGGCTAAGATTTATATTCTATTTTCGAAATGTTTTCTGCACTTTGCACTTATAGTAATAATATCAAAGAAATTGCGTACGAAGCATCTTTGACTATCATAAGAAGAAATCTCCTCCAAGTCTGCGTTTGCATTGTGTGTGTGGCGGGAGGTCTTATGGTAGTCTTATTTTTAAAAGCATTGCGAATTGACTTTAAAAATATTCTTCTATTTTGATTTTGAATAAAAGATAAACTGTTTTTTTTTTGTTGCTCACACCAGTCCCACGACTGATCCGGAGTTTATTGTTTCTTTCCTAAACTCTGGGTGCTCATTATTTTCTACACTAGCAGTCTAGAGTTGGGTTTTTCAGATAGTCAGATGTGGTAGATTATCTGCAGTTAGTTCAGTCTTTGGATCACACCAGTCGTGCTTGTCTTGGTGCATCGTTATTGGGAGTTCGAGCTATTGCTGGATTGGTTCTTGGAAATGGAGTTGCAGTTATCGGAGTTCTCTTTTGAAGACTACCTTAGAGTTATATTGTTCCGCTGCTAAATGTCGTCTATTTTCTTTTCCGCTGCTATTTATTTTATGATATCTCTGATGTATATTGATATCTATTGGATCATTTGTTGTATCAGATATTGTATCAAAGCTGTATATCAATGTATTATTCTTTTATTCCGCTGTGTTGTTTACTTAATGTTGTTATAAGCTCCGGCGAATCGGATTTGAACGGTCGAATCTACGGCATTCAAGTACGATGTGAAGTATGGATGTCGATTTTCGAGCGGGCAAAATTCGTTTCGTTACATTTGGTATCAGAGCTGAGGGTTAAACTTTAGCTCAGGAGTGTAACACATTAAGTAACTCATTAGAGATAGGGTGAAGTATACCCTAGAATGAGTAATCCCTAAGATATCTGTTTGAACGCCTCAGTAAATTCTCTTTCTATCCGTTGATAGCGAGTATGAGTGCAAGAAGAGAACGAGATAGGGGACAGGGAAATACGACTATAATTAGTCAATGCTCTGTAACAACAGTGGAAACAATCTTTCTCTGTCAATCTCCTTTGATTCGTCTTTTCAATTCTTTTGATTTGCTTTGTGACAGCTACAAGAAGAAGTTTTGGTGTGGTGATGCCCTACGAATCGTTGCAGGAAAATTTTTACTTCGTATTTTCATCAGTTTCTTATCAGTTTTTGATTTAAACTTTAATGAATTTGAAATTTGAATGAATTGGAAATTTTGAATAAATTTGAAATTTGAAATCGAGTTAACTTGATCAATGAAATATGAAGCTAAATTTATATTGTATCGATAAATCGATTTCGTTTAAAACCAAATTTGAAATTTTATTGTAATTTCTTGTGAATATCAAAGTCCGAAGAGGGACAAATTGGTATATATTCTGAGATATTCCGACTTGAGTTTGGAAGTCATATCTTAAGCTTGAGGAATTATAGGAGATCGAATCTGTCTATCTCCGTGTTGTTTTCGTGCCTCCGAATTTCGAGGACGAAACTCTTTTAAGGGGGGAAGTTTGTAACGACCCTAGAATTTAATTTAATTTTAATTTATGACTTGTTTAATTTTTGAATTAAAATTGTAAAATTTATCGATTTAAGAGATGTGAGTTTCCCCGATTCAAATAGAAAATATATTAAGTCAAATTGATTTGAAAATTTGCATATATGTGTATATATGAGAATATATATATGTATATGTTGGATTTGAAAATATAATCTTAAATAAATGGGTCAAAGACTAATTATAATAATAACAATTAAAATATAAACTAGAAATACAAGACAATAAATGTCAAGTTAAACAAATAAATATATATATATATATATATTCCAGTGTACAATATGAAACAAGACTTAAGAAAATATATATGTTAGTACAAACAAATAAACTAAGTATGTTTTAGCTGGCAAAAGAAGGCAGCAAGTAATGCAGCCTGCAGGTTTGTAAAAGAAAAAGATAAAGTAAAGCAAAAGTATGTACACATAAAAAATATAAAACAAAAGAAAAAAAATAAGTTGAGTGTGTAGACACAAAGTACATCAATCATCATTAATGTTTTCATCTTAGCCACCATCATATAAACATACAAATAAAAAAAAATCATTAAGCTGTAAACTAAAAAAAAGAAAAAGAATATGTACAAACACAATTAAATATAAGAATCATCTCTACCGAGACAAGTAGGTATGGCTGAAGTAAACATAAGTAATGCAAGCCTTAACATATCACTTCATCCAAATACAAAGTATATATTTTTACACAAGTATAAAATCAAATCAAGCAAAGTAAGAAAATGTATAAGTATAAACTGTAAAACAGTACAAGTACCTTCATATTATAAAGCAAAGAATGTATAACCTATCCATACCTCTAGTACACCAAGCTAGATAGTATCAGCCGAGATTTTGTTGATAAAACAAAGAAAATAAAATAACATTCCCTGTACAAACATGATATCAACCAGTAAACTTGTTTTAATAAATATCAATCTTCACCTCAGTTTTGTTTATTCAAGCCAAGAAAAATATCATCAAAAAAAATCTGAAAAAAACAAAACTTCAACTTATACAAGCTCAAATTCAATTCAACAAGGAACAAAACCAGATCAAACAATCAAGTGAAGTTCCAGAGCAAACCTGGAAACAGAGATAAAATAATTGAATCAAAGGCAACAATTTAAATTAGATGAAGATCAAAACAGAAAAAAAAACAGTAAGCAAAATACAAGCTCCAGTTTGGAAGCTTGTCCTCTGTCTTCATCCCACATGTGAGTAACATCACCATTTTAAATTGTTAAGTATATAATTTGGTTGCCTGCTTATCTTTGAAGTATAATATGCTTGTGAATATATTTTAAAAATCTTTGTGTTTATATATGTGTACTGTTGTGTGCAATAGTTGATCTGAATTCTTCCCCTCTGATTTTAGTTCCCAGGCTCAACTACTAATCAAACTTTACATTCTCTTATTCAATCTTTATTAGTACTTAAGTTCGAACAAAATATGTTTGTATATCTTTGTTTTAAGTTTAAAAGTTTGTTTAAGGTAAGCTAATTTATTTTGGCTTCTGGAAAAAAAAATGAAACAACAGGGAAAAAACTTAAATAAGTAAAATTTTAATTTTTATGATTCCTAGATTCAGGTATATGAATCAAAAGTTAAAACTTAAACTTGATTTTCAAAAACAAAAATGAAAATTTTTAGTTGAGAAATAAAGAAGCAGTTTACAGACGAACAAAAATCACCTTTTTACAAAATTTTGTTGATTAAATGAATTATTGATGCTGAAATTTGTTATGGAGCTAGATTTTTGATTCAAGGATATAGGAAAAATGTTGGAAAATTTTTCTAATGCAAAATCTTGCAAGTCGAATCACATTTAGGGTTTAAGTTATGGTTTTGAAGAGGTCGCATATTTTGATTCGTTCTCGGTCTAGAAGTGATCGAGTTCAACGTGGTTTGGGATAATGGTGGAGGAAGGGTGGACGCATGCGTGGCCGGGGTTGCGCGAATTCCAGTGGTCAGAGCTGCGTGGACGAGGCATTGCCAGGTATGGGTATGGAGGAAGATGCAATTTCCAGGTTTTGGAATGGGAAGCTCGTTTTCGATTTCCGGTGGTTGGACGCATTTCGATGATCGAGATGAGATGTTGAGGCAAGTACTGATGGGTGGCGATCGGTGTTGATGATCAACGGTGGCTGGAACCACCGTGCATATGCACGGTGGTATATTTGTCTGATGATGTTAGTTTTTGGGAAGCAGAGGAGAGACTCGAATTTTACTCGAGTAATTCGAGTGTCTTACTCGAAGCAGGCTGTTGTTTTCTCGGGGAAGCTTCACGTGTTGCTCGAAGTAGATAAAGGGGGAGGCTCTGGTTGAAGTTGTTCAGGTTTTAAACCTGTAACAGTTTTTAACAGATTTAAATTTTAGTTTTTAAATTTAAAATCAAAGTCAAACCGAGTCTAAATAAAACTTTAAGTAAAATTCAAGTTAGATTTGTACAATTAGATTTTTATTTAAACTAATGAATTTTAATGGTTAATCAAACTTATAATTAAAAATGATTAACGTAGGTTAATTTTTTTTAGAAATGTAATCAGATAAATGTTAATAAATGTCATCAACTAGATTATCTTATAATTAATTAATTTAATAATAATCTTTGTAATAATTTAAATGAAATTACTTAATGGGAAGTAATTAAGGAATTAATTATTTATTGTAATTAATTGAGTAATTTGATTAATTTGAATTAATTTAGTTTAATCAATTTGGATTTAATCATTTGATATTTGGAAGTATAATTGCTTGGAGAAGTAATTGATGGATAATTATTGGAGGTAATTAATTGGATGATGTTTGTTAATGAAAGTAATTGGAGTATAATTACTTGAAATTAATCGAGAGGCAACTAAGGATTTTTAATTAAATATAAATTAATGTTTAAAAGTTGATTAATCAAGTGGTTGAGCAATAATTAATTCAAGAATAATGTGATAAATCAATTAAGGTAACAAATTTGAGATTTATTTATATAGTTAAAGGTTCGTTAACTAATGAAAGTGATTAAAGATAAATTAATTAGTCAAAAGGAGATTAATTAAAGATTAATTAATAAATATGATTAATTAAGTATAATTTAATTAATTAAGGTAATTGATCAATTAATTTATATTAAATGAATTTGTAATTAATAAATCAGGATTGGATAACTAATTCATAAGTAATAAATTTACTTGGAAATAAATTGAATTGATTAGGATTAAAAACGATTTAATTAATCCTACATATAAATGACTATTGAATACTTGATTTACTCATGAATGATTGTATTGTATGAGATGCCTTGAATTGATTTTCCTATCTGATCTGTGATATTTTGTTCTGTGACTGTGTATAAATTATCCATTCATTTACATTGTTATATTATCTGTGAATCTGTGAATGGGCGATAAGCTTTATAGTTATATCGCTTATCAACTATATTTCTGTGTTTGATCTGTGATAATTGAATGATGTTGCACTATTGTGTTAAACCCCTTGACCACACTTATACACACACAATATGGATTTCACGAGGAAATCGATTAAGTCACAGATTTTTGAAAATAGTTTTGTATTTGAATTTTTAAATTCAAATGTTTTGAAAATGGATTGGGTTTGAAGTGAAAAGCTTTTGAAATGGAATTTCAAAGATGGAAATTTATTTTGAATAACTGGATTAAGTGTTGGAATTTAAATACTTTAATTTAAATTTGAATTCAATATTCAAATTGAATTCTGTAATTTGAAACTAGGGATTAACGATATTATACTAGTCATTATGAGTCAAACCATTTTTAAAGTATTGTTCTTTTGGGAATTTGAATTTAACCCAAAGATTATAATTTGTATAAATGAAATAGAGTTTTTTCGAAATAAGACTATTGTTTCTAAATGATAAAAAGCTTTCATTGGAGAAACGAATTTCAAATTATATAAAAGAGATTTCAAGTTTAAACTAAAATAGTTTACCAATTTATTGATGAATATTTGGAAATGAATTTTGAAAGTGAACGTTTGGGAACGGTTTGAAAGCTATAAGATAAATCTTTAATTTAAAGATTTTTAAACGAGTTAATCCAAATGAAATGAAAATTGTTTTGAAATCCGTAAATGGGATTTTGTGAAATAAATCTTTTTTTGTAATATAAAGATTTAAAATGGTAATTGGTTTAAACCATTTGAAGAAAAGTTTTGGGTTTTAAGTTGTGACTTAATTGAAATCCCAATATCCATATGTTTTTAAAATACTGCGCTCACTGTTCGGTTTAGCCAGGAGAGGACCTTTGTGTCATATATCCCATTCCGAATATGTGATATGTCGTTATGGATAGCATTTGAAGTCCGGTGTTGAAGACCGGATATTTTTGAAAGCGAAAGGACAACTCGTCGAATGTCTTTGCATCGACTGGTCCCCGGTATAGAGACTCCATATGTGATGGGAAGTCCGAACGTGATTAGTGAATATCCGAATTGCAAGGACTTCTTTGTAAGTGCCTTCGGTTCTGTTCGAGCCCGGAACAGACTTGTATGGATAGTATGTCTGACATTATAAATTGAGAAATAAAGCTGATTTCTTTCAAATATATTTCTGTTGGTGGCAGAGAATTTATTCTCTTAGCTTAACACCCTTCTCTGAGACGTACGAGCTTAGAGGTTATATAGTTGAAGGTTATCAGCAATATATTCCCAATTTGGTAATGTGACATGCTGAGTGTTGCTGTGAAATGATCATTGTGTTGATCATTTGTGATAGTTTGATCGTTTATCTTTGTGATCATTTCTATGATCATTTGTTGACCCAAAGCACAGCTTTTGAGCGTGGCTTTGTGGACGAGACTTCGACGAGCCTAACACCCCGAAATGGTCAAAACAGGAAAGATGGGCAAGGTTATGAGGGGTAGCTCCCTTTAGGGTATGTGCATTTCCTTCTGGAAAAGGGTGGTATCATGGTATGGAGCCCAGATGCTTACTCATGTTGAAACACTTTATTTATGATTGTGTGATGTGGATTACGAGCGCTCGGATAAAGGTCCCAAAGGACCGGGGGATGGCATACTCGTGTCAGTTGTTACCTAGTTTGAAAGGTAACTCGGCCTTGTGTTGGCAAAGATCCAGTTAGGTTCTCGGGGACGTCCTTCCAGAGGCGTTCTCATGTGGCAATGGGAAGTTCCTTGGCCTGACCATTTGTTGGAAATCCAAAGAAACAATACGAGCCTTGTATGGTATTAGTTGTAGAACCTGCCATCTAATATGGTAGCTATAGTAAGCATAATATAATGGTACCTATGCTGGCTAAGATTTATATTCTATTTTCGAAATGTTTTCTGCACTTTGCACTTATAGTAATAATATCAAAGAAATTGCGTACGAAGCATCTTTGACTATCATAAGAAGAAATCTCCTCCAAGTCTGCGTTTGCATTGTGAGTGTGGCGGGAGGTCTTATGGTAGTCTCATTTTTAAAAGCATTGCGAATTGACTTTAAAAATATTCTTCTATTTTGATTTTGAAAAAAAGATAAACTGTTTTTTTTGTTGCTCACACCAGTCCCACGACTGATCCGGAGTTTATTGTTTCTTTCCTAAACTCTGGGTGCTCATTATTTTCTACACGAGCAGTCTAGAATTGGGTTTTTCAGATAGTCAGATGTAGTAGATTATCTGGAGTTAGTTCAGTCTTTGGATCACACCAGTCTTGCTTGTCTTGGTGCATCGTTATTAGGAGTTCGAGCTATTGCTGGATTGGTTCTTGGAAATGGAGTTGCAGTTCTCGGAGTTCTCTTTTAAAGACTACCTTAGAGTTTTATTGTTCCGCTGCTAAATGTCGTCTATTTTCTTTTCCACTGCTATTTATTGTATCATATCTCTGATGTATATTGATATCTATTGGATCATCTATTGTATCAAATATTGTATCAAAGCTGTATATCAATGTATTATTCTTTTATTCCGCTGTGTTGTTTACTTAATGTTGTTATAAGCTCCGGCGAATCGGATTTGAACGGTCGAATCTACGGCATTCAAGTACGATGTAAAGTATGGATGTCGATTTTCGAGCGGGCAAAATTCGTTTCGTTACAATTGAATTTGAATCTGATCTTTGCTTTAATTTAAACTTGATTTTTGATCTTCTTTGTTTCTAGTTGAATTGAATCTGCACTTGATTCGATAGCTTCAGGTTTGAAGATTTGAAAACTATTGTTTTGATTTTCTCTTTAGTTTTATTTTCTTTTGTTTTTTGGAAGATGAGAGGAAGAGCATTGAGAAAGTATGCATTAGCCTGATTTTACTCTAAACACTATATTATATATATAATTAAATTATAAAGAAAAATAAGCCACTTGTTAATTGCAAATTATACAAAGCTTACACTTGTTTATGTATGTTATAATTGTTTTACAAACGTCATATGCTTATATTTTTATGTTTAAACCCTTATTTTATAAATTACTTATATTTTTATAAATTTATGTATTACGTTTTTAAATGTATATATATATACACATAAATATACTTATCTCATGTTAAATTTAAAAAGAAAGAACATCAATCTCTTTATTAAATCTTATTTAAAATTAAACTTAAGTTATTATACTTAAATGGATAACTATAAATAAATACTAGTGTTAAAAATGTTTAATTTAACTTTAATTAACTTTTAGAAAATTATTATATTGAATTCAAATTGACGCTTCAAAATGACAATATATATATATATATATATATATATATATATATTAGTTTCTTAAATCCAATTTATTTATAAGATATTTATTTTTCAATTTCAAATCCAAAATTGTATTTACAATCTATACAAATATATACATATAAAAAAACACATATCCTATTTATTTTTGGAAATATATAAATTAATTCACAAATTTATTCCAAAAATTGTATTAATTATCAAATTAAATTTGGCCTAAAAAGAGGATCGTTACATTATTTTTTACCTATTTTAAACTAATTAATCCATTTTAATCTGTTTTAAATCTATTTAAACTATCTTAAATTAATTTAAACTATTTTAAATCTATTTAAACTATTTTAATCTATTTTAAAACTATTTTAAAGTATTTTAACTGTTTTAAACTATTTAAACTATTTTAAACTATTTATGACTATCTAAACTATATTTCTAAATTTCTGACGGTGCAAGGTTGAATTTCTTATTCTTCCTTGATTTAAAAGCGAGTATGGTTAAATGATGTTATAACCTAAGTTGGGATTTGAAATGATATTTTCTTGTGAATTGACATATTTAAGTAAATACGATGATTTTAAAATGAGGGTTTAACCTATTTTGAAAATATGATTTCGAAAGTGAATATGATTTCGAAAGTTATATGATTTTTGAGAATACGATATTTTGATATTAATATGAAATGGTTTTGGAAATGTAAAAGAACCATCCAGTGTGTAAAAAGAATTTGGTTGTTAAAGAGACCGGGATCGAATATTGTCATACTCTCTGCCAATACCGAAAACTACTTTAACAACTGTGCATGTAGTGAAGATTCCAGAATGAAGTAGGATGGTTTGGCGAATGATTTTGTATGAGGTCTCAACTAGCCCTGATCCCCACGAGTCAGCTTGATATGGCTAAAACAGGAGCCATGCCGGACCAAGTGAGGTCCCACCTCCGATCGGACACATTTCTTCGATACCATATTACTTTGTAATCGATTTGGTGGTCACCCCTCGATTTGATTTTGGGAGTGTGTTCCGAGGTGAGTGGTAGTAGCTGGTATGCATTACCACCAGTCCAGATCCGCAAAACGGTAGTATCCTACCCTTGGCATTGCTAGCATGCCTTGTCACATGCCTTATCACGCCTTCTATGAGTTTGGTTTGCACCGTACCTATTTAGTGCCCTTTGATAGCCCTCCAGTTTACGGAGGAATTACGGTAGTGTATAGACTGTGGGAATATATAAAATGTGTTAAGAGGGATATGGCTAATGCCTTAACGCTATTTTATTACTTTACTTTACTGATAGACATATTATAATAATAGCATTAATAATAGCGTATATTACTAAATAGTAGATAGTATAACAGATCCTTAGAAGATGGAATCCCAAACATCTCTTAAGTTATTGCACACATATTGGACACTGGATAGAAGATGTAAAATCCCGTAAACATCTTTGAGCCCGTTACACTCATATTTATTTACTGTTGATTTAACTTACATAAGATCTTTTAATTCTGACTCGAATGTTTTGTCTTTTCATTACGCTCGGGTCAGTCTGAGCCTTTCAGTGTATTGCAGACCATTTATCTCTAGAGGACAAAAACTAATATTTATATGCTATTTATTATATTTATACTACTACATCATATTGTTTCGCTGCATTATTTATTTATTCTTGTTGTATGTACTCTAATTCTGTTTTGTAAAGGTGTAATCAAATGGTATTTGTAACACGGCTTCATGAACTGTATTTGATTATTATATTTGTCATTCCACTGTGAGATTCTATGTTTGTTTTATTTCTTTCTCTTCTTTTTCTTATTTACCTCATAACAATCCTCCCTATTTAATGGTTTGAGTCTGACATGCGTGGTTTATTGTCGATTTAAACCGTCCAAAAGGTGGGTCGTTACAATATATTTTTAACAGAAATCATGTAAAATGAAATACAATAGGTGGACTGATGTAAAATGCCGTGAAAGTAGTTTTAATAGTTATAATTTAAGTGAAATAAACCTATATTCATGCTACATTATATCGGCTTTACATCATTTCATTGGCATGTAGCATCCTAAAAATAGAATAAGTAGCAAATAAAAATTTTAAGCATCAATTCTAACATAGAGACAAACTAAAATTTACTAATTTTCCTAAAGTCATATCAAGCCATCTGAATTAAGCTACATCTCCTACCACTGGAGTCAATTAAGTGGGTTTGAAGATGATGGCAAATCAAAAGACGGAGCATTATCATTCAAGTCAGTAGCTTTATCATTTAAGTCTGTAAGTGATAAAAAACGAAAAACAAAATTAAACATGAATTCATTATTCAGCTGTGCAATGCTTCCCTTCAAAGTTAAAAAAAATGGAATACAACTTAACTTATACATGATTTAAAAAAAATAAACATGATTTGCTTGCTGAAAATCATTGTGAGAATAAAACGAAAATAGAAACATGAAACATGATTTTGGTTGCTTAACTAAAACATAATATATTGATAAACTAACATGATATACAATTAAAAAATATCTTTTTGTTGGAAGTAGAAATGAAACTAAAAATACAATAGAGTTAAACATGATTTTAAACAAATATCTATTTTCTAAAACTAGGACACTGTTTAATTTTACATGAAGTTGAATTGTATAGAGGAATAAAATGTAACCATGTCATAGTAAAATAAAATTGTATCTTATAATTTATTCATGAAGTTGAAACCATATTATATAATATAAGTTGTGTGCAAACTGAAACTGAAAGTGTAATCTAACCATGTTAATCTATAATATAACCATATCATTAATATGGTTAACATTATATACAAATTGAAACCATATAATATACAAGTTATTTGCAAACTGAAATTGTATCCTTTAAAAATTATTTAAACTAAAAACAAATCTTTTAAACTATGTTAAACTGAAACTGTCATAAAGGTGAACTAAAAAGTAAAAATATTTGCTTACTTGTTTCAAATTGTTCATGTTCTTTATAGAAAGAAGCACATCTTCGGTCATCTCCTTTTAGAAACTAAGTTCGTCTCCCCTAAGCCAATAATTTGTACATAGCAACGCCTCAACGATTTTTTGAGTTAATGAAGCTCTAAAAGTATTAACAATTTACCTTCCCAAACTAAAAGCATTCTCATTAGCTACCATTGAACTTGGAATTGAAAATAAATCTTTGGTAATTGATGAAAGAATAGGACACCATGCTTGATTCACCTTCAACCAACTCAAAAGATCAAAAGATTCACCATCAAGTTTTTCACAAGGATCCGAAAAGTATTTATCCACTTCATTGTTAATTTCTCTAACTTCCATTTATTCTCTCTTTCTCTTGAGACGCATCTCAACATGATGAAGTCCACTTGATTGAGAACTCATATTTACATGGTCCTTAGTGGTAGTTTCCTTTGTGATAGATAATCGTTCTTGTTCATTAACCCCCTTATATTCATTATATAACTTTAAAACACATTCTTTAATGTTTTTGACTACACGATTATCCTTTCCCATATATTCAACGGAAATTTGTAGTAATTCGAGTTTATATCATGGATTGAGAATATGAGCTACATATACCATCTTATTTACACTTTAAAAAAAATTCCAAAATTTATCCCACTCGACTTTCATGGATTTCCCAACATTTTGCAAAATCGATTTACTATCATCATTAATTTTCATTTCAATATAAACTAGTGCGTGGCCCGTGCTACGCACACGGGCAGTGCTGGTATTGACATGTAGTCCAATTGTATGTTGAAGAAGTATGTAGAGGTTAGGTGCAGTGCTGGTTCTTAACCGCTTCAGTTTTATGTTCAGTCGTGAGGTTGTTGGAAATTGTTGTGAGAAAATAAAATAGGGTTAAAAATTTGCAGTAGGGACATAACCAAATTGTTGAATAGTGTATGTGTAGGTATTCATTTTCAGGAAGGCAGTATTGTATTGAAAAAGGGAAATCCTTATTTAGGAAAATCAATCAGTCTTCTTTGAATTCAATTTGTTTAGTGTAAATCTTTTTATGTGTAGTTGTTAAGTGGTTAAGCTGTAAATTGTTATGGCCCGTTCGGTTGGTAACTATAAACTATGAGTTTATAGTTTGTATTTTGTTGGGAAAGAGTGGTTGTGGAGTAAGGGACGCGTAAGCTGTTCAGTAGAAATTTTGTTAGTGCTCAAATAGTGGGGATTAATAAGATTATGGTTTTAAAAACTCCTTATTCGTCCTCTCTATCTCCCCTTTATTTCCACTGTGTCGCTTTGTTATACCATGTTGTATGATTGTAAAATTGTTGTTGGAAAAGTGAAACAATATGTACAAATAATTTGGGTCGTTAATTGTTTAGTTTTTGGGTTTGGAAAAAATATATTAGTGGTTAGTTTTTGGAAATTAAAATGGTTGGTAAATACGGGTGGTCGTGGAATTCATAATTTGTGTCATTTTGTGTGCCTTTATTGAACGTTCTTCCATTATTTGTCCCTGCCATTTAGGGATAGGCATTTGGTCAGTTCAGTTGGTCCGATGATGAAAATTGTTAAACCAAACCAAAACCAGTAAAAATGAAAAGAAGATCAATTGGTTTGATTCTTTATCCAATTTAACCAAACTAAAAATAATAATTCATATTTTATGTTTAGAATATTCATTGTACTTTAAAATAAAACTCAAATACATGACTAAAGTATTCATATTTAGTATTCTTAAGCCTTTTAGTACCATTTTTTACACATATATAATAAATAGATATATTTTGATCACTGGACTAATCTAAAAAAATTATTACAATATTAACAATTTTGACAATACAATAAAAGTTCGGTTAATTTGGTTAAACCGATATCCGAATTGGTTATTTTTGGGATCGATTAGAAATCAATCTAGTTATAAAATCGGACCAATTCATCCAAAATAAACTGGTTTTATTGATTTGTTTGATTTAACCAAAGACAACTCACCCCTACTGCCTATGGTTGTGTTATTAGCAACGTGCAAGGACTAAAATTCTATTTATTATTTTTGCACCGTTGCTTCAATATTCTTTGTAACAGGATGATCAAATTTGCTGGACAACTGGATCACTAATTCCTACATAATTTTCACTCCAATGTAAAGTAAGTGTGTCTAAAATTGCAAAACGTTTGTATATTTCTATGAAGCTCATTCAATGCCCACAGACAATTGGAATTACCCATTCTATAGAATATTCACAATACAGAATATTAAAAAATTAATTCTACAAAAACGCTCATAAATGGAAGGCTGTTTATGTATTTCATTCTAAGCTAATAAAACACTTTTATACCAGATAAGGAAGTATGTATAAATCATAATATAAACCCGACAAAGCATAGAAACAATATTTTAATTGTGTTGAAATTTCATTATCAAGTGCATCTATACCTAGAGAATAAAAAACTTAAACATGATACAGTTAAAAAAAGTTAAATGCAAATTATTATGCGATTTGATATTAAACACCGTCTCTTTCCACCATTCATTTATTTTTGTTGCTAATACCAAGGTACATCATTATGGTAAGAGTTTACACCAAAATCAACAATATAAACCAATGATTTCTCCAGCAACCAACCTTCTACATGGATGGCCATCAAGAAGCACTATCTTCAAAGCCTTCATCAACATATATCTTATCAGTGATCTGATCTCTACAACAACAGGTTTCAAGTTAGTGATTTTTTGTTCATTTTGCTTTAGATGGTCAATAATTCCACTTGAAATTATTCTAAACAAAACCATTGTGAAAAAGATAGCTAGTGACATCGAAGAAGTGTAAGTAAATGAGTTATAACATGTTAAGATTAACGCATAACACTCACTGGCAAGTGAGAAGCTAAATGTAGGACACATGGCCCTACCTCAAATTTTCATTTTCTTTTATTAAAGTGTGAGTTTATACTGTTGATTAATTTTATACTATTGATTTCATAATAGAACAATCCACATTTCGTGTTTGGGTGATCACATGTGGTCCATTACAATAGAACCTCCCCTCTCTCCTATACTACTGATGTATACTCGAACATTGTTTGCACTTAAAAAATTCATTTGTTTATTATTATTTTCTTTTAGACGTGAATATAGTCTACTGTGGGAGGTTTCGCATATGAGTTCAAATAGTCCTGGAATAATTTAATCTTCACAGTACATAAATACCAACCTTATGTTGCCTCTGAAGTTAATGATTCCGGTTAACTCTTACAATTGACTCCATGCCTTTTCAATTTCTTTGACAGTGTATTATCTAGATCAAATCCAACTACCTTTACACCATTAAAACCAAACTAATGTGACCACCATGTACTCCCCACTCTTAAATTGTTTCCATGACCAACTCATGGAAGATTTTATAGTCTCCACATGTATGTCAATATCCATTAATTTTAAACATGTCTGCTTTTGCAAGTAAAGCAGAGCAAGTGTTCTTGGGATCATCCACATGCATCAACATGAAAAGACCAATTATAATCCCTAATAAAAAATATATGACACATAACAGTGATTATTCATAGACCCTGAACAAAGAGAAACTGATATAAGCACAGATTCCAACAATATTCATTTTAACCAACAGATAAATACCACCAGGTTTCACAAATTTTCATCATGTGATGAAGTGAGTCAAGTCCATTTTTAAAGTGTGATATAATAATAATCCACATCTTTTAAACAGTAGCATATTTTTGAGTTGCTGCACAATCAGTACATATGATTAGAAAGAAAATTCTTTATATAGGATTATGCACACTTTTGAATTCCTAAAGTGGTACCATATTTATGAAAAATAAAACCCTATTAGCAAGTAAAAAAGTACTCACATCTAAGCTGGCAAGAACAATCCACCAACCAAATTGTCTAATTCTGAAGCACATATGTCGCTACAAAAAAACATATTTGTTTATTAAAAAAGAAAGAGTAAAACACATTAATGTGCTTTTCTGAAGTACGTCTTAATCTTAACTCTTGGCATTGTAAAATTAATATGGACAAAGCTTTCGCCTAATAAATAAATTGCTAACTGTACAACCATGATGAAACAAAATTGCTACACAAGGACTTAGGAGTAGAAATTGATTAACATGCATTAGCTATATCATTTTTTCAAATAATAAATTTATTCACCATGCTATATACAACTTCAATCGCTTATGTTATCGCAGACATTAATTCAAAGTCTAAGCATTAATATATTCTATATATTGTAGCTCTCATCAACATGCATAAATCAAAATTTTAGAAAAACAAAGAGTAAATGTTTTAACTATAGTGATATTTGTTATAAATGTTTCATTTCAAGTTGAGATTTTACGACTCAAGCACAGACGAAAAATTATAACAAATATCAGTAGAGGTGATAGTGATTTACTGCTTCATTAATAATTTTATAATATTATTTCTTAATATTCTTAATATAAGCTAAGAACAAAAAAAGTATAGTGTTACTTATTATACATGTAGCATTTTGTAAGTGTACTTAGATAAATATCTATTGCATCCATTAAACCAAAGTATACATGTACTTAATTATTATAATGATTCGATTGGGTACTTTAAAGAGTATGTTTTGGCTATAATCGTTTCCTTCTTATAATTTGGCATAATAAACTATAGTTGTAAATTTAAAAAAATATCATAATGGACCTAAATGAAATACAACATGCTACTCACCATTACATGGATGTGAATATTTGAGACTGCGATTCGGTAGAAAAAGTTCAAACTTCAAACATGAACGCAACTTTGAAACTAAATAATCTGACATCTTAAATAAATGACATTTTTTCATAGTAAAATTACAATCTTAGCATGATATCGATTGAAAATATACAGTAATACATAAATAAGTTGTTTATAATTCTATACAGATAACTTTCAGTTTAAATATTAGCATTAGATTAAGATGAGTCACAGGTTTTTTCTTCTTCTAGATTTTCCCGCATTATTCATGTTATAGATAGATGAGCTTCCCTTAAGCTTTAAGTCACATGTTTAGTAATTTTAGAACTTGCAGTTTTATTTCAGATTAGTAACCGACTCTTTTTCATATTGAGGATATACAATTCCTAACACCCATGCAATTGTTAATGGAAATAAGTCAATGGTAAAGTCACTTGACTGGCAAACAGAATATAGCCTACATGTATCCTTATCCATTATGTTAATGACACGAATATAAAATTAGATTAAAACTTCTATAAACATGATTATTTATCAAGTAAGGGATTTAGCATATGCAAACATCATAGAATGTTACTGAAATTCATCTCTATCTTCTTTCATTTACTATTGTCAGCACCAGACTCACTTGTATGAATCCCAGTTCACCAAGTAATATGTAGTTCTTACTATTAATCATCTACCGATCTACTGCGATAGAAATAGCATTCACTGAAATTGGAAAAATAATAGTTCATAAATTAAAGAGTAAGTAGTACTATGTAGTATGCACAATAATTTACAGCTTAAACAAACCATGTCCTATGAATATCGAAAGCAATATATGTAAATTTAAGGTTGCGTTGATGAAAGGTTCAATTTCTCCATCCAATACCAAAGTATAGTTCGATAATACTATATACATTCAAGAGAAGTTTAATAATCTACATCTTCTTTCAATTTATTATCACTTGCAAAAGATTCTCTTCCATGAAATTTTCTAATATTTATCATGTTTTGACTATGAATATATTTGTATATATTGCAAAGGATCAGTGGAAAGAGAATTTTGCACCAGTTTGGTATTTTTCAAACTAAAAGAGAAGCCAAATAAAAAATGATTTAAACCAGTTTGGGTTATTTTGGCTACATTGCACTAAACCGAATCATCGATTTGGACTTTGAAAAGGCAAAAAAATGTATTAAAGTAGTGGTAGTACATTTCAATATTTCCAAAATTTACAATTACTTTGGTCGACTTAAATATAGTTATTACCAAGGTGCAATATAAGATCGATTTCATAAACAGAAACCAACAAACGTGAATTTCATCACATCGGGTCAATAAATATAAATCAAATATGAACACAAAATTATGTGATTCTTACCTTTTTCTAAAATGTAATAGAATAAGCATATTTGTTATGACAGTGAGTAAAGATCAAGGTTTAATTTTTAGATTCAACAAATTACCTTGAAATCATACGACCGGATGAAAATTGAAAAGCAATATACCAATAAATGCTTCAGAATTTTACCGAGGTCGTACATTGCGTTTAGTAGTATTTCCCATTGGTGGTGAGTGGGTTACAGAGCAGTCACTATGAATAACTACTTCATCATCATTCTCTATTAAATCTCCATCTTTTGATTTATTCCTGTGATAACTAATTTTACGTTACGCGATGTGTAGATAAAGAAGGTGGGCTAAATGGATAAATAATACAGCAGAAGGAAAAAACGAAAATTCAGGAGTACCACATTTGAAACTCAATCGGTTTAAAACTGTCAACCAAGTCGTTTACATGCAGTTCATTCTAAAAAAGGCAACAAAACTATTCCAAAATCCTTTTATTCAGTAAATCAAGTTCAATCAAGTACACATTTGGAATAAATGAATAAATAAATATATAAATAAATAAGATAAAAACTTGTTCAAACTCGTTGTAATATAGGCCTTTGACCATTATTACTACTGACATGACAGTTGCTCTACGTTCAAAGATTTTGGGTTCAACTGCTATAAACATGTAGTAGCCTTGCATCTACAGCATATAGATTTGGAAATTTTATCAATATAGACCATTTTTGGCAGTATTAGCCAGAAAAACTCGACTGTATTTGGTCAGTTTAATCGACATAACCAGAACATTACCTATATTAGTAAATAGTTTGAAAACCGATTCAAAATTGAAGTAGATTTCAATTCGAAAGTGATCGAAAATGTTAAAACAGCAAATATGACTTCCTTTTTCTCTTAATACTTCTGTAGACAAACAAAGCATCATTTCTGGAAGAAGTAAGCCAACATGTGAAAGAAGTAAGAAGGCAAAACATTCGAAATTGCAGAAGAAAGCGCATTAACAACTGAATCAGACGAACTAACCATAGAATCAACATAGGAAGAAGATGGAGAATTCATGGTCAAAGCTTCGTTATCTTGCGATCGAGCCGAACTTCTTCTTGATTTAGTCAAAGCACTTAAAAGCGTTCGTCTTTGGACGCTTAAAGCAGAAAGCACCACAATAGGTGGCAAGTTAAGGACATGCTATGGGTTGTATCAGGATGGTGATTGGTTGTATGAGTGAAATTTATGTATTTGGGGTAGGAATTGGTCGATTTGGGGAGAAAGGTTAAGTTTTGTTTGGTACGATTTCAGGTTTTGGAAAGTGGATTTAAAAGAAGAAGAAAAGTTAGTGTACTAAAAGGTAGAAGATTAACCGCTCCATTCTTATTACCAGTCTTTTCGTGATTCGAACTGTCGACATTAGCAGTTAACTAACACGTGGTGATAATACAAAGGTGTGGTTTCTCTTTTCCATTATAAGTAATAGATAAGTAGGTCCGACGCAGCCACAAAGATTAAGGGAGACATGCAAGATTTAGTTGCACTTAATGATAAAGTGGCATCATAAAAATTTCATAGAAAGTGGAAAAGGCCTAAGACTTCTGCAAATCATCATCTTCGTGGTCCAACTTAATTTAACTCATCTTTATCTTGTTCATTGAAATGACTTACAAATGGAGCAATTTCGTCTGACATTCTATCAAACACCTTCTTGTATTTTCCAGAAAATTCAAATATTTTATAAGTTGAGTTTCATCTAGTTGGAACATGCATGGGTATGTTTGGCATTTGGTCCTTTTGGAACATAATAGCATAGACCTTAAATTATCTAACCTTCAGGGGATGAATGTATAAACTTAACACAATTCCTTATGCCCTCAATTGAGCTATATAGATCTTCAAACCATTCTTAATAATCAAGTTAGTTATGTGACACGCATACCTCATATGTAAGTATTCACTATTGAATAATAAAGTATTCATATCACTTAATCTTTTTTTCATATATTTGATAGCTCCATCATTAGTGGATGCATTTTTGACCATAATACTAAAGATTTTTTCAATTCCCCAACTTCTCAAACACAACACCCAACATCATCCTCTATCATCACATTTATGAGTCGTTATTTTTGTAAAATCAATCATTCTTTTATGCAACTTCCATTCACCATCGATGAAATGAGAAATGACAACCTTACAAATTATGTTTTTAACGGATAGTGATGTTCACTCTTCTTTCCCTTATTACTCTCATTATTATACCCTTCTCTGAAGTATACATTCTCTACACTAGACCCACAATTTTTTATCTAGTAGGTATGAAAAAATAAGTACAACACTCCTGTGGTAATTCTCTAAACCCCTTACCCTCGACCACCCTAAAATGCATTTTATCAATGAAAATATACCTAATTAACTTTTCTTCATGTTTTTTGATTAAAAGTATGTGCCACTATTGTCCCCCACCACCACTATCTAGTGAAAGAGTAGGCCGACCTTTTGCATCGACATTACGTCCATAAGTGGCACATTTTGGACATTGTTTTAACAAACGATTGGAAAGTCTCATTATTCCACACACCTTATTGTTTGCTTTCACTTCATTTTTCCATGTTCTACTAACGTCGACAAGATATTCTTTATCATTTGCGTATTTTGTTGGTTCTTTTTCAACATATTCCCACACCCAAAAAGTTTTTTTCTTACCTAAGTTAAATAAATAAATGTTTGATACTTTCATAGACACATTATGATTATATTATAGTATCATTGTTTTTAAATCCAAAAATCAAATCAGTTGTAAATTGTAATAATAAGAAGTGAAGATATTACAAATGAGCAAATAAATATTTCATAATAATTTTTTAAGTAGTGTTAAGTTTGTAGAAAAAAGTATGTATATTAATGCAACTTTTAGTTATTTTCATGTACACACAATGACACAAATGCTTAAGTGCTAAATTTATTATTGTTCATGAAGCAATATTTTAAACATTATTATTTTGATAAACATAAATTACCTGATATAGTAATGATGGTGTGAGATAATTTTTTAGTTTATAGGTACAGAAGCTGATGCATGTTCCTCCGCAGCCTCAAAATTTTCACCTATAGAATGACTTGACTATGTTGATGTCATTTTTTTAAATTACGGTAACCATAAAAAAAGTGACCACCTAACCTGTATATCAAAGCATAACGCAAAAAACACAACACAAAATGTTAGACAATGTAAAATCTTTTATAAAAAATCAAAGTTATATCCAATAAATTAATAGTTACAAGTTTATTATGATTGATATCCCTATCACAGTAACTAACTAACCAGTAACCTTAACTAAGATGATAATGATATAGCAGTAGTAGGGAAGTTAGCATCACTAAAGTCATATGATGAAAATTGTAAATCATGTAGCATGTTAGTAGAATATATTGTGTTTATTTTGCATATATGGTGTTACTGCAACACAACAAATATTATATATAGTGTTATTTTGCATATATGGTGTAAAATTCATTTAATAGAAATGCACAACAACAATTATAACGATATTCCTACAACACAGGTACAACAACTATCATAATTTAATAAAATGCATAGCATCCATTATATCATTATTTCTACAGCACAAGCACAACAACTATCACACATAATCTAGCACATATGGTGTTTATTTTGCAGGACAACAACTATGCCCGAAGCAATCAAAGATCGAGGGAGCTGACAGAAATTAGGATATTATCGAATAAAAAAATTGATTAAAATCAATAAAAAATTTATCAAAAGTTGTGAATTTGAGACAAGCTTTATTACTTTGGTAGGATATAGTGCTACTTGATTTTGGCCACAAACTGAAAAAACAATCAAAAATTAAAAATCAAGATAGAAGAAGAAAATAAATTACCACTTACTGAGTGTTGCAACTTCCTTCTTTTAATGCTTAATTAATCAGCTATTCTTTTATTTTATTTTAGTATTGGAAGGAGAAAGAGAAAAGGAAAGGAAGAATGATGTGATGGCTACGGTAGTCGGTAGATGAAGAAGAAATGAAAATATAAAAGATTAAAAAAAGAGTGGTTGCATTATGTTTTCATAGTAAGGTGAAAACCTAGGAAATCAACTAGCCGCAGATCCGTTTTACATAAAAAAGTAACAAGAAAAACCAATATGTTAGTAGTTTACAGATACCGACGGTTAAAAAAAATATTGATACTTTACACTCGCAATGGTAAGATGACCATCACCACACCAAAAGTATCGGTGTACCATTTTATTTTGTTATCGGAAGCCGGTTTATTGGTAACAGTAACGGTAAATTTATTGTTAACATAAAAATCCTAATGACAATTGAAGAAAATGTCATTTTTTTGCTTCGGTTCTTACATGACAACAGAAGAAAATGTAAGTTCATCATCAAATACTCATTTTCTATTTGCTTCGATTGTCACATGACAACCCAAGCAAAAGAACAGCTAAAGTAAAAAATAATAATAGGATGAATATGATTATGCACTTAAATAAGGCAAATAAGAAAATGATTGTGAAATAAGAAATGCAACTGTTATACAAAATTTAAGATAAAGTAGATAAAATGCATGATCCTCAGCGGCAAAATGACACACAGTACATGAAAAGGAGTCCATACTTGAAATTCAGATAAAACTAAATTTCAAACAAAAAATGAACTAAAAAATACATTGATACATTATACCTTCGACCACCATATCAAAAACTCGATCTTTAAAACTTAGAAACATATCTAATAACCCATCTCATGCATTATCATGCCACCTCTATGGTGCCAACTTCACACCTATATTTATTTTCAACATCGGAAATATCCCATTCCTGTTATACCTAAAGATAATAATTTTCAAACAAAATTGCAATTTTCTCCCTACAATAAAATTATGAATTAACAACTAGCAAAAAAATCGATTATTTACACAGATGGAGTAATAAAAGAAAAACTGAAGTATAAAAGCCTAAAAATAAAATAAAATGGGAAAAACTGAAATATACTCTCAGTGCATACTCGAAGTATCAATATTTGTGACCGAATCTATAGTACGTTGCTATATGTAGATCATTTAAACTAGGTGTATTGAAACAATGAAAAAGTGGGATCTGGGGAATTTGCAAGTCGAGAAAAGTTCCAACAAGCTATCCCCCCACACATTACAAGTAAAGTTACCACAACATAACATGCACAACTTACTCTTTTGGGCAACATACAAGCGCATTCACCCGTAGCACAATGTATAATGTGCCAAATATGCATTTTTATATGATGCTGAGAAGAATCTGCAATTGTTGCCAAAGCAATCAAGGCCCTATCTTGCAACATTTGCTATCTATTCTGAAAAAACAATCATTATTATGCTTCACCCATTGAACACATACTTATTTTGTGCCGAAAAGGTACTGCACATATCTTAATGGTAAGTTTATCAATCTCTTAGAACAGGTTATACATTAAGTTCTTAACAAATATTAACTATAAAAAAGGAAGTGATAATAATAAGCAATTCGAGTATGAACTTACAAATTGTGTGCATTTTCTAATAACACAATATATCCACAAAATACAAACACCAACGAAAGAAAAGCTGTTAGTAACACAACTATAGAAAACTAAAATTAAATTGTCCATAAAATGCATGTCAAAGATTTTGTTCCTATAAAATAATATGAAAATCTATAACCATAATTAGGGTATTATTAAAAATTTGGTTGAAGTTGGTATGTCTTTTTATCATTACTGATTTAAAAATTTCTCAACCAATTTATGGAAATCAGATGAAACTTTACAGTGAAATTGTGTAAAAACATAAAATAGGTTTAACCGTGACATCATGATACCATGAACTTGGGTATTTGTATTAGGAAATAAGTAAAGCATGTGAACTATCCATTGAAAGCAACTTGGTTAACAAATCTAAGCAGGGCCGCTATCCAACCGCATGTGAAGGATTGAAAGTTGCATCTTGATACATGTGACTGAAACTAAACATATTCAACATATAAACAAACAAACTATGTAAATAGTGTAATGCATCTCGTAACGACCTAGAATTTTTAACATTTCGAATTAGAATATTTAATTTATTTAAATATTCAGATTTGATTCGAATTTAATAAATGATAATAAAAACAATTTTTAATAAAAGAACTTGATTTTTAGTGACGTTTTTTAATTTTAATACAATTGATTTTTCCATAATTTTTACTTTAGACAATATTTAAATTGTCGTTTAACATAATTTTCGGCAAGCGATGTCATTTTTGTGATTTTACAAATGAGATAACCAGCGTATATTATTATTTTTTTGAGGCAGTATCGTATTTTTGTATGCAATCGTATTTTTGTTTTGTCATTTGTGGTTCGTATGCAAATAAAATTCTATGTAGCGATGTAACAGAAATTTTTAAATAACCATAACCTAACAAAGACTATTTGTTCACTCTCATCATTTTCGCTCCTCCTCCATTTACAGTAAACAAAATCAAATCCACTCCTTTAAAAATAAAAATCAAACAAAATACTCCACAAAAAATTACAAAACAAGGATTTTGAACTCGTGAGGCTAAGATCTACAATTCTATATATGTTTGGTGAAGCTTGGTTATGTTTAGGGGATGATCGACGGTAAAGGAAAAACTAGGGTTTCATTTAATTGTGGATCTGGGTTTCTTAAGGTGAGGTGAAGGGACAGTGATGTTTTGGTGGCGTACGGCTTCATCTGGGTGATTGCGACTTATCGCTTGGCTGAAGTTGAGTATCAAATTGGAATGTCGTAAAGGCTGTCAAGTTTTTGGTTGGGTTTTCGAGCTCATGTTGATAGGAGATGAAAGGAGCTGTCGGGGCATGGATTCATGGAGAGACATGAAAAAGAGGAAAGGAGACGCACGCGACCGTATTGTGCATATCAACTTGTATAGGCATTAGTAATTTGAAAAAAGAGGGAAGATGGATCAGGATTTAATAGGGTAATTAATTGAATAATTAGTACAATTAATTTTATTTAAAATCTTAAAAACTTATAAAATGTATAACTTTTCAATACGAGGTCCAATCGAGACGCGGTGACTTTCGAATTGCGCTCGTAGGACAATATCTAAGCTATAGAGCTGGAATTTCGGTGAGTTGTCTCATATCTAAATGAATACTATATGATATATAGTAGATAAAAACAATTTTTCTTGTGTTTGAATGATTTATTGGTTTGGTTTGGTTGAATTTCTTCTTTGAAAAGCGAATGACTTTTAAAATGAAATATAGGGAATTTCGTAGAGAAATTCGGATTTCT
This sequence comes from Allium cepa, assembly GCA_030765085.1. NCBI lineage: Eukaryota > Viridiplantae > Streptophyta > Magnoliopsida > Asparagales > Amaryllidaceae > Allium > Allium cepa. The sequence goes on from CM060942.1 coordinate 10,480,102, forward strand.
CATCGTTGTGAATTTAATTTTAGTTATATACCTATTGATTTTAATTTTAGTTATATACTTGTTCTATAAATAGTTGAATGTTAAAAGTTAGTAACTGGCCATATTAGATATGACTTCAATATATGTTAAATGTTGAACCTTTTTAGTGAAGTAGTTTGTAATAGTATTAGTTTACTGCTATAGTAGCTATTAGCCACGTTATAGTATTTTGGATTACTATTAATTGATGTTTGATTTTGAAATAGTTTTGACCGGGAAATGATTTTTAATTCTAAGTCTTTTGGGATTTCTATCATATTTTATTTAAAATGAATTTTGGAACTTCTCTGTTTTACTTCAACTTCTTTTATTATTCGTTTTTAATATATATATATATATATATATATATATATATATATATACGCACATATATGGAAATGTTTTAAAATTATTTTGGAAAGTATTTATATTTATAGAAAGTTATTATGGTTATTAAATTTTATTCTAAAAAGAGATAGAAGGGGTTATCTTTTATTTTAAAGTGATTTTGTTTTTAAAAGAAGGAAGAAATATTTTGGAATAAATATTTGTGAAACTTTTTATATAAGATGTTGTATAAAAGGATAGATTTATAAATGTTATGTTTTAAGTAAAGGATTAGTTTTATAAATAATATTCTATATATAAAAAGAATGGATTTATAAATAATATTTTAAAAGAGAAATGATATCATTTTGAGGAATTGGATAATAATTCATATTTGTGGATTTGTACTAATATATGAAATGATCATTTTATGGAAGTGTTTGGTCTTTGCGTTAAGTATGAAAAGAGTTTTATAAATCTATTTGAAGATTTATAAAAGAAGTTTATAATTGTGTTTTGAGATTTATAAAAGAAGTTTTATAAATAAAAAAAGGATATTTTATAAAAGGAGTTTTATAAATGATATTTTATTAAATGGGTTTGTAAATATAAAAGAATTTTGTAAATATAAATGAGTTTTATGAAGGGATTTATAAAGAGAATTTTTATAAATAGAATGAGACCTAATTTCTAAATGATTAATTTGAACTTCGGTGGTATGGAAAGTATCCTTTTATACCTAACACCAAATTTCGAGTTATGAAAACTGTAACGACCCGGAAAATTTTAACAATTTTAATTGATTCTATAACGTATTTAATTTAATATTTGTGAACTCTTATAATAATTGAATTTTTAAATAAAATGTTTATATATTTAGAATACGTATATTTAAATATAACAGATTTTTAATTTTCAATTTATTTTAACAAAGTTTATTTCATTGGGAAATTCTATTAAATTCAAGCTAAAAATTGCTGATAATAAATTTATTATCAAGCAATAGCCACTATCCTTTACTTTAGTAATTATTTCATCAGTTGCTAAATTTTAGCCGTTGCCATCATTTCAAAAATTAAGCGTATAATTTTGTATACGTTGTATTTATCTTTTTGAACGGTTGATATGTTAATTGCCTTTATAGCTTTAATATTTGTCAGCTAAATAAATGGGTGACCGTTACTGCCAATATTTAATTTGATACGTTTCCCGGTTGCCTTTTTCATTCACTTGATTGATTGATTTGTTGCCGTCTCTGTTATTTTCTCTCTGTCTTCATTGCTTTTTAAAGGTAAGAAACTGTTCCCTCAAAACATAAATATTTGATTGTAGCCAGCAGTAACTTGTTTTAATAACCTTTTCCTAAATCAAAGCTTTTGAGCGTTACAATTTCTTTTGATTGGATATATGTGTTTAGGAGAAAATATTGCAGGTGACCGTTACAATTGATTTCGGTGACTTTCTTTCTTCCCATACATCATTATATATTTGCTTTCCATTTTTCCTGAATTTATGTTTAGCAGTTTCGAAAATCAAACGTATACATTTGTATACGTCGTAATTATTATTTTAAAACGATTCACTTTATTTTTCTTTCCCTTTTTAACTTCGTTTCTCTCTCTTTACTTTATATTGGGACTTTTGTTTCCTTTGCTTTTCAACCTGAGCCTTGCTTGCCAAGCAATAAATTTATTGCTTAAATAATTTTCAGCTGAAATCAAGAAATTAGACCGTTACCATTTTGGTTATATTGATTTCCCATTTATTTCTGGCTCGTATTGCTCTGACTTTTCCTTTTCCTTTTCTATACTTACGTTTCAAAAATAAATAGTACATATAATAACGTACATAATAAATTGCAGCCAGCTCATTTCTCACATATTTATTTCGTGCCTTAAAACCCCATTACTCAACGCATCGATGACTACCTTTAATTTCGCCAGTTTTGAAATGTAAATGTTGGATACGTTGCATCCATTGCCTTATTCCTATATATTTAGATCTGAACCATTTGCCTTTACCTTTTCACTTTCTTCCTCATTCATAAACCACTTCCTCCTCCTTCACGTAACCACTCACCAAACGTTACATCACTCCTTCTTCTTGCACTATCCACTCTCACGCCACCGAGGCCATCACCATCCACCTCTCCGTTTGTCTCCCCTCCTCTTCCACGCCGAAGCATGAAGCAGTGCCGTGCTCCCCTCCGAGCTCCCCACCACCCCTGACTTCGGCCTTTCTCCTTCCTTTTTGGGTTAGTATATGTATCTTAAATATAAGTATAGTATTCTGTGTAAATTATTTATATACATTAAGTAATAGATTCATAACTGTTGTATATATATGTCTAGCTTCTGTTATAATATGATTCTAGTATATAGGCAGATTGTATGGGTTGTCTGCATAGTTGTATAAGTTTATAAATAGTTTATATAAGATATTTTAGTTATATAGTTTACATATATATTGGTATAACTTTTGTGTGGTGTGCGTATGTTTTGGGTTATAACTTTTGTATGGTGTGCGTATGTTATGGGTAGTATTTGCAGTGTATGGTTTCAAATATTATTATATTAAAGTGTACTAAGTATATTGGGTTCAAATTAAATGTAGTTTTAAATTTTTATGTTTTGAATTGATGTAAAAGCAAAAATATGAATAAGTTGTAAGATTTTGTTTCTGTTGGAGATAAAGTTGGACTTTAATTTTTTTTTTTACATGTCTAAATTTAATATAATATATGTATAAAGTTTTAACTGTTTAAGAAAAATATATAAAGTTTTAAGTGTTGTTAGAAGTATTATTTTATTCGCTAGAAGGAAAGTATTTTGTTTATATTACTTATATAAACGTTGTCAGTTTTAAATACATAGGTTATGGAAATTTGGTATTGAGTCTTTTCATTTGGGTAAGGTTACAATAATTTACTTATACATATAGCTGCATGTTCATCTGTATATGAATTTACCTTTTTGATTTAGGCTGCAACTACATGAATTTTGAATTCCCACCTTTTCTATTCTAAATTTTTTTCTAGATTATATTAATATGTATAGGCAATTGTTTATATTTAAGTTTACAAGATTTTTTTAGTCTGCATAGTGAGTTAATATAAAAAGTATATTTTATTTATAAGCTGTTGTATACACATTAGTAGTTGTTTTAGTTAACAGTAATAAAAACAAAATTTATATAGCCTGTGTTAATTTATATATCTAAACTGTCAAGTTTATATGGGTATAAATGATTAGGTCAAAGTGCATATACAAGCCATAAAGATTTTATTGATTTTGGTTATATATATATATAAAAAAAAATTATTTGAGATTTATTTCAAATGAATACGTATTTTAAAATAATGGGTTTAAGTGAAATATTAATATAATATGCGTCTCGTCCAAAACTTTATATCAAGCTATTTTGATCCGTTCCCGTCGTTTCTGTTACCAGATTCTGTTCATCAAATTCGTGCCAATTTTGCTTTGCTTGGATTTGTAAATCAAATTTCCATGTTCGTATCAGTGTGTGTTTCCGTATCACCTTCGGTACCCTCCAGCCACGAAAGGTGAGCAATCACTCACGACTAACGTTCTTTTATTTATTAAATTTGATTCCAATTGAAACGACAATTGAAATATGCTACTGTTAGTTATTTACATTGCTATATATTTTGTTGTTTGCAAATGTGTTCACCTGTGGAATATGACACCATATCCCATTGTTATATTATACTGTTATTGATGATATATGTCTGTTATTTTATTATTTGTTATCACTCTGCAAGTTCCCCGTAGTTTTGAATTCAATATGGGTTGAAATGATACATACCCGAACGGACTTTAGAATAGGAGAACTTCGTTATGGGTTGAAATGATAAACCCCAGCGATTTTCAATAAAAATTGAATTTGGGATTACGGGTCGAAGTGATATCTACCCGTATATTTAAATTTCGGATTGAAATCCGTATCCCTTGACCATAAGGTATGAAATTATATACAGACATCGTTGGTCCATATGTATAAATATTTTGAAAATAATTTCTATGGGTTGAAAATAAATATACGGTTTTAATAAATATTAATTCTTAAAATATTATATGAAAATAGAAATTTTATATATAGATTTTATAGTAATATTTTGGAGATCGATTTAATCCATATAATATGTTTAAGTATTTATTTAAATTTATATTTCAAAATTGGTTGTTGTAATAATCTGGATAAGTTAAGGTTGAGAAGATAAAGTTGAATTAATTGAAATTGTATTTAGTTAAGTATTTTACTTAATTGGATTATTTGAACCAAAGAATTTGAAATTTGAGATTCGATTTATAACTTGATTTTGATTTAAATGATTAAATGGAGGTTTCAAGTTTAAACAAATCGAAAGGAATATTTAGTTTAAAGGTAAATTGGGTTATTAAATAAATATTGAATTTATTTAGTGAACATTTCAAGACTAAATAACAAGGTTAAATCGAGATCTATATGAAACCGTTAAATCAAACTTTGAGTTGTTGAATATTAAAGCGTTGAAATATAGTAGAATTTAAACGGTAAAATTTTGATTTAGTTCTGTATTTGAAATGAATATAATTTGAATTTGTTTGATCAAAAAATTGAATTGTATAAAAATTTATAAATTGAGATTGAATTAAATTTGAATGGGATGGTCGGGTTGATTTTGGAAACGATTTGTTAAGTTGAGGAAACTACAAATATTCTACTCTAAATATTTATGTGTGTGTATATATATATATATATATATATAATGAAAAGATATTTTTGTTCTGAAGTATAAATTAATTTGAAATGACCTCGGTATTATAGTGTATATTTCTACCTTATAGATAGTTCCATGGACCCTTAGAGGATGGTTATCCCAAACGTCCTTTAAGTTAATTATATTTCAGTTGATATTTCACTTGAGTTAGATTTATAGATATAAGAATGTTAATCCTGACTCGAGTGTTTTGTGTTTTTGCTTTACGCTCGGGTCAGACTGAGAGATACAGCATTTGAGACTCACCTTCGAAGTTGGAGCTTTGCTTGAAGATCCAGCTATCTATCCCTTCAGTCATCCAGTTGATTGGTTCAGAGAAGCCATCTGTTGCATTGGAGACTTCATGGCATTTGAACAATTCGGTTGTATTTTATTTCTAACTCTGAGGTATATAGTAGCTTCATGAACTACAATTCTTTATCTATTCCGCTGCATTGTATTACTCTGTGTAAGTGATCTATGATTGATTTATTTACTGTATATTTTAAGTTTTGCCAAATTTTATTAACAATTCGATATTTTGAATTATTCAAGTCGGACATGTACGGTTTTATTGTCGATTTGAATGGTCCAAAATAGCGGGCTGTTATAGTTGGTATCAGAGCTTTGGCTCTAGGCAAAACTTTCGTTCGAGTTGAATCTCTTCGTTTTTGACTCAATTTCCTTTGAGTTTTGGAATGTCCCTCGGTTCCGAAATTCATTCTTGACTCTTCCTATTTATATTCGTTTGATTCTGGAGTATCCCATAACTCCACCGAATGTTTTGTAAAGGGGGTGAAAACACCTTTACATTTGGCATCGATTCACCGAAGATTTTTGTATCCTCGGTTTACGATGCTGCTATATCTTGATATGCTGAATTCCATCTCTGGCAATCGAATGTCGATTTGTATTAGAATTCCGCATCGATCATATCCCTGAAGTCACGGTTGACCCGGTTAAGGTCGCCCGCGATTTATAGAAGTATATCCATCTTCTATTTTGTAATTTAATTATCTCATCTTTGATCGAGTCTATCTTCGAATCAGAATTCTATTGATTGGAGTTCCTCTAATTCAAATCTCTATCTTTGTTTTGAAATCCATTCTTAAAATTATTCTTTGAAAATCGAGTATATTTGCATTTTTGAAATTGTTTTATATATCGAAATTATTATTTTGATAATTATGATTTTATTCTATATAAAAAGTGAAAATGTTTTCGATAAGGATTATATACCTATATATAAAACGAATAAGAAATGTTATTCTATATATAAAAGTTTTGAAAGGATTGGAAATTTCGAAAATTTATAAGAAAGTGATTCATATAAAAATGATTTATAACTGAAGGGTTAAATTTGAAATTCGAGAATTGAATTCCGGTATTTTGAAATTGGTTTTAAGATTTTGGAAAATATATAAAAATAATATGATTTAAATGTATTTTTTCGAATAAGAAATGTTTCAAATGAGTTCAAATGAATTCCAATAATTTTGAAGAAATTTCAAAGAAGTTTTCAAGAAAATAGAAATCCAGAACTCACTTATGTCGCTGGAAAATAATTTCGGTGATGAGTGCACGCGTCATCGACATTGATTTTCGAGTTTCAGAGTGGGGGAGTGGCCACTTTAATAGCTTCGATATGCAAGTGATTTTGTAAAACCGGTTTTGATTTCAACTTCCGAAGTATAATTTAATATTTTAGAAAGATATAAGTATATATTTGAAACAATTTAAAATGAGACCGGTGTTCAGTCCTCGAGTTTCGGATTTAATAATTGGTTTATTGGTTTATTGTTGATTTTCAACTGTTGAATTGAAAATTTGATTTCTCTAACTATTTTGAATGTTCGAACACTTCCAAATCGAGATTAAATTTTCAAAGCTAAGAAATTTCGAGGAGTATAAAATGTTTGATAAAGAATATAAATTTAGTTTTGAAATGTTTTGAAAAAAATATGGTTTTGAATAATGGTTTTCAGAAAGGTAAATTGGATATTTCAAATAGAAATAGATAGTTTAAAAGTTTTAAAGGGATACTTATAAATTTGGAAACTATTTTTAGTATAATTGATTTTGAGAAAATATTTGGTTTTGAAATTTAATTGAAATTAAAACCAGTGCTTATATGGTGATTTTGGAAATGAATTTGTTTGACTTGAATTATTTTAATTTGGAAACTGGGATTATTTTCTAAACCTATTATTATGGGAACTTTGAAATTTAGATATTTAATTTGGAAGAAAATTTGGTGAAATCATATATGATTTTGAAACTGATATTGAAATGATTTGAAATTTGAGAACCTTATATTATTAAGCACTTGATTTGGGAGTGGTCGAACCTATATAAAATGGATTGTATAAGTATGAAGTTGATTTGAAATCTACTGATTTGAAAGGTACTCAATTTGGAAAGAGATTTTATATAATCGAAGTCTATATATGTATGATTTGATCTACTATTGATTTGGAAAGTATTCGATTTGGAAAAAATGAAATCCTATATATATGGACTTTATATAAGTACGATATTTGAAAGTGATTTGAAAAGGTACTATATGATATATATTTTCGAAGTAAAGATATGGAAAGTGCCTTCTGCTTGATATCCGCTTTGTGGCCACATCGTGGATTCATTCTATCGATATTATTCTCTCTGATTTTTGGTTTTCCGGATGTAATACTCGAGTGTTCCCACCGTGGCGTAACCCATGGTTTTTTTTTTCTCTCGTGAATGCATAGCGCAATTGCCTGGCTGAGTCTTGCCTAGGGGTACGGATTGGTTCCTGGGGGATCCAGGTGTAACCATTGTGTATCCTGCAATCTGTGTAGGTCACGAATAGTAGCGCAAGTGCCTGGCTGAGTCTTGCCTAGGGGTACGGATTGTTTCCTGGGGGATCCAGGCATAACCATTATGTATCCTGCACTCTACTAGTCATCATGGCGTAACTCGCAGGGCTGAGAAAGCTTACGGATATGGATTGTTTCCTGGGGGACCCAGGCGTAACCATTGTGTATCTGCGAACCATGATCGGACAAAGGTTTTGGTTTGGTTGATTTGTTTGGATTGTACTTTCCATATCTGTTTTTAAAAGGTTTTTCAAATATTTTCACTGGGTGTTGAAACAGGTCTACTAAGTACTTGAAGAACTCTAGCTTTGCGCCTGATCAACGCATGGCCAGAGTCTGCAAGAATGAGGATAAACTTGTTAAAACATCGAGTTATAAAAGTATTTTCGAAAGAAAAATTGGTTTCGATATAAAAGTATTTTATTTATAAAGGTATTTTATTATAAAAGTATTTTCAACAAAGAAATTTTGTATTAATATTTGAAATTTAAATTCTTATGGTTTGAAATAAATTATTCGTGCCCGATTCTATTCTTTTGAATCTACCTCATCTGCTCAGCTTTATTTTTCACCTATATTCCGTTTTCGGAATCTACCTTCCTTTCCTTTTTGAATAAATCTTTTAAATATTGCTTATTTGTATACTACATTGTTTTATATAAAATTTTAGCGTTATAAATATTTTTGAAGTTATAAATTAAATAAAACATCTTTAAAGAAAATGATTATTAATTTATTGATAATATTTGAAAGGTATCTTGAGAAGTATTAAAAATTTCATAAATTTTGGATTTAGTATTTTCAATAGTCTTTGTAAATAGAAGTAATAATGTAAATAATTGTTTGCAAAGGAGTTTGAGAAGTATTAAATATTAAATTTAATTTCAAATGAAATTTTCAAATAAATATTTCAAATAAAATTTATATAGTTTTAAAATTTATTGTTTATCTTGGCTTTCAATCTATTTTTTTTTCTGGTTGTTTTATTCTCCTACCTCCTTCCTTTTCGGGGACGAAAAGTTTTGAGTGGGGGAGAGTGTAACGACCCGGAAAATTTTAACAATTTTAATTGATTCTATAACGTATTTAATTTAATATTTGTGAAATCTTATAATAATTGAATTTTTAAATAAAATGTTTATATATTTAGAATACGTATATTTAAATATAACAGATTTTTAATTTTCAATTTATTTTAACAAAGTTTATTTCATTGGGAAATTCTATTAAATTCAAGCTAAAAATTGCTGATAATAAATTTATTATCAAGCAATAGCCACTATCTTTTACTTTAGTAATTATTTCATCAGTTGTTAAATTTTAGCCGTTGCCATCATTTCAAAAATTAAGCGTATAATTTTGTATACGTTGTATTTATCTTTTTGAACGGTTGATATGTTAATTGCCTTTATAGCTTTAATATTTGTCAGCTAAATAAATGGGTGACCGTTACTGCCAATATTTAATTTGATATGTTTCCCGGTTGCCTTTTTCATTCACTTGATTGATTGATTTGTTGCCGTCTCTGTTATTTTCTCTCTGTCTTCATTAATTTTTAAAGGTAAGAAACTGTTCCCTCAAAACATAAATATTTGATTGTAGCCAGCAGTAACTTGTTTTAATAACCTTTTCCTAAATCAAAGCTTTTGAGCGTTACAATTTCTTTTGATTGGATATATGTGTTTAGGAGAAAATATTGCAGGTGACCGTTACAATTGATTTCGGTGACTTTCTTTCTTCCCATACATCATTATATATTTGCTTTCCATTTTTCCTGAATTTATGTTTAGCAGTTTCGAAAATCAAACGTATACATTTGTCTACGTCGTAATTATTATTTTAAAACGATTCACTTTATTTTTCTTTCCCTTTTTAACTTCGTTTCTCTCTCTTTACTTTATATTGGGACTTTTGTTTCCTTTGCTTTTCAACCTGAGCCTTGCTTGCCAAGCAATAAATTTATTGCTTAAATAATTTTCAGCTGAAATCAAGAAATTAGACCGTTACCATTTTGGTTATATTGATTTCCCATTTATTTCTGGCTCGTATTGCTCTGACTTTTCCTTTTCCTTTTCTATACTTACGTTTCAAAAATAAATAGTACATATAATAACGTACATAATAAATTGCAGCCAGCTCATTTCTCACATATTTATTTCGTGCCTTAAAACCCCATCACTCCACGCATCGATGACTACCTTTAATTTCGCCAGTTTTGAAATGTAAATGTTGGATACGTTGCATCCATTGCCTTATTCCTATATATTTAGATCTGAACCATTTGCCTTTACCTTTTCACTTTCTTCCTCATTCATAAACCACTTCCTCCTCCTTCACGTAACCACTCACCAAACGTTACATCACTCCTTCTTCTTGCACTATCCACTCTCACGCCACCGAGGCCATCACCATCCACCTCTCCGTTTGTCTCCCCTCCTCTTCCACGCCGAAGCATGAAGCAGTGCCGTGCTCCCCTCCGAGCTCCCCACCACCCCTGACTTCGGCCTTTCTCCTTCCTTTTTGGGTTAGTATATGTATCTTAAATATAAGTATAGTATTCTGTGTAAATTATTTATATACATTAAGTAATAGATTCATAACTGTTGTATATATATGTCTAGCTTCTGTTATAATATGAGTCTAGTATATAGGCAGATTGTATGGGTTGTCTGCATAGTTGTATAAGTTTATAAATAGTTTATATAAGATATTTTAGTTATATAGTTTACATGTATATTGGTATAACTTTTGTGTGGTGTGCGTATGTTTTGGGTTATAACTTTTGTATGGTGTGCGTATGTTATGGGTAGTATTTGCAGTGTATGGTTTCAAATATTATTATATTAAAGTGTACTAAGTATATTGGGTTCAAATTAAATGTAGTTTTAAATTTTTATGTTTTGAATTGATGTAAAAGCAAAAAAAAGAATAAGTTGTAAGATTTTGTTTCTGTTGGAGATAAAGTTGGACTTTAATTTTTTTTTTTTACATGTCTAAATTTAATATAATATATGTATAAAGTTTTAACTGTTTAAGAAAAATATATAAAGTTTTAAGTGTTGTTAGAAGTATTATTTTATTCGCTAGAAGGAAAGTATTTTGTTTATATTACTTATATAAACGTTGTCAGTTTTAAATACATAGGTTATGGAAATTTGGTATTGAGTCTTTTCATTTGGGTAAGGTTACAATAATTTACTTATACATATAGCTGCATGTTCACCTGTATATGAATTTACCTTTTTGATTTAGGCTGCAACTACATGAATTTTGAATTCCCACCTTTTCTATTCTAAATTTTTTTCCAGATTATATTAATATGTATAGGCAATTGTTTATATTTAAGTTTACAAGATTTTTTTAGTCTGCATAGTGAGTTAATATAAAAAGTATATTTTATTTATAAGTTGTTGTATACACATTAGTAGTTGTTTTAGTTAACAGTAATAAAAACAAAATTTATATAGCCTGTGTTAATTTATATATCTAAACTGTCAAATTTATATGGGTATAAATGATTAGGTCAAAGTGCATATACAAGCCATAAAGATTTTATTGATTTTGGTTATATATATATATATATATATATATATATATATAAATTATTTGAGATTTATTTCAAATGAATACGTATTTTAAAATAATGGGTTTAAGTGAAATATTAATATAATATGCGTCTCGTCCAAAACTTTATATCAAGCTATTTTGATCCGTTCCCGTCGTTTCTGTTACCAGATTCTGTTCATCAAATTCGTGCCAATTTTGCTTTGCTTGGATTTGTAAATCAAATTTCCATGTCCGTATCAGTGTGTGTTTCCGTATCACCTTCGGTACCCTCCAGCCACGAAAGGTGAGCAATCACTCACGACTAACGTTCTTTTATTTATTAAATTTGATTCCAATTGAAACGACAATTGAAATATGCTACTGTTAGTTATTTACATTGCTATATATTTTGTTGTTTGCAAATGTGTTCACCTGTGGAATATGACACCATATCCCATTGTTATATTATACTGTTATTGATGATATATGTCTGTTATTTTATTATTTGTTATCACTCTGCAAGTTTCCCGTAGTTTTGAATTCAATATGGGTTGAAATGATACATACCCGAACGGACTTTAGAATAGGAGAACTTCGTTATGGGTTGAAATGATAAACCCCAGCGATTTTCAATAAAAATTGAATTTGGGAATACGGGTCGAAGTGATATCTACCCGTATATTTAAATTTCGGATTGAAATCCGTATCCCTTGACCATAAGGTATGAAATTATATACAGACACCGTTGGTCCATATGTATAAATATTTTGAAAATAATTTCTATGGGTTGAAAATAAATATACGGTTTTAATAAATATTAATTCTTAAAATATTATATGAAAATAGAAATTTTATATATAGATTTTATAGTAATATTTTGGAGATCGATTTAATCCATATAATATGTTTAAGTATTTATTTAAATTTATATTTCAAAATTGGTTGTTGTAATAATCTGGATAAGTTAAGGTTGAGAAGATAAAGTTGAATTAATTGAAATTGTATTTAGTTAAGTATTTTACTTAATTGGATTATTTGAACCAAAGAATTTGAAATTTGAGATTCGATTTATAACTTGATTTTGATTTAAATGATTAAATGGAGGTTTCAAGTTTAAACAAATCGAAAGGAATATTTAGTTTAAAGGTAAATTGGGTTATTAAATAAATATTGAATTTATTTAGTGAACATTTCAAGACTAAATAACAAGGTTAAATCGAGATCTATATGAAACCGTTAAATCAAACTTTGAGTTGTTGAATATTAAAGCGTTGAAATATAGTAGAATTTAAACGGTAAAATTTTGATTTAGTTCTGTATTTGAAATGAATATAATTTGAATTTGTTTGATCAAAAAATTGAATTGTATAAAAATTTATAAATTGAGATTGAATTAAATTTGAATGGGATGGTCGGGTCGATTTTGGAAATGATTTGTTAAGTTGAGGAAACTACAAATATTCTACTCTAAATATTTATGTGTGTATATATATATATATATATATATATATATAATGAAAAGATATTTTTGTTCTGAAGTATAAATTAATTTGAAATGACCTCGGTATTATAGTGTATATTTCTACCTTATAGATAGTTCCATGGACCCTTAGAGGATGGTTATCCCAAACGTCCTTTAAGTTAATTATATTTCAGTTGATATTTCACTTGAGTTAGATTTATAGATATAAGAATGTTAATCCTGACTCGAGTGTTTTGTGTTTTTGCTTTACGCTCGGGTCAGACTGAGAGATACAGCATTTGAGACTCACCTTCGAAGTTGGAGCTTTGCTTGAAGATCCAGCTATATATCCCTTCAGTCATCCAGTTGATTGGTCCAGAGAAGCCATCTGTTGCATTGGAGACTTCATGGCATTTGAACAATTCGGTTGTATTTTATTTCTAACTCTGAGGTATATAGTAGCTTCATGAACTACTATTCTTTATCTATTCCGCTGCATTGTATTACTCTGTGTAAGTGATCTATGATTGATTTATTTACTGTATATTTTAAGTTTTGCCAAATTTTATTAACAATTCGATATTTTGAATTATTCAAGTCGGGCATGTACGGTTTTATTGTCGATTTGAATGGTCCAAAATAGCGGGCTGTTATAAAAACTCGCCTCTATCTTGAGAATTAAGAACAAATGTCGAGGCAAGGATAGTTTTCTAACTTTTTCGATTTCATTATTAATCGAGGATAGTATTGTTTGAAATCGAAATGTGTTGGTAAGTATAATTGGTCTGATTTCCATACGATCCATTACCTTACACCAAAAGGAAAGTGTTTTTGGATTTATTGTTACCAACGTTTTAAATGACATTTGTTTTAACCCAATTAAGCATGGTGTTGGAAATGTAGTGTTTTGTGAATATACTTATACCATTGAGGTAAGGAAATGTACCTATTAGAAATATAGTGCTTTGTGAATATGCTTATACCGTTAATATAAGTATACGAAAAAAATTTCTATGTATTCAAAGTGAAATGTTTTGTGAGCATACTTTTACAGTTGATGTAAGTATATCAATATTTTTCAAGTACTGAAAGGAGGAGAGAAATTTTGTGAATATATTTTTGTAAAAGTATTTTAATACAAGAATTTACATAAAGTAGTTTTAATTAATGAAAGAATTAACTAAAGATGCTTCCTGGTTTCCTATGTACTTAACCATGCTTGATTTCCATGAGAAATTAAATCTTTGATTTTATTGTTTGTTTATTCGATAGTTAAATAACCTACTATCAAATGTTAACTAGTTTTTAAAACTATTGTATGTCAATTTGGAGAGGCGGTGATCAGATATTATTCGAAAACCACTTCGAATCCGCATATGCATTCAAATTAGAGATATCTTGAAGATGATCAAGATGGAGCTCTTTGAAGTGCAAGAGCTACTTGCTACTAATTTTGAGGGTGATTCCAAAACGGATGTGGTAAAATTAGTACCTTCTATTTGTTCATATCTAGAACAACTTATGTGGACAAATGCTGGCACTGCATTATGGCCTAGAGAGCGGTATTAGCATTCCAATTGGGATACCTATATAAAAGGTAAATCTTACTCTCAATCCTCAACCAAGAATGACTAAAATATAGGATATGCCACAAGACTATGTGGGTCGCACCCATTAAGGTATGCTCATCACCTTTTTAGATCAATCACTACAAGGTGAGCAGTGATTTCCGACGGTAGAAAACCATCGGCGGCCGTCGGAAGCCGTCGACGGCCGTCGGAAATGGCCATTGGAAAATAAGACATCGAGGAGCAATTTTTCCAATGGCTACCGATACAGGTCGCCGGACAAATTTCCGACAGTTTCCAACGGCTTCCGACGGAATCTGACAACTGTCGGAATCCGTCGGAAACTGTAACATCCCACCTTTTCGCACGCTTTAAATCGACACACGTGCCAATTCAAGCCATACATAAGGGAGGATTGTTATGGGGTAAATAAGAAAAACGAGAAAGAATAAAACAAAACGGAATCTCACAGCAGAAGGATAAAATATAATAATAAATATACAGTTCACAAAACTGTTTACAAACATTTGATTCTTCTTTTTTCAATAAATATCAGAGTTCACATACCAATAATATTAATGCAACGGAATACAGTGGAGTGGAACCATATAATATATAATAATAGTAGTAATGAAATCTTCGTCTTCTTCCTCCAGAAAAATCTTCAAATCCTGAAACGCTCGGACTGACCCGAGCTAATTGAAAAGACAAAACACTCGAGTCAGAACTAAAAGATCTTATGTAAGTTAAATTAACAGAAATGAATATGAGTGCAGAAACTCAAGAGATGCTCGAGATTTACATCTCCTAAGGATCCATTAAACTATTTACTATGTAGTATATTTCGCTATTATAATAGTATCTAATTGTAAAATAAACTTACTTTTAAATAGCGTTAAGGCTTTATATTTTCCACCTTAACACAAAATACATTTTCCATTAATTCCACTGATTTATCTTTCATTCAATTAATTAATGATTCCCTCAGTCTGGAATAACGTAACATTTTCTTTATTTGTATTGCAAATAATTCAAAATTCAATTCCTAATTCTTAATATCCTCTGAATTACAACTTCCAAACATGGTATTAATCATCATTTACGTACCTCTAATTATTTTAATTTACATTAACATAATAAATAAATTACCTTTAATGAAATCTATCCCCCAATTTATTATATGCAATAAATTTTGACCTTACAACAGTTTCAATTAATTATTTATATTTATTGTGATTGAATACCTAAATTTATTTAACACATCAAATAAATGAACAATCTATATTCATTGTCACCTATTTTCTTTTAAATTCAGTTATAAGTTTGTTACTTACCAACCAGGTTATAATAACACGAGTTTTTTTTATTCCGCTGCTATATATGATATATTTGCATCACATACTTGAATTTTTCAATTTCATCTTAATTCCAATTCACGGTAGTATAATTTCTTACTATAAACCCATTTATAATTTGCATACCAATTAATTAGTTTTAACTAAATAGATTGATTCAATTCAACTCTTTTATTAAGTCTATATAAATCAATATACTATTTCATTGTTAAATGTTTATTTCAATTATTCCTTTATTACTTACAAATCTTATTTCATTCATGAATGCCATCATTTATCAATTATTACATAATTTCATTAATTTACATTCAGTTACAACTAAATTAATACACTGATTTCATTTGTAAATTAAATGCTTACAATTTATAAGCTTTTATTCCACACAATATTTCAATTTGTACCTGACATTGATTTAATTCAATTTACTATTTAATATTATTAATTCATTAACTAAATTCACTACTTACCTTTGTTCTCTTATATGCAACTCTTAGCCTAGTATAACAATTTACATCACTTCAATTTATTCGTCATTTTGTTTCAACTATAAATACTTAGCCTTATATTCCCATGGTTTTATTTCATTCTCAGCATTTGCTTCATTATTAATTTTAAAATCTTTATTTCTTATAAATTAAATTTACGTAAATCTTATTAAAATGACAAATTTAATTAATGAAAATTACGGGTCGTTACACTCTCCCCCACTCAAAACTTTTCGTCCCCGAAAAGGAAAAAGAAGGGAAAAGAAGAATTAAGAAATCAATATCATATCAAATATTAAATTTATAAACAAATAAATTTACAAAATTAATTTAGATAAAATATACTAATTTATAATCATTAATTTTTTATATATACTCAAACCAATAAAGTTTGGAAAACATTTTCAAAATATTTTCTAAGTCCAAAATTTACGGAAAATTTTGGCAGAGTCTCCTTTGTACGGGGAGGCTCGGGAGAAAATATAATATCAAATATATCAAAATATCACATATAATATCCAAAATATAATATCCCAACACGGGAAAATATATAAAATAGCGCTATAAACCATAATCCGAAATGTACCTCTTTGTCGGGCAATTTAAGCTTAATTTATGGAACCAAAAGTAGTAGCAATTGCTTCCATAACCTGCATTTCACTTATAAAATTCAAGGGGTTAACAATTTATATAAAGTGAAATATTTAAGTGGTTTCAGTCACTAACAACAAGTCAATACAACAACCATCAATTTCAACAAATAGCATACACAACCAATACAAAGCAACCATTCAATCAAACAAACAAATAGTTGTTCGGGTTCAAAACTTTTAAATTGTACGGAATGAAGAATAAACTACTAGCGCATCATTTACTCAACAGTCTTAGATAAAACTAAATAGATTATTCATTTATCCTAATCCAATTTTAAAGTATCCTTGCCCAAACAACCATCAACTAAACAACAACAAATCCAAAAAACAATCAACTTAACTTATTATTAATTTCCTTTCATACCTTTGTTGTTTGATTTTCTTTTTATTTATACAGTGATTTATCTTTTTACTTTACATTTACTCATTAAATGTTTGCTTCATTTATTTTTACTTATTACTTACAATTATTCAGTTCCATTAACTCAGGTCATGCCAGTTCCTTTTATTTCGTTATAATTATTCATTCATTTATTATAGCATGACCTCTTTTATTTACATTCATTTATCAATAGTATTCATGTCCCATTCAATTTCTTAGCATTTTCATTTTGTTTACTTAAGTTTATAATCATCTATTTGTAATACTTACCTTTTATTATATTTACTAATAGTAAAATTTCAATTATAACTTAACTTATCCCGATATCATCACTTCTTATGAATAAAAGCGATTTATTGAACACCTTCATTACATACTTTTACTTGTATAATTTCCATTACATTTTCTTATTAAACATTTCAACTTTTAAATATTTGGTAAGTTATATATATGTTTTTAAGAATGTAACTAAAATCATACAAGTTTCTCTTATTTCTTTAATAAATTTATTGTTCAATAATAATCCTTTATTTCATAGGTTACAAATTTAAATTTCATTTAATACCATTAATAACCTAGCATTAAGCCTCTTATTTCATTTAGGGTTTCAATTATTAATTACTTAGATTCCATTTCACTAGAATAATTGAAACTATTTATTATGGAAACTTAAGAACTAAATACCGGGTTAAATTTCAAATTATTTTAAAAATAATAGGTAAATATATATACTTACAACTTATAAACCCAATTATATTTAAAACAAATTAAAAATTCACTTTTGTTTATCAAAATAAATCTGTAGTAAAACTACCACAGTGGCCTTCCCACTTCAAAACTCGAAAATGAAAGTCGATGATGCGTGCACTCATCACCGAATTTATTTTCCAGCGACAGAGAGGGGAGTACATAACTTATTTCTTTTCAAAATTTCTTTTTAAACAATTCTTTCAAATTATATTGAAATATTTATATCAAAAAATACTTCTAATAGTATTATTATTATCTCCAAAATCAATTGAAAGAATTTCCGAAACCCCGGAACTTAAGTTCTAAATTTCCAATTTTACTTTCCATCTAATTTCATCTATTATTTATAAATTTTATTACCTAACAACCAATATATTGCAACCAAATATATATCTTATTTATAAAAAAAACTTTATTTTATATATAGAAAATATAATAGGCAAAATTATTTCATTCACCTATATTAAAACAAATATTATGTCGGTCTGTCCTATTAAATTTTAGAAATCTCTATTAATGTCACAGCGTCCCATGCATCAACCGGAATTTATAAATACAAAACAGAACAGATTAACACAATGTTAAAACCCTTTTATAACACTAACAAATACGCTCTCTCATATATATACACTCAGCGACTCCCATAGGGAGTTTCTACCTACTGATAAAGAGTCAGGCCCCACAAAGCTAAGGTTTATCACTAAACCAAAGCTCTGATACTAGATGTAACATCTCGCCTTTTCGCACGCTTTAAATCGACACACGTGCCAATTCAAACCATATGTAAGGGCGGATTGTTATGGGGTAAATAAGAAAAACGAGAAAGAATAAAATAAAACAGAATCTCACAGCGGAAGGATAAAATATAATAATAAATATACAGTTCATAAAACTGTTTACAAACATTTGATTCTTCTTTTTACAATAAATATCAGAGTTCACATACCAATAATATTAATGCAGCGGAATACAGTGGAATGGAACCATATAATATATAATAATAGTAGTAATGAAATCTTCGTCTTCTTCCTCCAGAAAAATCTTCAAATCCTGAAACGCTCGGACTGACCCGAGCGAATTGAAAAGACAAAACACTCGAGTCAGAACTAAAAGATCTTATGTAAGTTAAATTAACAGAAATGAATATGAGTGCAGTAACTCAAGAGATGCTCGAGATTTACATCTCCTAAGGATCCGTTAAACTATTTACTATATAGTATATTTCGCTATTATAATAGTATCTAATTGTAAAATAAACTTACTTCTAAATAGCGTTAAGGCTTTACATTTTCCACCTTAACACATAATATATTCCCATAGTCTATACAGTATCGTAATCTCCCCCGTACTTGGCGTCGTCAGAGAGCACTCCATAGGTATGGTACAAAACCAAATCGTATAAGGCGCGATAGGGTAGGTGACACGGCACAACTAGGCAATGCCAGGGTAGATATACCAATTACGCATCCGGGCTGGTGGTAACGCATAGCCGCAGCTAACACCCACCTCGAACAAACTCCACCTAAAATCAAAAGTAAAGGTGGCCACCGAATCAATCCAAAGTCAGAGTAGTATCGAAGAGGAGTGTCCGATAAAGGGCGCTAACCCCCTTGGCCCGAGAATCGCTCCTGTTTTAGCCACCTTATGCCAACTCACGGGAGTCGAGTCCACGTATTTACCTTAAAGGAAACGCCGCCGCCAACCTACTCCATTCTGGAATCTCCACCGTGTAAACGATTGTTAAAGTGGTTTTCGGAGTTGGCAGAGCGTATGACAACTTCCGATCCCGGTTTCTTAAACAACCAAACGTTATTATAACACCGCGGTCATTTAAAAATAATTATGCTTTCAAAACCAGAATATAATTATCCATTTCAAAACCCATAAATACGATATCATTTCCTTTTAAAACCCAAATAAATATGATATAATTTTATTTCAAATATATTTCCTTTCCAAAATCATGCCACTTTTAAGATTTATAATACCTCGAAACCAAATATTTGAAATTTAACTTTCCACATAATACTTCGAAATCCATAGTTTTAAAACGATAACTTTCAAAACTTAAATGGTTTGGATACTCAACAGTATATAAAATAAAACAGTTGAATTAAAAATGTCTTTATAAAGTAAATAATTTCCACGCCTTTACAATTTTATTTACTTTATATTCAGTCTAAACCCATAACCTTTAGATTCACTTTCAGTTTGAATAAAAACACGTCGATTTCAATATTTTCAAACTTTGAGTATTTAATAACTTTCAAAACTAAGGTTGGGAATTTCTGTTCAATAATTCATTGTCCTATTATTTAGTTTTGAAACGTTTACATAATAGATCCATAACCATTCAAAATAAAACCCAATTTATTAACACTAAATATTTTCTTCCATTTATTTATGCTAGAATTATTCATTTAATTTATCTTGAATAAAAATCTAGTTATAAATATCATACCTTTAAAATTTTCAAGATTAATAAGTTTACACCAACCTGTGGAGTTTAATTTTTAAATAAGCCCAATTCCAAATAAATTTCCAATTAAATTTCCAATCTTAATTGATTTGAACTATTTAAAACTTTATACATACACAATATCTTAAACCTGTACTTAATCATAAATATAAATTATCAAACTCCATTTTTCAACTTATTTATTTCCATTCAACCAATTCATACATAGCTTAAATTCAATAATTTAACAATATACGTATATATAAAATAAGATTTTATATAAGATCAAAATTAATATTTATTTAACCGCATCCTATCCAAACCATAGAAATCATTTCAAAAATAATTTTATATATATACCGCGGTGCCTGTATATAATTTTCTATCCTATGGTCAAGTGATACAGATATTTATCATTTCAATCCGCAATTTAAAAATAAAATTGCGGTTGTATATCATTTCAAACCGCAATCCCGAATGAAATGAGAATGCATAATAACTTGCAGTTTATATAATATGGAACACATCATCCATTCACCCAATATCAATCATCAACCAACCTTATTTCAATCATCGTCAATTTAAACAAACATCAATAGAGCATATAAAACATATCAGGTATCAACGAACAGTTTATATTCAAAATAAATAAATAAATAAATAACTGTTTAACTAGTAGTTTATATGCAAAATAAATAAATTTTAACTGTCAGTTTATATGCAATAATAAAATTAATTAACAGTTAAATTAAATAAATGCGATTTAACTGATATGATGAATAAAATATGCAAAATAGTCATAAATAAATTTCTGCTCATATCTTAAATCAATTTAACAAACATAAGATAACTTAGAAGTTGTGAGTGGGTTAAAACACTCACCTTTTGAATTTAAATTGAATCTAAATTCAATTTAAATCCAAAAATTTGACATTCTCCAAATCCGTCTAAACCAACGCCAAAATGTGTGGAATTCCGACACAATCCCAACAAAATAAACCGCACGTGAATCCGAGCTCGTACGCAAAAGTTATGAAAATTTGAAAATTGGAAAATTATGGTCCTGTGTCAACTTCGGGTTCGACTTCGGTGCGCCGCCTCAAATCCCCGGTGCTTGCTTGGAGTTTTTGCCAAAATGACCCGGAGCGACCCGAGTCATTTTCTTCCTGACCCGAAGTAGATACATCATTTTTGCCTCTGAAACTCAAAGCATGACTCGAAGTGGCTGCAGATCCGAATTTTTTTTTTCTTTTTTTAAATTGAAATTAATTTTTGAAATTTGGGAATTAGGTTTTTTTCTGCCATTGGAATGAGGAGTTGAGAAGGAGATGTACGTATAGAAAAATGAAAATAAAGAGTGGCTAGGGTTTATAAGGGTTATATATAGACAAGGCTGAAAAATAATAGATGGATCGGATTGATATACGCGTTGAACGCTAAATGGCCCGAAAAGCCAGTTTCTACTCCGGAATGAAATTGGGTCAACCCATATATCAAAATATATGTTTAAAAATATTTTAAACGCGATGGAAAAAGTTTCACGTTCAAATTCCATCATATGAAGAAGTTATGCTAAATTCATTTTTTTCAAATTGATTTCGATTGACTTAAATTGCATAAATTTCAAGGCGTTTCAATCGGTACGATCAAACGACAAGTCCGATCGTTATGAAACTTGAAACACTAATATAATTCATCGTTATAGATCCGATGAAACCGGTTTCGTCGAAATCCGAGTCAGTGGCCAAAATGGCTAATTTTATATTAATTAAATAAATTAAAAATTAATAAAATCCCTTTTTTTTAAATCTTAAATTTGACAAATTTTATTACCTTTACATGTATCAATCAAATTACAATGTTTTAAACAATTTAAAGGTCAATTTAAAGTTTATTAACTTCCCATTTCAGTGTCAAATTTTCATTTTTATTAAATTTAGAAATTATCAATTAAGTTTCCAAAAAATTCATTGAATTAAATCTTCATTCTTATTATTCAATCCATTATAGCCAAATGGATGAAATTAACATACATAAATATTTTTCAATTTCAACTAAATTTTCAATTAACGTAAAAATAAATGTTTAATTTTTACTTAATTGCAAAAACTCAATTACCTTAATTCTTTATATTCATATAAATAAACAAATCTTGATTTATGTCACGATCCAAATTCCAGCGTCCGGAAATCGACATCCGTACTCCACTGTACTTGAATGTCGCAGATTCAAACGTTGAAATTCGAGTCGTGCCGGAGCTTATAACACATAAAGTACAACAGAGCGGAAGAAAAGAATAGCATATCAATATACAACATGAGATACAATATCTGATACAACAGAATGATATAATAAATATACATCAGAGATATGATACAAGACAAAAGCAGCGGAAAGGAAAAAAAACAACACTAACAGCGGAACAAAATCTCCAATATAGTCTTCAAGAAAGAACTCCAACTTCAAAACACCAATCCAGCAATAGCTCGAACTCCCAATCACGATGCACAAAGACAAGCAAGTCTCGTCCGCAAAGGATTGCCAAATCCTAGGCTGAAAGCCATCGAATCTACATCTACTATTGATTATCTGAAAACCCCAACTCTAGACTGCCCGTGTAGGAAAATAGTGGGCACCCAGAGTTTAGGATAGAACAATAAACTCCAGGTCAGTCATGGGACTGGTATGAGCAAACAAAAATATTTGGTCTTTTAAAACAGACAACAAGAGAATTTTAAAATAAATCCGCAATGTTTTTTAGAAAATGAAACTACCATAATGCCTCCCGCCACACACACAATGCAAACGCAGAATTGGAGGAGATTTCTCCTTATGATAGTCAAATATGCTTAATACGAGAAAATTTCTTTGATATTATTACTATAAGTGCAAAGTCTGGAAAACCATTTCGAAAGTATAATATAAATCCTAGCCAGCATACGACATTTCGTCGTATGCCTACTATAGCTACCATGTTCAATAGCAGGTTACCGCCACATTCCATGGCAGGTTATACAACTAAAACCGTCCAAGGCTCATAGTGTTTTGATTGGATTTCCAACAAATGGTCAGGCTAAGGAACTTCCTACTGTCAATGGGATCGCCTCTGGCGGGACGTCCCGAGAAACTAACGTTACGGTTAGATCTCTGCCAACACAAGGCCGGGTTACCTCCGTAACTAGGTAACTACTACACGAGCGTGTCATCCCCTGGTCCTTTGGGACCTTTATCCGAGGTACCTCTAATCCAACAACCACAAAGCAATCACAAAGTAATAGATCTGCAGTATCCACATGAGTAAGCATCTGGGATCCATACCATGATACCACCCTTTACCAGAAGGGAGTGACAAACCCTAAAGGGCGCTACCCTCATAACCTTGCCGCATCTTTCCTATTTCGACCATTTCCGGGGTGTGAGGTCCTGATGCAGTCTCGTCCACAAAGCTACGCTTAATACAAAAGCCATGCTTTGATCACAAATGATCAACGAATGATCATCAACACACAGCAGCACTCAGCATGCCACACTATCAAATTTGGGAGTATATCACTGATAAATATCAACTACATAACCTCTGAGCTTGTACATCTCAGAGAAGGGTGTTAAGCTAAGAGAATAAATTCTCCGCCACCAAGAAGAAATGTATTTGATAGGAATCAGTTTAATATCTCAAAGTGTAGTGTCAGACATACAACCATACAAGTCTGTTCCGAGTTCGAACAGAACCGAAGGCACTTCCGAAGAAGCCCTTGCCAATCCGGGTATCCACTATCCCGATCGGACTTCCCGTCACTAAGGGAGAACTCTATACCGGAGCAACTCAGTGCAGAGTCAATCGACAGGTTATCCTACCGTTCTCAAAGACACCCGGTCTTCAACA
Organism: Allium cepa; assembly: GCA_030765085.1. Lineage (NCBI taxonomy): Eukaryota > Viridiplantae > Streptophyta > Magnoliopsida > Asparagales > Amaryllidaceae > Allium > Allium cepa. The sequence goes on from CM060942.1 coordinate 10,504,606, forward strand.
CCGGTCTTCAATTGCAATCCATAACGTCGTATCACTGTTCAGAATGGGTTATATGACACAAGGTCCTCTCCCGACTAAACCGAATAATGAGCGCCATATTTTAAAACATATGGATATGGGATTTCAGTTAAGTCACGACTTATAAAATCCAAAACCTTTCTTTTAAATGGTTAAACAAATTACCATTCTAAATCTTTAAACAAAAAGATTTATTCCACAAAGTTCACTCAGTTTCACAAAGATCTATTTATAGATTTCCAAAACAATTTCCATTTCAATTGGATTAACTCATTAAATCTTTAAATCAAAGATTTAATTTATAGCTTTTAAAACACGTTTTCAAAGATTTATTCATAGCTTGGAAAATTATTTTCATTTCAAACTTGAATTCCTTTTTAACACAAATTGGACATCCATTTCTTATGTGGAAGCTTTTATTATTTGAAACAAATAGTTTTCGTTTCAGAAAAATCCAATTTTATTTATACAAGTTAAAATCTTGGGTTAAATTTAAAGTCCCAAAACAACACCTTAAAAATGGTTTAAAACTCATATAAGCCCATTTATAAGTTGAGTAACCTTTTTAAGCATAGTTTCCAAATCATACAATTCAATTTCAAATATTGAATTCAAATTTAAATCAGATTATTTAAATTTCAAAACTCAATCAAGTTATTCAAAACAACTTTTATTTTTGAAATTCATTTTCAAAAGTTTTCAATTCTAATCCCAAAGCTAATTTGGATTCAAAAATTCAATCTTTAAAACTATTCCAAAATCTGTGACTTAACCCATTTCCACGTGCAATCCATATTTGTGTGTGTATAGGTGTAGTCCAGGGGGTTTTACACATTAGAAGTGCCACGTCATCAATTAAAACATATTCAAATACAACAATATATTTAATAAGCGGTATGAACTATAAAGCTTATATTTGATAAGCGGTACAACCAATTGTAACGCTTATCTTTCATTCACATATCGCAGGTACATATCACAGATAATAAATTATAGTAAACATAGCTAAATTAAAACAGAGCATCACAATCAGGGATACCAAACAATCATCCAATAGAATCCAAACGTCCATGAGTAAGGTCGGTTAATTATGTGATTAATTCAAATCCGATTAATTACTTATGAATTACTAATCCTGGCTAATTAATAAAAATTTATTACAATCATTTTGATCCATTATTCTTTAATCAATTACAATCAATTACTAATTAACAATTAATAATAAATTAATTAACTTTTAATTTTAATTCATCATCCTTTAATTATTTAATTCACCATTTAATTAATTATCTTTAATTTATTAATTAACCCTTAATTAATTAACATTTAATTAATTATCCTTAGTCAATTATCATAAGTACTTATCCCTAATTACTTAATTACCCTTAACCACTAATTAATTATCTTTAACTAAGAAATTATCTTTAAGTAATTAATTACCTTAATTAGTCAATTGCATGGATTAATCATCCTTAAATTAATTTCTTAATCAATTATTTTAACTTTAAGTAATTATCTTTAAGTGATTTATTACCCATCAATTAACCTTTAAAACATTTTGTCTTCAAATCTTAAATTTTTGAAACAAAAATAGATATTAATCCATAAATTAATTTTAGACTTTAAAATCAAACAACAAATTTAAACATCATCCTATTTTAAATTAATTTCTTAATCAAGCTTAAACTTAATTAACTAAAAAAAATTACTTTAATCCTAATCCCAAATCTAAGTTAAAACATTTATTATTCTTCAAAAATGAACCAGAAGAGGTTTACAACTTGATTTAATTCTTTACTAAAACTTAGTTAAAATCATTTACTTTTATTATATTATTAACTTAGAAAAACTTGTTCAAGCTTCTTCTAAAAACCATGTGGTCACCATTTTCTTTTAAGTTTAAAGCTTAAACATGTGAACTTAACTAAAACTTAAATCCTGGTAAACTAATCAACCCGAAACCCGAGATCGTGCCGACTTCCCAAACTCGCAACTGACACACCCTCTTCCCCGTGCACATGCACCACCACCAAAGCCACCTCCGATCATCTCGCTGGCACATCAGCAATCGATGCAGCAACCCAACTCAACCACCAGAACGCAAGCTCACGTCCCCAATCAAAATCGAGGTTCACAGTCGAAAACTGGAACCAATACCATGGCCAAAACCCTCCTCTAACTCACGCCCCTGACTACCAGACGATGCGCCACCTCGACCACTTTATCTCCGACCATCCACGAAGCTATTCCCTTTGGTCCGATCCCCTGACGCCTCTCGATGACGTCGCGACAATCGCGTTTCCGACCGTGAGTAAATATGGGTTTTAAACCCTACATCGTTCTCTTGCACCCCCTACGATTCCCAGAAAAATCTGGAAGCATTTTTCCCATGCTCCCCTACGTTCCAGCTACCTTCCCTCTAAATTTCAATCCTTAACTCGACGTAGGTCGCTGGAACTCGACCATTTTTCCTTTCTCGTTCATCTCCCTTATGCTCGAGATTTATCAACTTAAAAATTGTGATATTTTCACCTAAATTCACCATTTTGTAATCCAAATGTGACTGTATAATCAGATTTCCAAATTGACATATTTGAATTAACTGATAAGTATGTTGATCTCCTGTAATTTATTACTTTCGAAAATATTTCCTTGATTTCGATACCAAATATATTTTTTTAACTTACTTTATATTATTGTGAACAACTTCCTTTCAGTCATCACGAAGTAAATACCATTATCTAAAGAGATATGGAATGTTGAATAGGTTATATAAACAGGGATGTGTAATTTAACAGTAATTTTAGTTTTCCAGTAACCTCCTTGTAGATTTTATATATTTATAATTCTATGATGATGTTATCCTCATATGAACTCTTTCAACCAACAAACAAAACAAAAATAATGTTTTTGAGTTCTGATAATTTAAATTTTCAAACCAATTTTTTTTCCAGAGCCTGGAATGAACACAGGCCGGGCTTGTTTGTTCCCAGACAAACCTACAAATATCAACCACCCATAAATAAAACCAACATGCACCTCACCATTCATAGCATAATTCAAAGATCATGATATTAAAGACGCAGGCAGAAGTAAGAAAGTTTGCTCACAAGCATGAAAACAGAGAAGCAATTAACAACAGAGTTTTATATATGCATCAGATAAAGAGGATGAAGGATTGCTCACAGTGAATGGTTTAAAAGCAGAGCCTGGAATCGAACTTGGATTTGAACTTTTGATCAGTGGCTTTGAAACTGAGCATTTTGATTTTGAAAACCTTTATCTTTGATCTGATACTTGATATTCACATTGAGTTGAACCTTTGCATTTGATTTGTTTTTTAAACTTTGCTGGAAATAATTGATGGTTTCAGTGGTTAAAATCCTTGTTTCCTTAATGTTTAACAAACTCAATTTTAAATTTTTTTTTTTAAAGAAAACTTTACTTGCCTTGATGTTTTTGAGTTGCCTAGTTGCTGTCTGAATCCCAAGACTTTGATTTAAATCTTTGGCTTGAGACTTCTCTTTAGTTTGCTTTCAGATCTGTTGCTCTTGAATACTTTGCTTTGTTTGAACTGGCAAACTAGAAGATGATCTAAAGCTTTTGAGTTTGAGGTGATTTTTTTTTTCTTTTCTTTTTTTTTCTTTTTTTTCAGCTGGAGGATTACCGGGTTGCACTTGAAACAGACTTTTATATTGGGATGCTTTGATTTCAAGCTGCTGATACTTGTCTTAGGTTGAAGATTAAATTGATCTCCCAGGTTGAAGACTTTGATCTGCTATGTGTTTTCAATTTTTTTTCTTTATTTATTTATTTAAACTGTGCTTTCCATTTCGAACTGAGACAAGATGAGCTTGATGAATATGGACTGAAACAGGTTCAGCTTTATGATGTTGAAATGTGTGAGGCAAATCTCTTTTCTACTATTTCATTTAGATTTTCCAAGATGTGATATGATTACTTATGGGGAGATGTATATTTTCTTGTAATTTTAAATTTCAATATTTAAAAAAAAAGTAATGATGTCATTTTGTATATATGTATGTATAAGACCTCAAAGTATGTTATATTGGTTTGTATGTACATATATGCAATATCCTCATGTTTAAAAGAATTGTTCCTTTTTTTTATTAATATGAGAAAAATTTGTACTATTTATAATTTCATATTTTTAACATTTGTAAACATTTTTACATTTTATATTTTGTGAATATACAACTATTTCTAATTTCAAAAGAAGATGTATTTTAAATCTTTTTTATCAAGTTTAATAAATGAGTATGTAATTTGTAGATATTTGAATCAAATTCTTTAAATAGCTTTTGTAAATTTTATTAATATGAAGAAAATTTATCTTAGAAATAACATTTCGAAAATAAGTACACTAATTTTTATTACAACTTCCAAATTTTGAATCTTTTATCAAATCTTATTTTGCATTTTGTATTCAAGTTATTAGGAATGTTCATATTTTATTCATACATTTTTTTATTATTGATCTCAAGCTTTTAATTTCTATTTTATTTTTAATGCATTTTATTATGAAATCTTATTAATCTCAAATTTCTATTTATAATTAAAAATTATTCATTTATTCTAGAAATCTCTACTAATGCACAATTTATTTTCAAAAATAAATTTAATTGCCAAATTAATCTTGATAAATTTCAGGAATGTTACAATTTACAATCTTTTCATTCACCCATAGTCATATTATAAATGGAATTTACATTATCTTCAATTATTAATTACCATCAGTTAAGATCTTAACATTTGTTCCATAAATTTATTTGTCATGAATTATTTACTGCATTTATCTAATTCCAATTTCGTAATCACATTCAATCCATTAATTGGTATTGCATTGACATTTAACTTATTAGCTTATATCAACACTATTGTCATTAATTGCAAATGGATTACCAAATTTATTCATTACCCTAAATAACTAACGTAAATTAATCTCCATTAATTCCACTGATTTAACTTTCATTCAATTAATTAATGATTCCCTCAGTCTGGAATAACGTAACATTTTCTTTATTTGTATTGCAAATAATTCAAAATTCAATTCCTAATTCTTAATATCCTCTAAATTACAACTTCCAAACATGGTATTAATCATCATTTACGTACCTCTAATTATTTTAATTTACATTAACATAATAAATAAATTACCTTTAATGAAATCTATCCCCCAATTTATTATATGCAATAAATTTTGACCTTACAACAGTTTCAATTAGTTATTTATATTTATTATGATTGAATACCTAAATTTATTTAACACATCAAATAAATGAACAATCTATATTCATTGTCACCTATTTTGTTTTAAATTCAGTTATAAGTTTGTTACTTACCAACCAGGTTATAATAACACGAGTTTTTTTTATTCCGCTGCTATATATGATATATTGGCATCACATACTTGAATTTTTCAATTTCATCTTAATTCCAATTCACGGTAGTATAATTTCTTACTATAAACCCATTTATAATTTGCATACCAATTAATTAGTTTTAACTAAATAGATTGATTCAATTCAACTCTTTTATTAAGTCTATATAAATCAATATACTATTTCATTGTTAAATGTTTATTTCAATTATTTCTTTATTACTTACAAATCTTATTTCATTCATGAATGCCATCATTTATCAATTATTACATAATTTCATTAATTTACATTCAGTTACAACTAAATTAATACACTGATTTCATTTGTAAATTAAATGCTTATAATTTATAAGCTTTTATTCCACACAATATTTCAATTTGTACCTGACATTGATTTAATTCAATTTACTATTTAATATTATTAATTCATTAACTAAATTCACTACTTACCTTTGTTCTCTTATATGCAACTCTTAGCCTAGTATAACAATTTACATCACTTCAATTTATTCGTCATTTTGTTTCAACTGTAAATACTTAGCCTTATATTCCCATGGTTTTATTTCATTCTCAGCATTTGCATCATTATTAATTTTAAAATCTTTATTTCTTATAAATTTAATTTACGTAAATCTTATTAAAATGACAAATTTAATTAATGAAAATTACGGGTCGTTACACTCTCCCCCACTCAAAACTTTTCGTCCTCGAAAAGGAAAAAGAAGGAAAAAGAAGAATTAAGAAATCGATATCATATCAAATATTAAATTTATAAACAAATAAATTTACAAAATTAATTTAGATAAATATACTAATTTATAATCATTAATTTTTTTTATATACTCAAACCAATAAAGTTTGGAAAACATTTTCAAAATATTTTCTAAGTCCAAAATTTACGGAAAATTTTGGTAGAGTCTCCTTTGTACGGGGAGGCTCGGGAGAAAATATAATATCAAATATATCAAAATATCACATATAATATCCAAAATATAATATCCCAACACGGGAAAATATATAAAATAGCACTATAAACCATAATCCGAAATGTACCTCTTTGTCGGGCAATTTACGCTTAATTTATGGAACCAAAAGCAGTAGCAATTGCTTCCATAACCTGCATTTCACTTATAAAATTCAAGGGGTTAACAATTTATATAAAGTGAAATATTTAAGTGGTTTCAGTCACTAACAACAAGTCAATACAACAACCATCAATTTCAACAAATAGCATACACAACCAATACAAAGCAACCATTCAATCAAACAAACAAATAGTTGTTCGGGTTCAAAACTTTTAAATTGTACGGAATGAAGATTAAACTACTAGCGCATCATTTACTCAACAGTCTTAGATAAAACTAAATAGATTATTCATTTATCCTAATCCAATTTTAAAGTATCCTTGCCCAAACAACCATCAACTAAACAACAACAAATCCATAAAACAATCAACTTAACTTATTATTAATTTCCTTTCATACCTTTGTTGTTTGATTTTCTTTTTATTTATACAGTGATTTATCTTTTTACTTTACATTTACTCATTAAATGTTTTCTTCATTTATTTTTACTTATTACTTACAATTATTCAGTTCCATTAACTCAGGTCATGCCAGTTCCTTTTATTTCGTTATAATTATTCATTCATTTATTATAGCATGACCTCTTTTATTTACATTCATTTATCAATAGTATTCATGTCCCATTCAATTTCTTAGCATTTTCATTTTGTTTACTTAAGTTTATAATCATCTATTTGTAATACTTACCTTTTATTATATTTACTAATAGTAAAATTTCAATTATAACTTAACTTATCCCGATATCATCACTTCTTATGAATAAAAGCGATTTATTGAACACCTTCATTACATACTTTTACTTGTATAATTTCCATTACATTTTCTTATTAAACATTTCAACTTTTAAATATTTGGTAAGTTATATATATGTTTTTAAGAATGTAACTAAAATCATACAAATTTCTCTTATTTCTTTAATAAATTCATTGTTCAATAATAATCCTTTATTTCTTAGGTTACAATTTTAAATTTCATTTAATACCATTAATAACCTAGCATTAAGCCTCTTATTTCATTTAGGGTTTCAATTATTAATTACTTAGATTCCATTTCACCAGAATAATTGAAACTATTTATTATGGAAACTTAAGAACTAAATACCGGGTTAAATTTCAAATTATTTTAAAAATAATAGGTAAATATATATACTTACAACTTATAAACCCAATTATATTTAAAACAAATTAAAAATTCACTTTTGTTTATAAAAATAAATCTGTAGTAAAACTACCACAGTGGCCTTCCCACTTCAAAACTCGAAAATGAAAGTCGATGATGCGTGCACTCATCACCGAATTTATTTTCCAGCGACAAAGAGGGGAGTACATAACTTATTTCTTTTCAAAATTTCTTTTTAAACAATTCTTTCAAATTATATTGAAATATTTATGTCAAAAAATACTTCTAGTAGTATTATTGTTATCTCCAAAATCAATTGAAAGAATTTCCAAAACCCCGGAACTTAAGTTCTAAATTTCCAATTTTACTTTCCATCTAATTTCATCTATTATTTATAAATTTTATTACCTAACAACCAATATATTGCAACCAAATATATATCTTATTTATAAAAAAAACTTTATTTTATATATAGAAAATATAATAGGCAAAATTATTTCATTCACCTATATTAAAACAAATATTATGTCGGTCTGTCCTATTAAATGTTTAGAAATCTCTATTAATGTCACAGCGTCCCATGCATCAACCGGAATTTATAAATACAAAACAGAACAGATTAACACAATATTAAAACCCTTTTATAACACTAACAAATACGCTCTCTCATATATATACACTCAGCGACTCCCATAGGGAGTTTCTACCTACTGATAAAGAGTCAGGCCCCACAAAGCTAAGGTTTATCACTAAACCAAAGCTCTGATACTAGATGTAACATCCCGCCTTTTCGCACGCTTTAAATCGACACACGTGCCAATTCAAACCATACGTAAGGGAGGATTGTTATGGGGTAAATAAGAAAAACGAGAAAGAATAAAATAAAACAGAATCTCACAGCGGAAGGATAAAATATAATAATAAATATACAGTTCATAAAACTGTTTACAAACATTTGATTCTTCTTTTTACAATAAATATCAGAGTTCACATACCAATAATATTAATGCAGCGGAATACAGTGGAATGGAACCATATAATATATAATAATAGTAGTAATGAAATCTTCGTCTTCTTCCTTCAGAAAAATCTTCAAATCCTGAAACGCTCGGACTGACCCGAGCGAATTGAAAAGACAAAACACTCGAGTCAGAACTAAAAGATCTTATGTAAGTTAAATTAACAGAAATGAATATGAGTGCAGTAACTCAAGAGATGATCGGGATTTACATCTCCTAAGGATCCGTTAAACTATTTACTATATAGTATATTTCGCTATTATAATAGTATCTAATTGTAAAATAAACTTACTTCTAAATAGCGTTAAGGCTTTACATTTTCCACCTTAACACATAATATATTCCCATAGTCTATACAGTATCGTAATCTCCCCCGTACTTGGCGTCGTCAGAGAGCACTCCATAGGTATGGTACAAAACCAAATCGTATAAGGCGCGATAGGGTAGGTGACACGGCACAACTAGGCAATGCCAGGGTAGATATACCAATTACGCATCCGGGCTGGTGGTAACGCATAGCCGCAGCTAACACCCACCTCGAACAAACTCCACCTAAAATCAAAAGTAAAGGTGGCCACCGAATCAATCCAAAGTCAGAGTAGTATCGAAGAGGAGTGTCCGATAAAGGGCGCTAACCCCCTTGGCCCGAGAATCGCTCCTGTTTTAGCCACCTTATGCCAACTCACGGGAGTCGGGTTCACGTATTTACCTTAAAGGAAACGCCGCCGCCAACCTACTCCATTCTGGAATCTCCACCGCATACACGGTTGTTAAAGTGGTTTTCGAAGTTGGCAGAGAGTATGACAACTTCCGATCCTGGTCTCTTAAACAACCAAACGTTATTATAACACCGCGGTCATTTAAAAATAATTATGCTTTCAAAACCAGAATATAATTATCCATTTCAAAACCCATAAATACGATATCATTTCCTTTTATAACCCAAATAAATATGATATCATTTTATTTCAAATATATTTCTTTTCCAAAATCATGCCACTTTTAAGATTTATAATACCTCGAAACCAAATATTTAAAATTTAACTTTCCACATAATACTTCGAAATCCATAGTTTTAAAACCATAACTTTCAAAACTTAAATGGTTTGGATATTCAACAGTATATAAAATAAAACAGTTGAATTTAAAATTTCTTTATAAAGTAAATAATTTCCAAGCATTTACAATTTTATTTACTTTATATTCAGTCTAAACCCATAACCTTTAGATTCAATTTCAGTTTGAATAAAAACACATCGGTTTCAATATTTTCAAACTTTGAGTATTTAATAACTTTCAAAACTAAGGTTGGGAATTTCTGTTCAACAATTCATTGTCCTATTATTTAGTTTTGAAACGTTTACATAATAGATCCATAACCATTTAAAATGAAACCCAATTTATTAACACTAAATATTTTCTTCCATTTATTTATACTAGAATTATTCATTTAATTTATCTTGAAAAAAAATCCAGTTATAAATATCATACCTTTAAAATTTTCAAGATTAATAAGTTTACGCCAACTTGTGGAGTTTAATTTTTAAATAAGCCCAATTCCAAATAAATTTCCAAATAAATTTCCAATCTTAATTGATTTGAACTATTTAAAACTCTATATATACACAATATCTTAAACCTGTACTTAATCATAAATATAAATTATCAAACTCCATTTTTCAACTTATTTATTTCCATTCAACCAATTCATACATAGCTTAAATTCAATAATTTAACAATATACGTATATATAAAATAAGTTTTTATATAAGATCAAAATTAATATTTATTTAACCGCATCCTATCCAAACCATAGAAATCATTTCAAAAATAATTTTATATATATACCGCGGTGCCTGTATATAATTTTCTATCCTATGGTCAAGTGATACAGATATTTAACATTTCAATCCGCAATTTAAAAATAAAATTGCGGTTGTATATCATTTCAAACCGCAATCCCGAATGAAATGAGAATGCATAAAAACTTGCAGTTTATATAATATGGAACACATCATCCATCCACCCAATATCAATCATCAACCAATCTTATTTCAATCATCGTCAATTTAAACAAACATCAATAGAGCATATAACACATATCAGGTATCAACGAACAGTTTATATTCAAAATAAATAAATAAATAAATAACTGTTTAACTAGCAGTTTATATGCAAAATAAATAAATTTTAACCGTCAGTTTATACGCAATAATAAAATTAATTAACAGTTAAATTAAATAAATGCGATTTAACTAAGATGATGAATAAAATATGCAAAACAGTCATAAATAAATTTCTACTCATATCTTAAATCAATTTAACAAACATAAGATAACTTAGAAATTGTGAGTGGGTTAAAACACTCACCTTTTGAATTTAAATTGAATCTAAATTCAATTTAAACCCAAAAATTTGACATTCTCCAAATCCGTCCAAACCAACGCCAAAATGTCTGGAATTCTGATACAATCCCAGCAAAATAAACCGCGCGTGAATCCGAGCTCGTACGCAAAAGTTATGAAAATTTGAAAATTGAAAAATTCTGGTCCTGTGTCAACTTCGGGTTCGACTTCGGTGCGCCGCCTCAAACCCCCGGTGCTTGCTTGGAGTTTTTTCCAAAACGACCCGGAGCGCCCCGAGTCATTTTCTTCCTGACCCGAAGTAGATACAGCATTTTTGCCTCTGAAACTCAAAGCATGACTCGAAGTGGCTGCAGATCCGAATTTTTTTTTTTCTTTTTTGAAATTGAAATTAATTTTTGAAACTTGGGAATTAGGTTTTTTTTCGGCCATTGGAATGAGGAGTCGAGAAGGAGATGTACGTATAGAAAAATGAAAATAAAGAGTGGCTAGGGTTTATAACGGGTTATATATAAACAAGGCTGAAAAATAATAGATGGATCGGATTGGTATACGTGCTGAACGATAAATGGCCCGAAAAGCCCGTTTCTACTCCAGAATGAAATTGGGTCAACCGATATATCAAAATATATGTTTAAAAATATTTTAAACGCGATAGAAAAAGTTTCACGTTCAAATTCCATCGTATGAAGAAGTTGTGTTAAATTCAATTTTTCCAAATTGATTTCGATTGATTTAAATTGCAAAAATTTCAAGGCGTTTCGAGTCGGTACGACCAAACGACAAGTCCGATTCTTATGAAACTTGAAACACTATTATAATTCATCGTTACGGATCCGATGAAACTGGTTTCGTCAAAATCCGAGTCAGTGGCCAAAATGGCTAATTTTATATTAATTAAATAAATTAAAAATTAATTAATAAAATCTTTTTTTTTTAAATCTTAAATTTGACAAATTTTATTACCTTTATATGTCTCAATCAAATTACAATGTTTTAAACAATTTAAAGGTCAATTTAAAGTTGATTAACTTCCCATTTCAGTGTCAAATTTTCATTTTTATTAAATTTAGAAATTATCAATTAAGTTTCCAAAAATTTCATTGAATTAAATCTTCATTCTTATTATTCAATCCATTATAGCCAAATGGATGAAATTAACATACATAAATATTTTTCAATTTCAACTAAATTTTCAATTAACGTAAAAATAAATGTTTAATTTTTACTTAATTACAAAAACTCAATTACCTTAATTCTTTATATTCATATAAATAAACTGTGACAGCCCGCATATCTGTACCCCTTGAATCAACATTATTCTACCTCTATTAACTCAAGTGGCACAGAATTACGAACCATTAGGGTTAAAGAAGAAGAGAAGGAAGAAGAAGAAACTAAACAATATCAGAATCTCACAGTCGCAGTGGAATAAAATATTATAGTAAATATAGAACTTTACACAAAATGAAATCTATAACTGTTTTATACATCATATCATCAGAGTATCTCATACACACAATATCCATCAGTCAGACAATCGTGCAATCACAGCAGCAGAATATATATATATATAGGTACATATAATACGTCTCGGACTCCAGCTCCTCTCCTGCTCCATAATATCATGTCCTGTACATATAATACTCGGTCTGACCCGAGCATGATAATGAAATAACACCCGAGTCAGTCTGGAATACCAGCTGATAATAATGCATCCAAATTGATTATTAAAGTTTCAAAATCCTTTTGAAAACAAAAGCATCTCGTAAGACCACGCCACAAATAAACATGTCGGGTTTTTACCTTACGATAGCTAAAACACTTTTTATAGAAATCCTCTGCTATTATAATAGGGTTTATTTACAAATACTTATAAAATAGCTGAAATTGTTACATGATTAAATTCCAGCTACTAGCCACAAAAGTGGGTAATACAAACAAAACTCGTACAAGGCACGTAGGGAGAATGGATTTCCAACAATGACTAGGCACTGGGGTACCACCTGTCACAGTACGGGGCCTAGATCACCATACCGAGGACCACTCCCGATCCCCTGCAACATAAGACCGGACCCATTTCTTACTGGACAGTTCCGAATAAGATCACCCCGCGGTTGGGATCAGCAACCGCCCACTAAGCCGAAATAAAAAGGGACATCTAGACAGGGATGACCTTACTCTCCAGTGGGGACTACCCACGAAGCCTTGCTGCATATCCCATGATTTTTAGTCATTCCCATTTGATGAGGCTTGAGCCAAAGTGTTACCTTTTTATAACATTTCACTTAGAATGCCCATCGCCCTCCTGACGATGTTCCGAAAGCATTCGTCCATGCCAGTCCGTCCCGGGTTCGAACGGAACCGAAGGCACTACTCCTACTACATCCATTTTGGAAATATCCTCAGGATTAGTAGCGACTAGCCCTTGCACTTCACTGCTCCATCTTCGACTCCGAACATGTTTTTCACACGAAACGTACAAACCGGATCAAAGTGGTTTTCGAGAAATTAATCTCGATCCCGGTCTCTTCGAAATGATCAACGCATTTGCCCAATATTGATAGTCGGTGGTTTAACTATCAGTTAACATTCACAAACATCCATCACACAATAAATAATTCCCACATTATTTATTTGCCTCAAATATCTTTAAAAGATATATTTCCAAATTTTCAAAACTCATTTGAAAACAATTTCCCAAGGTTCTTCCTTTACAAGGTAAATCCTTTACCATATATTCCCATTGGAGATAACCAAGTTCAAAAACATTTAAATTTAAAACAGTTAAAACACTTAATACTGAAATATACTTTAAAATACCTAAATTTACTTCTAGTTACTCACTCAAAAATATAAATTTAAAATAAGTGAAGTAAAACTATTTGTTAAGATCTAAACTTGATTTTTACATAAAAGTTTAGTTAAAATAAATTTTAAGGTAGAGTTTTAAAAAGAATTCATAATAATTCAAATAACTTTATTCAAAACTAGCCTTTAAATAAATCCATTTGTAAAAATAATTACTAAGATATTCATACAAATTTACTATTGCTAATTTATCAATAATTACTTTAAAATAATAATTTCCAAAACACTCTTTTAAACAAGTTTGAATTTTTAAACTTTCTTTTAATAAAATCTGTTTAAAACTCGAACTTGGTTTTTCCCAGGGAAACTCATTCCCACTCAAACAACCCAGAAGATCCATTTTTTAAATTCTGTCGATTATATTTCAATTCAGATTTATGTTTAACAACATAAATTTCCTACCCAGGTTTAAAATAACTTCTTACGAAGCTTAACCACATTTCCATTCCCGGAAATTCACTTCCAAGGTATAAGTTTAAAGGTCTTTTTAAATAAACTATTATAAATTTATTTAATGAAATCATACTTAAGGAATTTCTTAACTATATACCACTTAACTATATACCTACTTAAATTTTTAATGGTTTTAAATAATATTTTTGCAACATTCTAATTTGCAATTTATTGCTAATTTAATTTGAAGGGTTTCTTTTGAAATCATATTTAATTTCCAGGGAACATTATTATCAAAATAACCCATTGTTATTTTTAAAAATTTTAAAATTTCTTATTGAAATTATCACCAGAAATCCATACTTTCACATTTATCAACTAATAAATGTTCCACTTATTTTTATTTCCAACCTTACAAATTTTCATTCTTCACTCAACCCAGATTCCAAATTTTATTCCTTTCAATTCTTTATTTATCAATTCCTTTATTTCTTATAAAAATCCAATTTATTTTATTTTATTTTTAAAATTCTGTGTATATTCTTATCCAGCAATATCACAGTACAATTAATTCAGAGTTATCAATCACAATATATAACAGGTTACAACATCAATTATAAAGATAATTACTATAGTATGAGGAATCCACTTGGATCCCTCCAACCTGTTTTTCCCTGCATCCACAATTATTAGCACATCACATATATAAATATCAATCCAGACTGATAACAACAATTATATTCAACCAATCACACTGATATTTAAATATTAACTATTTAAATCAGCCAATATCCATATGTGAGTGAGAATAACTCACCTTGAGTTTCGGCGAGCGTTCGAATTTTAAATTAAACCGAACGATGTTCGATTTAACCCAAATTCCTACTTGCCCGGAATGATTCCCGAACTGCACTACTGCGTAGTACGCATCTCTACGATTCTGGCGCCGTAAATTTCGTTCGAATCTGATTTCATACGAAAAAGTTATTCAAATTTACAGATTTGAATTTAAATTTAAAACAATTTTTTTATTATTATTATTTACCAAAACAACAGCCTTCTTCCTCAACGTAACCAAAACGCGCAACTCCAGGAAGCACACGAACCCACTGCCACTATCTAGGGCTTCAAACTGCACCTCACACGAACATCGAGAGGACGATCAGACGTCGTCGCCGCCATCGCCTCCACCGCCTCTTCCCCCGCCCGAGAGCACACGCAGCTCGGTCAACATAAACACGCACGATACGTGCTCGAACCCACACGAACGCGACACCCAAAATTCCTCCAAACGATCACTTCACGCGAAATCACCCATTGGATCTATAGATCCCTCAACGATCTACAACTTTCATTTAGAAAGTTTACGAAATCAAGGTATGGATTGAGAGATTTGGATGGAAGAAGGTAAATGTTTTTCGTCCATTAATAGATATAAGCGGCGGCTGGTGGAATGTAATTGGGGTTTGCAAATGGTTTAAGTTATATAATATTACTTTATTAATATAATTCTCAACTTAACATCGTATTGCAAACGAACTCCAATTCTCACGTACCAATAAGCGTTCCTAGGGTTTTTCCGCGTTCCGAACACAATGGAACAGGTTTAGTAATCTAATTCGGTCATATGTGCGAGTTACGGAATTAAACGATCAATTTAAAATTAAATCGGTTAAAACGATTTCTATGCGTTTCGAGCTGCCACGGTCAAACGACAACTCCGATTGCTATGAAAATTGAAATCCGATAATAACTAACTATTACGGATCCAATGGAACTAGTTTCGTCGAATTCCGTGATTGCGCCCCGGAAGGCTATTTTAACTCGTCTATTAAATCGAGCGATTTACTGAAATTATCAAAAACGCTTAAATTTTCACTTTTAAAATTTTGTTAACTTAACAATAATTCATATAAAACTTATAATCACATTAAAAATCATTCTGGCTCATTCCGGGCCAAAATCTGATTAAACTGCATTTTAATAATATTAAATTCATTTTTAAATTAATATAAAATCCCAAATATTAACTTATCAAATTTAAAAATTCATCTAAAATTTCCACCATACTATTTACACTTAAATAACTCAAAATAAATTTTTAAAACCATTTTTATCACTATTTACATCCAGATTTACTTTTATTTCAATTCCGAATATTTAAATCATTATTTTCCCATTATTCAAATTCAACCGGAATCACTATAATTAAAAATTATAGCTTATTTCATTTATTGAACCCGAATCCATTCATTTCAAAATCAATTAAGAATCCACATTAAACATTTAAAACGAATTAAATGTTCAAATTCAATGGCTTAAAAATACGGGATGTTACATAAACAAATCTTGATTTACAATCTTTTCATTCACCCATAGTCATATTATAAATGGAATTTACATTATCTTCAATTATTAATTACCATCAGTTAAGATCTTAACATTTGTTTCATAAATTTATTTGTCCTGAATTATTTACTGCATTTATTTAATTCCAATTTCGTAATCACATTCAATCCATTAATTGGTATTGCATTGACATTTAACTTATTAGCTTATATCAACACTATTGTCATTAATTGCAAATGGATTACCAAATTTAGTCACTACCCTAAATAACTAACGTAAATTAATCTCCATTAATTCCACTGATTTAACTTTCATTCAATTAATAAATGATTCCCTCAGTCTGCAATAACGTAACATTTTCTTTATTTGTATTGTAAATAATTCAAAATTCAATTCCTAATTCTTAATATCCTCTAAATTACAACTTCCAAACATGGTATTAATCATCATTTACGTACCTCTAATTATTTTAATTTACATTAACATAATAAATAAATTACCTTTAATGAAATATATCCCCAAATTTATTATATGCAATAAATTTTGACCTTACAACAGTTTCAATTAATTATTTATATTTATTGTGATTAAATACCAAAATTTATTTAACACATCAAATAAATGAACAATCTATATTCATTGTCACCTATTTTCTTTTAAATTCAGTTATAAGTTTGTTACTTACCAACCAGGTTATAATAACACTAATTTTTTTATTCCGCTGCTATATATGATATATTTGCATCACATACTTGAATTTTTCAATTTCATCTTAATTCCAATTCACGGTAGTGTAATTTCTTACTATAAACCCATTTATAATTTGCATACCAATTAATTAGTTTCAACTAAATGGATTGATTCAATTCAACTCTTTTATTAAGTCTATATAAATCAATATACTATTTCATTGGTAAATGTTTATTTCAATTATTCCTTTATTACTTACAAATCTTATTTCATTCATGAATGCCATCATTTATCAATTATTACATAATTTCATTAATTTACATTCAGTTACAACTAAATTAATACACTGATTTCATTTGTAAATTAAATGCTTACAATTTATAAGCTTTTATTCCAAACAATATTTCAATTTGTACCGGACATTGATTTAATCAAATTTACTATTTAATATTATTAATTCATTAACTAAATTCACTACTTACCTTTGTTCTCTTATATGCAAATCTTAGCCTAGTATAACAATTTAAATCACTTCAATTTATTCGTCATTTTGTTTCAACTGTAAATACTTAGCCTTATATTCCCATGGTTTCATTTCATTCTCAGCATTTGCTTCATTATTAATTATAAAATCTTTATTTCTTCTAAATTAAATTTACGTAAATCTTATTAAAATGACAAATTTAATTAACGAAAATTACGAGTCGTTACAGAAACCGTCGAAAAAAATGACATACAGGCTGTCGGAAGCCGTCGGAAAATAACCACCTGGAAGCTGTCGGGAGCCGTCGGAAATCTGCTGTATTTTTTTTATAACTGCTGCAATATAGCCTTCCATCCATATTTCCCATCCAAACACTATTACACCAATACTGCACTATCCAGTATACAGTATTCCAACCAAATATCAAAACCCAAACTACACAAAATTCATCAAACACACAAATACATCAAATTACATCAAAATAAAATACTTAATATACATAACCATTCCAACATTCACAACTACCCCAACAACAAGTGTTCTACCATGTCATACATACACAACTTAACACAAAATCATCAACATCCACATCTTCATACAACTACATAACCAAGTGTATCAAATATAATCATACAAAAATCAACAACTACCTCCACCGTCTACCAAATCATTCAAAACTAAAAAAACATACCTGAAAAAGCAAGTAAGCAATGAATCAATCTCCTCCAGATCCAGAGCCAGCCAAGGAAGGGAAGTGGCAACCAAACTGCTGCATGTACTCTAGCAACTGTGTGGTCTGCATAGCCTGTTGGCGGTTCTGCTCCTTCAGTTGGGACACTCTAGCCCGCAATTCTTCTATATCTGCTAGATCGCTCTGAGCTCTATTCTGCCGACCCCGTCTCTGACTGTTGGCCTGTAATAAATATTCAAATTCAATATGGACGATTTTTCAAGGTTCAAATATTTTTAAATAATGGAAAAATGAATAAAATTCAAGTTTATTGTTTTGAAAAGGTCAAAATAGCATAGTTGAAGTATTTTAAGATAAAATTATATAATCCAATATAGAATGATGACTTAAATATCAAATTAGCAGTAAAATAAATTATTTATCACTTGATTGCCGAATTCGTATCGTTTGTCATGCTCTGTTGGATCCATAACGGACTCAAAAATAGCGTCCTCCTCATCAGTCGTCAGCTGATCTTGACCCGTATAAGCAACGAGTTTCTGCCGCTGCTCCATAAACTTTTCCTACATTAACAAATTAATAACATCATATCTTATTTCATTATAGTTTAATAAGCCGAACAATTACAAATACTGCATAAAATGAAATATGCTTACATGGATTTTGCTGGTTTATCGTCCTACCATGTATACGAAACAGTCCCGTCCGGATTTATATGCTCAACATCATGCGTACGAGTGAACACGTCCATATAGCCCACGGGACCATGCGCCTCAGCTTCCTGAAGTTGATTTTTACATACAATTATTGTACATTTAAAATTATATAGCATAAACTGTTTACAATTATCATTCAATAAATTTACCAACTCCTACCGATACTGCTGAAATGACTTAGATCCTCCACGATGAGTGATGGAATTTTTATTTCTATTTGCAGAGTTTCTATCCGACTCTGCTTGTACATTCAAAATTTGATACATTATTTTTCGATCACGTCAAATTAATAATTCAAAAAAATTTAGTATACTTGCATTCGCCTCGTCCGTCTCCCAGTATCTCAACCAAGCTCGCCATACGCTCTCCCCCATCCACCGTGGTTTCTTACCAGATTTCTTAATCTCAGATATCGAGTCCATGTAGTTCTTGCACATCTTCTTCATCCAGTATTCTCGTGCCAGCAGCATATCGTCTGTCTGGACGTCTATCTCAGCCTGTGTTTCACGATAAAAAGTAAAAAAAAAAGATTACACTGTAAATGATAAAAAGTAGAAAAACGACAAAAACGAATTAAAAATGGAAAACAGAAAATATACATATTAGGACATCCTACCATATACACTCTATGATGTGAGGAGGGATGTTATCCCACTTCGGCCAGCCGACACTCATCCTACTGTGATAAGAAGCTCTAGAGACATCTAGCACAACCTTCGAGGGAAGTAGGTCGAACCCCCTGTTTTTAAATATGATACAGATAAGTACGTACGTATATCATGTAAAAAATAAGATGCTGAATAAAATTTAATTCTTACTCCTCTGTTCTAGGGATTAACGAAACTACTGGACGTTGTGACTCTTGCGATGGACCACTGCCATCGCCTCCTGATGATCGGGAAGAGCTCCTACCTCTATATGACATTATGATAAACCTGTGACATATATACACATCATTATATAAGAGAATAATAACATGATAATGAAATATATTTCATACGTAAATGACATCAATGGTATAAATTGCTTAATTAATGACTGAAATGGAAATAGAAATGGAAGTGTGTTATACCTGATTCATAATGGGTGTACTGTTCTGACGATAACCCGATTTCATTGCATTTTTAATAAATATTGCTAAATAAATGACAAATGGAAATGACATAAAACATGTAAACAATGGTAAACAGATTTGGCTTCATAGTCACATCAATTTCATAATACATCAAGAATTCAACATAGTTACATCAATTGCAAAAAAATCAGATTCAAATTTATATCAGTCATCATCGTCTTCTGATTCAGATTCGGTCTCGTTTTCTACGATATTTTCCTCTGCCCTGTCAAACGCTTCTACCATAACATTTGATTCATCGATCAAAGAACCAAAATCTATATGATCGTCTGTAATTATTATTTCGTTATTTTGCTCAAGATCTGCCTGATAAGCTTGTTCGTCCGGAATATTCTTTCAATCAAATGTGAATCTGGCCTTTGTTTTAAAAACTGCAGACCAATCTGGTTTATCTCTTTTTAGAGATGGATAAGGAGCGTAATAAACTTGCAATGCTTGTTTGGCCAGTACAAAAGGATCATACTTGTGATAGTGCGATATATGCTTTATTTCGATAAGATTATAATTCTTGTGCACATTAATTACAGAACCTGGAACATTGCTAAACCAATTGCATCTAAATAGAAGCACCTCCTCCACGGGTCATGAGAAATATGTCATTTGCAAAATTTGTGTTAGAACGCCATAAAAATCATTTAAGTGATTTTCTGGATCGTCACTACCTTTAACAAATACACCAATATTATTTGTTAATTTTTCTGCACCGTATTTTTGGTGTTAAATTTATATCCATTGACGAAATATATTGAATATGTCTTGACCACTCTTTTTGGTCTCATCGCAAGATGTTTCAACCCTTCGTCAATAACATAATTTCTCGGCTCATAAACGTAATTTGAAAACCAACCGGAAAATTCTTTACTAAGATCTCCGTTCGGATGTTCACATTCATAAACACTGTTTATATAAACAAATTATTACATTAGGTTATACACGCGCATGCATTATAGAAAATAATAAAACACAAATTATTATTTTAGATTACCTAACAAACGGTGCAACCTCGGCACAATTTAGAAGAATATAAGTGTATGCTTCATGAAGATCTCTATCGTCTAGCCATATTTCTACACATTTTTCAGAAGGCCGACCATGTTGTCTAAAAATAGATAATATTGCTTGAGAGGACTCTTGTTCGTTTCCTTCGTCATTACGAGGAACACTTTCAAATGAAATATTCACATGGTCACTGAAATAGTGAGAGAAAAAGAACGAAGCTTCTTCTTCGATGTAAGATTTACATATCAAACCTTCAACTCTTGCTTTTTGCCTCACTTTTTCCTTCAGATGATTCAAATATCTATGCAAAATTAATTTATATTAACTTCATCTTTCAAATGCAATTAAATTACGTGATAACATATTACATACCTCTCAAATGGATACATCCATCCATATTGGACAGGACCTCGAAGTCGTGGTTCAGATGGGAGATGAACAAGTAAATGTTCCATTACATTAAAAAAACCTGGTGGAAATATTTTCTCTAATTTGCGAAGCAATATAGGAATATCCACTTCAAGTTTACATAAACGTTGCACTTTTAAAGTAGTCGAACAAAGCTCTTTGTAAAACATACTAAGCTCCGTTCCTACCTTCCAAACTTTTAACGGCAGTAGTTCTTTGAACATAACGGTAAATAAATGTTCCATCATTATGTGACAGTCGTGACTTTTCATTCCGCTCAATCTACCATTTTTAAAGTCAACACATGTACGAAGATTTGATGATATCCCATCAGGAAATTTTAATCCTTCCACCCATTTTAGTACAGCTTTAACTTGATTATTATCTAATTCGTAACATGCTTTGGGTTTTTTACTGTCATTTGGTTTCATATGAAGCTCAGGACGTTTGCATAATTCTTCTATATTACGTCTTGATTTCAAATCATCCTTCATCTTCCCTTTCACATTCAAAATTGTGTTAAAAACATTATCAAATACATTTTTCTCATTGTGCATCACCTTTATATTATGACGAAGCAGAAGATGTTTCCAATACGGCAACTCTCAAAAAATAGTTTGTTTGCACCAGTTATGAATAACTGATTTGTCTTCAATTTCTGTTTACTCTCCAGTTTCATATATTTTTGGATAGTCCCTAACAAGTTCATATATGTCTTCGCGTGACCATATCGTCGGTGGTTGTCTGGTTTCTACTCTATTAGCTAAAAAAATTTCTTGTCTCCTCTGAAGGGACGATTTACATGGAGAAAACATCGATGACAGTCAAACCATGAAATTTTCTTACCATGAGGTAAAGAAAATGCTCATGTTTCATCCATGCAATATGGACATGCTAGACGACCGGCAACACTCCATCCTGAAAGCATTGCATGGGCAGGAAAATCGCTTATAGTCCACAACAAAGAAGCAAACATACAAAAAAAAATCTTCTTGGACACATCGTATGTTTCTACTCCTTCGTTCCATAGTATTTTTAACTCATCAATCAAAGGTTGTAAATATACATCGATTCCTTGTGTCGGATCGTCGGGGCCAGGAACGACAACATTAAGAAACATATATTGCGTTTTCATACACATTCATGGAGGTAAATTATACGCTGTGACGATAATGGTCTAGGATGAATATTTAGAACCAAATTGAGAAAATGGAGAAAAACCATCCGTACATAATTTTAATCTAACATTTCGACTCTCCGTTGTAAAATTTGGATACGTTTTATAGAAATACTTCCATGCTTCTCCATCGGTCGGATGTATCAACATACCCTGTTCCTCCATTCTCACGCTATGCCATCTCATATTAGATGCAGTTACAGAAGATGCATATAATCTTTGAAGTCTTGGAGTTATGGGTAAGTAATGCATACACTTGTACGAAACTTCCTTCCCCTTCTTTTTCTTGGTTTGTATCTCTCCTGGTTACAAATTTTACAATTACTAAGGTTTGCGTCTTCTTTCCAAAACAACATGCAGTCTTTTAAAC
Source organism: Allium cepa (assembly GCA_030765085.1). NCBI lineage: Eukaryota > Viridiplantae > Streptophyta > Magnoliopsida > Asparagales > Amaryllidaceae > Allium > Allium cepa. Next base: position 10,527,894 of record CM060942.1, read on the forward strand.
ATGTATCTATTTTTTGACGAGGTAAACCAAAAGCCGACATAAGTTTTTTAACTTCATAGTGATTATCACACATTAGATTATCGGGCGGCATATGCCTTTTTGCAGCTTGTACAACAGCCGTAAACCCAGCTTCAGTGGTGTTGTATTTTGACTTCATCGCAATGTATTCTGCGATTACTGACAGCTGAGTGCCGCTTTTACAACCATCCCAAATAGGTTTCTTAGCATCTTCTAGTAAATCATAAAAAAAATTGCTTCAATATTTGGTTCTTCAACATTTCCATCGTCGTCGTCGACTTCAACCATAGAAAACATTGATCGTGCAGCATCTTCGACCATATTTTCTATGCGGGTCGTCATAACTATTTCGTTAACGACACTTTCAGATTCTACAGGAGTATTTGCTACAACTTCTCCATGCCGATCCCAAACATAATACTCGGATACGAAACCGTTTTGGCACAAATGAACTTTCACAATATCTGGTAACAAATACTTCGAATGTCTACAACTACTACACGGACAACGAATTTCTGGATCGTTTCCATTGTTACTTAAAGTGAATTCAACAAACACGTTTATACCATTATAAAAATCTTCTTTTATTGAGCCCCTCAGCCCTTTTCTTTGGTACATCCATCTCATCCGATCAATAAAATAATCAATCATTTTTCCTATTTGACAAAATGAGAAGTTCAAAATTTAATATTTATTTTCAAGAATACAAATTCGAAAAAGATTATTTTCATGGTCGTATAATATTTGAATTTAAAGAACCACTTCACAAATTTAAAAATATTTTCAAATATGGCACATTTTATTTTTTTAACGTATCGATATAAAAAATTGTATAAATTTTTTTTCCATGATCAAGCATCCTACTTCCCATTACAAACACAGTAAGCATTTACATTTCGTATATTACTTCGTCTTAAATGATTCAACAAAATTTCGACAACATTTTCCTTTTGTTCCCTGCATTGTACACAAATGTGTGTACGCATGAAACAAAAAAGAAAAGTTACGGCGAAATTTTATGTACCGTTTGAGACGAAGTAGTATACAAAATGTAAATGTTTACTATGTTCATAACTTGTCCAATACAGGGACAAATCCAACAAACATTGTACCAGATGAATATAAATGGTCATTTTTTGAAAAAAACGACTATTTATATAACGATCATGTACAACACTCGTCAGACGAGGCCAAAAACTGTCTAAGAGACATTAGTTAATTAAATGTGCACATTTTACGAAAAAATACAGTTTTACTAACTTTTCACATTTACAAAAATATATTTTAATTTAACACATTTATTCGACGTATTACATCAACTTAAGACTGGTTTAACATTTTTGTCATTTTTCAATACACACAATTATAATTTAGACCCACGCATTTTTTTTGTTTCATAAGTCAATACGTGCACAATTTAATACTCCTAGCTCGTTCATTCATTTTATCTTATTCCAACCAACACAATACAATGATAGTAGCGCTACACACATATACATTCGTAGAATTAAGGCATACACAACGATTTACATATACATGAACAACCACAAATTATACATGTTTTTCACAATTTCACGATAAAAGATGAAATAGGTATACCATGTGATGCTATAAACCATTATTATGCTATTGGAAACAATTGCAATTACTAATTAATCCTAATTTATCAACTTATGCAAATTTAGACTTAGGGTAAAAATTTGATTTTTGACGAAAATAAGATATTATACCTGAGATTGAGAGCAATATAGGTTGATTAGACAGCCGTGGAAGATCCTGAAGCTCGAAATTAGAGATTGAAATCTTGGAGAAGGGAATTGAGGGTTTTTTGTAAAAAATTCGTATGTGATACTGAGGAAGAAGAAGGCTCGGTTGAGCCCTATAATTCACGAAATTCGGACGACTTTCGACAGCCGTCGACGGCCCGTCGAAAGCCGTCGGAAGCCGTCGCCCCTTGCTGTCGGAATTAGAGCCTTTTTAGTAGTGAATATTTATGCCTTTATGGATTTGGTATGTTGAAGAGAGCTCTTAAGAAAACGTTGTAAAATAGCCGGAGTGATGTCATATTCGGTACAATCTATTAAGAGGTAGGCTCGTCTTGCCATGCAAGGGGTCCATGTGAGGCTCTTGGTATATTTAATCTAGATGTGTACTGTGATAGACGATACCTCAGTAGCCATGTCATAATATGAAATTCTTTCCCCAATAAGTTCCTTATGAACTTAGTTGTGCCCAACTATATTGAAACGTGAGATGCACATATTCTAGCTATTTTATATATTTATTTTAGTTCCTTGTGCTATTTTACATTAAACCTAACTTACAACAAAGAAAAAATTGAGCCTGTTAACTCTTACTAACAATGATATTAAGCAGTGTATTGGTTTGGAGAAAATCGTATAGCTATTTTATTTATTCATTCAATCTCGAAAGTCTCAAAAAACTGACCATATATTCAAATATGTCCAACATATAAACCGTGTCTTATGTATACATCTACCGTTTGTTAAATTCTCATGCACTTATATACCGATTTTCCTCGAAAAACTACCTACAGTAATTATATTCAGACATACAACATGAGGGTCAGTTTACTGTAGGCTTTCAAAATAAAATATATGTACATTAGGTTAAGGAAGTTGATAAATAACCGAATTATATGTGAATTAGTCAACAGTGAATCATCTATTCCATCCGGAACAATAGTATCACACACAATTAACTCTCTACGTTGTTTGCTACCTAAGGTTTGAAATGAATTTATGAAATAATAAGGAAACTAAAAAACAAATAAAGATTATGATAAAAGGGAAGGGTTCATCTTTTTACCTCAAATTTCAAAGCTTGATGATGGTTTAGACATCAACGGCACCCCGTTATTGTAACGACCCGTAAATTTATTAATTCTTAAACGTTATTAAGTGATTTTTGTAAAATTTTAAATAATTAAATTTTGAAATGAAAAATTAAATATTTGGAATGCCTATATTTATACATACCAAATGGTAAATTTTCATCTGATAATATGCAAGTTTATTTTCTTGTGTGGTTTTATTTAAATTCAAATCAGCTAAATTTTGATGATAATAATAAACTGTTTTTCAAATCTGAATATTTTTATACAATGAATTTGTAAATAATGGTCATGTTTCGTTTCATCAAATTTGGACTGCTATTTCACCGTTTATCTTATTTCTAACATATTAGCAGCATTTTCGGTATCGAATATGGACTTTTGATAAAATGGCCGTACCACTGATATCTGTATAACGTTTTGATTGTCTCGTCGTGCTGATCTCCATGGTATATTCGTATATGTGTTCCGATGTTCGATACGTATCGGAAAAATAGGAAAAACAATTCCGTATCGGTACCACTTTTGATGTCCATTCAAATTTCAAACGGCTGAAGTAAGCGGGTACTGACGTTTATTATCAGCCGTTACTATTCCATCATTTCAATGCATTGATGGTTCGCCATTGATGGTTTGCCGCCTTCATTTCCATCAGTTTGGAAATATATAATTTTTATATTAGTTATACATTTTACGTTCATTTATTTTGAGCGGTTCATTGTCTTTCCTTTTTGTTTGTACTGACCTGCTCCTCTTTTTTTTAACCTGAAGCCAATTCAACAGTGAATTATATAATATTTGTTTACATTTTTTTTTGGAGAGCCTGCTTGCATCCCTTTCATATACTAGAAAATGCCTATTCCTCTCCCCACCTATTCCTTTACCTGCTCCTTCATTCTTCCTCGTTTCTTCACGCCCACTCATTCACTTGTCTTCCACCTCATATTTTCATCACCAAGCACGCCGTCTCCTCATCAAGCCATCTCCTTTGCACCGCAAACTGCTGCTCTGCCTTCTATGCTCGACTCCATCTCCATACCGAGCCCAGTCACAGCCCACCGCTCGATCCCCATCGACTTGCCGATCACGGCAAACGCCAGCCGAGGCCGTTCTCATCCCTTCCTCCTCCACTCTCCCTCTTTCCCTCGGCCACGCGCGATCAACCCAGGCCTCGCCCCTACCCAGCCTTGCCAATCTCGGTCGTATTTCCTCCTCCTCCTCTTGAGCTACCACAGCTGCTCCTACCTCCGCCTTAGCACGTCACAACCCATCTCAGCTGAGCATCTTTTCTTTTGAGGTACAAATCAATATCTGTGTTGTTATATGTAGTTTCATCTCGTTAAATCATCTTATATATGATTTTGTACATATTGTATAATACTATATTTATGATGTAATAGGTTTGTGAAAATTTTACAGGTCTGTGTGTGTGTGTGTGTGTGTGTGTGTGTGTGTGTATATGTGTGTGTGAGTATATAAACTTATATGTCAGTTTTTAAATATACAGTAGAATAAATGTGTGTGTGTATATTAAAGTATGTGTTGTTATAAAAATCTGTTTTACAGTATGGAAGAAAAAGAAATATGTTTGTGTATATATCAGCTTTTATATATCAATGATCTGCTGAGTTTTATATTAGTTATAAATGTTACAGTACTATGTATATACTGGTTGCAGTATTCCATATGATGTTGTGATGTATATAGTATAGGTTATATAGTATGTTATATATAGATTTACAAATTTCTCAATTGTTTAAGTTAAATATGTGTGTGTGTAATAAATTGTTTATATTGATTTATAATAAACATTGATAATTGGATTTTCCTTTAGAAATATTATATATTTTGCATGAAGCAAAAATTATAAAATTGATATGTATAGATCTTTATTTTAATATAAGTTTTAAATTAAATATTGAATATATATATATATATATATATATATATATATATATATATTATTGAGTTAGATTTAAAGAGCACGCAGACCTTCTTCATATTTTGGGAAATTAATAGTCACGTTTTTAATTTCTTTCTATTCCAAACTTTGAAATGTGATAACTTTTTCTACATTAATTGGATTTAAGAATCGATTTCACTATTAAATCTCAAATTTAATATGTTTTCTAATGATATCCATTATTGATAGCCAAAAAATATTTTTTTTAATCATAGTTTTTCGGATTATTCATATTATTAAAGTTATTAAATCTGTTTGACTTTATTTCTTTTAACTAATCTATGCCGTTGATTGTTTTGAAATTTCCAACCTCTAATTCTATTTTCACAAATTGTAGTCAAGTGAAATCCAACATTACCAAAATATAGCAACAATATTAGATGGAATTAGAAATGGAACCAGAAAGCTCAAAAGCATTAAATTCAATTATATGCTTTTTATTATATTGAATTTGCTTTGACTGTAAAAGAAATACAATGATATTCTTCACATTAAAATAAATATTGTTGAATAATGGTTGTTAGTTCCAACACTTCAGACATAAAATATGTATGCTTTAGATTTAGCATATTTTTCACAAGAATCGTTCAAAACAGAAATAAATCACTTTATCCTCTAATCTTATCATTCTACAATAATATGATGCTGCATAATGTGTTTCTAGACATAGTCAGTTACGAGATCATCATCAACACTTGCGTTCTCATGAATCATGTCAACGTTGCTTTCGGTATTTTTGGATCAATGGTCAAGTGTAAACTAAATGTTGTTACCTACGCTGCTCTTGTAGATACTTATTGCCGAAGCAGCAAATGGAATCAATGACATCAAGTATTAAAGAAAATGACTGATAAATGTATCTCACCAAATGAAGTTACATATAACATAGATAATGCATGGAGCAACAGCCGATGCACACAATAAATTTATATGTGTATAATTTATAAGTATATTGTGTGGAAATTTTATCTTTATAATCATTTTTGCTCGATGTTTTGCAATTGTTTATCAAGCACCAGTACTATCTGCATTATGGTTTTCAAAGATTTATACACAAGTTTAGAAAAAATGCAAACTTATTTGAAAATTGATAAAAAAAATCACTATTTCTTAATCAATGAACCATATAAATCATTTAAACATGTTATGATAATAAGAGGTTGAGTGCGGTCCGTATGCGAAGCACAGGTTCGCACTAGTATTATATATATATATATAGGTAAGTTTTAAATTTGCAATTGTTGTTTATTTATATGTGTAAATATATAGATTTTGAAAGTTATTTGCTTATTTTAAATTATAAGTTGTATATGATTGTATATATAGTTATATATATATATATATGTTCATTTATACCGTTGATCTCCGTCAATCCAGTTTGATTTGATTTCATCAATTTCAAGCTTTCAGCTTCGTTCATCGATTCGAGTTCAATCTTACCTTGATTTGAGATGCTTGGATTCATAGCCCGTTTCTTTGTCAAATTCTTCTAGCCTCGAAAGGTGAGCAATCACTCATGATTATGGTTATTATATCTATTAAATTTGATTTCAATTGAAACGACAATTGAAATATGCTGATATTAGTTATTTACGTTGCTTTATATATGTTATTTTCTGTATCTGTTCACCTGCGACATCTGACACCATTACCTGTTATCTATATTGATGATATATGTCAGTTATATTATTATTATATTTGTTATCACTCTGCAAGTTCCCTGTTAGTATAGAATTCACTATGGGTTGAAATGATACATACCCAAACGATCTGTAGAATATGAGAAAATCGTTATGGGTTGAAATGATAAACCTAAGCGATTATCATTGAATTAAATTTGGGATTGCGGGTTGAAATGATATATACCCATATATATTTAAATTGCGGATTGAAATGATAAATATCTATATCAGTTGACCAAAGAGTAGAAAATTATATATAGACACCATTGGTCAATATACATATTTTGAAATGATTTCCACGGTTTTGAAATGAATATTTTGGTTTTAATAAATATTGATTTTAGCATATATATACATGTTATTTTTATAAAGGTTTTAAATTTTGATTTTAAAATTATATGTTTTGAAAATTTTAAAATTATAAGTTAGTTTTGGAATTATAAATTTTAAGATTTTACTTACAATTTTACTATTTTAAAATATATACGAAATAAGTTTAATAATAAGATTTGATTTATTAAAGTTGATTTAATTAATATGTAATCTATTTAAGTATTTATTTAAAATTTATATTTTCAAATATAGAGTTTATAATGATTTTAATTAAATCCAGGTTGGAAAGAGAAATAGAAATTGGTTTGAAATTGAATATATTTAAGAATTATACTCAGATAAGTTTGATTTGAAATTTATTAAATTTGGGATTTGAATGGTATGATTTTATAACTTGATTTTGATTTAAAGTGATTTAAATGAATGTTTCAAATTTACATAAATTGAAATGGTATATTTAGTTTTATTTAAATTTGAAATTTGAACTTTATTTAAATGTTATTGGAATGATTAAGTAAATATTTCAAAACTGCATAATAGTAAAATGAATTTGATATATATATATATATATATATCAAATTATCAAAATTAGTTTTGAAAATATGGAATATTTAAAGCTTTGAAATATATTGAAATTGAAATGGTTTATTTCGTGGTTCAAATCGGTATTTGAAATTGAAATAATTTGAATTGTTTTGTTGAGAAAACTGAACAGAGTTGAAATTTGATGAATTGAGATTGAATTAAATTTGAATTTTGAAATTCGAGTTGATTGAATCAATTTGTGAAATTTGAGGAAGCTATTTTATTATATAAAGTATTTGAAAGATTTTATTTAAAACTACTCATATTTTTTTTACTATATAGACTATTTTAAAATAAACTATTTTTAATATAAACTATTTTTAATATAAACTATTTTAATATACTAATTATTTTAAATATAAACTATTTTAACTTATAACTATTTTATATAAATTATTTTATCTTATAAACTATTTTATTATATATACTATTATTAATATCTAAATTGTTTAAAGGAAAGTGTTATGATTTTCAAAGTGTTATGATTTCAAAGTATTATGATTTCCAAAGTATTATGATTTCGAAGTGTTATGATTTCCAATGTGTTATAATTTCAAGTATTTTGTTTTCGAAAGTGTTATAACTTTTAAAGTACTATGATTTTGAAATGGATATATTTAAAGTGAGAAATGATATCGTATTTTAAAATGATCGTGGTGTTATAATAACGTTTGGTTGTTAAAGAGACCGAGATCGGTTATTGTCATACTCTCTGCCAATGCCGAAAACCACTTTAACAACCGTGTACGTGGTGGAGATTGCAGAATGAAGTAGGATGGTGGCGACGTTCCTATACGAGGTATATACGTGGGCTCGACTCTCGTGAGTTTGCATAAGGTGGCTAAAACATGAGCAATCGACGGGCCAAGTGAGGTAGCTCCTCCGATCGGACACACTTCTTCATATGTCATTCTATTACTTTGTGATTGATTTGGTGCACTTTCTTTGGTTCTGTTGTGTTTGGTCTAGGAAGGATTGTGTGGTCTCGAGTTTACTCGAAGTATTGTGATGATTTGCTCGGTGCATCATGGGTTTTGACTTGAAGTCAAACGATGGTGTCTCGGGTTAAAATTTTGTTACAGGTTTTAAGAAAACCTGTAGTGTTTTGTTTTAAAATTTAAAGCTGAAGTTTAAAATGAAAAGTAAAGTTTTAAACAAGTTTAAATCTAAGTTTTAAATCTGGTTCAAGTTAGTTTGAATCTCAGTTTTAAAAATAAAATAAATTTTTGAATTTAAATTGTTTTAACTATTTTAAGATGGTTAAATGGTTTGAATTTTAAAAATGAAGTTTTAAAATGTAAGTAGGTTTCAAAATCTAAGTTAAATCTGCAATCAAGATTTAATATGTATTCCAGTTTTTGAATTAAAGGAATATTTTAAATTTAAATTGTTTTAAATAACTTTGAATGTTTAAAGTGTATTTTTTCTAATTGATTTGAATTTAAAAATGAATTTGGTTTTAAATTTCTTTAAACTTCTTTTATAAAATGAGTATTTAATAAACATAAGATTTCAAAAGGTTTTTGAATTGTTTTTAACTTTGTTAAAGTTAAAATTTTATTCATTTTAGATATTAAATTTAAAATGAAAATTTGAAAATAAATTTGAAAGCAAATTGTTTTAAATACTTTGTTAATGATAATTTAATCATTAATAAGAATAATGTTTTTCTTAAAGTTAATTAGGATTTAATGAATTGAAATTCATTAAATTATTAAGTTAATTAAAATGGATAATTAATTAATTTAATTAATTAATGAAATGGATAATTAATTAAAGTAATTAAGGGTTTTTAATTAATTAATTAAAGTTTAAGATTAATTAATTATGGAATAATTAATTTGTAATTAAGGATTATTAATTAGAATATTAATCAATGATTAAGAATTAATTAATGAAGTAATTAAGGATTAATTAAGTTACAGTTAACACTTAGTTAATTAAATAATTAGAGGTTAATTAATGGATTATTAAGATTAATTAATTTGAAAATTAATAATGGTTAATGTAAGTTTAATTACTTAAGAAAGTAATTAAAGAATTGTTAATAGTTAATGAAGGTCATTAACTTAAGATTATTTAATAATTGATTAATGTGGTTAATTTTAATAATTAGTTAGATTAATTAATTAAAGATAATCGTTTGTCAAATATTTAAGTGTAATTACTTAATGAAGTAATTAAGGAATTAATTACTCAATGTAATTAATTGAGTTTAATGTGATTAGTTAGGTTAATTAATTTAATTTAATTAATTTAATCACTGGATGATTTGATAAATAATTACTTAATGTAATTAATGGATTATAATTACTTAGTGAAGTAATTAATTGATAATTACTGGATGTAATTAATGGAAGATGATTTAAAATAGAAGTAATTTGAGTATAATTATGTGGCGTAATTAATCAAGGGATTACTTAAGACAATTAATTAAGGAGTAATTAATTTATTTAATGAAGTAATTAAGGGTAGTTAATTACTGGAGGTTATTAATCAAGAGTGATTAATAATTGTGGTTTAATTAAAGATTAATTACTTATTGTAATTAATTTAAATAAAGTAATTAATTTAAATAAAGTAATTAATTAAAATGTAATTAGGGATCATTAATTAATATAATTAATGATGTATCTAAGGGTTCATTAATTAAGATTAGTCAATCGATAATAAGTGATTAAGAGTAATTAATTAAGGATTAATGTAATTAATTATATTTAATTAATTAGTGAAGTAATTAAAGGTTAATTACTGTTTTTGGTTAAGAATAATTAATTTGTGAAATTAATTAAAGGATAATTACTTGAATGTAATTAAGAGATAATTAATCAAGGGTGATTAATTAAGGTGGATAATTAGAGAATAATTAATTAATTGATTTGTAATTAATTAATGGTTAAGTTAGCAAGATTTATATTGATGAACTAATTAATTTAATTCATTTTAAATTAATTAGAGATGGATTAATTAATTTAATTCATTTTAAATTAATTATAGATTGTGTGATTATAGATCATTGCTTATGTATGGATGGATGATATTGTTTACCTTGAATGGTTTGAGATCTCAGTTATGCGATAAGTAATGTTGTGTGATATGGATGCTTTGGTTGAAGTATGATGATAATGTGGATTATCTGTTTGTGAAGATAATGTGAATTATCTGTTTATGACGATAATGTAGATTATCTGTTGTAATATGTGAATTATCTATCTGCGTCTATATAGATAATAGAATTGAATTGTTTTAAACTTTAAAACAACTTGGCCTTAAAAGATACGTTTTGGATTTCGATGAGACCGGGATCGGGTTTCCAGATTTGGATATCCGAAAACCACATCGATACAAATTAACGATAGGTCGTGAATCTCAAGTGAAGAGTAAAGACTCGAGGTGTAAGGACTATTCATCGTTAAAACTCTTCCAATACGAGTTTAACGGGGTAGTACTTTCAGATTCGAGATGAAGATTCAGAGTATAAGGGTTATCGTCGTTAACTCTAAGGGTGATTCCAAAATTAGTGTAACGAGATAATGCCTTCGGTTTCATTCGAACCCGAAACGAACTTGTATGGATTGAATGCTTTCAGAACATCGTCAGGTGGACGATGAGCATTCTAAGAAATGTGTTCTCTAAAGGTAATCGTATCCTCAAGCCTCGTCATTTGGGAATGGCTAAAACAAGGGAGCTGCAGCAAGGCTAAGTGGGTCATGCCCAAGTAGGACAAGATTTTCCCATGTCTAGAGGTCCCTTTTTATTCGGTTGTGTGGGCAGTTGGAATGCACACCAACTGCAGGGTTGTCTTGTTCGGGACTGTCCAGTAAGGGATGGTTCTGGCCTTGTTGTGACGCCCACCTCTATGCCCACGCTAGCCAAGGACACTATGGTGTAATGCTGTCAACTAGCATGGAGAATAAGGCTATTAAGGAGCGACCATCCGTGTAATTGCTTTGTGCGAGCACCGATATGTCAGATAGTAAAACATGCATTTTATTTCAGGAGGAAAATCCGACATACCGATACAAACTCAAAGCTACTACACAGTAGCTATATTAGTTTAGGACAAAGTATAGAATAATAACACAGATAATATAAATAAATGCGGAACACATAAAACAGAAAGTCTCATATATATATAATAACTGATGTCAATTACAATACATTTGACACAATACATATGATACAACTACAACAGTGGACTCAGGAAGTTATATATACAAGTACATTATCGACTAATATACATGAATACATATCAACCTATACTATGACACGGCGACTCCAAAAGATATGAAAAGTCTTCATAGCTCAAACAACAAGCCAAAGCAAGATATCTACGACCTGAAATAACTCGGGTCTGACCCGGGTAATAAATTCAAAAGAAAATAATACACGGGTCAGTCTAATTCAAACTCAGTTATTAATGCACGGAAGCAATAATAATTAAATAATCAAATAGACGATAGTCGCAATAAATTTACCTATCCGATTCTTAAATAAAGAAATCAGATAACGGTAAATATAACACATAAAGGTGTTAAACCACAAATCAGCAGATTCAAATCATCAATAAGGATAAGTGAAAAGAATATCAATGAAGATAATTTAGAAAACATCAGAATTGCCTAATTGGCAATTAACAACAAAATCTAATTATTGAATAAATAATTAGAAACTCATAATCTAGTTATCAAGTAGATAATTAGACAACAACAAAATGATCAAATCAAATCAAATCAAAGGTAATTTCTAAATATTGAATTGGACAAAGAAAACAATCTAGTAATTGAAAACATCAATTAAAATGTCAACTCGGGTAGGGCTGCAGTATACAGACGCGTGTACTGCCTCGCCACTACCACATGCATTACACAAAAGATCAACGCATCAAAAGCAAAAGAAATACCAATAAAATCAATCCCGTGTGGCTGCAGTTCACGCTTGCATGCACTGCCTTGCCACTACAGTGATGATGTACACAAAAGATCAACGAACCAAAATCAATGAAGGTTCAAATATCAATTCAAAATGTCGATACTGTGTGGCTGCAGTGCACGCACGCGTACACTGTCTCGCCACAACAGCATATACAGAAATAGCAACAAGGCACAAAGGTCAATACACAAGAATTCACAGTGCAAACTAATACACTAAGCAAGTGGCATCAGTTTAAAACTTCCACCAAATGAATGTAAAATATGTACACAAATGAATGTACATAACAAACTGCACATGGCAAAATGAATCAGAGGTGCAATGAGAAGCAGTACAACTCAAATGAGCAAGTGCACAAGGCAGTGTACAACATGAAGACACAACCGAATGAAGGTGAGAGCACCAATGATATGGCACCCAGCACACAACAGAAAAGACACAGAGCGGCTTCAATTTGAAATAATGTCAAAGTGAAATACAGTGACCAAATGCAAATGAATACAATGCATCAATGCAATGTATCAGTTTCGAGAACAAAGACAGTGGACAGAACAAAAGTCACCAAGCCATAAACCAAATGCAAAAGGTCAAGTCAGTGGCTCAATTCAACTGCAGCACCAAAGCACAAAGCAGCGGTATAACTACAAAAATAGGAGGAGGGTGAGGGAACCAGAGGAATGGCACCACAGCACACAAACACAAGGGCAGACTGCAACTGAACTGCAGCCCGTACAAGGTCACAGGGCAAAGGTTCAAACATGAAATGAATCAGAGGAATGCAACTGATTTTAAGTGAATGGCAACAAGTATATGAAATATACTTGTAAAATACTGGACAGTGCAAACACATGAATGCAATGAGCAAATGAACTCAACAGCGAACCAGTCCATTCATCAACAAGTCCATGAACTACTAGAGTATTGTAATACCAACAGAGAGGTGAGAGAAAAAATCAATACAGTGTGCACATAATGTAACAATCAATGGTAAAGATATGAGCAATGCAAGACCAAAATGCAACTGCACAGACCAAAAATGCAATTGCACCAGACAGGTTAGCAAGGTGCAGGCACAAGCATGATCAATACAAATGAATGCACAGTGCAAACTAATGCACAAGGTAAATGACACAGCAGAATGGATAGTGGTCATACCAAGTGCGGTCTCTACGTGAAGCTAATGCAAACACGAAAGTGCAGTGAAACTCAGTAATGCGACATTTTTAATATGTACCAATGTGCTATGTAGTGAAACAAAAGCAAACAGAGGGGTAAATATGGCCACACGGTTAGGCAGTGAAGCAACTCGAGATTATATGTATGCAATATAGACCATACAATGACCAGAAAATAAAATGCACATTCAAGCATCAAGCTGCTACAGGGATAAGAAAAAAAATGCCGAAGATTCGGTAATATCAAAATCAAGTTGAAGCCAAATATGCTACCGAATAACCATGCCAAAGCAATGGGACACAAATCAAAGTTAAAGCCGATGCCCATTATAAAATGCAACTCAAATCAACAAAACACAAATGCTCGAGACAACTCAAAGACATCACGGCAAATCATCAAGACACGGAACATAACCGATTCAGAAAACATCAATCTCCCACATAGTCGAATGGCCGACAAATCAAGGGACAAATTCAACAATCAAATACGAACGAAAATCGTAGAATTCGAACACTAACAACTCGAGATAAGAATTAGATGTGAGTGAAACACTCACCTTCTTCGACGTGGCAGCCATGAGCAACGACACTTGGCGGAATCGATGCTGTGGCATCACGAAGACGAGCGAATGAAATCGGCAGAAGCCTTAATTTGTGAAGACGAGCGAAAAAACGAGATGAAGCCGCCATTTTTATCAATTTTCTTTAGCTCGTTTTGATTAGGGTTGTGAGGAAATGAATGAGAATAAAAGGGGGAAACGGGTATGCCATTATCTCAATGAAAAGGGAAAAGCCCAATAAAAATAAAAAGGGAATGGGTCAATATAAATTTAAAGTTTGTATTTCCTTAACAAATTATTTAAAGAATTTCGACCCGATGAAATCCCAACAGCAATTAGTTATTACCACAAATCGTTTAATGATGATAATTAGTTTCTACAAATTCATGGGTTGTTACAGACTCCCCTCCTTATAGAAATTGCGTCCCCGCAATCATAAGGAATAAATGGACAAAAGGTAACAACCATAAAAGCATATCATCCCAAAATGAAGAAATTTAAATAGGAAGTTCACCATAAAGAGCATGAAAGAGTAAGCCTGAACGTGTTTTCTCGATGAATTCTCTGGATTCCTAAGAGAAACCCCTAGAATTTGAGAACCATTGAGAATCTCCACAAGAGAAACATCTTTATTTCGAAGGTGCTCAACCTCCAAAGCAATGATGTGAATAGAATGTTGCTCAAAGTCAAATATGGTGAAACTTCAATTTCTTCAATAACACTGGGCTCAAGAATAAAAATCGGAAATCCCTAAGGCATTTCCGTAATTGGAAGACGTGGAAAATGTCATGAATAGCAGAAAATTGAGCCGGTACACCGGCGTAGTACAATATAAACACCAAAGAAATCTTTTAATTTCATAAAAGAAATTCACAAATTCTCTACAAAATTTAATTATCAAATAGATAATCAGAATACAGAAATCATAAAACAGCAATATCTAATTATCGATACGATAATTAGAAGATAGCAAAATCTAATTATCAACAAAGATAATTAGAAAACAAAAATAACAAGTCACAAAATTGCAAATATCTAATTACCAAAAACGATAATTAGAAATCTCAAATCAACAAATATCCAATTATCAAATACGATAATCGAAAACAACAAATATTTAATTATCAAAAATGATAATCAAATCTTAAATCACAAATATTTAATTATCACAAATGATAATCAAATCTCAAATCACAAATATTTAATTATCAAAAACGATAATCAGAAATCACAAATATCCGATTATCAAAAACGATAATCAGAAACCACAAATATCCGATTATCAAAAACGATAATCAGAAATCACAAATATTTAATTATCACAAATGATAATCAAATCTCAATTCAACAAATATTTAATTATCAAAAATGATAATTAAATCTCAAATATCTAATTATCACAAGCGATAATCAGAAACAACAAATATCTGATTATCAAAAATGATAAATCAGAAATCACAAATATCCAATTATCGAAAACCGATAATCAGAAACCACAAAATATCCGATTATCAAAAGCGATAATCTGAAATCACAAATATTTAATTATCACAAATGATAATCAAATCTCAATTCAACAAATATTTAATTATCAAAAACGATAATTAAATCTCAAATATCTAATTATCACAATCGATAATCAGAAACAACAAATATCTGATTATCAAAAACAATAAATCAGAAATCACAAATATCCGATTATCAAAAACGATAATCAGAAACCACAAATATCCGATTATCAAAAACGATAATCAGAAATCACAAATATTTCAATTGACGAGTCCGGAATTAACCGAAATAGCAAACGCACATGTCTCATAACCACGAGCTTTACCAAATCGTTTGATTCACTTCATCGTTTCCTTGAAAGTGCAAAATTGTGTATTCTAAAAATAACATTTCACATTCTCAAACGGACAAGTCCGAAATTAAGTGAATCAGTAAAAGAAAGGGGTCATCGTCCTCGATTTTTCTGGAATGTTTAAATCGCTTCCTCATTCTTTTGAAAGCGCAAAGTGCAAAACTTCTGAATACAATTTTCATTTATATTATAAAAATAATAATTTACATTCTCAAACGAACAAGTCCGGAATTAAGCGAATCAGCAAAAGAAAGGGGTCATAGTCCTCGGTTTTGCTGAAACGTTTAGATCGCTTCCTCATTCTTTTGAAAACGTAAACTGAAAATTTTTTGAAAACAATTTTTATTTTGAAAAAATTTTTAAAACACGTGATTAAAACAGCAACACCAGTAGCAGCTTCGACAAGGAAATTGCACTTCTCAAAATACCATAAAAACGGACAACAAAATAAGCATCGCGGGATAACCGCTTGAAAATCCATTTTAAAATTGACGGTTACTGAAGTTAATACGTCAAAATCTCATCAAAATAATTGGCATCAAAATATAATACCAATGAATGTTCATTCATCAAAAATGTCACAAGAATCTTCTCAAAGATAGAAAGGGGTATCATACCCTCAACTTGTGTTCATAACAAGTCAATGACACATGAATTCACCAATGCACAAAAATTGATAAAACTTATCAATAGAAATCACGAAAATTGGTGAAGCACAAATTCTAGAAATCATCACAAGAAATCCAGAAAACACAAATTCTAGAAGTCTACACAAGAAATCCAGAAAACACAAAGAGGGAAAGAGGCCTATCACATGACGGTCCGAAGACCATGGGGAGCTACCCCATATCGGTGAGTCGGAATCACCCAGATGAGGTCTAGGCTAACCAAAAAGCAAAAAGGTATGTGTGAGTGGAATCACACAAATGGTGTCTAGCCTAACCTCGCAAACAAAAATGTATGTGTGAGCGGAATCACACAAATGGTGTCTAGGCTAACCAAAAAGCAAAAATGTAACGACCCGATATTTTCAACCATTCGCATGCATTATAAGTGTATAGGTAGACACTCATGCCGGAATTGAATTGCTCAAAATACCGCGTTGTAATTAAAAATTTGGCAAATCTCAGAATATACAGTAAATAAAAATCACAGATCACAGACACAGAGTAATAATAATGCAGCGGAAGTAAAAAGAGATAGTAGTTCATGAAGCTACTATATAAAAATATCAGAGTTACATAAAATACAACAGAGGAAATAAAGTACAAAAGAAGTCTTACTTCATAGATGACAACTAATACAAGAGTTGAAAGGAACAACAGATTTCAAAAGATAAACTTGACAAGTAGATAATCTCCAGCGATTCCAATCTCCAAAATGTGGAAATCCAAATCTGTGAATAACTCTGGCTGACCCGAGCGTAAATAAAAATACAAACATTCGAGTCAGGACATACATACTTATACAATGTAAACCAACTCAAGTGAACTGTAGTAAAGGTATAAGTAACTTAGAAGATGCTTGGGACCGCCCATCCTCTAAGGATCCGTTAAACTATTTACTATGTAGTATATTGCGCTATATACAGTAGTGTCTAATCAGTAAAGTATAATCATATAGAAAATAGCGTTAAGGGGATGGTGAACCTTAACGCGGTCGGATCTTTAAAACCAAAATCGTAGTGGGCTCGATATAAAGATATGATACGGCACGCGAGGCAATGCCAGGGTGGATACACCGTTTGCACTCCCGGACCGGTGGTGACGGCAAGCCAGCAGCTTCCGCCCACCTCGAACAATACCCCCGAATCAAAGTGGCGCCACTTAATCGAATCACAACAGTAATAGAATGGTTTCCGATGGAGCATGCTCGATGAAAGGGTGCGACCCTTTGTGTAGCCCAGTATAGCTCCTGTTTTAGTCATATATGCCAACTCACGGGAGTTGGGTCCATGTAATATACCTCGAGAACGTCGCCACCATCCTACTTCAATCTGGAATCTCCACCGCGTACACAGTTGTTAAAGTGGTTTTCGGTATTGGCCGGCTATAAGACAATATCCGATCCCGGTCTCTTTAACAACCAATCGTTATTATAACCCGTAGTTATAACCTTTTAAACCAATATTTATACTTCAAAATAAAATATTATTTCAACCCAAATCTTTATCAAAATAAAGATTAAATCATTCCAAAATATCATATCTTTCGGATCTTCTTTTCAAATCATTTTAATATCAAAATATCATATCTTTCAAAACTCCATTTTCAAACCATTTTAATATATCAAAATATCATATGTTTTCAAAACCACATTTCAATCATTTAATATATCAAAATATCATATCTTTTTGAAACCACATTCATTTCAAATCATTATTCGTTTTATTAAATTTAAAATATCATTTCAATCCATATTTCAAAACAGTATATATTCCAAAAATCATTTTTAATCATTAAAATGAAGTTATTATGTTTAATAATTAAATTATTAAATTTCCAAAATTTTCGACTTCCAAAGTTCATTTATTCACTTAAGTTTATCAAAGCAGTGAAAATTCACTTTTCGTGGCATTTAGAAAACGCTACGGAAAAATACATTCAAAACAGTTCAATTTAACAAAAGACAACATTTTAAAATGTTGTAATAGGGTTTACTTAAATTTCGAATAAACTTAGTTAAATTCAACAATTTATAGCACTCACAAAAATTGCTATAATAGCTTTTAATTCAATTTAGTTTTTTAGTTCATTATCATCAACTATAGCATTTTCAAATGTTGTAATATCATTTACATTGTAATTAATAGCATTTCAAAAATACAGTCAATTAACTTCAAATATTCAATATAATTTCTCAACCAATTATATTTTTATTTAAAACATTTTTAACTTATAAAATCATACATTTTCACATTTATAACATCATTTAATTTTTCCTCAAGTTCATGATCTTATAAAGTTAAATTCCATTCAAAAATCAAGATTTAATAATAATTCACTTATTAAATTGCAATGTTCAATTTTAAATCCATTACATTAAATTTCAACTTAACACTTAAGTTCAAATTCTCAAATATAACTTAATTTATTTTTATTTACTTAACTAAAAGTTCACTTTTAAGTCAATTTCATAAATTTCCAATTTTAGTTATATTTCAAAATTTCAACTTAAAATATTCTTTCATTTCACATTTCAAATTTGTTAAAAATCATTAATATGATATAAAATCACTTTTAATTCATTTAAATTCAAATTATCATAAATTTATCATAGTTTCATATTCAATTTAATTTCCAATTATAATTAAATCAAATTTTCCAAAATAACTTACGTTCAAAATTTTCTAACTTTTCATTAATTCATTTCACTTACAATTGTTCAGAATATCAATAATACTTTACAAAATTTATTTTTAATAAATTTTAAATCAAAATATTATAATAATTACATTTCTAAAATATTTTAAACATTTTAGAAAAACATATTTTAACTACGGGCCTGTATATAATTTTCTACGCTAGGTAAAGTGATACGGGTAATATATCATTTCAACCCGTAATTTACAAAGAAAAATCCGGGTTTTATCATTTCAAACCCGCAGTCCCAAGTAGAAGAAATAAATTTGAAAATCATTCAGGCCTATCATTTCAGCCCATAACGATTTTTCCCTATTCTAAAGTCCGTTCGGGTATGTATCATTTCAACCCATAGTGATTCTAGTCTACAGGGAACTTGCAATGGTGATAAACAGATATGAATGAACAGTAACAACATATATATAATAACAGATGATATGACATGAAATTTAACAGGTTTAACATCATATATAAATAATCACAGTCAGTTATAACATCACATAAAATTCCACACATTCAATTGTTGTTGTTTCACAACTGCATAAGTATAAACGTCGTGTGAGTTTACTCACCTTTTATGGCTGGAGATTTCAATACCAATGACACAACTGATTCCAGAAGGCACGATGACACAACAACAGGCTCAAGTGGAAAGAGATCCAAGCTTAGAACTTGTGTTACAACCCAAAACAAAATATCCAAACAAACACAAATTCAATAAAACTAGATATGAAATAACTTTGAAATAAAAAGGAATAAAAGAGATATGAATGCAATGACTTTTGCCTTGCTTTCTCTATTCTTTTGCACGACCTAGGGGTTTATTTAGGTCAGGTTTGACATGACTTTGGCTCAGTTTTGATCATAGGAATGCATGACATAAAGGCTAGAACATGTGGAGGAAGTTACAACATAAGAATATCAAGAGACTAGGCAACATAGTGTAGTTTTGGTGCACCACAAGGCGCGTCTACATGCATTGTTTGGCTCGGCTCTTGATGTTTCAGATCTGGATAGAGGTTGGAGGGGTGTGTGATGATCAGGTCAGAGGTGGTGGTTGCTGCTATGGTGGTGGTTAGGGTGGTGGTTGAAGTGGATGAGCAATAAAAGGCCAAACAAGCATAGATCTAGGCTTTTGGTTGCATTTGGAAGAGTTTGACCATCAAGGGGTGTTCGACCATGGTCATGGATGTAGGATTAGATGGTGGTGATGGTCGGGAAGAGATGGAAGGGGTGGTGGCCGTGGAGCAAGGGGGAAAGCCGCTCCAATCAGGGGAGAAAGCAAGACAAATTTGCATAGAAATAGGAGAAAAAGTAGAAAGAAAAGAGGAATTTACCTAAAAATTTTTCTTCAAGATGTAGGCCATGATTTTTAGGGTTTTGGAGCTTTGAAAATTCGTGAATAACAGGAGGAAGTCGGCTGGAGAAAAAAAATGAGGAATAGTTAGGGTTAATTGGTGAAAGGTTAGGTTAAAAGTAAAAGGGTGGACTATAAAGGCCCATAGGAAGATAGAAAGTTTAAGGCCTTTCAAATTTCTCTTTTCTATTTTTTAAATACATAAAAAACCTGATAAAATAGATAAATAATCTGAGAAATAATGTAAATAAGAAAAATAAATAAGTATATTTTAAATTATATAATTTATATAAAGAAAATATCAATATATGAGAAACTAGGCTAAATAAATTGAAACAACCCAAATAATCTTTGGAAAAATCTATTTTTAATCAAAATACATATAAAATTAATATTAATAAAGTATAAACACAGCAAATAAAAGTGAATGTATAAAATAAATAAATAAAGTAAGGAGTGGCTTAAATAACTGATGAATTGATGACAAAAGAAACTGTAAAAGAAACGTGAAACGACATTACGTTTCTTAGCCTTTAAACCTTTCAAACTTCTTAAATTTGTTTACATAACTTGATATTATGGAATTAATAATAATACCAGATAAGATTTCGAAAATTTATCAAAATATAAATATATATATATAATATTTATTAAATATATAAAGTTAAATTAAAGAAAATAGCTAAAATAGTAAACTAGTCTAGAAAATTTGAAATTACATGAAATAAATTTTAGAAAATTCATATGAGCTTGTAATATATTTTTAAACATAAATAATAATATAAAATAAAAGTACATTCACAAAACAAATAAAAAAAAATTTAAATAAAATTTTAATGAAGAAAATAGCAGAAAATAAGAAAACAGCCCTAAAAAAATAGGAAATAAATACAGTAAATTTTTGAAAAATTCTATTATCATTTTTAAAAATATCCAAAAGTCAAAGTATACATAATATAACATAAATATACAAGTTGGAATAAGATATATCAAATAAAATTTCATTTATAAAATATAAAATAAAGACTATTACTGAATAACCCAATATACATACAATATTGAAAACAGTATAACTTTTGCAATTTAAATCCGTTTTCAACGAAACGAAAAGCAGTGTTCTTAAAATTTTATGTACTTTCATAATAAAAGATAAAATTTAAATTTTAAAACTTTTAAAAATTTAAATTAAAAGTCAAAGTTTGATTAATTTGACCAAAATTCACTTTTTGGAAAATATTCTTTTTAGTCATGCTTTGGAATGATAATTCATATCAAAACTAAAGTTTATATTTAAAGTAACAAAATTAATCATTCAAAATAAAAAAAATAAGTTTTTAAATCAAAATTTAATTAAAATAATTAAAATATACAAAAAAAATAAATCACAAAATACAGGGTTGTTACACTCTCCCCCACTCAAAACATTTCGTTCCCGAAAAGGAATAAGGTACGGGAAAACACAGAAAAAAATAGAGTGAAATAAGATTAGGACAAGATGACAAGGAGATTTAAATTATACCTGATAACTATTGTTACAGGTATGTTTAACAAGGTGGAGATGATCTTTCCAAGATTCTCCAAAATCAAGAACTCAAGCATGCAAAATAGATTCAAATGAGTACCAAAGATTATCAAAGATTATAGAAAGATGCATATACCAGTCTATAGCAAGATAAGGATGATAAAGACAACCATAAGATAGTTTGAAAAACAAAATAAGGAAATAAATTTGAAAGCATGGAAATTTCAACTTAAATAGAGAATAAATCTTTACACAAGTTAAATAAATCTTAACTATCCCAAATTTCATTATCTTATTATCCAATCATCTTAAATTAACAATTTTTAAAACCATGGGTTTGAAAAATAATCATTTATTACACTCACAATGTACTTAATAAATTTAATTCTTCTTTATTCCTAATTAAAATTAAATTTATTCCTCTCACTATATTTATCACTTATGTTAAACATACTTACACTTATTATAACTGCTTTCTTTCATTCTTAGTTCTTTTAACATCATTTTATTGTAAGTTATTCAATTACCCTTTATTATATTTACCTCTGTTAATCATTTTATAATTAAAATTTAAGTGTATAACATTTATTATTACCACTCAAATTTCATTTATAAAATCTTTTTATATTGTATATTATCCAATTACATTGTTAACTTCTGAAATTAAGGTAAGTTATATTTGAATGCAATTATATTATACAAATAAAACTTTCCAATTCAATTCTCTCAAGTTTTAATCATTTATCCAAATTTTTGATTCTCTTTTTATAATTGAAATTATTATTTAAAATAAAATTTAAGAATTGTATTTCCGATTTCTCCAAACCATTTAGAGACAAGTAATAATATATATATAATATGTCAAATCAAATTTCAATCATATATCTATATATATTATAAATCAAGTCATATTTTAGAAATTCAAATCAATTAAATTCCCCCAAAACAAAACTATAGCAAGACTACAGAACAGTCTCTTCACTTCGAAACTCGAAAAGGAACGTCGATGATGTCGTGATCATCACCGAAGTTATTTCCCAGCGACAATGAGAAGAGCACTAATTTTAAACTTTAAAATTCGTTGGAAACAAATTTCTATTTGAAAATACTTTAAATAATATATCCCTTTTAAAACTTTTTAAACAAAAGGTTTGAAACCATTGGAAATCAAATTCTCAAATTTCTTGTTCTAAATTCATTTCAGTTCCCAAATCAATTTATAAACAACGATCTATAAATTCATTTATAGAACAATAAATGATAAATTAAGTATTATCATTTCAAATAATCAATTTAAAGCAGTTTATTAAGTTTCATAAATTTACTTATATATCAAAATTTATTTCATTAACCAAATTTTAAAATAATATTGTGTCAGTTTGTTCTGTCAAAGTGTTTTGGAAGTCTTATCTATAGCGTTGATCAGACGAATCGATCAGAAACCAAATTCAACATCAACAACTCAAACAACACAATATATAAAACAAAACATAGATATACAAGTACAATTCAAAATGTTTAGAAGAATAGATTGGAAACAAAAGACAAGATGATTAAATAACGAAATAGGGAGGTGGATTAACTTAAATAAATCACGGGCAACCTTAACCAGGTCAACCTTGACTTAAAGAATAAGATCAATGTGGATTTTCTAGGGTAAATCTACATTCGATCTCGAGAGTTAGAGTTTGGAATAACAAAAGATATTAGCATCTAAACCAAGGATAGATATAAATCTCTGGTGAATCGATGCTAATTTGTAAAGGAGTTTTCCCCCTTCTTTTTTTCAATTCAATTTGAAATTGGCGTGACTGCCGACTTACTAGAAAGATCATTCGAAGCGGAGTTATGAAATACTCCAGAGTCAAAAGAAGATGAATAGTGAAGGATACGAATGGATTTTGGAATCGTAGGGAACGTTCCAAAATTCAAAGGAATTGAGCCAAAAAGGAAGAGATTCAAACTCGAATGTAAGTGGTTCTGTAAATACATTCACTCCATATGCTGAGTTTTGCTTAGAGCTACCAAAGCTCTGATACCAACTGTAACGACCCGATATTTTCAACCATTCGCATCCATTATAAGTGTATAGGTAGACACTCATGCCGGAATTGAATTGCTCAAAATACCGCGTTGTAATTAAAAACTTAGCAAATCTCAGAATATACAGTAAATAAAAATCACAGATCACAGACACAGAGTAATAATAATGCAGCGGAAGTAAAAAGAGATAGTAGTTCATGAAGCTACTATATAAAAATATCAGAGTTACATAAAATACAACAGAGGAAATAAAGTACAAAAGAAGTCTTACTTCATAGGTGTCAACTAATACAAGAGCTGAAAGGAACAACACATTTCAAAAGATAAACTTGACAAGTAGATAATCTCCAGCGATTCCAATCTCCAGAAAGTGGAAATCCAAATCTGTGAATAACTCTGGCTGACCCGAGCGTAAATAAAAATACAAACACTCGAGTCAGGACATACATACTTATACAATGTAAACCAACTCAAGTGAACTGTAGTAAAGGTACAAGTAACTTAGAAGATGCTTGGGACCGCCCATCCTCTAAGGATCCGTTAAACTATTTACTATGTAGTATATTGTGCTATATACAGTAGTGTCTAATCAGTAAAGTATAATCATATAGAAAATAGCGTTAAGGGGATGGTGAATTAACGCGGTCGGATCTTTAAAACCAAAATCGTAGTGGGCTCGATATAAGGATATGACACGGCACGCGAGGCAATGCCAGGGTGGATACATTGTTTGCACTCCCGGACCGGTGGTGACGGCAAGCCAGCAGCTTCCGCCCACCTCGAACAATACCCCCGAATCAAAGTGGCTCCACTGAATCGAATCACAACAGTAATAGAATGGTTTCCGATGGAGCATGCTCGATGAAAGGGTGCGACCCTTTGTGTAGCCCGGTATAGCTCCTGTTTTAGTCATATATGCCAACTCACGGGAGTTGGGTCTATGTAATATACCTCGAGAACGTTGCCACCATCCTACTTCATACTGGAATCTCCACCACGTACACAGTTGTTAAAGTGGTTTTCGGTATTGGCCGGCTATAAGACAATATCCGATCCCGGTCTCTTTAACAACCAATCGTTATTATAACCCGTAGTTATAACCTTTTAAAACAATATTTATACTTCAAAATAAAATATTATTTCAACCCAAATCTTTATCAAAATAAAGATTAAATCATTCCAAAATATCATATCTTTCGGATCTTCTTTTCAAATCATTTTAATATCAAAATATCATATCTTTCAAAACTCCATTTTCAAACCATTTTAATATATCAAAATATCATATGTTTTCAAAACCACATTTCAATCATTTAATATATCAAAATATCATATCTTTTTGAAACCACATTCATTTCAAATCATTATTCATTTTATTAAATTTAAAATATCATTTCAATCCATATTTCAAAATAGTATATATTCCAAAAATCATTTTTAATCATTAAAATGAAGTTATTATGTTTAATAATTAAATTATTAAATTTCCAAAATTTTCGAATTTCAAAGTTCATTTATTCACTTAAGTTTATCAAAGCAGTGAAAATTCACTTTTCGTGGCATTTAGAAAACGCTACGGAAAAATACATTCAAAACAGTTCAATTTAACAAAAGACAACATTTTAAAATGTTGTAATAGGGTTTACTTAAATTTCGAATAAACTTAGTTAAATTCAACATTTTATAGCACTTACAAAAATTGCTATAATAGCTTTTAATTCAATTTAGCTTTTTAGTTCATTATCATCAACTACAGCATTTTCAAATGTTGTAATATCATTTACATTGTAATTAATAGTATTTCAAAAATACAGTCAATTAACTTCAAATATTCAATATAATTTCTCAACCAATTATATTTTTATTTAAAACATTTTTAACTTATAAAATCATACATTTTCACATTTATAACATCATTTAATTTTTCCTCAAGTTCATGATCTTATAAAGTTAAATTTCCATTCAAAAATCAAGATTTAATAATAATTCACATATTAAATTGCAATGTTTAATTTTAAATCCATTACATTAAATTTCAACTTAACACTTAAGTTCAAATTCTCAAATATAACTTAATTTTATTTTTATTTACTTAACTAAAAGTTCACTTTTATGTCAATTTCATAAATTTCCAATTTTAGTTATATTTCAAAATTTCAACTTAAAATATTCTTTCATTTCACATTTCAAATTTGTTAAAAATCATTAATATGATATAAAATCACTTTTAATTCATTTAAATTCAAATTATCATAAATTTATCATAATTTCATATTCAATTTAATTTCCAATTATAATTAAATCAAATTTTCCAAAATAACTTACGTTCAAAATTTTCTAACTTTTCATTAATTCATTTCACTTACAATTGTTCAAAAAATCAATAATACTTTTACAAAATTTATTTTTAATAAATTTTAAATCAAAATATTATAATAATTACATTTATAAAATATTTTAAACATTTTAGAAAAACATATTTTAACTACGGGCCTGTATATAATTTTCTACGCTAGGTAAAGTGATACGGGTAATATATCATTTCAACCCGTAATTTACAAAGAAAAATCCGGGTTTTATCATTTCAAACCCGCAGTCCCAATTAAAAGAAATAAATTTGAAAATCATTCAGGCCAATCATTTCATCCCATAACGATTTTTCCCTATTCTAAAGTCCGTTCGGGTATGTATCATTTCAACCCATAGTGATTCTAGTCTACAGGGAACTTGCAATGGTGATAAACAGATATGAATGAACAGTAACAACATATATATAGTAACAGATGATAAGACATGAAATTTAACAGGTTTAACATCATATATAAATAATCACAGTCAGTTATAACATCACATAAAATTCTACACATTCAATTGTTGTTGTTTCACAACTGCATAAGTATAAACGTCGTGTGAGTTTTACTCACCTTTTATGGCTGGAGATTTCAATACCAATGACACAACTGATTCCAGAAGGCACGATGATACAACAATAGGCTCAAGTGGGAAGAGATCCAAGCTTAGAACTTGTGTTACAACCCAAAACAAAATATCCAAACAAACACAAATTCAATAAAACTAGATATGAAATAACTTTGAAATAAAAAGGAATAAAAAGAGATATGAATGCAATGACTTTTGCCTTGCTTTCTCTATTCTTTTGCACGACCTTGGGGTTTATTTAGGTCAGGTTTGACATGAATTTGGCTCAGGTTTGATCATAGGAATGCATGGCATAAAGGCTAGAACATGTGGAGGAAGTTACAGCATAAGAATATCAAGAGACTAGGCAACATAGTGTAGTTTTGGTGCACCACAAGGCTCGTCTACATGCATTGTTTGGCTCAGCTCTTGATGTTTCAAATCTGGACAGAGGTTGGAGGGGTGTGTGATGATCAGGTCAGAGGTGGTGGTTGCTGCTATGGTGGTGGTTAGGGTGGTGGTTGAAGTGGATGAGCAAGAAAAGGCCAAACAAGCATAGATCTAGGCTTTTGGTTGCATTTGGAAGAGTTTGACCATCAAGGGGTGTTCGGCCATGGTCATGGCTGTAGGCTTAGATGGTGGTGATGGTTGGGAAGAGATGGAAGGGGGTGGTGGCCGTGGAGCAAGGGGGAAAGCCGCTCCAATCAGGGGAGAAAGCAAGGCAAATTTGCATAGAAATAGGAGAAAAAGTAGAAAGAAAAGAGGAATTTACCTAAAAAAAATTCTTCTAGATGGAGGCCATGATTTTTAGGGTTTTGGAGCTTTGAAAATTCATGAATAACAGGTGGAAGTCGGCTGGAGAAAAAAAAATGAGGAATAGTTAGGGTTAATTGGTGAAAGGTTAGGTTAAAAGTAAAAGGGTGGACTATAAAGGCCCATAGGAAGATAGAAAGTTTAAGGCCTTTCAAATTTCTCTTTTCTATTTTGTAAATACATAAAAAACCTGATAAAATAGATAAATAATCTCAGAAATAATGTAAATAAGAAAAATAAATAAGTACATTTTAAATCATATAATTTATATAAAGAAAATATCAATATATGTGAAACTAGGCTAAATAAATTGAAACAGCCCAAATAATCTTTGGAAAAATCAATTTTTAATCAAAATACATATAAAATTAATATTAATAAAGTATAAACACGGCAAATAAAAGTGAATGTATAAAATAAATAAATAAAGTAAGGAGTGGCTAAAATAACTGATGAATTGATGACAAAAGAAACTGTAAAAGAAACGTGAAACGACATTACATTTCTTAGCCTTTAAACCTTTCAAACTTCTTAAATTTGTTTACATAACTTGATATTCTGGAAGTAATAATAATTACAGATAAGATTTCGAAAATTTATCAAAATATAAATATATATATAATATTTATTAAATATATAAAGTTAAATTAAAGAAAATAGCTAAAATAGTAAACTAGTCTAGAAAATTTGAAATTACATGAAATAAATTTTAGAAAATTCATATGAGCTTGTAATATATTTTTAAACATAAATAATAATATAAAATAAAAGTAAATTCACAAAACAAATAAAAAAAATTAAATAAAATTTTAATGAAGAAAATAGCAGAAAATTAGGAAACAGCCCTAAAAAAATAGGAAATAAATACAGTAAATTTTTGAAAAATTCTATTATCATTTTTAAAAATACCCAAAAATCAAAGTATACATAATATAACATAAATATACAAGTTGGAATAAGATATATCAAATAAAATGTCATTTATAAAATATAAAATAAAGACTATTGCTGAATAACCCAATATACACACAATATTGAAAACAGTATAACTTTTGCAATTTAAATCCGTTTTCAACGAAACGAAAAGCAGTGTTCTTAAAATTTTATGTACTTTAATAATAAAAGATAAAATTTAAATTATCAAACTTTTAAAAATTTAAATTAAAAGTCAAAGTTTGATTAATTTGACCAAAATTCACTTTTTGGAAAATATTCTTTTTAGTCATGCTTTGGAATGATAATTCATATCAAAACTAAAGTTTATATTTAAAGTAACAAATTTAATCATTCAAAATAAAAAAAAAAATTTAAATCAAAATTTAATTAAAATAATTAAAATATACAAAAAAAATAAATCACAAAATACAGGGTTGTTACAAAAAAGGTATGTGTGAGTGGAACCACACCAATGGTGTCTAGCCTAACCTCGCAACAAAAAGGTATGTGTGAGTGGAATCACACAAATAGTGTCTAGACTAACCTTGCGGATAAAGAGATATGTGTGAGTCGGAATCACACCCATGAGGTCTAGTCTAACCTTGCAAACAAAGAGATGTCGCACAATTGCTAGTCTAAATCATAAAAAGGGAAATGCCTATCATAAAATGGGAGCATGAAAACTCACCAACCGGTATCACAAAACGAGACGCTATCTCATGGTGGCCAACCATTAAATTTTGACACACGAATGGTCCGAAGACCGTGGGGCGCTACCCCACATATGTGATGGTGAAACATCACACAAATGCGATGGCGAAACATCTCAAGAGCGGGGTCTAGTCTCCCTCGCAGACAAAGAGCCATTGCACAGTTGCTAGTCTAAATCACAAAAATGATCGTCATGATCATCAAGAAGTGTCAATTACACTAAGTTAGTAAATATAAAAGTTTAGCTTCATGTCCCATAACCACTATCTTAACTCAAATATTTACGAACAAACTGTAGATCTTCACTATAAAATTGTCACAAGAGTTTTCAGTCGAACAAGTCCAAGAGTCAACCGACGAAGCAAACGCAAGCGTTTCATACCACTTGTTTTACTAAGCCGTTTAATTTGATTTCTCATCCAAGTGAAGTAAAGGCTTGTATATACTAGTAGATTGGAAAATGGTTTAAGTAAAGAGCTTTGTAATAAAATAGTTTTGAAATTGTTTGGAGAAAAGGGTTTTGATATTTACTACTAGTATAGAAAACCTTTATATTTTTAAAGTGACAAAGCATAAAAGTGATTGTAGAAACAATCAATCACAAGAATTCACATACGAAGATGTGAATAGAATTGTAACAACCCATATATTTATCGATTTAATATTTAAATATTTTATTTAAATATTTTGTCGTTAATCGGATATTGGTCCGAAAAGCTACTTTTTGAAAACGGTCAAATTAGGACTCGAGACCACTTCCATTTAGTTCGAAATGTTGTTTACAATTTTTTTAAGTATAAACATCGATAGGTTTGGAGTTAGTGAAATTTCACTAAATTTTCCCGCTTTGGACTTTGGGTTAGTTTAGCCTATTAAGCCCAAGTTCCAACCCCCTTCTCCTCACTCTTCATAAATTTCCTAACTAACTCAAGCTTTGGCATTAATGGTGAAGAGAATGGGAAATTAAAACTCCAAGCACAAATTCAATTGCAAATCCAACATTCAACTCCAAATTCAAGTAGAAGGTATTGGATTCAAGCTTTGGATTGCTTCTCCTTGCTTTCAAGCTTCATCTTCATAAATTTTAGTGAAAAGGTGAGATTTTTATCTCACAATTCTAGTCTATAACCATATTGGACTGTTGGGAATGATTCCCTATCACTTTTGCATGCATATTAGCATTTGATTTGGATTGGATTGGCGAAAAACTCCAATTTTTAGCGTTTTGGTGAATTTTCTGCACTTAGGTCGTTCTGGCCATTTTTGGTGTTCAGAGTTAGGTCGCTCGCGACCTAACCCTTAGGTCGTTCGCGTGTTATCGCGCTAAGTCGCACTGCCTTGAATCTTCACTTCGGAGTTCTGATGGGATCCGGTGCTTTAGTGCTGGTATGATCGCACCCGTATCAAAGAGAACTCTAATAGGTTGATCATGAAATAAAATAATACCATCAAGAATGGAATGAGAAATACCTTGGCCACGAGATGTGTTGCCAGGGGCTTGAGCCACATTTAACTTTCCCTCATTCCTGCCTTTACGTTTGAGGCATTGATGTATAAAGTGATCTGGGCTCTTACAATAGCGACAAGATTTGGGCTTTGAGCACTTGTTCACAAAATGATCCTCTGCGCCACAGTTGAAGCATCTCGCAATATCAGGAGAAGGAGCCTTTGCAGCAGGAGTTGCATATTTACTCTTCTTATTGGGATAAGGGCCTTTGAACTTGTAGGGCCTCTTTTTGTTATTGAAATTTGGTTTGGAAGCTACTACCTCCACCTCACTTTCTTTATCAGCCTCTTCCAGACGAAGAGCGATATCTATAAGTTGATCAAATGCAACTTCTAGTTTCAGGAGTAGTGGCTTCTTAAGATTCTTATTTAAGCCATAAACGAACCTCTGGTTCTTCTTTAGTGGAGTATTTATATACTCGACCCCATATTTGGAAAGAGATTCGAATGATGCGACGTAGTCCGCCACAGAAGACTGACCTTGAACAAGGTCAATAAATCGCCAAGCCAAAGTTACCTTTTCAGCCTCGGGCACGAATTTCGATTCGAAGCGTTCCCGGAAGTGCTCCCAGGTGAGATCCGCTTCATCAATTTCTGAGATTAACAGCTCATACCAATCCAATGCTCTTTCTTGGAGCATGCTGGAAGCCACTTGGACTCGATGGAGGTCAACGAGGTTCATGCGAGAGAAGATCCTATCGCACGCTCTGATACCAAGCTGTGACGCCCCACCTCTATACCCACACTAGCCAAGAACACTACGGTGTAGTGCTGTCAACTAGCATGGAGAATAAGGCTATTGAGGAGCGACCATCCATGTAATTGCTTATCACACGGTGGCTATAAATAATCTTCAAAAACAAACATAGAAATAATCATAACACAAATCAGTCACAGATATCCATATCACAAAGGCGGAAGAAGATATGAATATATAACTAACACATGAAAGTGTACATCAGAGTAGTGGTCAGTAAGATCTACGATAATACAAAAGAATAGCAACACGTGCTATACAAAAGAATACAACTATGAGTCTATATCTCAAGTGTATACAACAAAAACTGCTAATCTAAACAGTTAGCCAAAAGTCAGAGTAATGAATCCCTGGGAAGAAGTCAAGCAGAAGCACCTGTAACATCTCAGTCTGACCCGAGTATTATTTAAGAAAATAATAAACGGATCAGTCTAGCTATAAATATCAGATGACATGATATAACATAAAAGATATGGCATAAACATAAAATATCCATAATGACATACCACTATAAGTATGTAAATAATGATCAACAGAAGATCAATCAATAATAGATAATCAATATCACAAGAATCTTATCAAAGATTCGGAAAGGGCATCATACCCCAAACTTGTACTCATGACAAGTCAATGACATAAATTGTAGAAATCAATGCAAGAAGTCCAGAAATCATAGAAAAGAGAAAGAGGCCTATCACATGACGGTCCGAAGACCAAGGGGAGCTACCCCACATGTGTGAATTGAATCACACAGATTGAGGTCCAGACTAACCAAAAAGCAAAAACGTATGTGTGAGTGGAATCACACAAGTGGTGTCTAGTCTAACCTCGCAACAAGAGACATCGCACAGTTGCTAGTCTAAATCATCAGAATGATCGTCATGATCAACGAGAAGTGTCAATTACACTAAGCTAGTAAATATAGAAGTTTAGCTTCATGTCCCATAACCACTTGCTTAACTTAAATATTTACGAACAAACTGTAAATCTTCACTAATAAAATTTGTCACAAGTGGTTCAATCGAACAAGTCCAAGAATTGAACCACTTGTGACAAATTTTATTAGTGAAGATTTACAGTTTGTTCGTAAATATTTAAGTTAAGCAAGTGGTTATGGGACATGAAGCTAAACTTCTATATTTACTAGCTTAGTGTAATTGACACTTCTCGTTGATCATGACGATCATTCTGATGATTTAGACTAGCAACTGTGCGATGTCTCTTGTTGCGAGGTTAGACTAGACACCACTTGTGTGATTCCACTCACACATACCTTTTTGCTTTTTGGTTAGTCCGGACCTCAATCTGTGTGATTCCATTCACACATGTGGGGTAGCTCCCCTTGGTCTTCGGACCGTCATGTGATAGGCCTCTTTCTCTTTTCTATGATTTCTGGACTTCTTGCATTGATTTCTAGAATTTATGTCATTGACTTGTCATGAGTACAAGTTTGGGGTATGATGCCCTTTCCGAATCTTTGAGAAGATTCTTGTGATATTGATTATCTCTTATTGATTGATCTTCTGTTGATCATTATTTACATACTTATAGTGGTATGTCATTATGGATATTTTATGTTTATGTTATATCTTTTATGTTATATCATGTCATCTGATATTTATAGCTAGACTGATCCATTTATTATTTTCTTAAATAATACTCGGGTCAGACCGAGATGTTACAGGTGCTTCTGCTTGACTTCTTCACAGGGATTCATCACTCTGACTTTTGGCTAACTGTTTAGATTAGCAGTTTTTGTTGTAT
Source organism: Allium cepa (assembly GCA_030765085.1). Classification (NCBI taxonomy): domain Eukaryota; kingdom Viridiplantae; phylum Streptophyta; class Magnoliopsida; order Asparagales; family Amaryllidaceae; genus Allium; species Allium cepa. The sequence continues at coordinate 10,561,547 of CM060942.1, forward strand.
ACACTTGAGATATAGACTCATAGTTGTATTCTTTTGTATATCACGTGTTGCTATTCTTTTGTATTATCGTGGATCTTACTGACTACTACTCTGATGTACACTTTCATGTGTTAGTTATATATTCATATCTTCTTCCGCCTTTGTGATATGGATATCTGTGACTGATTTGTGTTATGATTATTTCTATGTTTGTTTTCGAAGATTATTTATAGCCACCGTGTGATAAGCAATTACATGGATGGTCGCTCCTCAACAGCCTTATTCTCCATGCTAGTTGACAGCACTACACCGTAGTGTTCTTGGCTAGTGTGGGTATAGAGGTGGGGCGTCACAAGAATCCAAAGAAATCGATACCAAATCCTTCAAAAGGTATGTTCACGAAAATCCCGAAGAAAATGTCACTAAAGTCGCTAATAAATGATAGCAACAAATCGGGGAATTAACACGAATCGATTAAATTTGGAAACCAAATCAATTCACTAAAATTCACATTCGAAGACGTGAATAAAATCCAAAGAATTCGATTCCAAATCCATCAAAGTAGACCCAAAAATTCCAGAAATAAAAGTTATAACTAATCGGAAAAGAAGAATCGATTAACAATTGGAAAAACAAAGCAAAACGAGCATAAATGCATAAATGACTTCAACAAAAATAAAAATCAAGTCAATGCCGAAGTCAACAATTATTGGGCACAGTCGAGTACAAAACGAATCAACATCCTCATCAAAGATTTCAACGGCAAACAAAGTCAGAGTCTTGGAAATCAAGAAACTAGCAATTTCACGAAAACAAAGTCAAATGCACATGAATAAACGTTAGGAATTCATACCTAACAATCAAAGATAATCATAGGCAAAGAGGAGAGATAAAACATCGACAATTAATTGTAACACATGTTCCGTCTAGTTATGTTGTATATTATGTCCATAAACCCCAGGCTTTGATACCAAGCTGTGATGCCCCACCTCTATGCCCACGCTAGCCAAGGACACTACGGTGTAATGCTGTCAACTAGCACGGAGAATAAGGCTGTTGAGGAGCGACCATCCGTGTAATTGCTTTGTGCGAGCACCGATATGTCAGATAGTAAAACATGCATTTTATTTCAGGAGGAAAATCCAACATACCGATACAAACTCAAAGCTACTACACAGTGGCTATATTAGTTTAGGACAAAATATAGAATAATAACACAGATAATATAAATAAATGCAGAACACATAAAACAGAAAGTCTCATATATAATAACTGATGTCAGTTACAATACATTTGACACAATACATATGATATAACTACAACAGTGGACTCAGGAAGTTATATATACAAGTACATTATCGACTAATATACATGAATACATATCAACCTATACTATGACACGGCGACTCCAAAAGATATGAAAAGTCTTCATAGCTCAAACAGCAAGCCAAAGCAAGATATCTACGACCTGAAATAACTCGGGTCTGACCCAAGTATTAAATTCAAAAGAAAATAATACACGGGCCAGTCTAATTCAAACTCAGTTATTATGCACGGAAGCAATAATAATTAAATAATCAAATAGACGATAGTCACAATAAATTTACCTATCCGATTCTTAAATAAAGAAATCGGATAACGGTAAATATAACACATAACGGTGTTAAACCACAAATCAGCAGATTCAAATCATCAACAAGGATAAGTGAAAAGAATATCAATGAAGATAATTTAGAAAACATCAGAATTGCCTAATTGGCAATTAACAACAAAATCTAATTATTGAATAAATAATTAGAAACTCATAATCTAGTTATCAAGTAGATAATTAGACAACAACAAAATGATCGAATCGAATCAAATAAAAGGTAATTTCTAAATATTGAATTGGACAAAGAAAACAATCTAGTAATTGAAAACATCAATTAAAATGTCAACTCGGGTAGGGCTGCAGTATACGGACGCGTGTACTGCCTCACCACTACCACATGCATTACACAAAAGTTCAACGCATCAAAAGCAAAAGAAATACCAATAAAATCAATACCGTGTGGCTGCAGTTCACGTTTGCATGCACTGCCTTGCCACTACAGTGATGATGTACACAAAAGATCAACGAACCAAAATCAATGAAGGTTCAAATATCAATTCAAAATGTCGATACTGTGTGACTGCAGTGCACGCACGCGTACACTGCCTCGCCACAACAGCATATACAGAAATAGCAACAAGGCACAAAGGTCAATACACAAGAATTCATAGTGCAAACTAATACACTAAGCAAGTGGCAGCAGTTTAAAACTTCCACAAAATGAATGTAAAATATGTACACAAAAGAATGTACATAACAAACTGCACATGGCAAAATGAATCAGAGGTGCAACGAGAAGCAGTACAACTCAAATGAGCAAGTGCACAAGGCAGTGTACAACATGAAGACACAACCGAATGAAGGTGAGAGCACCAATGATATGGCACCACAGCACACAACAGGAAAGACACAGAGCAGCTTCAATTTGAAATAATGTCAAAGTGAAATACAGTGACCAAATGCAAATGAATACAATGCATCAATGAAATGTATCAGTTTCGAGAACAAAGACAGTGGACGGAACAAAAGTCACCAAGCCATAAACCAAATGCAAAAGGTCAAGTCAGTGACTCAATTCAACTGCAGCACCAAAGCACAAAGCAGTGGTATAACTACAGAAATAGGAGGAGGGTGAGGGCACCAGAGGAATGGCACCACAGCACACAAACACAAGGGCAGACTGCAACTGAACTGCAGCCAGTACAAGGTCACAGGGCAAAGGTTCAAACATGAAATGAATCAGAGGAATGCAACTGATTTTAAGTGAATGGCAACAAGTATATGAAATATACTTGTAAAATACTGGACAGTGCAAACACATGAATGCAATGAGCAAATGAACTCAACAGCGAACCAGTCCATTCATCAACAAGTCCATGAACTACTAGAGTATTGTAATACCAACAGAGAGGTGAGAGAAAAAATCAATACAGTGTGCACATAATGTAACAATCAATGGTAAAGATATGAGCAATGCAAGACCAAAATGCAACTGCACAGACCAAAAATGCAATTGCACCAGACAGGTTAGCAAGGTGCAGGCACAAGCATGATCAATACAAATGAATGCACAGTGCAAACTAATGCACAAGGTAAATGACACAGCAGAATGGATAGTGGTCATACCAAGTGCGGTCTCTACGTGAAGCTAATGCAAACACGAAAGTGCAGTGAAACTCAGTAATGCGACATTTTTAATATGTACCAATGTGCTATGTAGTGAAACAAAAGCAAACAGAGGGGTAAATATGGCCACACGGTTAGGCAGTGAAGCAACTCGAGATTATATGTATGCAATATAGACCATACAATGACCAGAAAATAAAATGCACATTCAAGCATCAAGCTGCTACAGGGATAAGAAAAAAAATGCCGAAGATTCGGTAATATCAAAATCAAGTTGAAGCCAAATATGCTACCGAATAACCATGCCAAAGCAATGGGACACAAATCAAAGTTAAAGCCGATGCCCATTATAAAATGCAACTCAAATCAACAAAACACAAATGCTCGAGACAACTCAAAGACATCACGGCAAATCATCAAGACACGGAACATAACCGATTCAGAAAACATCAATCTCCCACATAGTCGAATGGCCGACAAATCAAGGGACGAATTCAACTATCAAATACGAACGAAAATCGTAGAATTCGAACACTAACAACTCGAGATAAGAATTAGATGTGAGTGAAACACTCACCTTCTTCGACGTGGCAGCCATGAGCAACGACACTTGGCGGAGTCGACGCCGTGGCATCACGAAGACGAGCGAATGAAATCGATAGAAGCCCTAATTTCTGAAGACGAGTGAAAAAACGAGATGAAGCCGCCATTTTTATCAATTTTCTTTAGCTCGTTTTGATTAGGGTTGTGAGGAAATGAATGAGAATAGAAGGGGAAACGGGTATGCCATTATCTCAATGAAAAGGAAACAAGCCCAATAAAAATAGAAAGGGAACGGGTCAATATAAATTTAAAGCCCATATTTCCTTAACAAATTATTTAAAGAATTTCGACCCGATGAAATCCCAACAGCAAATAGTTATCACCACAAATCGTTTAATGATGATAATTAATTTCTACGAATTCCTGGGTTGTTACACTTTGTTGCAGGGGATTTAGGGTGGATCCTCGGTACGTTGATCTAGGCCACGTGCTATGACGGGCGGTACCCCAGTAGTCCTGCCATTGATGGAAACCCAAACTCCAATAAGTGCTCTCAGATTTGATTGTATACTTATGTAGCTGGAATTTAATAAATGTAACAATTTCGGCTATTTCATATTTACTTGAAACCCTAGACTTATTATAATATCACTGGATTTCCTATCAAATGTTTTGGTTAGCGTAAGGTAAAAACTTTTCCATGTTTATGTGTGGAAAGTCTTACGTGATACTTTTTGTTTTCAAAGGATTTCAAAGTTAAGCAACCTTAACCTGTTACTCACACCAGACCCATGTCTGACCCGGAGTTTACTCTGTTTTTCTTATACTCTTGGCTACTCAAATTTTTACGAGTAGCCAAGGGATTCAGGTTAGCTTTGACGAACTATGGAGGAGCAATAGAGCAGGAGGCTTCAGCGTTATAGATATTATAGTGTTCCGCTGTGTTGGTATCTTTGAGTTGTTTCTTTGTGTTGTAATGAGTTATAATAACTAGACAGTTGTTTATAAGTGTCTAGTATGTGATATATTATCTGTGTAACATTGGCTGATGTTGTATACTATGTATTATCTTATGTTATTAATATATTTTATTCGTTCCGCTGTTGAGATTCTGATGTTGTTTCTTCTTTCTTCTCTATCTTTTCTCTTTTCTATCCCTTTCTTTCTTATTAATGATGCGTCATTCTGTGGAAAGAATGGCGGATCGTTACAACTTATTTTTAAAAAAACTGTTACATTTAGATTTCAAACAAATTACAACAAATCTCCACTTTGATCTTTTAAACAAAAGATCTATCACAAAGAATCGATGTGGTTTTCGAATATCCATTTGGAATTCGACCCTCGATCGCATCGAAATTCAAATGTTGATTAAAGGTCAATATTGATAGTCGGTTATTTAACTATCAATCAACATTCACAACAATCACCAGATTTCAAATATTTTTCCCCCAATTATCTATTTTCAACATATCTTCGCAAGATATAACTTTAACGCTTCAACACTTTGAAAACAAATTTTAAATCACTATCCACATTTCAATCCTTTGAAAACAAATTTCAAATCATTTTCCACATTTCAATACTTTGAAAACAAATTTCAAATCATTTTTCCTTACGTGGAATACATTTCCAAATATTTATTCATTTCCACTGAAAATCTGCCGAGTTCAAATATTTTAAAATAATTTAAAATACATATCCAAAATATACTTGAAAACATTTAAAATAAAACTATTTTAAAACACTTATTTTAAATATTAGTTATGAAGATATTGTACTAATATTTCATATAATAATTCAAGTCCAAACTAATTTTAAAATAAAATTAGTAGATAGAGTATAAATATTTAAATAACTATTTTCTAAATCAAATATCAATATAATCTTTAAAATAATCCCTTCTATAACTACTTAAATAAATCTTTACTTTAAAGATTTAAAACCATTCCCAAAAATAATTTCTCCAACAATATTCTTTCAAATCAATTTCTAGAAACTTTTAATTTATACTTCAAAAGCTACTTTAGAAATATACTCGGCTTTCCAGGGAAAAATTCTCTTTCCATTTCAAAATGGTCCATTTATATTAATTAATAAAAATTCTTGATTTATTTTAATTTACATTCCAAATCTGTAAATTTCTTTCCACACTTTTAAAAATAAAACAACATTTATTTCTAAAACAAAATTCCATTTCCTTTATAAAATTCCCATTGTGAATTTTAAATTTTCAAATATCTGCTGATATCCGATTTTCAAATTGATTTTCAAAAAAATCATTTCCAAACACCAAATCAAATTCCAAATTGATTTCCAAAATATTTTTTTAAGACACCAAATCAAATTTCAAATTTATTTCCCAAAGATTCATTTTTAAGCACCAAATCAATTTTTTAAATTTGATTTCTAAATTTATTTCCTTTTAAAATAGATGCCTTTATCTCTTCCAAACTATTTAAAAATCCGAATTTTAAATAAATTCTTCAACTATTAAGCAATATTACTCAAACCCCATTTATTATAATCCTTTCCCCATATTTTGGAATTTATTCAATAGGATTTCACTATAGATTTTCTACTTAAATTTTAAATATCCAATTTTATTTATTTCCGGCATCCTACAATACCAAAGATATATTCGGCTAAACTATAGCCTTCAATGGTTTCAATCACAATATAATCACACACAGATTATAAATAAACAACACACAATATTGAAACAAATTCAATTATTTAAGGAATCCAGTTGGATCCCTCCAACCTGTTTCCCTGCATCCATAGATGTTAGCACAACAATTAAATACCAATTCCATTTCGAGGTAGAATATCGCGGTATATGGGATTTATAAAATATCATCCGCTATTATGCGGCGCATATGGTCTCATCCGCTATATAATGCGGGAAATCAATCACTCCAAATACATATATAATACCAATTCCACTTCGAGGTGGAATATCGCGGTATATGGGTTTAATATAATATCCTCCGCTATTACGCGACGCATAGGGTCTAACTCAATACAACTGATAATAATTTATTATCCAAGCACACAATCAACAATTTTAAATTTAACTATTTAAAATTAAATCGAAAAATGCGATTGAGTGAGAAGATCTCACCTTTGCTCCTTCATTTTGCAATCCATTTCCAATTTGACTTATTTCTTGATTTTAGACCTTGTATCAAACAATTTTACAGATGACTAATATTCAAAATAAATCGAATAATAAATTTCCATTTAATAAATTTTTATTTTATATAACAAATTTAATTTAAAACAAATTTTCCTGTAATAAAATGTTTGAACTTATTGAATAATCACTTTTTATTAAATAATTTAATTAACTAATATTCTTTATTCAAACTGATAATTTTATTTTCATTTTTTTAAAAACCCTTTTGTAATAAACTAGAAAATTTTAAAACACATATGTATATATTTATTTTCATTTTCAAATTACATATCAAATATAATCTATATAAATCTAAAAATCAAATTTTTATATGAATGACTATATTCCTAAAGTCTTATATATATACTATGTAACTTCCTATTTTACTATATATATATATATATACACGTTCATATTTAAATTATTATCTTAGTGTTATTATTATTATTATTGTTATTATTATTCTGCATATAAAACATATATTTATTCAATAAAAAAATACCTTACTGCCTGGCATTAGAGACTCAAGCACAAGCCATCGCAAGACACCCCAGGCTTCGACATTCATGCATGTGATCGCCAAGACGCCCTCAACCTGCAACGAGTCGTCGACGACCATCCGAAGCCAAACGTGCCGCCTGATCCTTCAAACCGATATAACCTCGGCAAACCCCACGACGCATCACGACAATGCCTCCCAGCTTCGTCGAACCATGTGCACGGCTCTTAACTATCGAAGCTTCCCACTCTAACAACCGACGCTACCTCCAATTCTATCACGAGCCGCCATCAATGTCGAAAAATCCTAGAATGGCACGACCTCCCACTGCTACGCGGCCTCGCTCGCGATTTGGGAAGTCGATTCGATTCCTTCCCCCTCTTTTTATTTATTTATTATTCTGAACTGAAGAAGAGGAAAGTGCATCATTATTTGGTTTGAAGGGAGTTCTTTGATTTCGAACGAAGATAACTTCGTTCCTGTTGATTTTGGGTTTTATATTTCTGAGAATAAAAATGCGTTTCTCTCCTGATTATATTATATTTTTTTATACGCGTATTTCGTTTTTGAAGAGAAAAGTAAACACATGTTCGAATAGTCATATACGTGTTGAGAAGAAAAATAAGGGCTTGCACTATTATTATTTATATTTAAATTTCAAATTCAAATTTAAATCGCTTCGATAAATGCAATTCAAAAATTTGACATCTAATCGAAGCATGCCACCAGGCGTTTAAAGGTTATACCCATATTCCGAACGCAATGAAAAAGGTTCTGAGTCCAAATTCGATTGTATGGAGCAGATAGTTTTTTGGACGCAGCTATTAAATTAAATTTTCGATATAGCGTTTGCTTATCTTTCGGCCAAATGATCACTCCAAATATTAAAAATTTAAATCCGATAATTATACAATATTATGGATCCAATGGAACTAGTTTCGTCGAATTCCGAGACTGTGCCTCGGAAGGCTATTTTTAGATGTCGATTTAAACGATATAAATTCAAAACTGAACAAAACATTTCCAAATTCAATTCTAAAGCTTCCATTATCTTCAGTATTATCAATATGTATTTTTCAAGCCTTTGAAATATTTTTAATCGGCTCAAAACCGAAGATTCATATTTTTACCCAACTTTAATAAATTAAATTCAATAATTTAATCGCCAAATCCATAGTTATATCTGAAATTCAAGTTTAAAATAACTTACAAATATTTAAAATCAATTAAATAATTCATTTTTAAATGTTCAAAATTCCGGGTCGTCACAAAAGTTTTTCATACTTAACCTAAATCACTTCCAAACCATTTTGAAATTCAACTTTTAAATAAAATAACATTAAATTCAAAATACCTATGACTTAACCAATTTTTCATGAAATCCATATTTGTGTGTGTTTTGTGTGTAGGGATTTTCCATACAACAATAAAATATCACAACCATCATTAATCCCAGCGCACCAATATTAATAAGCGGTATAATCCTATAACGCTTATCTTTCATTCACAGATAAACAAGTAAATTCATCATAGATAAATAACTTACAATAAGCACAGCTCAATCCAAATAAATTCATATCACAGAATATCATATATCAGAGATATCAAACAATTCAGGGCATTTAATATAATCCAATCATCCATAAGCAAGATTAATTAATCATATAATTAATAATTAATTTAATTTAAACCAAATAAAGAAATTACCTAACCCTACTTAACATTAATTAATTGCAACCCATTTGTTATTATCTTAATTAATTAATGAAAATAAATTAATCAACCTTAATTATCCATTTAATTAATCATCCTCAATTAATTAATTATCACTTAATTAATTACCTTAATTAATTAACCTTTAATTACATCAATTAATTAACCCTTAATTAATTAAATAAATACTCCTTTAATTAGGAATTATCTTTTAATTACTTACATTAAGTAATTATCCTTTAAGTAATTAATTATCCCTTAATTACTTACATTAATTAATCAACCTTTTAATTAATTACCTTAATAAATTAATCCTTTAATTAATTACATTAATTAAATAGTCCTTAATTAATTACATTAACAAATTAACCCTTTAATTACTTACATTAAGCAATTATCCAATAATCGCTTGATTAATTAACCTTTAATCATTAATTAATTATTCTTTAATTATAAATTAATTAACCTTTGATTATTAATTAATTAACCTTTAATTAATTAATTAATTATCCTTTAAGTAATCACATTAAGTAATTATCCCTTAATTACATTAAGTAATAATATTTTATTAATTACATTAAGTAATTATTATTAATTAATTTCATTAAGTAATTATCCCTTGATTACTTATATTAATTAATTAACCCTTAATTAATCATATTAAGTAATTAGCCTTTAATTAATTAATTAATTAATTAAGACCTTTATTAATTTGAGATAAACCATCTATCTTAATCAATTACTTAATTCATAATTAATTCAATTTAGTCACCAAATAAAATAAATTAATTACCTCTAAATCCTACTTAATTAACAAATTTATGATCCTTTAATCAATTTCATTAAGTGATTTTCCTTTGAAACAAATTTATTATCAACCCATAAATTAACTTAGACCTTTAAGTTAATTAACAACTATAAACATCTTTATCCTTTTAATTAACTTATTAAGCTATTAAATTTTATTTAACATGCTTTAAAACTCGATCATGCTTTTATTTAAAAACCTGGTTATTACTTTATAGACATGACCATTCTCTTGCATTTTATAAAACTTGTTAATATAACAAGTAAACCCGAGCCAAATTTCAAAATCCCCGAACCAAGCCCGTGTATTCCTCACATCATCTCGACTTCGAGTCAAACCACCAGATTTCCCGAGTTAAACCCAGAGACCCATTCTTCTTCCGAAATAAATCAAAAACCCAGACACAATCGTGTATGCGTGCATGTGCACGGAGGATTGACCCTGCTCCGACCATCGTTCCGTTCACCAATATGTCGACGACGATCTACACAAGCACTCCGACCACCCAACTCCGACGAAATCGCCAGTAGACAAAATCGAGCAAATCGACCTCTTCTTGGAATAAATTCGATCGAGAAAATTACCCCTCACCATCGCCTTCGATCACCTGAGGCCTCGCTGTTCCACCCAGAGCCGTGCAACCGTCCCACACTCCTATTCTCCCTGGTCTGATCGCCTCTAGTCCACCCACGACGATGCACGAGTTTGAGAAACAACGACAACCCAGACAGCTTGCAAAACCCTAAATTGACGTCATGTCACCGCCACGGCCACCTAAAAATCCATCAACAATTTTTCCCTTGAACCCCGACTCACGAGCCACCTCCAGGCTTGATCGCGATAATCATCACCGTGTTGATCGTCGAAAATCGATGAACTTAGCAGTTTTGTTCAACTCGCAATATCTCAATATTCCCAATCTTTAAAATCGTGAAATGATGATAAAAAATCATCATTTTCCGATTCGAATCTGATTATGAAATCCAATCATGAAATAAAAATGATCTAATTTTCTGTTTTGCAAGTTTTCAACGTAATATTTTTTTTTTTTTGAAATATTCACTGAGTATTTCCACTTGCAATTATTTTTAAAAATGAAACTACATTGTTATGACCATTTTCCTTTTTAAGATCTTAGCCTAACGATGATTGTAAAAGGAGATGTGAATTTTTTTAAAGTGTTCTAGAACCTGTTAATACCATAGAGATGTATATGCATATACATAGACATTCATACTCAAACGTTTGCATATATATACATACATACATACATACATACATATATATATATATATATATATATATATATATATATATATATAAACATGTTTACATTCATGCAACCACTTCACTTCAAGTATTAATCACAGATATCACAGATCAGACTAAAGTTTTTAGGATAGTAGTTTACTCACAGTTTTTGGAAAGAAACAGAGAGCAGGCTTAAATTCTTTGATATGGAATCTGATGTATTTGATTTGAAACTGAAACATTGATTGTTGAATTTGAATCTGATCTTTGCTTTAATTTAGACTTGATTTTTGATCTTTATTGTTTCTAGTTGACTTGAATATGCACTTGATTTGATTGCTACAGGTTTGAAGATTTGAAAACTATTGTTTTGATTTTCTTTTTAGTTTTATTTTCTTTTGTTTTTTTAAAAGATAAGAGGAAGAGGATTGAGAAAATACGCATTAGCCTGATTTTACTCTAAACACTATATTATATATATAATTAAATTTTAAAGAAAAATGTTGCCACTTGTTAATTGCAAATTATACAAAGCTTACTTGTTTATGTATGTTATAATTGTTTTACAAATTTCATATGCATATATCTTTATGTTTAAACCAGTATTTTATAAATTACTTATATTTTTATAAATTTATGTATTATGTTTTTAAATGTGTGTATATATACACAAATTATACTTATCTCATGTTAAATTTAAAAAGAAAGAACATTAATCTCTTTATTAAATCTTATTTAAGGTTAAACTTAAGTTATTATACTTAAATGGATAACTATAAATAAATACTAGTATTAAAAATGTTCAATTTAACTTTAATTAACTTTTAGAAAATTATTATATTGAATTCAAATTGATGCTTCAAAATCACAATATATATATATATATATTAGTTTCTTAAATCCAATTTATTTATAAGATATTTATTTTTGAATTTCAAATTCAAAATTCTGTTTACAATCTATATAAATATATACATATAAACAAACACATATACTATTTATTTTTGGAAAAATATAAATTAATTCACAAATTTATTCCAAAAATTATATTAATTATCAAATTAAATTTGTCTTAAAAAGGGGATCGTTACACTATTTTTACCTATTTTAAACTAATTAATCCATTTTAATCTATTTTAAATCTATTTAAACTATCTTAAATTAATTTAAACTATTTTAAATCTATTTTAACTATTTTAATCTATTTTAAAACTATTTTAAAGTATTTTAACTATTTTAAACTATTTAAAATATTTATGACTATCCAACTATATTTCTAAATTTCTGACGGTGCAAGGTTGAATTGCTGATTCTTCGTTGATTTAAAAGCGAGTATGGTTAAATGATGTTATAACCTAAGTTGGGATTTGAAATGATATTTTCTTGTGAAAAAACATATTTAAGTAAATATGATGATTTTAAAATGAGGGTTTAACCTATTTTGAAAATATGATTTCGAAAGTGAATATGATTTCGAAAGTGATATGATTTTTGAGAATATGATATTTTGATATTAATATGAAATGGTTTTGGAAATGTAAAAGATCCATCTAGTTGTAATAAGCATTTGGTTGTTAAATAGACAGGGATGGGATATTGTCATACTCTCTGCCAATACCGAAAACTACTTTAACAACTGTGCACGTGGTGAAGATTCCAGAATGAAGTAGGATGGTTTGGCGAATGATTCTGTATGAGGTCTTAACGTAGCCCTGATCCCCTCGAGTCAGCTTGATGTGGCTAAAAAAGGAGCCATGCCGGACCAAGTGAGGTCCCACCTCCGATCGGACACATTTCTTCGATACCATATTACTTTGCAATTGATTTCGTGGTCACCCCTCGATTTGATTTTGGGAGTGTGTTCCGATGTGAGTGGTAGTAGCTGTTATGCATTACCACCAGTCCAGATCCGCAAAACGATAGTATCCTACCATTGGCATTGCCTCGCATGCCATGTCTCATGCCTTATCACACCTTCTACGAGTTTGGTTTGCGCCGTACCTATGGAGTGCCCTTTGATAGCCCTCCGTTTACGAAGGAATTACGATACTGTATAGACTGTGGGAATATATAAAAAATGCGTTAAGGGGGATATGGCTAACGCCTTAACGCTATTTTAATACTTTACTAATAGACATATTATAATAATAGCGTATATTACTACATAGTAGATAGTATAACAGATCCTTAGAAGATGGAATCCCGAACATCTCTTAAGTTATTGCACGCATATTAGACACTGGATAGAAGATGTAAAATCCCGTAAACATCTTTGAGGCCGTTACACTCATATTTATTTACTGTTGATTTAACTTACATAAGACCTTTTAGTTCTGACTCGAGTGTTTTGTCTTTTCATTATGCTCGGGTCAGTCTAAGCCTTTCAGTGTACTGCAGACCATTTATCTCTAAAGGACGAAAACTAATATTTATATGCTATTTATTATATTTATACTACTACATCATATTCTTCGCTGCATTATTTATTTATTCCTACTGTATGTACTCTGATTCTGTCTTGTAAAAGTGTAATCAAATGGTATTTGTAACACGGCTTCATGAACTGTTATTTGATTATTATATTTTGTCATTCCACTGTGAGGTTCTATGTTTGTTTTATTTCTTCCTCTTCTTTTTCTTATTTACCTCATAACAGTCCTCCCTTTTGAATGGTTTGAGTCTGACATGTGTGGTTTATTGTTGATTCAAACCGTCCAAAAGGTGGGTCGTTACAATATATTTTTAACAAAATCATGTAAAATGAAATACAACAGGTGGGCATATGTATAATGCCATGAAAGTAGTTTTAATAGTTGCAATTTAAGTGAAATAAACTGATATACATGCAACATTATATCAGTCTTACATCATTTCATTGGCATGTAGCAACCAAAAAATAGAATAAGTAGCAAACAAAAATTTTAAGCATCAATTCTAACATAGAGCCAAACTAAAATTTACTAATTTTCCTAAAGTCATATCATGCCATCTGAAGTAAGCTAATTCTCCTACCACTGGAGTCAATTAAGCGGGTTTGAAGATGATGGCAAATTAGAAGATGGAGCTTTATCATTAATGTCTGTAAGTGATAAAAAAATGGAAAACAAAATTAAACATGAATTTATTATTCAACTGTGCAATGCTCCCATTCAAAGTTAAATAAAAATGGAATACAACTTATACATGATTTAAAAAAAATTAAACATGATTTGCTTACTGAAACTCATTGTAAGAATAAAACGAAACTAGAAACATAAAACATGATTTTGGTTGCTTAACTAAAACATAATATATTGATAAACTAACATGATATACAATTAAAGAATATCTATTTGCTGGAAGTAGAAATGAAGCTAAAAATACAATATAGTTAAACATGATTTTAAAAAAAAAAATTCTGAAACTATGACACCGTTTAATTTTACATGAAGTTGAATTGTATAGAGGAATAAAATGTAACCATGTCATAGTAAAATAAAATTGTATCTTATAATTTATTCATGAAGTTGAAACCATATTATATAATATAACTTATGTGCAAACTGAAACTGAAAGTGTAATATGACAATGTTAATCTGTAATATAACCTTATCATTAATATGGTTAAAATTACATACAAATTGAAACCATATAATATTCAAGTTATTTGCAAACTGAAACTGCATCCTTTAAATATTATTTAAACTAAAAAAAATCTTTTAAACTATGTTAAATTGAAAATGCCATAAAGGTGAACTAAAGAGTAAAAACATTTGCTTACTTGTTTCAAAATTTTCAAGTTCCTTATAGAAAGAAGCACATCTTTGGTCAGCTCCTTTTAGAAACTAAGTTCGTCTCCCCTAAGCCAACAATTTGTACATAGCAATGCCTCAACCATTTTTGGAGTTAATGAAGCAATAAAAGTATTAACAATTTACCTCCCCAAACTAAAAGCATTCTCATTAGCTACCATTGAACTTGGAATTGAAAATAAATCTTTGGCAATTGATGAAAGAATTGGATACCATGCTTGATTCACCTTCAACCAATTCAAAAGATCAAAAGATTCACCATCAATTTTTTCACAAGGATCCGAAAAGTATTTATCCACTTCATTGTTAATTTCTCTAACTTCCATTTGTTCTCTCTTTCTCTTGAGACGCATCTCAACATGATGAAGTCAATTGATTAAGAACTCATATTTACATAGTCCTTAATGGTAGTTTCCTTTGTGATAGATAATCGTTCTTGTTCATTAACCCCTTTATATTCATTATATAACTTCAAAACACATTTTTTAATGTTTTTGACTACAGGTTATCCTTTCCCATATATTCAAAGGAAATTTGTAGCAATTCAAGTTTATATCATGGATTGATAATATGAGCTACATATATTATATTATTTACACTATAAAAAAATTTCCAATATTTATCCCACTCGACTTTCATGGATCTCCCAACATTTTGCAAAATCGATTTACTATCATCATTAATTTTCATTTCAATATAAATAAGTAGGTCCGACACAGCCACAAAGATTAAGGGAGACATGCAAGATTTAGTTGCACTTAATGATAAAGTGGCATCATAAAAATTTCATAAAAAGCGGAAAAGGCCTAAGACTTCTGCAAATCATCATCTTCGTGGTCCAACTTAATTTAACTCGTCTTTATCTTGTTTACTGAAATGACTTACAAAAGGAGCACTTTCGTATGACATTCTATCAAACACCTTCTTGTATTTTCTACAAAATTCAAGCATTTTATAAGTTGAATTTCATCTAGCTGGAACATTCATGGGTATGTTTGACATTTGGTCCTTTTGGAACATAATAGCATAGACCCTAAATTATTCAACCTTTAGGGGATGAATGTATAAACTTAACACAATTCCTTATACCCTCAATTGAGCTATATAGATCTTTCAAACCATTCTTAATAATCAGGTTAGTTATGTGACAATCATACCTCATATGTAAGTATTCACTATTGAATAATAAAGTATTCAAATCACTTAATCTTTTTTTCATATATTTAATAGCTCCATCATTAGTGGATGCATTTTTGACCATAATACTAAAGATTTTTTCAATTCCCCAACTTCTCAAACACAACACCAAACATCATCCTATATCATCACCTTTATGAGTCGTTATTTTTGTAAAATCAATCATTCTTTTATGCAACTTCCATTCACCATCCATGAAATGAGAAATGACAACCATATAAATTATGTTTTTAACGGATGTCCAAGTATCGATAGTGATGCTCACTCTTCTTTCTCTTATCACACTCATTATTATACCCTTCTCCGAAGTATACAATCTCTACACTAGACCCACAATTTTTTATCTAGTAGGTATGAAAAAATAAGGACAACACTCCTTTGGTAATTCTCTAAACACCTTACCCTCGACCACCCTAAAATGCATTTTATCAATGAAAATATACCTAATTAACTTTTCTTCATGTCTTTTGATTAAAAGTATGTGCCACTATTGTCCCCCACCACCACTATCTAGTGAAAGAGTAGGCCGACCTTTTGCATCGACATTACGTCCATAAGTGGGACATTTTGGACATCGTTTTGACAAACGATTCGAAAGTCTTATTATTCCACACACCTTATTGTTTGCTCTCACTTCATTTTTTCATGTTCTACAAACGCCACATGATATTATTTACCATTTGCGTCTTTTCGTAGTTCTTTTTCAACATATTCCCATATACCTAAGTTAAATAAATAAATTTTTGATACTTTCATAGACACATTACGATTATATTATAGTATCATTGTTTTTAAATCCAAAAATCAAATTAGTTGTAAAATATAATAATAAAAAGTGAAGATATTACAAATGAGAAAATAAATATTTCATAATACTTTTTAAAGTAGTGTTTTAATTATTTATGGTTATATGTGTTTAAGTTTGTAGAAAAAAGTATCTATATTAATGCAAATTTCACAAACTTAGTTATTTTCATGTACACACAATGACACAAATGCTTAAGTGCTAAATTTATTATTGTTCATGAAACAATATTTTAAACATTATTGTTTTAATAAACATAAATTAACTGATGTAGTAATGATGGTGCGAGATAATTTTTTTTTAGTTTACAGGTACAGAATCTGATGCATGTTCCTCCGCAGCCTCAAAATTTTCACCTACATAATGACTTGACTATGTTGATGTCATTTTTTTAAATTACGCTAACTATAAAAAAAGTGACCACCTAGCCTGTATATCAAAGCATAACGCGAAAACACAACACAAAATGTTATACAATGTAAATCCTTTTATAAAAAATCAAAGTTATATATCCAATAAATTAATGGTTACAAGTTTATTATGATTGATATCCCTATCATAGTAACTAACTGACCAGTAACATTAACTAAGATGATAATGATATAGCAGTAGTAGGGAAGTTAGCATCACTAAAGTCATATGATGAAAATTTTAAATCATGTAGCATGTTAGTAGAATATATTGTGTTTATTTTGCATATATGGTGTTACTGCAACACACCAACTATTATATATAGTGTTAATTTGCATGTATGGTTTTTATTTTGCATATATGGTGTAAAATTCATTTAATAGAAGTGCACAACAATTATAACGATATTCCTACAACACAGGTACAACAACTATCACAGTTTAATAAAATGCATAACAACCATTATATCATTATTTCTACAGCACAAGCACAACAACTATCATACATAATCTAGCATATATGGTGTTTATTTTGCAGGACAACAACTATGCCCGAAGCAATCAAAGACTTAGGAAGCAGACAAAAATTAGGATATTATCGAATAAAAAAAATTGATTAAAATCAATAAAAAAAAATCTATCAAAAAGTTGTGAATTTGAGACAAGCTTTAGTACTTTGGTAGGATACAGTGCTACTTGATTTTGGCCACGAACTAAAAAACAATAAAAATTAAAAATCAAGATAGAAGAAGAAAATAAATTACAACTTACTGAGTGTAGCAACTTCCTTCTTTTAATGCTCAATTAATCAGCTATTCTTTTATTTTATTTTAGAATTGGAAGGAGAAAGAGAAGGGGAAAGAAAGAATGATGTGATGGTTATGGTAGCCGGTAGATGAAGAAGAAATGAAATTGCAAAAGATTAAAAAAAGAGCGGCTGCATTATGTTTTCATAGAAAGGTGAAAACCTAGGAAATCAACTAGCCGCAGATCCACTTTGCATAAAAAAAGTAAGAAGAAAAACCAATATGTTAATAATTTACCGATACCGACGGTTCAAAAAAATTATTGATACTTTACACTCGCAATGGTAAGATGACCATTACCGTACCAAAAATATCGGTGTACCATTTTATTTTGTTATAGTAGCCGGTTTATTGGTAACAGTAACGGTAAATTTATTGTTAACATAAAAATCCTAATGACAATTGAAGCAAATGTCATTTTTTTTGCTTCGGTTCTTACATGACGACCGAAGCAAATGTAAGTTCATCATCAAATACTCCTATTTGCTTCGGTTGTCACATGACAACCCAAGCAAAAGAACAGCTGAAGCAAAAAACAATAATAGGATGAATATGATTATGCACTTAAATAAGGCAAATAAGAAAATGATTGTGAAATAAGAAATGCAACTGTTATACAAAATTTAAGACAAAGTAGATAAAATACATGATCCTCAGCCGCAAAAAGACACACAGTACATGAAAAGGAGTCCATACTTGAAATTCAGATAGAACTAAATTGCAAACAAAAAATGAACTAAAAAATACATTGATACATTATATCTTCGACCACCATATCAAAAACTCGATCTTTAAAACTTAGAAACATATCTAATAACCCATCTCATGCATTGTCATGCCACCTCTGCGGTGCCAACTTCACACCTATATTTATTTTCAACATCGGAAATGTCCTATTCCTGTTATACCTAAAGATAATGATTTTCAAACAAAATTACAATTTTCTCCCTACAATAAAATTGTGAATTAACAACTAGCAAAAAAATCGGTTATTTACACAAATGGAGTGATAAAAGAAAACTGAATTATAAAAGCCTAAAAATAAAATAAAATGGGGAAAAATGAAATATACTCTCAGTGCATACTCGAAGCATCAATATTTATGACTGAATCTATAATACGTTGCTATATGTAGACCATTTAAACCGGTACAGAGAAATCCTCGCTTCCAAAAGTGTATTGAAATAATGAAAAAGGATCCGGGGAATTTGCAAGTCGAGAAAAGTTCCAACAAGCTATCCCCCCACACATTACAAGTAAAGTTACCACAACATAACATGCACAACTTACTCTTTTGTGCAACACACAAGCGCATGCACACATAGCACAATGTATAATGTGCAAAATATGTATTTTTATATGATGCTGAGAAGAATCTGCAATTGATGCCAAAGCAATCAAGGCCCTATCTTGTAACATTTGCTATCTATTCTGAAAAAACACTTATTATTATGCTTCACCATTGGATACATACTTATTTTGTGCCAAAAGGTACTGCACGTATCTTAATGGTAAGTTTATCAATCTCTTAGAGTAGGTTGTACATTAAGTTCCTAATAAATATTAACTATAAAAAGGGAAGTGAAAATAAAAAGCAATTCGAACATGAACTTACAAATTGTGTGCATTTTCTAATAATACAATATATCCACAAAATACAAACACCAACGAAAGAAAAGCTATTAGTAACACAACTATAGAAAACTAAAATTAAATTGTCCGTAAAATGCATGTCAAAGATTTTGTTCCTATAAAATAATATGAAAATATATAACCTTAATTAAGGTATTATTAAAAATTGGGGTGAAGTTGGTACGCCTTTTTATCGTTACTGATTTGCAAATTTCTCCACCAATGTATGGAATTCAGATGAAACTTTACAGTGAAATTGTGTAAAAACATAAAATAGGTTTAACCGTGACATCATGATACCATGTACTTGGGTATTTGTATTAGGAAATAAGTAAAGCATGTGAACTATCCATTGCAAGCAACTTGGTTAACAAATCTAAGTAGGGCCGCTATCCAACCCCATGTGAAGGATTGAAAGTTGCATCTTGATACATGTGACTGAAACTAAACATATTCAACATATAAACAAACAAACTATGTAAATAGTGTAATGCATCTTGTAACGACCCGGAATTTTTAACATTTCGAATGAGAATATTTAATTTATTTAAATATTCAAATTTGATTCGAATTTAGTAAATAATAATAAAATCAATTTTAATAAAAGAACTTGATTTTTTGTGACGTATTTTAATTTTAATACAATTGATTTTTCCATAATTTTTAATTTAGACAATATTTAAATTGTCGTTTAACATACTTTTGGAAAATGATGTCATTTTAGTGATTTTACAAATGATATAACTAGTGTATATTATTATTGTTTTGAGGTCATGTCGTATTTTTGTATGCAATCGTATTTTTGTTTTGTCATTTGTGGTTCGTATGCGAATAAAATTCTATGTAGTGATGTACCGGAAATTTGTAAATAATAACCTAACAAGGATTATTTGTTCACTCTCATCATTTTCTCTCCTCCTCCATTTACAGTAAAAAAAAATCAAATCCACTCATTTAAAAATCAAAATCGAACAAAATACTCCACAAAAAATTACAAAACAAGGATCTTTGAACTCGTGAGGCCAAGATCTACAATTCTATATATGTTTGGTGAAGCTTGGTTGTGTTTAGGGGATGATCGACGGTAAAGGCAAAACTAGGGTTTCATTTAATTGTGGATCTGGGTTTCTTATGGTGAGGTGAAGGGACAGTGATGATTTGGTGGCGTGCAGCTTCATCTGCGTGATTGCGACTTATCGCTTGGCTGAAGTTGAGTATCAAATTGGAATGTGGTAAAGGCTGTCTAGTGTGAAGTTTTTGGTTGGGTTTTCGAGCTCATGTTGATAGGAGATGAAAGGAGCTGTCGGGGCATGGATTCATGGAGAGACATGAAAAAGAGGAAAGGAGACGCACGCGACCATAATGTGCATATCAACTTGTATAGACATTAGTAATTTGAATAAAAAGGGAAGATGAATCAGGATTTTATAGGGTAATTAATTGAATAATTAGTACAATTAATTTTATTTAAAATCTTAAAAACTTATAAAATGTATAACTTTTCAATACGAGGTCCAATCGAGACGCGGTGACTTTTGAATTGTGCTCGTAGGAAATATCTACGCTATAGAACTGGAATTTCGGTGAGTTATCTCATATCTAAATGAATACTATATGATATATAGTAGATAAATTTTTTTTCTTGTGTTTGAATGACTTATTGGTTTGGTTTGGTTGAATTTCTACTTTAAAAAGCGAATGACTTTTAAAATGAAATATAGGGAATTTTGTAGATAAATTCGGATTTCTCATCGTTGTGAATTTAATTTTAGTTATATACCTATTGATTTTAATTTTAGTTATATACATGTTCTATAAATAGTTGAATGTTAAAAGTTGGTAATTGGCCATATTAGATATGACTTCAATATATGTTTAAAGTTGAACCTTTTTAGTGAAGAAGTTTGTAATAGCATTAGTTAACAGCTATAGTAGCTATTGGCCACATTATAGTATTTTGGATTACTATTAATTGATGTTTGATTTTGAAATAGTTTTGATCGGGAAATGATTTTTAATTCTAACTCTTTTGGAATTTCTATCATATTTTATTTAAAATGAGTTTTTGAACTTCTCTATTTTACTTCAACTTCTTTTATTATTGATTTTCAATATATATATATACACACACACACATATGGACATGTTTTAAAATTATTTTTGGAAAGTATTCATCTTTATAGAAAGCTATTTTGGTTATTAAATTTTATTCTAAAAAGATATAGAAGGGGTTATCTTTTATTTTAAAGAGATTTTGTTTTTAAAAGAAGGAAGAAATATTTTGGAATAAATATTTATGAAACATTTTATATAAGATGTTGTATAAAAGGATAGATTTATAAATATTATTTTTTAGATAAAGGAATAGTTTTATAAATAATATTTTATGTATAAAATGAATGGATTTATGAATAATATTTTAAAAGAGAAATGATATCATTTTAAGGAATTGGATAATAATTCATATTTTGTGGATTTGTACTAATATATGAAATGATCATT
The DNA here is from genome assembly GCA_030765085.1 of Allium cepa. Taxonomy (NCBI): domain Eukaryota; kingdom Viridiplantae; phylum Streptophyta; class Magnoliopsida; order Asparagales; family Amaryllidaceae; genus Allium; species Allium cepa. Next base: position 10,583,878 of record CM060942.1, read on the forward strand.
TTATGGAAGTGTTTGGTCTTTGCGATAAGTAGGAAAAGAGCTTTATAAATCTATTTGAAGATTTATAAAAGAAGTTTATAATTGTGTGTAACATCCCAGAATTTTGTTAAATTAAATATAGCGACTTATTTGAACTTTTAAATTTAAATTGTGAAATTTCAAGAAGAATAAAATATTGTTAATATTAATATTATAAAGTTATATGGAAGTAAATAAATGTTTGATAGTTTAAGTTTTTACATGAATGATAAATTAAATGTTGATTGTAAAACTTCAAATAGAAAATAAAATGAACAAAGTATGTACGAAGGAAGTAAGTATTTAAATAAGAAATGAAACAAAGCAACACTTATCAAAAGATCAAACAATACATTAGTATAGAACTTCCTTTCCAATAAAAGAAAAGAAAAACAAAAAAAGTACTTTTAATAATCCAATGTAAACATACTTGCTGTAGGTATACAAAACAATGTTGTAAGTAGTCAAGACATAAGACATAAGATTGTAAATTAAAATATAAACCAGGTAGCAAAGCTTGTGCAAGAAGATTTAACATAGATAAAAATCTTCAAAAACAAACAAAATTGTACTTATAAACAAAATGAATCAACAGCATGTTTATGTAAGAAAGGGAGGGAACAAAGGAATTTAATGCCATCTATTCAAACACAAATAAAATCTTATTTAGTACAAACAAAACTCATATCAGCCGAAATATTTTTCTTGGTCAATAAAGCAAACCAAGATAATTTGATTAAAACAAGACTTTGTCCCAGTTAGTATCTTCCCTACCCTGTACAAACCATTTATATATATCTTCACACACCCCTATATACATTAAGTTTATTCAAAAGCAAAGCACCGCAGAACAAAGGAAAAAGAAAAAAAAAGAAAGAACAGGAAATAAAATAAATAGGAGAGAAAACATCACTGTGTGTTCAAGTGCAGGCAATATACTGAAGATTTAAACTGCAGTTCAAAGAGAAAATCGATATAGCTTCTGTTTCAAACAATTGTCATGTGAGTAAACAAAGTTTTTGTTTTAAAGTTTAAGTTAATTATAAAGTCATGATTCTTTAACCAATATAGTTAGATATGGTTTCAAGTTGAATATGAATCTGTATGTGCTACTGTTGCTTTGGAAAATTTGGATATGGCTGTCTTCAATGTTACGTTTTTTTTTTCAAGTTTCTGAACATATCAAAGTAAAGAAATTGTAAAGTTTTCTTTATATAAATGTGTGAATCCTGAACATTTAAAGCTAATGTAAGTTGTTACCTAAATCAAGGCCTGAAATTTTTGCTTTGCAGTTTCACAGTATGTTATAATACTGTATTTCAGGTTACAGGTAAACCAATTAAAGGATAAAAAAAATTTGAATGTTTAAGTTTATAAATTTTATAGCATATTTAGTTTTCACCTACATAATTATGATTTTTAACTTAAAAATTAGAATTTTTAAGCAAGGGGATTTGATTCATTTTTTTTACAGGGAAAGGGAAACACAGTTATACCTCAAGATAGCAATATAAATTCAAACCTCATGAATTTGATTTCTAATAATGTCATGTGAATCACTAGCAGGAATGATGATTTTAAAGATACAAAGTTAAATTTTTCATCAAAATCTTTACTGAGATTTTTGGGTTGATCAAGAAAATTCGTTTTCGTCGAACTCTGATGATCCAAGCAACGGCAGGCCTTGAATTCGTGGTGGTAGCAAGATATGACGATGATGATTACTGGAAAAATACAAATGTAATTTATAAAACTAAAATTTTCGAACACGAGATCGAACTAGGGTTTAAGAACCCATTTTCGTTCATGTCAGACAAGGGGGTGTCGCGCCATGAATAGGCGATCGGACTTTGAGCCGCTGGTGGGAATAGGAGCATCTGATCAAGGCGAAGCTCCTGGCAAACTTCATGGCCTCTGATGGCCAGAGGAGGCGGCGCGGTGTTGATTTCTGGTGGTGGGATGGGTTCGAATTTCGAACTGAAAGCTCGTTTTCACTTTGGGCTTGTTTGCATCGAATCGATCGTTGCTATGGAGTGTAGGGTCGAGGAGTGATGTGTGGGAGGTCGCGGCGGCCACTGGAGCGGAGGCGCGGTGGTGTGCACGTGTACGTGCAGGGTTGTGTGTCAATGGTGAGATGGGAGAAGAGGGGAGTGTGACTCGAAGTCACTGTCGGGGATGTGAAGTAAAAACTCGAAGAAGCACTCGAGTTTGTCCCGTGTTGTAGCGTGGTTGTTTTGGGGACTTAAGAAAATTTTGAAATTTTTTGAATAAATATGGTACTCGTGTAAGTTTTTGCTAAAACCCGGAGCATAAGCCAAATTTTCTCGGGGATGACCCGAAGAACCCCTCGGGTTGGACCTGCAGGCAGCAACATTTCAGTTGCAATATAGTTTTAAATGATTTTTCTGATCCATTCTTCATGAATGATGATAGTTGGTTAAGATAGCGTAAAGTGTTTATTTTACTTAACAATATATTTAAGAAATATATTCAAATTTGTTAACTTAAAACAAATACATTATGATAGTTAAGAAATGATTAAATAATTAATAATTAATTACTTTGAAATTGAAGGTCGATTAATTTAAAGAATAATTAGCAAATAAAAGTAACTAATTATTAAGAATTAATAAATTAAGATTGTTAATTAGAGAATAAGTGATTAATAAAGCCAGTTTAAAATTAATTAAATTTATAATTAAGTGAAATTCTAAAACATTGATTTAAAATAAATTAATAAAGATTTATTCGGTTAAATTATTAAACTACATTCACTTTGACTTGTAAATAATTAACCATTGCTATGCACTATATTGATTTCTGTTGTGATTGTGGTACTGTATGTTGCACTATGACTGTGATTTGTTCTGTAGTGATGTGAAAACCCTGTTTGCCGTAAAACGGCAATTTAAATTTCGATGCGACAGGGAGTCGGATTTCAGTTTATTATCCGAAACCCACATCGAATTCTGGATGTGAATCTTTGTGATGGATATATTCACGTGTTTTAAAATTAACCGCTCACTATTCGGTTTAGCCGGGAGAGGACCTTCGTGTCATATAACCCATTCCGAATAATGATACGTCGAAATGGATAGCATTTGAAGACCGGTGGTGAAGACCGGGTGTCTTCGAAAACGATAGGATAACCTATCGATTGTCTCTGCATTGAGTTGCTTCGGTATAGAGATTTCCTAAGTGATGGGAAGTCCGATCGGGATTGTGGATACCCGGATTTGCAAAGGCTTCTTCCTTTATTGGACGAAGTGCCTTCGGTTCTGTTCGAGCCCGGAACAAGCTTGTATGGTCGTGTGTCTGACACTACACTTTGAGATATAATGGCGATTTCTTTCAAATACATATCTGTTGGTGGCGGAGAATTTATTCTCTTAGCTTAACACTCTTCTCTGAGACGTACGAGCTCAGAGGTTACGTAATTGAAGGTTATCAGCGATATATTCCCAAACTGGTAGTGTGACATGCCAAGTGCTGCTGTGTGTTGATGATCATTAGTTGATCATTTGTGATCAAAGCAAAGCTTTCGTGTAAAGCATAGCTTTGTGGACGAGACCTCATCGGACCTCACAACCCGGAAATGGTCGAAACAGGAAAGATGCGGCAAGGTTATGAGGGTCGCGCCCTTTAGGGTATGTCATTTCCTTCTGGAAAAAGGTAATGTCATGGTATGGAGCCCAGATATTTACCTGTGTGGTAGCTCCAATCTCATTTACTGTGTGGTTGTTGCTTTGTGGCAGAGGGCCCTCGGATAAAGGTCCCAAAGGACCGGGGAGTGGCATACTCGAGTAGTAGTTACCTAGTTACAGAGGTAACCCGGCCTTGTGTTGGCAGAGAGTCGGGCAGGTTCTCGGGACGTCCCGCCAGAGGCGTACCCATGTGGCAGTAGGAAGTTCCTTAGCCTGACCATTTGTTGGAAAATCCAATTCCCAATACGAAGCCCTGTATGGTTTTAGTTGTAGAACCTGCCATTTACTTATGGTGGCGCCCCACTGTTTAGATGGTAGCTATAGTAGGCATAGTTCGGAATGTCTATGCTGGCTAAGATTAATATTCTACTTTCAAAATGCTTTCTACACTATGCACTAGTAATAATATCAAAGAAATTTTCTCGTATCAAGCATATTTGACTATCATAAGAAGAAATCTCCTCCAATTCTACGATTGCATTGTGTGTGTGGCGGGAGGTCTTATGTTAGTTTCATTTTCCAAAAGCATAACGAATTTTCTTTATAAGTCTATTTTATTTAAAAGCAACTATTTTTGTTTACTCATACCAGTCCCATGACTGACCCGGAGTTTATTGTTTCTTTCCTAAACTCTGGGTGCCCACAATTTCTACACGGGCAGCCTAGTAGCAGGTTTCCATATTTTGGAGTTAGCAGTATTTTGGAGCTTTTGCTTTGGAGATATTCTAGAAGCTTTTTGGATCTCAGGTAGTTAGTGTTTTGGGAGATTGTCATCATTTCATTGAAGACTTCTTTTGGATGTATGATCATTGATGTATTATTATGATGTTATTTGGAGTTGTGGTGTATGTATTAAACACTCTGATGTAATGTTGGATATTATGATATTGTACCTGTGATGTATGCATGATATTCATTTTAGTTCCGCTGTTTTATATTCATCTGATGTTGTTATAAGCTCCGGCGATACGAATTTGATGTCACTTATTGGATATCGAGTTCGGGTCGTCACAAGTGGTATCAGAGTTGAAGGTTGAGTAAGAACTTTAGCTACGGAGTATAACACATCAGATGGCTCATTAGAAATGGGGTGAGTATACCCTAGAATGAGTATAACCAAGACTGAGACTCTAAATTTATTAGTCTATTTCTTTTTACTGCTGATATTCTTTAAGATATTTCGTCCGTATATCTAAATCAATTTTCTTACTAATTTCAGATAGTAAGAATGAGCGGGCGCAGAGGAAGAGTTAGGGGTCAAGGAAGTGCCACAGCACCAAATCAAGTTCCCCCAACACCAGTAACAGCAGTACCTATTCAGCATCAGCCGGACTTGGCTGATTTATATAAGAAATTTGCAAAGCTTGGTGGTAAGCCGTTTACCGGCAAAGAGTCAATTGTGGAGGCTCAAGCATGGATCAGATCATGCGAGAAAATCTTTAGAGGGCTGAAATTGCAAGACGATCAGAAACGACTTATAGCTTCTTGGCAACTTCAGGATGAAGCCTCAGCTTGGTGGGAGACAATCACGGCAGATAGGCCAGAAGATGAGTTTTCTTGGGAGAAATTCAAAGATGTGTTTGAGAAGCGATATTTGCCATCAGCCGGAATTTCTCGGATGTACCAGGAATTTATGGACCTGAAGCAGGGAAGTTTATCATTCGAGGAATATCTGAATAAATTTAATGAGTTATCTCGTTTTGGCCCCGAATTGGTGAATACGCCTTTGAAGAAGAATGAACGATTCATTCGCGGAATGAATAAGAAGTTCCACGAAAGAATGACGGCTCATGTTAAGGAGTCTTTTTCAGATTTAGTTGATATGGGGTATGGATATGCCACACTCGATATGCAAGAAGCCCCGGCAGAAAAGGGAAATTCGGGCAATCCAAATTGGAAGAAACGAAAATTTGGAGGTAAGAAACCATGGCAAAGCAAGGATAAAAAGAAGAGCACTCAGGGTAGTACAGCTGAGAATGTCACTTGTTACAATTGCTTGGAAAAAGGCCACTATTCAAATAGCTGCAAGAAGCCAAAGAGAGACAAATCTGCTCAAGCAAATCCTAGAAAGTGCTATTACTGTCAGAAAGTGGGGCATGAAGTTAAGGACTGTCCAACCATGAAGCAAGCCCAAACAGCAAAAGTGTATGCCGTCAAAGACCAACCTGCATCTTCCAAGACAGAAAAGGGAAAAAGAGTTCTCGAAGGTAATCTTACCATTTATGATAATATTGTTAGAGTTCTATTTGACACGGGTGCTACACATAGTTTTATCTCTCAGCAAGCTATTAATAAATTAAATCTTGAACCCGATTTTGTGGATGAGCCCATATGCGTAAAGAATCCAGTTGGAGGTCCCGCGAACCTTTGTCTTCGTTGTAGGGATGTTCCTATCTCATACTCTTGTTATCAATTTCCTACTGGTCTCTTCGTTCTTGATTTTAACGAATTTGAAGTCCTACTCGGAATGGATTGGCTAACGAAGTACGAAGCCGTATTGGATTGCACCAATCGATTGATTTCTATTAAAACCGAATTTGGAGATTTCATCGAAATTGCTTGTGAGGACCCTAGTCCGAAAAGAGAAGGATTGATGTATAATTTGGGTTATCCCGAACCCAGTTTGGAGTCCATTCCAATAGTTAAAGATTTTCCGGACGTGTTCGGAGAAGTGAAATCTCTACCTCCACATCGAGAAATAGAATTCAGAATCGACCTTGTACCTAATGCTCGTCCTGTAGTTCATGCAAGTCGCAGGATGGCTCCCAGGGAAACGGTTGAATTAGTCGAGCAGACCAGGGATCTACAAGAAAAAGGATTGATTCGACCCAGTGTTTCTGAATGGGGCTCAGCCGTTGTGTTCGTCGCTAAATCAGATGGATCTTTGAGGTTGTGTGTAGATTACCGCGATCTCAATAAGCAGACTCTCAAGAATAAATTTCCACTACCTAGAATTGATGATCTGTTTGATCAATTATGCGGCGCTCGTTTCTTTTCGAAGATGGATCTAGCCCAGGGATTCCATCAACTATGCATCGCCGAAGATTGTGTGCATTTAACTGCTTTCAGGGGTCCCAATATGTTCTACGAATGGTTAGTCATGCCTTTTGGGCTAACCAATGCTCCAGCATACTTCGTAGATCTTATGACTCGGGTGTTTCGGGAAGTTTTGAATAAATTTGTGCTCGTATTTATTGATGATATCTTGATTTATTCCAAGACAGAAGAAGAGCATGCCGAACACCTTAGAATTGTTTTGGAAATATTGAGGAGAAATATTCTATATGCAAAATTTTCCAAATGCCACTTCTGGGTCAGAGAAGTCAAATTTCTCGGCCATATTGTTAATGAAGAAGGGATTTCAATTGATCCTAGCAAAATTTTTTCCATTCTTGATTGGAGAAAACCCGCTACACCAAAGGAAGTTCGAAGCTTTTTAGGTTTAGCAGGCTATTACCGGAAATTCGTTCAAGACTTTTCGAAGATAGCTAGTCCTTTGACGAAGCTAACGATGAAAGATGTAAAATTCAATTGGACTTCGAAATGTGATGAAGCTTTTCAGGAGTTGAAGAAGAGATTAACTACTGCTCCTGTCCTTGCTATTATCGATGGAAACTAAGGTTTATCTGTCTATACCGATGCTTGCGGTGATGGGTTGGGTGCAGTATTAATGCAGAATGGGAAGGTGATTGCCTACGCGAGTAGACAATTACGTCCTCATGAAAGAAATTACCCCACCCATGATTTGGAACTTTTGGCGGTTATCTTCGCTTTGAAGATATGGCGACATTATCTTCTGGGTAAGAATCTTTTCAGCTTTCTTAATAATTTACGAAATTGACTTAACTTAAATAATATACTTAATGGACTCTCATTTTCTAGGTGAAAAATTCGAATTATTCACCGACCATAAATCTTTGAAATATCTCTTTACCCAGAAGGATTTAAATCTACGACAACAACGTTGGCTGGAATTTCTGGCATCTTATGATCTGGATATTTTGTATACGCCGGGAAAAGCCAATGTGGTTGCTGATGCTTTGAGCAGAAGACATGCTGTTCTCGCATATCTTGTTATCACTCCTACTCTTCTTAAAAAGATCGCGAGCAAGCAATATGACGATGAGTTTCTACGGGGAATTTATAAAAGAATTGGCCAAGGAGAAGATACTAATTTTGAGATGGATAATAGAGGAGTTATAAGATTGAAAGGCAGAATTTGTGTTCCAGACTTTCCTGATCTGAAACGTGAAGTTTTAGATGAATGCCACAAGTCCAAACATTGCATCCATCCCGGAGTCAACAAAATGTATAGAGATATTAAAAGAACTTTCTGGTGGAAGACGATGAAGAGAGATATCTCTATTTATGTGAGTCGCTGTGCTACTTGTCAGCAAATCAAAAGCGATCAAAAGAAAGTGGCAGGATTACTTCAGCCCTTAGAGGTACCCAAGTGGAAATGGGACCAAGTATCGATGGATTTCATCGATGGTTTGCCTCGTACTCGAAAGGGCAATGAAGCAATTTGGGTTATTGTAGACCGTTTGACTAAGACTGCCCACTTTTTGCCAGTGAAAGCTACCCGCACGGCTGCAAGTCTAGCTAATTTATATATAAAAGAAATTGTTCGTCTCCATGGTATTCCTAGCAGCATAGTGAGTGATCGTGATCCGATCTTCACTAGTAGATTCTGGGAGGCATTCCAAGCCGCTTTGGGAACCAAATTGAATCTCAGCACTGCTTATCACCCACAATCTGATGGGCAGACAGAAAGGGTTAATCGAATTTTAGAAGACCTATTGCGCGCTTGTATTCTTGACTTTGGTGGATCTTGGGAGGACTATTTGCATTTGGTCGAATTTTCCTATAACAACAGCTATCAGGCTAGTATCGAAATGGCTCCTTTCGAAGCTTTATATGGTCGTCCGTGTCGATCACCTGCATGTTGGATCGAATCGGGTGATAGACTCGTTTTTGGACCAGACATGGTTAAAGAAGCCACTGAAAAGGTTGATTTTATACGGAAGAAGTTATTAGCTGCTCAGAGCCGTCAGAAAAGTTATTATGACCGCCGAAGGAGAGATTTGGAATTTCAAGTTGGAGATTCCGTATTTCTGAAAGTGTCTCCAATGCGGGGTGTATTGAGATTTGGAAAAACTGGAAAGCTAGCACCGCGTTATATTGGTCCTTTCCCTATTCTGGAAAGAATCGGTCTGCTAGCATATCGAGTGCAGTTGCCCAGCTGGTTGTCTGGTGTGCATAATGTGTTCCATGTTTCTAGTCTTCGGAAGTATGTGCACGACCCAGATGATATTATTGAAGAAGCTGCTCAGCAGGACCTTGAAATCACTCCCAACTTGGCTGTAAGAAGGGAACCAATAAAGATTATTGATCGTGATGAGAAGCGATTGCGAAACAAAGTTGTAAAATTGGTCAAAGTTCAATGGAGTGGCGATCCAAAGAACTGTACTTGGGAAACTGAAGATAACATGAAGAAATCATATCCCAAATGCAGAGTAGACATCTCGGCTTAAACTGTAAGTCATTTCTTTATTTATTTATTTATTTTATTTTTTTCTCTTTTTTTCCGAATTCGTATATTCTTTATTTACTTTTCTCTCTCTTTCAATTTCGAGGACGAAATTTTCTTAAGAAGGGGATATTGTAACATCCCAGAATTTTGTTAAATTAAATATAGCGACTTATTTGAACTTTTAAATTTAAATTGTGAAATTTCAAGAAGAATAAAATATTGTTAATATTAATATTATAAAGTTATATGGAAGTAAATAAATGTTTGATAGTTTAAGTTTTTACATGAATGATAAATTAAATGTTGATTGTAAAACTTCAAATAGAAAATAAAATGAACAAAGTATGTACTAAGGAAGTAAGTATTTAAATAAGAAATGAAACAAAGCAACACTTATCAAAAGATCAAACAATCCATTAGTATAGAACTTCCTTTCCAATAAAAGAAAAGAAAAACAAAAAAAGTACTTTTAATAATCCAATGTAAACATACTTGCTGTAGGTATACAAAACAATGTTGTAAGTAGTCAAGACATAAGACATAAGATTGTAAATTAAAATATAAACCAGGTAGCAAAGCTTGTGTAAGAAGATTTAACATAGATAAAAATCTTCAAAAACAAACAAAATTGTACTTATAAACAAAATGAATCAACAGCATGTTTATGTAAGAAAGGGAGGGAACAAAGGCATTTAATGCCATCTATTCAAACACAAATAAAATCTTATTTAGTACAAACAAAACTCATATCAGCCGAAATATTTTTCTTGGTCAATAAAGCAAACCAAGATAATTTGATTAAAACAAGACTTTGTCCCAGTTAGTATCTTCCCTACCCTGTACAAACCATTTATATATATCTTCACACACCCCTATATACATTAAGTTTATTCAAAAGCAAAGCACCGCAGAACAAAGGAAAAAGAAAAAAAAAAAGAACAGGAAATAAAATAAATAGAAGAGAAAACATCACTGTGTGTTCAAGTGCAGGCAATATACTGAAGATTTAAACTGCAGTTCAAAGAGAAAATCGATATAGCTTCTGTTTCAAACAATTGTCATGTGAGTAAACAAAGTTTTTGTTTTAGAGTTTAAGTTAATTATAAAGTTATGATTCTTTAACCAATATAGTTAGATATGGTTTCAAGTTGAATATGAATCTGTATGTGCTACTGTTGCTCTGGAAAATTTGGATATGGTTGTCTTCAATGTTATGTTTTTTTTTTCAAGTTTCTGAACATATCAAAGTAAAGAAATTGTAAAGTTTTCTTTATATAAATGTGTGAATCCTGAACATTTAAAGCTAATGTAAGTTGTTACCTAAATCAAGGCCTGAAATTTTTGCTTTGCAGTTTCACAGTATGTTATAATACTGTATTTCAGGTTACAGGTAAACCAATTAAAGGATAAAAAAATTTGAATGTTTAAGTTTATAAATTTTATAGCATATTTAGTTTTCACCTACGTAATTATGATTTTTAACTTAAAAATTAGAATTTTTAAGCAAGGGGTTTGATTCATTTTTTTTACAGGGAAAGGGAAACACAGTTATACCTCAAGATAGCAATATAAATTCAAACCTCATGAATTTGATTTCTAATAATGTCATGTGAATCACTAGCAGGAATGATGATTTTAAAGATACAAAGTTAAATTTTTCATCAAAATCTTTACTGAGATTTTTGGGTTGATCAAGAAAATTCGTTTTCGTCGAACTCTGATGATCCAAGCAACGGCAGGCCTTGAATTCGTGGTGGTAGCAAGATATGACGATGATGATTACTGGAAAAATACAAATGTAATTTATAAAACTAAAATTTTCGAACACGAGATCGAACTAGGGTTTAAGAACCCATTTTCGTTCATGTCAGACAAGGGGGTGCCGCGCCATGAATAGGCGATCGGACTTCGAGCCGCTGGTGGGAATAGGAGCATCTGATCAAGGCGAAGCTCCTGGCAAACTTTCGTGGCCTCTGATGGCCAGAGGAGGCGGCGCGGTGTTGATTTCTGGTGGTGGGATGGGTTCGAATTTCGAACTGAAAGCTCGTTTTCACTTTGGGCTTGTTTGCATCGAATCGATCGTTGTTATGGAGTGTAGGGTCGAGGAGTGATGTGTGGGAGGTCGCGGCGGCCACTGGAGCGGAGGCGCGGTGGTGTGCACGTGTACGTGCAGGGGTTGTGTGTCAGTGGTGAGATGGGAGAAGAGGGGAGTGTGACTCGAAGTCACTGTCGGGGATGTGAAGTAAAAACTCGAAGAAGAACTCGAGTTTGTCCCGTGTTGTAGCGTGGTTGTTTTGGGGACTTAAGAAAATTTTGAAATTTTTTTAATAAATATGGTACTCGGGTAAGTTTTTGCTAAAACCCGGAGCATAAGCCAAATTTTCTCGGGGATGACCCGACGAACCCCTCGGGTTGGACCTGCAGGCAGCAACATTTCAGTTGCAATATAGTTTTAAATGATTTTTCTGATCCATTCTTCATGAATGATGATAGTTGGTTAAGATAGCGTAAAGTGTTTATTTTACTTAACAATATATTTAAGAAATATATTCAAATTTGTTAACTTAAAACAAATACATTATGATAGTTAAGAATTGATTAAATAATTAATAATTAATTACTTTGAAATTGAAGGTCGATTAATTTAAAGAATAATTAGCAAATAAAAGTAATTAATTATTAAGAATTAATAAATTAAGATTGTTAATTAGAGAATAAGTGATTAATAAAGCCAGTTTAAAATTAATTAAATTTATAATTAAGTGAAATTCTAAAACATTGATTTAAAATAAATCAATAAAGATTTATTCGGTTAAATTATTAAACTACATTCACTTTGACTTGTAAATAATTAACCATTGCTATGCACTATAATGATTTCTGTTGTGATTGTGGTACTGTATGTTGCACTATGACTGTGATTTGTTCTGTAGTGATGTGAAAACCCTGTTTGCCGTAAAACGGCAATTTAAATTTCGATGCGACAGGGAGTCGGATTTCAGTTTGTTATCCGAAACCCACATCGAATTCTGGATGTGAATCTTAGTGATGGATATATTCACGTGTTTTAAAATTAACCGCTCACTATTCGGTTTAGCCGGGAGAGGACCTTCGTGTCATATAACCCATTCCGAATAATGATACGTCGAAATGGATAGCATTTGAAGACCGGTGGTGAAGACCGGGTGTCTTCGAAAACGATAGGATAACCTATCGACTGTCTCTGCACTGAGTTGCTCCGGTATAGAGATTTCCTAAGTGATGGGAAGTCCGATCGGGATTGTGGATACCCGGATTTGCAAAGGCTTCTTCCTTTATTGGACGAAGTGCCTTCGGTTCTGTTCGAGCCCGGAACAGACTTGTATGGTCGTGTGTCTGACACTACACTTTGAGATATAATGCCGATTTCTTTCAAATACATATCTGTTGGTGGCGGAGAATTTATTCTCTTAGCTTAACACCCTTCTCTGAGACGTACGAGCTCAAAGGTTACGTAATTGAAGGTTATCAGCGATATATTCCCAAACTGGTAGTGTGACATGCCAAGTGCTGCTGTGTGTTGATGATCATTAGTTGATCATTTGTGATCAAAGCAAAGCTTTCGTGTAAAGCATAGCTTTGTGGACGAGACCTCATCGGACCTCACAACCCGGAAATGGTCGAAACAGGAAAGATGCGGCAAGGTTATGAGGGTCGCGCCCTTTAGGGTATGTCATTTCCTTCTGGAAAGGTAATGTCATGGTATGGAGCCCAGATATTTACCTGTGTGGTAGCTCCAATCTCATTTACTGTGTGGTTGTTGCTTTGTGGCAGAGGGCCCTCGGATAAAGGTCCCAAAGGACCGGGGAGTGGCATACTCGAGTAGTAGTTACCTAGTTACAGAGGTAACCCGGCCTTGTGTTGGCAGAGAGCCGGGCAGGTTCTCGGGACGTCCAGCCAGAGGCGTACCCATGTGGCAGTAGGAAGTTCCTTAGCCTGACCATTTGTTGGAAAATCCAATTCCCAATACGAAGCCCTGTACGGTTTTAGTTGTAGAACCTGCCATTTACTTATGGTGGCGCCCCACTGTTTAGATGGTAGCTATAGTAGGCATAGTTCGGAATGTCTATGCTGGCTAAGATTAATATTCTACTTTCAAAATGCTTTCTACACTATGCACTAGTAATAATATCAAAGAAATTTTCTCGTATCAAGCATATTTGACTATCATAAGAAGAAATCTCCTCCAATTCTACGATTGCATTGTGTGTGTGGCGGGAGGTCTTATGTTAGTTTCATTTTCCAAAAGCATAACGAATTTTCTTTATAAGTCTATTTTATTTAAAAGCAACTATTTTTGTTTACTCATACCAGTCCCATGACTGACCCGGAGTTTATTGTTTCTTTCCTAAACTCTGGGTGCCCACAATTTCTACACGGGCAGCCTAGTAGCAGGTTTCCATATTTTGGAGTTAGCAATATTTTGGAGCTTTTGCTTTGGAGATATTCTAGAAGCTTTTTGGATCTCAGGTAGTTAGTGTTTTGGGAGATTGTCATCATTTCATTGAAGACTTCTTTTGGATGTATGATCATTGATGTATTATTATGATGTTATTTGGAGTTGTGGTGTATGTATTAAACACTCTGATGTAATGTTGGATGTTATGATATTGTACCTGTGATGTATGCATGATATTCATTTTAGTTCCGCTGTTTTATATTCATCTGATGTTGTTATAAGCTCCGGCGATACGAATTTGATGTCACTTATTGGATATCGAGTTCGGGTCGTCACATTGTGTTTTGAGATTTAAAAAAGAAGTTTTATAAATAAAAAAGGATATTTTATAAAAGGAGTTATATAAATGATATTTTATTAAATGGGCTTGTAAATATAAAAGAATTTTGTAAATAGAAATGAGTTTTATAAGGAATTTTATGAAGGGGTTAATAAAGAGAATTTTTATAAATAGAATGAGACCTGATTTCAAAATGATTAATTTAATCTTCGATGGTATGGAAAGTATTCTTTTCATACCTAACACCAAATTTCGAGTTATTAAAACTCGTCTCTATCTTGAGAATTAAGAACATATGTCGAGGCAAGGATAGTTTTCTAACTTTTTCGATTTCATAATTAATCGAGGGATAGTACTCTTTGAAATCGGAATGTGTTGGTAAGTATAATTGGTATGATTTCTGTACGATCCATTACCTTATAGCAAAAGGAAAGTGTTTTTGGATTTATTGTTACCAACGTTTTAAATGACATTTGTTTTAACCCAATTATGATGTTGGAAATGTAATGTTTTGTGAATATACTTATACAATTGAGGTAAGGAAATGTAGCTATTAGAAATATAATGCTTTGTGAATATGCTTATACCGTTGATATAAGTATACGAAAAAAATTTCTATGTATTCAAAGTGAAATGTTTTGTGAGCATACATATACAATTGAGGTAAGTATATCAATATTTTTCAAGTATTGAAAGAATGAGAGAAATTTTGTGAATATAATTTTGTAAAGGTATCTTAATAGAAGAATTTACAAAGTAGTTTTAATTAATGAAAGAATTAACTAAAGAGGCTTCCTGGTTTCCTATGTACTTAACATGCTTGATTTCCATGTGAAATTAAATCTTTGATTTTATTGTTTGTTTATTTGATAGTTAAATAACCAACTATCAAATGTTATCTAGTTTTTAAAAGTATCGTATGTCAGTTTGGAGAGACGGTGGTCAGATATATTATTCGAAAACCACTTTGAATCCGCATAGGGATTCAAATTAGAGATATCTTGAAGATGATCAAGATGGAGCTCTTTGAAGTGCAAGAGCTACTTGCTACTAATTTTGAGGATGATTCCAAAACGGATGTGGTAAAAGTAGTACCTTCCATTTGTTCATATCTTGAACAACTTATATGGACAAATGCTGGCACTGCATTATGGCCTAGAGAGCGATGTTAGCATTCCAATTGGGATACCTATATAAAAGGTAAATCATACTCTCAATCCTCAACCAAGAATGACTAAAATATAGGATATGCCACAAGACTGTGTGGGTCGCATCCATTAAGGTATGCTAATCACCTTTTTAGATCAATATTTATGCCTTTATGGATTTGGTATGTGTAAGAGAGCTCTTAAGAAAACGTTGTAAAATAGCCGGAGTGATGGCATATTCGGTACAACCTATTAAGGGGTAGGCTGGTCTTGCCATGAAAGGGGTCCATGTGAGGCCCTTGGTATATTTAATCTAGATGTGTACTGTGATAGGCGATACCCCAATAGCCTTGTCATAATATGGAATCCATTCTCCAATAAGTTCGTTATGGACTTAGTTGTGCCCAACTATATTGGAATGTGAGATGCACATATTCCAGTCATTTTATATATTTATTTTAAGTCATAGACATTATTATAACATCACTAGATTTCCTATGAAACAGTCATAACTATCTAGGATGATGATCTGATTGATATATGTGTATTACAGTTTTCTATTGTAAAGATCAGTTGTATGTTATATATTACCCGTGCCATGATGTGTGATTTTGTTCCGTCAAAGAATACAGTCAAAAATATATAATTTGCATTTGATCACAAATATAGTTCGCATCAAGCATAATATGTAAAACTTTAACCTAAAAGGAATAGGCTAGGTCAAGTGGCAGTAGCGACGTATCGTTTTTCAGCATATGCAGTCATAACAACTTAAAACTACGAATGACATAAAACATCTTCAACCACGTTTATGTAGACAACTTGGATGGAAAAAGAAAAATCTATAAAACAAAGGAAAAATTCATTAGAATAGCAGTCGTTAGTAAACATGTAGATTTGTTACTATGCAGTACAAAATTAACAACATGTGAATTAAATTGTTTGAAGTATGAATTTTTTACAAACGAACAAGCTCAAAAGTATCGTATGTGCATTTTTAGTTGAACCTGCTGATACGTTATAGTCAGTAGATGCAAACCAGTTATACAAACAAATTTTGAGGTTGTCCATACGTATTATTGGTTGTACGACAGAACCAATACCAGCTTATAATCAAACCGACCGTAGAGAGTTTTGCCTACTTCTACCAGCCAAGATCAATTTTCCTGAAGCCAAAAAAACGTGGATCTTGTCTCGTCGCGGTTTCTCTAAAAACGTGGATCAAAACGTGGATCTTGTCTCGTCGCGCTTTCTCTAAAAACGTGGATCTTGTCTCATCTCGGTTTTTTTAAACTTTCTCCTTTAATTTTGCGCATCAAAGATTTCAAATTTAAATCTATTATGATTTTAAAATTTTAAAATTTTCAATTTCAAATCGACAATTTTGAATGTTTTAATTAATATTTAAATTTGAAATTCATATTTTCATATTTAAATCTCAATTTATTCTTTTCCAACATATTATCACTTAATGTTTAAGTAATATTAACAATTTTTTAAAATGTATATTTCATATCAAAGTTATACAATCGAACGGTCGGTTTTTCCACCGTTTTGCGGTTATACTAGTATGTTATATAGGTTGTTATGTGCTAAAAATCAGGCAACTTACATTATATTTAAAAAACACAATGATGTCATACCATTTTTAGTTTAAATCTAAAATTGCATAACAGAATGATGAGTAATGATGGTTTTTCCAAATTTAAATCACAGAATAAACATCCAGCATTAAGATGTTCTGTTATACTATAAATTTAAAGTAATGTTTGCTTGATACATATCATTAAGTATGAATCTTTGTAGTAGCATAATATCTTTTATTTCAAATTATATTCATTTCCAATAAATATGTTATTAATCATTCGAGACTATTTTTTTCCATGATTAATTACTTGTTTTTTAACAGCTTGATAGAATCTAACACTACATTAGGTTCAATCCTGAACACTGACAAAAAGTTAGAAATTACAATGGAACATGATTTGGAATAAAATGATCTATACGTGTGGTTTCCTAAAGTTTACGTAATCCTCTAAACTCTATGTTGCAGCTCATTTTACTGTTTACGTAGACACGAGGAGAGAAATACTAACTTGTGCGTCTTATTTCATTGTAGTACATACATTTATATTTACAGTAAGCCCATTTAGCCCAAAATGCTATTTTACGTTAAACCTAACTTACAACAAAGAAAAAACTGAGCCTATTAACTCTTACAAACAATGATATTAAGCAGCGTATTGGTTTGGAGAAGATCGTATAGCTATTTTATTTATTCATTCAATCTCGAAAGTCTCAAAAAACTGAGCATATATTCAAATATGTCCAACATATAAACCGTGTCTTATGTATACATCTACCGTTTGTTAAATTCTCATGCACTTATATACCGATTTTCCTCAAAAAACTACCTACGGTAATTATATTCAGACATACAACATGAGGGTCAGTTTAACGTAGGCTTTCAAAATCAAATATATGTACATTAGGTTAAGGAAGTTGATAAACAACCGAATTAATTATATGTGAATTAGTCTAACAGTCAATCATCTATTCCATCCGGAACAATAGTATCACACAACTCTCTACGTTGTTTGCTACCTAAGGTTTGAAATGAATTTATGAACTAATAAGGAAACTAAAAAACAAATAAAGATTGTGATAAGAGGGAAAGGTTCATTTTTTTATCTCAAATTTCAAAGGTTGATGATGGTTTAGACATCAACGGCAGACAGTTATTGTAACGACCCGTATATTTATTGATTCTTAAAACGTTATGAAGTGATTTTTGTGAAATTTTAAATAATAAAATTTTAAAATGAAAAATTAAATATTTGAAATACCTATATTTAAACATAGCAAATATTAAATTTTCATCTGATAATATGCAAGTTTATTTTCTTGTGCGGTTTTATTTAAATTCAAATCAGTTAAAATTTGATGTTAATATATGTTTTCCAAATCTGAATATTTTTATACAATGAATTTGTGAATTATCTTCTGAGCGAGACGTCATATTTCGTTTCATCAAATTTGTACTGCTAGTGCTCCATTTATCTTATTTCTGGCATATTAGCAGCATTTTCATTATCGAATATCGACTATTGATAGGATGGTCGTACCACTGATATCTGTATAATGTTTTGATCGTCTCGTCGTGCTGATCTACGTAGTATATTCGTATATGTGTTTCGGTGTTCGATACGTATCGGAAAAATAGGAAAAACGATTCCGTATCGGTACTACTTTTGATGTCCATTCAAATTTCAAACGACTGAAATAAATGGCTACTGGCGTTTATTATCAGCTGTTACTATTTCATCATTTCAATGCATTGATGGTTCGCCGCCTTTATTTCCATCAGTTTGGAAATATATAACTTTTATATTAGTTATACGTTTTACATTCGTTTATTTTGAACGGTTCATTACCTTTCCTTTTTTGTTTTCACTGACCTGCTCCTTTTTTTTTTAACCTGAAGCCAATTCAACAGTGAATTAAATAATATTTGTTTACATTTTCTTTTGGAGAGCCTGCTTGCATCCTTTCATATACTAGAAAATGCCTATTCCTCTCCCCACCTATTCCTTTACCTGCTCCTTCATTCTTCTTCATTTCTTCGCGCCCGCTCATTCACTTGTCTTCCACCTCATATTTTCATCACCAAGCACGCCGTCTCCTCATCAAGCCATCTCCTTTGCACCGCAAACTGCTGCTCTGCCTTCTATGCTCGACTTCATCCCCATACCGAGCCCAGTCACAGCCCACGCTCGATCCCCATCGACTTGCCGAGCACGGCAAACGCCAGCCGAGGCCGTTCTCATCCCTTCGTCTTCCATTCTCCCTCTTTCCCTCGGCCACGCGCGATCAACTTAGGCCTCGCCCCTACCCAGCCTTGCCAATCTCGGTCCTATTTCCTCCTCCTCCTCTTGAGCCACCGCAGCTGCTCCTACCTCCGCCTTAGCACGTCACATCCCATCTCGGCTGAGCATCTTTTCTTTTGAGGTACAAATCGATATCTGTATTGTTATATGTAGTTTTATCTCGTTAAATCATCTTATATATGATTTTGTATATATTGTATGTTACAATATTTACGATGTAATAGGTTTGTGAAAATTTTACAGGTCTTTGTATATATTGTATATTACTATATTAAATATAATGTAATAGGTTTATACACACACATGTGAGTATATAAACTTATATGTCAGTTTTCAAATATATATACAGTAGAATAAATATGTATGTGTGTCTATATATATGTATGTATGTATAGAAATATACGTTATTTTAAAGTATATGTTGTTATAAAAATTGGTTTTACAGTATGTAAGAAAAAGAAATACGTTTGTGTATATATCAGCTTTTATATATCAATGATCTGCTGAGTTTTACATTAGTTGTAAATGTTACAGTATTATGTATATACTGGGTGCAGTATTCTATATGATGTTGTGTTATACGGGGGTGGACATAAACCGCACCGCTATACGGAAACCGTCCGCACCGAATAGCAAAAGCGGTGCGAAAACCCGCACCGAATCTTCAAACCAAATATGATTTCCCAAATCGGACCGAGCCGCATCGATACGGTTCGGTTGCGGTTTGAACGATTGAACCAGCCATATTAAACCGGACTGAACCGAAAATTTATATTAGTAATTTTATGACAAAAATATAAGCAACTCCCATCTTATTTTAGATTCTAACGATGTACATTCTATTTTTAGCATATGTTGTTATTATGTTAATAATAATCGCTGACATGAAGGAAGAAGTTATAGTTTGGTATAATATTTTTCATCTCATTTTTTTTTGTAAATAAATGCTAATTATAATCTTATTCTAGTCATTTTCCTTAATGATTATGCATTGATTAATGTTAATGTTTGGTTAATCTACCAAAAAAAATCTCGCTTGTAGGTAAACGTCAAATTGAAATATTAATACAATTAAAAACTAATATTTCATTTCAGTATAACATTGTGTGTTTTAATCTTTAAATGTAAAAGTTTCACACGGTTGCCTTTGAAAATTGATTGTTGATGGAAGGAATTCTTTTATTTCATATTTAATATGGGTTCAAACCGGACCGGACCGAAACCGAACCGTATTACATTCAAACCGGACCGAAACGGAACCGTTTAAAGGATTGGTATAACGGTTTGTATTTTTGATTAACTGTTTGATGCAGTGCAGAAATGGTTTGGACTCCAAACCTGTAACGGGCCGATATTTCAACCATTCGCTCCGCACATGTCGGACTTGAATTGCTCAAAATATCGAATTGTTAATTTATATCTTGCAAACTCAGCATATATAGTAAATAAATCAATCACAGAGTCACAGACACAGAGTAATATAATAATACGCAGCGGAATCAATAAATAGTAGTTCATGAAGCTACTATATAGATATCAGAGTTCGAAATAAAATACAATAGAATAACTCAAATGCAGTGAAGTCTCCAATGCAACAGATGACTTCTCTGAACCAATCAACTGGAAATGCTGAAAGCTGAATCGATAGTTGGATCTCCAAACGAAGCTCCAAACTCCAAGGGCGAGTCTCAAATGCTGTATCACTCAGTCTGACCCGAGCGTAAAGCAAAACACAAAACACTCGAGCCAGGATTAACATTCTTATATCAATAAATCCAACTCAAGTGAAATATCAACTGAAATACAAGTAACTTAAGGATGTTTGGGATAACCATCCTCTATGGGTCCATGGAACTATATACAAGGTAGAAATATACACTATAACATCGAGGTCATTTCAAATTAATTTATACTTCATAAAAAAATAGCATTTCATTTCAAATATATATATTTTCAAAATATATATAAATATTTTATAAAGTAGAATATTTGTAATTTCCTCAAACTTAACAAATCACTTCAAAATCAACCCGACTTCCCTATTCAAATTAAATTCAATCTCAATTTATCAATTTCCATTCAATTCAGTTTCTGACCAAACAAATTCAAATTATATATATTTCAAATACAGATCTAAATCACAAATTAACCATTTAAATTCTAGTATATTTCAAAGCTTTAATATTCAACATTCCAAAGTTCAATTTAACAGTTCCATATAGATCTCGATTTAACCTTATTATTTAGTCTTGAAATGTTCACTTAATAAATTCAATATTTATTAAATAACCTAAATTTACCTTTAAGCTAAATATTCCTTTCGATTTGTTTAAACTTGAAACGTCCATTTAATCATTTAAATCAAAATCAAGTTATAAATCAAATCTAAAATTTCAAATTCAATAGTTCAAATCAATCCAATTAAGTAGAATTCTTAACTAAATACCATTTCAAATAAATTCAACTTTATCTTCTCAACCTTAACTTATTCAAATTATTACAACAATCAATTTTTGAAATATAAATTTAAATAAATACTTAAACATATTATAAGGATTGATTTAATCTCAATAATATTATTATTAAATATATATATATATATATATATATATATAATTTCCATTTATATATAATATTTTAAGACCCAATATTTATTAAAAACCATATCTTTCCTTTTAAACTATAGAAATTATTTTCAAACATTTATATATCTATATGTAAACCAATGGTGTCTGTATATAATTTCCTACCCTATGGTCAAGGGATACATATATTTATCATTTCAATCCAAATTTTAAATGTACGGCTAGGTATCACTTCGACCCGCAATTCCAATTCAATTTAATTGAAAATCGCTTGGGTTTATCATTTCAACCCATAACGAAATTCTCCTATTCTAAAGTCTGTTCGGGTATGCATCATTTCAACCCATAATAAATTCTATATTACAGAGAACTTGCAGGGTGATAACAGATATGATAATAATATAACATGCATATATCCGCAATAACAATATAATGTAAACTACAGGATATGGTGTCATATCCCATAGGTGAACAGTTATATATAGTAGCATATAACAATTTAAAATTAATAACAGCAGCATATTTCAATTGTCGTTTCAATTGAAATCAAATTTAATAAATAAAAGAGCATTAATCGTGAGTGATTGCTCACCTTTCAAGCCTAGAGGAGAGGGCGGAATGAGAAGAGATAAGACTCCAAGCACAGATTTCGAAGCAAAGTAATATTGGCAAGAATTTTAACGATCAAAGCTGATAAAGAGGAATTGACGAAATCAAATCAGAGTTGGGTCGAGGAAGATAAATAGGATAAGTGAGCTATATATAGTTGTATATATAACTATATATAAATAAGACTCTATTCTAAATTTAAACATATATTAAATTAAATATATATTTTCAAAAATCATTGGTTTAAACAAAACATATCTGTATGTAGTATAGTTTGAAATAATGTATATGTTTAAACCCATATACAAACCAATATCCAAACACCATCTAAAATTTAAATCTTTATAAAAGTAACCTTTATAAATAAAATATTAAAATCAATATTAAAACATATAACATAAAGTCCATATATTATATATCAATACCAAATCTAACTCCGGTATATGTAAACTAATATAAACCCATGTAAACTTTATAAAATCTATATGCTACTAAAACAGATTATATATAAAATAAACCAATATATAATACTAACAGTAATATATGTTAGTTAAAGTCATTACATAAATATACTCAACACCTTCTGTACTTTACAATACTTTAAACATGCTAGCACTTCAACAATGCAAAATATACACAATACTGTAAAACTATTATATATAGTAAACAAAATAAAATAAAAACACACACCTTATACAAAACGCATACAACAAACACTACATATATATATATATATATATATATATTTCTTCTTTATAGCCTTATGTGCATAGACTAAGCCTTACCCAAGTTTATACTGTATAATATTAGATAAAAATAGGACACAACATATGATATTATCACCTTTACAAAGTTGCTTTATAGTTTATACATACTTAAGTTTAATATATATATATATATATATATATATATATATATATATATATATATATATATATATATGCGGACAAGATATAGAACCAGAAAAGAATCAAGGAAGAGGACAACAAAACTCGCCGCGGCAAGGTAGTGGCTCGCCGAACAACGTCAGCATGGAAGATGAGGAGATTGAGGGCGGAGATGATCAGGTGGAGGTACGGCAGTTGAGGCAAAGAGGCTAAGGGTGCAAGCCCGAGGCGGAGGAGTGTGTTCGTTTCTCTTTTTTTTTGTTGCTGGGTTTCAAAAGAGAAGGGAGTAATTTATGTAGAGGGATGTGACGACCCGGAATTTTGAGCAATATCAATTTAATAATCTTTGATAATAATTAAATTGATTTGATCATTTTATATTATAAATTGACAAGTTAAATTTATTTTAAAGATTAATAATAACAATTTGTTAATATCTATTAATATTTTTCTTAACAATATGAATTGGCAAATTTAATTCTTTTGAAAGCTTATAATAATTTGATTTGGAAATATTTATTTTGGTAAATAAGAAGTGTTTAATGTAATAAAACTTTATATTCAAATTGTAATATATATGAATGTATATATTGTGATTTGAGATTTTTTTAAAAATTTAATATGGAAATTAACAAATTTAATGTTAGAATGTTTCTATTTGAAATGTGTATATATATTTGTATATATATATATATTTGAAATAGGAAAATTATTAATTTGAATTTAACAAGAGTTTTCAAACTTTAATATATATAGTTTTGAAATTTGAAATGTTAATTTGATTAATATTTTTGAAATGATATTTGAAGTTTAAATTTTTATAACAAAGTTAATTGCTTATTATTAACAACATATATTTTAACTTGAGTTAGATAAGACTTAAATTTTAAATTTCATTTGCTTAATATCTTTTCATTTTAATTTTAACACAAGATAAATTTATTTTAAAATTTTAAGAGTTAAATTAAAATAGATGTTTCAAACATATAAACATTAAATTGAATTAAAAATGTAAGTTACTTGATTTCATATGAATATTTATTAAAGGATAAGTATACACATTTTTTTAATCATATGAATATTACATAAATATGTATATAAGGCTTAAATAAATTATTAAAGATAAAATAACATTTAAAAGAAACCATTAATAAAAACAATAATAACACTTATAAAACACTTGTTAACATTTGATTTATGTAAGGACATTTGTAAACTTAGGAGTATATGTGTAAGTTAGCTAAGAACTTGAAGTGACAAATGTAATTCTCTTGTAAATTAAACTTAAAATTTTGTTGTAAAATTAAAAGAAAAGTTTTATTCTTCAGCTGAAACATTTTTCTTCCACTCAAACAAAAAAATAATAATAATACAAAAACAGATCAAGAATGAATGTAAATCAAAAACAAAGATCTGAAAAGAAAATGAAAACTGTAATCCATGAAATCAAAAGAAAATCTGGGAAAATCGGGGGCAAATGCAAGTTCATTTTCAAATGCTCAGCTGCAAGATTCTTTCAAATAGAAATCAGAGGCATGCAAGATAAATTCAAAAGCCTGGAACGGTCTCTGTCTTCTGTTTTTCAAAGGTGAGTAAATGCAATTTGAAAAACAGTTTTGAATCTTAAAACTTATCTTGTTCTTGTGTAATTATGATGATTTGTCTGGATTAATGGATTTAAACTAATGCATGTAGATGTATAGTTGATTTATGATTCTAAGTTGCCTGTGAACATGAATATATGCCCAGT
This sequence comes from Allium cepa, assembly GCA_030765085.1. Taxonomy (NCBI): domain Eukaryota; kingdom Viridiplantae; phylum Streptophyta; class Magnoliopsida; order Asparagales; family Amaryllidaceae; genus Allium; species Allium cepa. The sequence goes on from CM060942.1 coordinate 10,608,777, forward strand.
ATCCTTATAACAGGTATCCAATGTCATAATAAATTCAAGAATACCATATTGAATTCGAATTTTCTTATGATTTGTTTACAAATGTTGTTTGTAATCACATAAGCTATCATCTAAAAATAATTACAAGATATTAAATTGAATAATTTATTATAAAGAGTTGAGTTTACAGTACATTTTCAATTTGGGTCAGAAATTCATGAATTCAATTTTAAATTTTGGTTTCATGATTGAATTGCAAATAGAAAATTATGATTTTTAATACTTGAATCATAATTTTTAATGAGGTAATTAGTGAGCTTTTTGGATTTATCTATTTTGGGGTTTTTGGCCAAATCATGGCAAACCACGGCGAATTGGACATCGCCGTTGATCATGAAGGTGGAGGAGGCGTCAGGGGTCATGCGAAAATACTATTGGAATTTATTATCGATTGAGTTGGCCATGAATTGACTTAGTAGGGTTTAGTTTGCTGTAGATATCGATGATGTTCATTTGGGAGTTGCGTCATCGTGTTGCTTTCGGAAGTTATCACGAGCATTGCCGAAGGTTCAGAGGGATGTGGGGAAGCTACGGTGGTGGCGGCGTGGTCTCCGGTGAAGGGGATGGCCGACGGTGGTTGAATTTGAGGTTGGGGCTTTCGAACAGTTTTGGGTTGAAGGTCGAGATTTCGTTCTCGATCGAATTTGGATTTTCTGGGTTTGGAAACTCGATGTTGGGGACGCGAGCGACTTGATGGAGGCTGGTAGGGAGTTCGTCGTTGATCTGCGTAGTGGTGCACATTTACGTGCACATGTTTGTGCATCTGTAATGGCCGCATTTGGGGTTGGAGAAGAAGAGGGGTAAGCTCGAAGACCCCATCGTGTTTCTGTTATTTGACTCGAAGCAAGAAGAAATGTGGAAAGCACGGGATAGCTCGGGGTCGACGCGTGAGTTCCTGAGTGTTTTGCTCGAGTGCCCTGCATGCATAGGTTTGGGTTCAGAAGGTTTTAAAAAGTTTAAAATTTAACAGTAAGGTTTTTAAAAGATTTTAAACAAAGATAATATGATCTTGTAAATCATTAGAGTTTTAAATAAAGTTAAATAGGTTTATATGTAAAACTAAATTGTTTCATGTTAATGTTTTAGACAAGTTTATACATATTAAATTATGGAAGTAATAAAATATAATAAGTGAATTTTGGAAATAAGTTATATTAATTGCTATTAAATAACTTTGGAAAAGTTTTAGAAATTTTAAAGTTCAATTTAAAATATGTTTAATTATAATTGATTTCTAAATGTTATATTTTATTCAAATAAAGTTTAATGATTTAGAATTTGATAATCAACTGTAATAAAGATTTATCTTATGTAAATTGGGATTTTGATTTAATTAAAGATAATTAAATTTGGAAGGGTTTTAAAGATTTAAAAGTTTAATTTAAATGTGTTTATTTATAAATTGATTTCTAAAAGGTTATATTTATTTTAAATAAAGTATAATGATTAAGAACTTTATAATCAATTATAATGAAGATTTATATTATGTAAATTAGAATTTTATTTATCTAAAGATAAATAATTATTGTGATAATTCAATTATTATTTAAAATTAAGTGTTATTGTTTAATATAAATGATTTAACTAAGATAATGGTTTTCTTAATCAAGAATATTTATAATATAAGAAGTTAAGAATCATTTAATTAATTTAAATGATTTAGTTAACTAAATAATTAAGTAATTAATTTGTGATTAATTAAGATAATCACTTATGGGTTAATCTTATATAATTACTTGAGAAAGTAATTAAAGTAATTAAGTGATTAATTACAGAAGGTAATTAACTAATGTGATTAAGAGTTAATCACTTTAGTTATTAATTAAAGAATTAATTAATAATTAGTTTAAGTTTTAAATTATTTGATTAATGATTAATTAATAAAAGGAACTAAGAGTAACTAATTAAGTGACTAATTACTTGTTAAAGTAATTAATTAAAGAAAGAAATTTAATTAATGAAGTAATCATTAATTAACGAAATAATTAAATAATTATTAATTTATAATTTAAGAATAATTAATTTATAATTAAGTTTTAATTACTAAATGTAATTAAAGTAATTAATCAAAGGTGATTAATTAAAAGTAATTAATTAAATATGATCAATTAAAAGTAATTAATCAAGTGTGATTAATTAAAAGTGATTAATCAGGTGTAATTAATTAAAGGTAATTAAGGAATAATTATCAGGATAATTAAAGAATAATTAATCAAGGTTGATTAATTTAGAAGGTAATCAAGAGGTAATTACTTAGTATAATTTGGAAGTAATTAATCTGGATGATTAACTAATATGGTAATTAAGTAAGAATTACTTAAAGTAATTAAGTAATAATTAATCAGGGAAGATTAATTGAGATGGATAATTAAGTGATGTTAGTTAATTAATTTGTAATTAATTAATGAATAAGAAGTTGAATTGAAGATAATACAAGTGATTAAGTAAGGATTAATTTAATTTAAGGATTAATTAAATTAATCAAGTTTGAATCAAACTTGTTTATGAATGATTAATGATGGGATGATATATGTCATTGGATGAGTTAATGATATTGGCTGTTGTTGGATGACATTGGTTGATATGTGATGATGTGAATATGTTATATCTAAGATGTGATTTATATGCTGCTTTGTGATATGTATAGATGCATGTGATAATAGATGCTTATCTATCTGTGTAATATGGTACATCCATTTATGTTAAGTGATATTTCTGAAATATCTATTGTTTAAATCCCTTAAGTACAACTTGGACATTAAAATGGCGTTTGGTTTCGGTGAGACCGGGATCGGGTTTCCATATTTGGATATCCGAAAACCACACCGATTCCAATTAAACGTTAGGTCGTTAATCCAAGTGGAGCAAGTGAAGACTCGAGGTGTAAGGGCTATACGTCAGCATAACTCTGTGGGTGATTCCATAATGAGTTTGACGGAATAGTGCTTATAGGTTCGAGATGGTGATTCAGAGTGCAAGGGCTATGGTCGTTGACTCTGAGGGTGATTCCAAAACGAGTGCAACGAGATAGTGCCTTCGGTTTCGTTCGAACCCGGAACGAACTTGAATGGATTGAATGCTTTCAGAACATCGTCAGGCGGACGATGAGCATTCTAAGAAAAATGTGTCCTATAAAGGTAATCGCAGCCTCAAACCTCATCAATCGGGAATGGCTAAAACTGGGGAGGTGCAGCAAGGCTTCGTGGGTAGCTCCCACTGGTGAACAAGATACATCCCTGTCTAAAAGTCCCTTTTTATTTCGGCTGTGTGGGCAGTTGGTCTGCAGCCAACTGCGGGGTGGTCTTGTTCGGGACTGTTCAGTAAGGAATGGTCCCGGCCTTGTGTTGCAGGGGAGTGGGAGTACTCCTCGGTACGGTGATCTAGGCCACGTACTGTGACGGGCGGTACCCCAGTAGCCCTGCCATTGATGGAAACCCATTTTCCCTACGAGACCCTACGGTTTTGTTTGTATACCTATGTAGATGGAATTTAATAAATGTAACAATTTCGGCTATTTCATATTTATTTGAAAACCCTAGACACTATTATGATATCACTGGATTTCCTATCAAATGTTTTGGTTAGCGTAAGGTAAAAACTTTTCCATGTTTATGTGTGGGAAGTCTTACGTGATACCTTTTCTTTTCAAAGGATTTTCTAAAAGTTAAGCAATCTTAAACCGTTTACTCACACCAGACCCCTGTCTGACCCAAGTGTTTATTTTCTGTTTTATTAAACTCTTGGGTACTCATATTATATATGAGTAGTCAAGTGATTCAGGTTATCCTTGACGAAATTTGGAGGAGCTTTGGAGCAGGAGGCTTCAGCGTATAGATATATGGTTAGAGTTTCCGCTGTGTGTTATTCTGTATGATGTCTTGTATTGTATTAGACAGAAATGTTATAACTGTCTGAATTGAGATGTTTAGTTGTGTACTCTGATGTATATGAAACTATGTATATGTTCTATATTATATTTAAATCGTTCCGCTGTGAGATTCTGATGTGTTGTTTCTTTTTCTTCTCTTTCTTTTCTTCTTTTATCCCTTTCTTTCTTAATTAGTGATGCGATTTTCTGGTGATAGAAAGTCGGGTCGCTACAAGGGAGTAAAATGTGAGCAGGTGAGTAAAAGAAGGATGCAAGCATGAGGTGGAAAGTGAAAGCAAAGTGAAGTTCAAAAGTGGAAATTGATTTATAAACGCAATTGAAATATGAGCCTTTGCCCAATCAATGTAAAAAAAAACGTACACAAATAAATGAATATGGGACAAATGAAGATGAAGGGGAAAAGAGATAAACTATTCATGGGCGATGAATTTATAAAAGGAACCATGATGTGTACAATAATTGAAACGAAAACGTACACAAATAAATGAATATGAGACAAATGAAGATGAAGGGGGAAAGAAATAAACTATTTATGGGCGATGAATTTATAAAAGGAACCACGATGTGTACAAAAATTGAAACAAAAACGTACACAAATAATATGAGACAAATGAAGTTAAAAAGGCAATAATAGTGTAAATGTGAATCGTTGCCCCATAAACAAATAAAACGTATACAAATCTTTTACCGGTTATGGGATGGCAACGGTCACCCTTAATTGAGCTGAATAATAAAAGCCAATGCTTTGAACCTATGCCATAAAATTAAGTAACAGACACTGATTTCTAAATTTATTAGTATCTAGGAATAACAACGTTTGAACGTGAATTGGAAAAATTATTAAAGCAATTAATACTGTGGTCCAGCCTGTACGTTTCAAATTTTGAAAACGAAGGAAATAGAAATGGAACAGGTTGCAAAAGGAAAGCCACACATATAAATGGAATAAAACGTTAACAGTGAAACGTGCCACATTCAATGGAAAGAAACTGAAATGATAACGTCAAGCACGGGAATTAAGGACAATAAAGTAGAAAGTATGAGAAACGTAAAAGTGAATAAACGAATGAATGCAAGCTATATATATATATAGATATATATATATATATATATATATATATATATAAATGATGTAAAATATTATGTTTTTGCCAGAGAGAAGAGAAAATGTTTGAAATGGAATAAATAGGGAAGGAACAAACCTGAAATGAAATAGCAACGGATAGAAAATTAAAGAGCTACACCACGAATACAGGGAGTAATAAAGGTAAGGTATTGATTGGTTTGTAACTGATGTAAAATTTGAATGGACAGGAAAGAAATAAAATTTATGGTAACAGTCGATTCCCTTGATTTCATGCAAATTTATTTTCAACAATTCTTAACTGATTTGAGTTTAATAGAATTACGTAATAAATAAACTTTCCTATAATTAATTGAAAATTTACCATTTGCTATATTTAATTATACGTAATCCAAATAAAAAAATATCTTTTTTTTTTCAAAATTTTATTATTAATAATTTCTCAAAAATCCAATTCAATACGTTATAAACCAATTAAAAATTGCTAAAATTTATGAGTCGTTACAGTCTCCCCCACTCAAAACCTTTCGTCCCCGAAAAGGAACAAAGTAGGAGAATAGAAACAACCAAATGAAAAATTTAGACTTTGAAAAACAAATTAAACAATTTATTTAAAACCATATACTTTTTTATTATTTAAATTAATTAATATTTAATACATTACTCATTTTATTAAATCCATTCAATTAATTATGAGATCAATTATTTATAAAACACTAAATTTTTTTACTATTAAACCAGGTAGTATATAAATAAACAATATTTTAAAGGATATATTCAAAAGAAGGAAAGAAGGAAAGAAGATAGATTGGGAAAAGAGAATATAGGTGAATAAATAAAGCAGGGCAGATAAGGTAGATTCAAAAGAATAGTATCAGGCTCAAATAGTTAATTTCAAACCAAAAGAAATTTCAGTTTCAAATATTAATACAAAATTTATATTTCAAATAATTTGGATAAATTGAGGTTAGGAAGATAAATTGGGATTTAGTTGAAATGGTATCAAATTAAGAATTTTATTTGTTGGAAATACCTTTATAATAAAATACTTTTATATCGAAACCAATTTTCCTTTCGAAAATACTTTTATAACTCGATGTTTCAACAAGTTTTGCAAACTCTGGCCATGCGTTGATCAGGCGCAAAGCTAGAATTCTTCAAGTACTTAGTAGACCCGTTTCAACACTTGGTGAAAATACTTGAAAAACATTTTTAAAAACAGATATGGAAAGTACAATCCAAACAAATCAACCAAACCAAAACAGTTGTCTAACCATGGATCACAGATACACAATGGTTACGCATGGAGCCCCCGGGAAACAATCTGTATCTGTAAGCTTTCTCAGCCCTGTGAGTTACGCCACGATGACTAGTAGAGTGCAAGATACACAATGGTTATGCCTAGATCCCCCAGGAAACAATCCGCACCCCTAGGCCATCTCAGCCAGGCGGTTTCGCTACTAATGCAACCTATATAGAGTGCAGGATACACAATGGTTACGCCTGGATCCCCCAGGGAACAATCCGTACCCCTAGGCCAGCTCAGTCAGGAAGTTGCGCCATGCAGTCGCGCTCGTAAGAAAAACGGTGGGTTACGCCATGATGGGACACTCGAGTATCACATCCGGAAAACCAAAAATCAGAGAGAATAATATCGATAGAATGAATCCATAATGTGGCCACAGAGCGGATATCAAGCAGAAGGCACTTTCCATATCTTTAGTTCGAAAATATGTATAATATAGTACCTTTTCAAATCACTTTCAAATATCGTACTTTTATTAAGTCCATATATATAAGATTTCATTTCAAAAATTGAATACTTTCCAAAATCAATAGTATATCAAATCACACTTATACAGACTTCGATAATATAATATTCCACTTCTCAAATTGAGTACCTTTCCAAATCAATAGTTTTCAAATCTACTTCATACTTATACAAATCAATTTTATATAAGTTCAATAACTTCCAAATCAAGTATTTAGTAACATGTGTTCTCAAATTTCAATCTGTTTCAATATCAATTCAGTTTCAAAATCATATATGATTTCACCAAATCATTTCTTCCAAATTAAATATCTTCAGTTTCAAAGTTTCCAAAATGATAGGTTTAGAAAACAATCCCAGTTTCCAAATTAACATAATTCAAGTCAAACAAATTCATTTCCAAAATTATCATATAAATACTGGGTTTTACATTCCAATCTATTTTCAAAACCAAATGTTTTCTCAAAATCAGTTATACTCAAAATCAGTTATACTCAAAAATGGTTTTCAAATTTATAACTATCCCTTTAAAACCTTTAAACTATTTATTTCTATATGAAAAATCCAATTTTTCCCTTTTCAAATTATTTATTTAACAAAAGTTTCAAATTTACTTAAGTCATTCTCTTCATACTTTAAACATACAAAACTAAACCTATTTTCTTGATCAAATATTTTATACTCTTCGGAATTTCTTAGTTTTAAAATTTTAAACCTTGATTTGGAAGTGCTCGAACCTTCAAAATAGTCGGTGAAATCAAATTTCAAATCCAAGAGTTGGAAATCAGTAACAAATCAGTAAATCAATTTTTTTTATAAATAGAATTATACTAAATCAAATCGAAAACTCGAGGATTGAACACCGGCAAACTTTATTTTATTTTAAATATATATACATATATTTTTCGAATATCAAATCATACTTCAGAATTTGAAATCAAAAATTGGTTTCACAAAATCATTCGCATAACAAAGCTACTAGAGTGGCCTCTTCTCCACTCTAAAACTCGAAAATCAATATCGATGATGCGTGCACTCATTACCGAAATTTATTTTCCAGCGACAAAGTAAGTTCTGGACTCCTAATTTCTTTGAAATCATTGGAACCCATTCAAAGCCATTTGAACACTTCTTATTCAGAAAATACTTTCAAATCGTATTATCATATATATTTTTGAAATCTCAAAACCGAATTTCAAAATACCGGAGTTCAATTCCTCGAAATTCAAATTTAAAATCCCTCAGTTATAAATCCTTTATATAATCGAATTCCTTATAAATTTCCAAAATTTCAAATCCTTTCAAAATTTCAGACTTTCGTTTATAAAAGATATATAATCCTTATCGAAAATATTTCAATTTTATATATAGAATAAAATCATAGTTAAAATAATAATTTCGGTATAAAACCATTTCTAAAATACAAACAAAACCCGATTTTTCAAAGGATGATTTAAGAATGGATTTCCAAACAAAGATAGAGATACAAATTAGAGGAACTCCAATCAATAGACTCCTGATTCGAAGATAGGCTCGATCGAAGACGAGGTAATTAAAATTTTAAAATAGAAGATGAATATAAATCGCGAACGACCTTAACCGGGTCAACCGTGACTTCAGGAATATGATCGATGCGGAATTCCAAAACAAATTGACATTCGATCGCCAGAGATAGAATTCGACATATCAAGATATAACAGCATCGTAAACCGAGGATATAGAAATCTTCGGTGAATCAATGCCAATTGTAAAGGAGTTTTCACCCCCTTTACAAATCATTCAGTGGAGTTATGGGATACTCCAGAATCAAACGAATATAAATAGGGAGAGACAAAAATGAATTTCGGAACCGAGGGACATTCCAAAATTCAAAGGAACTTCCAATCAAGAGAAAGGAGTTCAAGCCCGAATGAAAGTGATTCCGTAATTAAATTTTCCATACATGCTAAATTTGCCTAGAGCCAAAGCTCTGATACCAACTGTAACAGGCCGATATTTCAACCATTCGCATCCGCACATGTCGGACTTGAATTGCTCAAAATATCGAATTGTTAATTTATATTTTGCAAACTCAGCATATATAGTAAATAAATCAATCACAGAATCACATACACAGAGTAATATAATAATACGCAGCGGAATCAGTAAATAGTAGTCCATGTAGCTACTATATAGACATCAGAGTTAGAAATAAAATACAATAGAATAGCTCAAGTGCAGTGAAGTCTCCAATGCAACAGATGACTTCTCTGAACCAATCAACTAGAAATGCTGAAAGCTGAATCAATAGTTGGATCTCCAAACGAAGCTCCAAACTCCAAAGGCGAGTCTCAAATGCTGTACCACTCAGTCTGACCCGAGCGTAAAGTAAAACACAAAACACTCGAGTCCGGATTAACATTCTTATATCAACAAATCCAACTCAAGTGAAATATCAACTGAAATACAAGTAACTTAAGGATGTTTGGGATAACCATCCTCTATGGATCCATGGAACTATCTACAAGGGAGAAATATATACTATAACACCGAGGTCATTTCAAATTAATTTATACTTCACAACAAAATATCATTTCATTTCAAATATATATATTTCCAAAATATATATAAATATTTTATAAATTAGAATATTTTTAATTTCCTCAAATTTAACAATCACTTCAAAATCAACCCGACTTCCCTATTCAAATTAAATTCAATCTCAATTTATCAATTTCCATTCAATTCAGTTTCTGACCAAACAAATTCAAATTATATATATTTCAAATACAGATCTAAATCACAAATTAACCATTTAAATTCTAGTATATTTCAAAGCTTTAATATTCAACGTTCCAAAGTTCAATTTAATAGTTTCATATAGATCTCGATTTAACCTTATTATTTAGTCTTGAAATGTTCACTTAATAAATTCAATATTTATTAAATAACCTAAATTTACCTTTAAACTAAATATTCCTTTCGATTTGTTTAAACTTGAAACGTCCATTTAATCATTTAAATCAAAATCAAGTTATAAATCAAATCTAAAGTTTCAAATTCAATAGTTCAAATCAATCCAATTAAGTAGAATTCTTAACCAAATACCATTTCAAATAAATTCAACTTTATCTTCTCAACCTTAACTTATTCAAATTATTACAATAATCAATTTTTGAAATATAAATTTAAATAAATACTTAAACATATTATAAGGATTGATTCAATCTCAATAATATTATTATTAAATCTATATATAAAATTTCCATTTATATATAATATTTTAAAACCCAATATTTATTAAAAACCATATATTTCCTTTTAAACTATAGAAATTACTTTCAAACATTTATATATCTATATGTGGACCAACGGTGTCTGTATATAATTTCCTACCCTATGGTCAAGGGATACATATATTTATCATTTCAATCCGAATTTTAAATATACGGGTAGATATCACTTCGACCCGCAATCCCAAATTCAATTTAATTGAAAATCGCTTGGGTTTATCATTTCAACCCATAACGAAATTCGCCTATTCTAAAGTCTGTTCGGGTATATATCATTTCAACCCATAATAAATTTTATATTACAGGGAACTTGCAGGGTGATAATAGATATGATAATAATATAACAGGCATATATCCTCAATAACAATATAATGTAAACTACAGGATATAGTGTCATATCCCATAGGTGAACAGTTATATATAGTAGCATATAACAATTTAAAATTAATAACATCAGCATATTTCAATTGTCGTTTCAATTGAAATCAAATTTAATAAATAAAAGAACGTTAATCGTGAGTGATTGCTCACCTTTCGAGCCTAGAGGAGAGGGCGGAATGAGAAGAGATACGAATCCAAGCACAGATTTCGAAGCAAAGCAATATTGGCAAGAATTTTAACGATCAAAGCTGATAAAGAGGAATTGACGAAATCAAATTAGAGTTGGGTCGAGGAAGATAAATAGGATAACTAAGCTATATATAGTTGTATATATAACTATATATAAATAAAACTGTATTCTAAATTCAAACATATATTAAATTAATTATATATTTTCAAAAATCATTGGTTCAAACAAAACATATCTATATGTAGTATAGTTTGAAATAATGTATATGTTTAAACCCATATACAAACCAATATCCAAACACCATCTAAAATTTAAATCTTTATAAAAGTAACCTTTATAAATAAAATATTAAAATCAATATTAAAACATATAACATAAATTCCATATATTATACATCAATATCAAATCTAACTCCAGTATATGTAAACTAATATAAACCCATGTAAACTTTATAAAATCTGTATGCTACTAAAACCGATTATATATAAAATAAACCAATATATAATACTAACAGTAATATATGTTAGTTAAAGTCAGTACATAAATATACTTAACACCTTCTATACTTTATAATACATTAAACATACTAGCACTACAACCATACAAAATATACATAGTACTGTAAAAGAATTATATACAGTAAACAAAATAAAATAAAAACACACACCTAATACAAAACGAATACAGCAAACACTACATATATATATATTTCTTCTTTATAGCCTTATATGCATAGTCTAAGCCTTACCTAAGTTTATACTGTATAATATTAGGTAAAAATAGGACACAACATATGATACTTTCACCTTTACAAAGTTGCTTTATAGTTTATACATACTTAATTTTAATATATATATATGCAGAGAAGATATAGAACTAGAGAAGAATCAAGGAAGAGGACAACAAAACTCACCGCGGCAAGGTAGTGGCTCGCCGAACAACGTCAGCATGGAAGAGGAGGAGATGGAGGGCGGAGATGATCAGGTGGAGGTACGACAGTTGAGGCAGAGAGGCTAAGGGTGCAAGCCAGAGGCGGAGGAGTTTGTTCGTGTAACGCTCTGGAAATTTTCGACTTTCGAAAATTCAACATCGATACTCACTTTATCGACTGCCGAGAAATCGAAGGCCAAAAAACCGAAATGTTATGGTTTTTAAGAAAAAGAATTTAAGAAAAGAAAGAGGGAGAAGAAGAGATAAGAAAGATAGAAGATAAGAAAACAGAAAATCAGAAAATAGAGAATTTGAAAATAGAAGAGAAGAAAGATAGAACGGAACAGAAAGGAAACAACAGAACAACATCAGAATCTCACAATTCGCAGCGGAACAACATATAATAATAAATGAATAATCTTTAAACAAAGAACTATATCAGTTATTACATCACATTATATTACATTACATCAAATCATCAGAGTGTACAACAACAAACAACAATGCAACAGCAGAAAAAGAGATACTATATACTAATAATACGCCATGCCATCCAGCTTGCCTCCAGCAACTCCAGAATATCCAGAATATCCTGATATACCTAACTCTTAACTGCCCGTGTGGAAATTGGTGGGCACCCAGAGTTTAGGAAGGAAAACAATAAACTCCAAGTCAGTCATGTGACTGGTGTGAGAACTCAAAACAGTTTATTTATCTTTAAAAATCAAAAATAGAGGAATATTTTTATTTCAATTCGCAATGCTTTTAAAAATGAGACTACCATAAGGCCTCCCGCACACACACACAATGCAAACGCAGAATCGGAGGAGATTTCTCCTTATGATAGTCAAAGATGCTTGATACGCATTTAAAAGAACATTTGATATTATTATTAGTGCATAGTGTAGGAAAAATTCATTTCTAAAGTAGAATATAAATCTTAGCCAACATACGACCATTATCGTATGCCTACTATAGCTACCATCCAAACAGTGGTGACCACCATAAGTGAATGGCAGGTCCTACAACTAATACCGTACAAGTCTCGTATTGTTTCTTTGGATTTCCAACGAATGATCAGGCCAAGGAACTTCCCATTGCCACATGAGAATGCCACTGGATGGACATCCCCGAGAACCAAACCGGATCTCTACCAACACAAGGCCGGGTTACCCCTAACTGAGTAACAACTGACCGAATATGCCATCCCCCGGTCCTTTGGGACCTTTTCACCGAGCGCTCGTAATCAATTCACACAATCATAACAAAGTGTTTTCAACATGAGTAAGTATCTGGGCTCCATACCATGATGCCACCCTTTTCCAGAAGGAAATGGACACATCCTAAAGGGCGCTACCCCTCATAACCTTGCTGCTTCTTTCCTGTTTTGACCATTCACGGGGTGTGAGGCTCGACGAAGTCACGTCCACAAAAACATACTTTATACAAAAGCCATGCTTTGGGTCAACAAATGATCAACACAATGATCACAAGGATAGACGATCAAATAAACGATCCTATCACAAATAATCAACACAATGATCATTTCAGCATCACTCAGCATGTCACATTACCAAATTGGGAATATATCGCTGATAACTTCAACTATATAACCTCTGAGCTCGTACGTCTCAGAGAAGGGTGTTAAGCTAAAAGAATAAATTCTTCGCCACCAACAGAAATATATTTGAAAGAAATCGGCTTTATATCTCAACTTGTAATGTCAGACATACAATCCATACAAGTCTGCTCCAGGCTCGAACAAAACCGAAGGCACTTACAAAGAAGTCCTTGCAATCCGGATATTCACAATCCTGATCGGATTCACCATCACATATGGAGAACTCAATACCGTAGCTACTCGGTGCAGAGTCAATCGACAGGTCATCCTATCGCTTTTGCAAATACCGGGTCTTCAACACCGATCTTCAATGCAATTATAACGACGTATCACATATTCGGAATGGGTTATACGACCCCATGGTCCTTTCCCGGTTAACCCGAATAGTGAGCGCTTATTCAAAAATAAGTGTGGCATTTAAATTCAAACAAATCATATCAATTACCCATTCAAAGGGAAATATTGATAGTCGGTTATTGAACTATCAATGGATATGCACACATCACCAGTTTCCAAATAATTTTCCAAATTATTTACTTTCCAAAATATCTTTACAAGATATATAATTTCAACACTTCAAAAATAAATCAATATTTATTTTTCTAAACCAATTCCACTTTTCATTTATAAATTCCATAATGAATTTATATCCTCAAATATTCATGCATATACGATTTCAATTATCCATTTTCAATTTATCTTCAGAAAGATAAATTCTAATTATTCACTTCATATTGGAAAACAATTCCATACTTATTAAAAATAAGTAATTCACAAATCTTTTTATTTTCAACACTTAGAAAATATTCAATATACTTAAATCGAGATTAAGTATATATTTCATTCTATTAAGGAAATCATTCTCTTAACATATTTATTTGGGCCAAAACGAATGTTACGTAAAACATCGTTACGACAACCCAAAATCACTAGTATAGGGATTCGAAATTTAAAATAGATATATAAATCCCAATACTATACAAAACCATTTCCTTTCGGAAACCATTTACTATAACAACAGTGTTATAGTCCACCATTTCCTTTTATTTCTCGAAAACGTCTATTTCAACAATAAATGTTGAAATCTATGGTTTCGAATCTCAACATATTTTAAAACATCGTTAGATCGTTTTAATTCTATTTAAAACATCACATTCTAAATAATTTCTTTAACATCTTATTCACTATCAAAAACATGAATATACTACGTTAACAATTTCATTCTTTTATACATTTCATTTTAAAGGACTATTCACAGTCAAAAATGTGAATATAACTCCATAAATAAGTTATAACCATTTACTTATCAAAATAAGTCTTTTGCGAATTTATAAAACAACGTTTATAAATTCCATTTCTATTTATTTCATAACTATTTCCTTTATAAATCTCCTTTATTAACCTATTCGATTTATAACTCAATTACAAACTAAAGGTTCATATTATAAGTTAAATACTTATAATTTATTCGTTCACAAAAATCGTTCCTTTGAACTTCATAATTATAAATCTTATAACTTATAAGATTCAATTATTTATCCAAAACCATTCTTTTAATAATTTCACAAATTTTATAAACCTACTGTTTAAAAATTCCATTTATAACTTCACAGTTTATAATTCTATAAATTTCATTCAATTTATGAAATTCATTTTCACTTCATTCAAACACTTATAAAAACTCGTTTTATAATTTCAATATTTCAATTTATAAATATCCATTTATAAATCTCTTAATATAATTCAATTTATATTATTCTTTTAAAACGTCTTTAAATCCCTTTATAATTTCATCATTCTCTTGATTTATAAAATAATCAAATTTCATAAATCCTATATTTAAACTCTTTATAATAAATTCAAAAATCTCAATTTAAACTATTTTATAAAATCATTAATCCATATTTCTCAAAAATCTACTTTAACCGTATTTCTCAAAAATCATAATTTTTATAACTTTAAAAATTATAACGTTTATTTATTTATAATGGATCAATTCCAAAAATATTTTATACTTCAAAAATCACTTTAAAAATCATTTTAAAATCCCAAAATCTGGGTCCAATGATGTTACACACCAAATAGTCAATCACGACAACAACGATATCATATATCGATATGATAATCAACGAATATCAAAATATTCAAAAATCAAATAAATACTGTTGAGGAATCCAGTTGGATCCCTCCAACCTGTTTTCCTGCATCCAAAAACATTAGCACAATACCAATTTCGCTCCAGTACGAAATTATCGCGGTATATGTTCTTATTAAATGTTATCCGCTTAATAACGGCGTAATAGGGTCTTATCCGCTAAACAAAAAATGCGGGAAATCAACAACTCCAATATATACATATGCCAATATATATATTGCTATTATATATAATACCAATTTCACTGTTTATGAAATATTCGCAGTATATGTTTTTAATAAATAACATCCGCTTACTAACGGCGTATAATGTCTATTTTAACAATCAATAGATATCAATCAACATTCAAACATGCATTCAAATATTTTAAATCTAACTATTTAAAATAAAATCGAAACTGATTCGATTGAGTGAGAAGTTCTCACCTTGATTTAAATTCCGTTTTAGCGATTTATTTCGAATAAAATTAAACGGACGTTTAATTTTACCCAAAATTCTCGCTAACTCCAAACGACTCCAAACCAACTCCATCGCGTAGTGCTCGTCCATACGATTCCAACGCAACTGAGTTTGCATTTTTTCGACCTCGTATGAAAAAGTTATGTATTTTCAAAGTTTACACCAATTTTTATAAACAAATTACAATATAAACTAACTAATTTAAACCTTCCACAACTACAGGCCACTGGATCTAGAACCCCTCCATCACAACCGTAGAACGAATCTCCTTCTCCCTCGTTCACGTCCGTTCCCATCTCCAGGAGCAAGCACGCAAGCAAGAACCCAACAACACCAAATTAGGTTTAAACTTTACAACCTCATTTCTCGACGAAACTCGATCACATCACTTGCAATTCGAAGGCCTTCACTCCCCCTACACTCGGCCTGAAGCACGTGAAGCTCGGCCCCCTCCTCCTCCTCGTTTTGCGTGCGCAGGCCGGCCACTTCATGGTCAATTTCCCGTTGATTCGTGAAGCTATTCGCGATCTCCACCGTTGATCTTGTAGATCTTGATGTGCTCTATAACTTTGTAGTTGATAAATTCTTGAAATAATGCTTGGATTTGAAGATAATGGAGGAGAATCAAAACTAATTTCTGGCCATCAGTTATAGATAGTGGCGGCTAGGGTTTTAGTATTAGGGTTTATTTTTTATTTTAAATTATGAAGAGGTGGGTGCTATTTATAAAGAAAAATCGAACACTATTCATCCGGAAATTCCGAACTCCGATTTAGGCGCCGAAACTGACGTACCTAGGGTTTATCCCGTGTTCCGGACACAATGGAACAGGTTTCGGAAGCTAATTCGGACATCTGTGCGAGTTATGGCTGCAAACGCTCAATTTAAATTAAACCGATTTAAATCGATTTCTAGGCGTTTTAATTTGTACCGGACAAACGGTAAATCCAATTGACTTGAAATTTGAAACCTTGCAATAATATCACATTACGGATCCGATGAAACTGGTTTCGTCGAAATCCGAGACTTTTTGAAAAATGGCTATTTTGACTCGCCAAATTAAAATTAAAAATAAATCGATGCGTTTCGAGCTGCTACGATCAAACGATAACTCCGATTGACACGAAAATTGAAATCCGATAATAACTAACTATTAAAGATCCAATGGAACTGGTTTCGTTCAATTCTGAGACTGTTCAAAAATTGACTATTTTCACTAGTCGATTTTAATATTAAAATATTCAATTTTCACAAATTAACTTTTAATTCGATTTTAAAAGTTCTAAAATATCGTTCTAACTCCAATATGATAAAATAAAATTTTAAAAATCATTTTTAATCATATTTAACTCAATTTTCAATTATTTCCATAATTTAACATATTAAATTATTGATTTAATAATCCAATTAAATCAAATAATTCAAATAAAAATTTATTTGGCTTATAAATTCACTTATTATTATTTAAAATAAATTAAATATTCAAATTTTAATTAATAAAAATTCTGGGTCGTTACAATCTTTCCCCCTTAAAAGAATTTCGTCCTCGAAATTACAAGTAAGAAAGTTACAGAATCTATTAATTTTCCAAAAATTTATAATTAAACTTCTTACAATACTTTACTAAGTTTTCAAATCATACTTAGTTATCTTTTCAAAAACAACTACTATTGTTTAACTTTCAACTTCAAATCAAAGTTTAAAGTTTTCAAAATTTTCCAATTTTTTCAAAATTTTTCTAACGCCTTAAATTTCCGGAAAAATTCGCCATAGTCTCCTTTGCGCGGCTCGATCCGAAAAAAAAATGACAGTATATATATCACAAATATACATCTCATCAAGTAATGAGGCATCCCGCAGGGAAAAAGTATAAAAGTACGGTATGTAATCCGAGATATGTACCTTATATTTTATTAGCAAGCATATACGGCTAATATAGCGCAAAAGCGAGCTCCAAATGCGAAGCAAACGCGATCCGCACCTACTAATTACTCAACAAACAACATGAGAACATGCATATATGACAATAATCTCAATATGCAACATATAGCAACATAATAACTATATATGTCAACATAGCAATTGAAACAAAAGCAACAAATGCAAACATCAACCAACTATCATTCAACAAATTCATATTCATTCATATTCTCATTAATATTAATGAATTGGTTTTCACTTTAATCACATTTGATTCATTAATAGTGGATGTTCTTACTAACATTCATTTTCAATTAGTTTATATTCACTAATTCATATTCAAGTTGGTTCACTTCCAAATCAAACTCAATTTATTCATTCAATTCAATTCAATTCAATTTCTAAAGTTGAATTTCATTTATATAACTCAAGTTCATATCTATCACTTAATTTTATTAATTTACTTTGATACTAATATCAACTTCATTCCATATCACTTAAGTTATATTCCATTTAACTTTAAATTCACTTTTACTTTCAACTCATATTCATAAATATATTCATATAGTTTCACTTCTTATATATATATAAGTTTATTTCACAATTGTAATTCACTTTAATTATAATTCAGTTCTTATAATTCTTTTGCTTATACAATTATTCTTTAATTTAGATTATTCAAACAACCTAACAATCAACATATATACACTTTAATAATTCTGAAAAATTATTTCTTTATATACAAAATATACTCAAGTAAAATTATTTCATTTACCCAATTTAAAATCAATATTGTGCCGAATTGTTCTATTCAAGTGTTTAGAAACCCCTTCGGCATAGTTGTCGAGACCACGCTGACGAAGGTTCATATACCACTCAACAAACCAATCATCACAATATAAAACAATTTTATATATTCACTAACAAATACGCTCTCATAGCTATTATTACACTCAAACTCATTCTAGAGTACTGCTGACTCTCTCTAATGAGTAATACCCAACAGAACCATGGTTGTCGCTTAACCATATGCTCTGATACCAAATGTAACGCTCCGGAAATTTTCGACTTTCGAAAATTCAACATCGATACTCACTTTATCGACTGCCGAGAAATCGAAGGCCGAAAAACCGAAATGTTATGGTTTTTAAGAAAAAGAATTTAAGAAAAGAAAGAGGGAGAAGAAGAGATAAGAAAGATAGAAGATAAGAAAACAGAAAATCAGAAAATAGAGAATTTGAAAATAGAAGAGAAGAAAGATAGAACGGAACAGAAAGGAAACAACAGAACAACATCAGAATCTCACAATTCGCAGCGGAACAACATATAATAATAAATGAATAATCTTTAAACAAAGAACTATATCAGTTATTACATCACATTATATTACATTACATCAAATCATCAGAGTGTACAACAACAAACAACAATGCAACAGCGGAAAAAGAGATACTATATACTAATAATACGCCATGCCATCCAGCTTGCCTCCAGCAACTCCAGAATATCCAGAATATCCTGATATACCTAACTCTTAACTGCCCGTGTGGAAATTGGTGGGCACCCAGAGTTTAGGAAGGAAAACAATAAACTCCAAGTCAGTCATGTGACTGGTGTGAGAACTCAAAACAGTTTATTTATCTTTAAAAATCAAAAATAGAGGAATATTTTTATTTCAATTCGCAATGCTTTTAAAAATGAGACTACCATAAGGCCTCCCGCACACACACACACAATGCAAACGCAGAATCGGAGGAGATTTCTCCTTATGATAGTCAAAGATGCTTGATACGCATTTAAAAGAACATTTGATATTATTATTAGTGCATAATGTAGGAAAAATTCATTTCTAAAGTAGAATATAAATCTTAGCCAACATACGACCATTATCGTATGCCTACTATAGCTACCATCCAAACAGTGGTGACCACCATAAGTGAATGGCAGGTCCTACAACTAATACCGTACAAGTCTCGTATTGTTTCTTTGGATTTCCAACGAATGATCAGGCCAAGGAACTTCCCATTGCCACATGAGAATGCCTCTGGATGGACATCCCCGAGAACCAAACCGGATCTCTACCAACACAAGGCCGGGTTACCCCTAACTGAGTAACAACTGACCGAATATGCCATCCCCCGGTCCTTTGGGACCTTTTCACCGAGCGCTCGTAATCAATTCACACAATCATAACAAAGTGTTTTCAACATGAGTGTATCTGGGCTCCATACCATGATGCCACCCTTTTCCAGAAGGAAATGGACACATCCTAAAGGGCGCTACCCCTCATAACCTTGCTGCTTCTTTCCTGTTTTGACCATTCACGGGGTGTGAGGCTTGACGAAGTCACGTCCACAAAAACATACTTTATACAAAAGCCATGCTTTGGGTCAACAAATGATCAGCACAATGATCACAAGGATAGACGATCAAATAAACGATCCTATCACAAATAATCAACACAATGATCATTTCAGCATCACTCAGCATGTCACATTACCAAATTGGGAATATATCGCTGATAACTTCAACTATATAACCTCTGAGCTCGTACGTCTCAGAGAAGGGTGTTAAGCTAAAAGAATAAATTCTTCGCCACCAACAGAAATATATTTGAAAGAAATCGGCTTTATATCTCAACTTGTAATGTCAGACATACAATCCATACAAGTCTGTTCCGGGCTCGAACAAAACCGAAGGCACTTACAAAGAAGTCCTTGCAATCCGGATATTCACAATCCTGATCGGATTCACCATCACATATGGAGAACTCAATACCGTAGCTACTCGGTGCAGAGTCAATCGACAGGTCATCCTATCGCTTTTGCAAATACCGGGTCTTCAACACCGATCTTCAATGCAATTATAACGACGTATCACATATTCGGAATGGGTTATACGACCCCATGGTCCTTTCCCGGTTAACCCGAATAGTGAGCGCTTATTCAAAAATAAGTGTGGCATTTAAATTCAAACAAATCATATCAATTACCCATTCAAAGGGAAATACTGATAGTCGGTTATTGAACTATCAATGGATATGCACACATCATCAGTTTCCAAATAATTTTCCAAATTATTTACTTTCCAAAATATCTTTACAAGATATATAATTTCAACACTTCAAAAATAAATCAATATTTATTTTTCTAAACCAATTCCACTTTTCATTTATAAATTCCATAACGGGCAGTCTAGAGTTAGGTTATCAGGTTATTCTGGATTCGGGAGTTGCTGTGCAGATCTGGAGGCGAGCTAGATAGCGTAGTCTATTATCTATTGTATATATATCTTTTCTTTTTCCGCTGTTGTTGTCGTACACTCTGATTGATGTAATGTAATGTGATGTAATGTATAAAAATGTATAGTTCTTTTGTTTTAATGAATATTCATTTATCTATTATATGTTGTTCCGCTGCGACTGTGAGATTCTGATATTGTTCCTGTTCTGTTACTTGTTTTTGTTTTCTTCTCTCTTTTCTTTCTTCTATCTTTCTCTCTCTTCTCCTACTTTTTTTCTTCTTCTTCTTAAACCCTAACGGTTCGATTTTTCGGCAACGAAAAATCGCGATCGTTATATTTTATTTTTAATTTTTTTTAAAAATTTGAATTGATTTAATTTTAAAATAAATAGATGGATAAAATTTTATGTTTTAAAAATTTATATTTTTATAAAATATAACTTAAAAGAAATTTTTAACAATAATAGGTTTTTATAAAATAGTTAAATTTGGTTTTTGGGAAGTTATTATTATTAATGGGTTATATAAAGGATTTTATAAATGGATGTTTTTAAATAAAAATTTTTGAAGTTATAGAATAAATTTATAAAGTGTTAAGTTGATGTATAACATGAATTTCACTAGGATTTATAGATTAATAAATGTGAAATTTATAAAACGAATGGTTATTGGAAAATTTTAAGCTTATAAGTTATTAACTTATAAAAATGGATTTGGGCATTAAAAAGGGGAATTTCATAGAAATTGTTAATAAATGAAGATTTCATTAGTTGAAATTATTATAAACCATAAAGAAATCTTGTAAGTGATAAGATTTTAAATCGGTGAAGTTCAAAGGAACGATTTGGTAAATAAATAATATTATAAGTATTTAACTTACAATATGGCTTTTGGGTATGAAATTGGGTTATGTAAATTGCATCGGATTAATAAAGGAATTTATAAAATTGGGGTTTATAATAGAAATGGAATTTATAAACTATGTTTATAAATTTGAAATTCATCGAATTTGATAAATTGAAATATGGGAATTTGTTAAGTGGGCTATATTCACTATTTTGAATATTGAATAGATTATTAAATAAAATGGGTTTGTTTTTGGGAAAGGAATGTTTTAAATGGAATTTAAAACGAATTAAAGGTGTTTTAAAATGTATTGAGTATTGAAAACATAGATTTCAACATTGATTGTTGAAATAGACGTTTTCGAGAAACAGAAGGGAATAATTTGTATAGTATTGGATTTATATATCTATTTTTAATTTCAAATCCATAAACTAGTGTTTTGGGTTATCGTAACGATGTTTTACGCAACATTCGTTTTTAACCCAAATAAATTTGAATAAAAGAATAGTTTCCTTATAGGAATGAAATAAATACTTAACGGTGGTTTAAGTGTATTGGGTATTTTCGAAATTGTTGAAAAGAAATTAAATTGTGAATTATTTATTATTAAATAAGTTTAGAAGTGTTTTTCCAATATGAAATGGAACGTTTGAGAATTCACCTTTTAAGGATAAATGGAAAGTGAATATTTTGAAATTGATTTGAGGATCGGGTATGTGTAGATCTTTGGGAATTGGGAAATTCACTATGGAATTTGAAAAGGGGAAGGGAAATTTGTTTAAAAATAAATGTTGATTTATTTTTAAGTATGGGATATAATTTACGAATTTGAAACGTAAGTTAAATTTAAATCGGTAAAGATTTATTTGGTGGTTTGAAATTTGTTTTCAAAAGGTATATATGGTTAAGGTGATTTGAAATTAGTTTTCAAATGGTTAAGGTGATTTGAAATTAGTTTTCAAATGGTTAAGGTGATTTGAAATTGGTTTGCAAATGGTTAATGTAATTTGAAAATTGGTTTTCAAATGGTAAAGGTAAATTGAAAATTGGTTTTTCAATTGGTTAAGTGTGGAAAATTTTATCGTGAAGTGGTTTTGGTAAAACAAATAACTGGGGCAATTATTTGGAAATGGTGTATGTATATATATATATATCTTGTAAAGATATTTTGGGACTTAATAATTTTGGAAAAATTATTTGGAATCTGATGATGTGGCGCATCTTTATTGATAGTTAAATAACCGACTATCAATATTTACCCTTGGATAGTATTGATTGTGTTTGTTTGGAATTGAATGCACACTTATTTATAAAATAAGCGCTCGCTATTCGGTTTAGCCGGGAGAGGACCTTTGTGTCATATATCCCATTCCGAATATGCGATACGTCGTTTGGATTGCATTTGAAGACCGGTGTGAAGACCGGGTATTTGTGAGAACGATAGGATGACCTATCGATTGTCTCCGCATCGTTAGCTACGATATGGAGATTTCCTTTGTGATGGGAAATTTTATCGGGATTGTGGATACCCGGATTGCAAGGGCTCCTTTGGAAGTGCCTTCGGTTCTGTTCGAACCCGGAACAGACTTGTATGGTTACGTGTCTGACATTACATTTTGAGAGATATAGCAGATTTCTTTCAAATACATTTCTGTTGGTGGCGGAGAATTTATTCTCTTAGCTTAACACCCTTCTCTGAGACGTACGAGCTCAGAGGTTATGTAGTTGAAGGTTATCAGCGATATTTCCCAATCTGGTAATGTGGCATGCTGAGTGCTGCTGTGTGATGATCATTGGTTGGTCATTTGTGATATGATCATTTGTTTGATCATTTATCTTTGTGATTATTGCTTTGGTCATCTGTGGACCCGAAGCATGGCTTTGTTACACAAAGCGTAGCTTTGTGGACGAGACTTCGTCAGGACCTCACTCCCCGGAAATGGTCGAAACAGGAATATGCGGCAAGGTTATGAGGGTCGCGCCCTTTAGGGTGTGTCATTCCCTTCTGGTAAAGGGTGGTATCATGGTATGGAGCCCAGATACTTACTCATGTTGAAACACTATATATATTTCTGTGTGGTGTTGTTGGTATCGAGCGCTCGGATAAAGGTCCCAAAGGACCGGGGGATGACATATTCGTGTAGTAGTTACCTAGTTACAGAGGTAACCCGGCCTTGTGTTGGCAGAGATCTAACCGTAACGTTAGTTTCTCGGGACGTCCCACCAGAGGCGATCCCATAGACAGTAGGAAGTTCCTTAGCCTGACCATTTGTTGGAAATCCATTCATCCAATACGTGCCTTGTACGGATTTAGTTGTAGAACCTGCCATTTACTTATGGTGGTCACCACTGTTTAGATGGTAGCTATAGTAGGCATAGTTCGGAATGTCTATGCTGGCTAGGATTTATATTCTACTTTCGAAATTGTTTTCTACACTATGCACTAATAATAATATCAAAAAAAGATTTGATTTTTTTGCGTAGTAAGCATTTTTGACTATCATAAGGAGAAATCTCCTCCAATTCTGCGTTTGCATTGTGTGTGTGGCGGGAGGCCTTATGGTAGTTTCATTTTCCAAAAAGCATTGCGGATTTCAAATTTAAATTCTGTTGTTTGTTTTAAAGACCAATTGCTTTTGTTTGCTCATACCAGTCCCATGACTGACCTGGAGTTTATTGTTCCTTTCCTAAACTCTGGGTGCCCACTATTTTCCCACACGGGCAGTCTAGAGTTAGGTTATCAGGTTATTCTGGATTCGGGAGTTGCTGTGCAGATCTGGAGGCGAGCCAGATAGCGTAGTCTATTATCTATTGTATATAGTATTTCTTTCCGCTGTTGTTGTCGTACACTCTGATTGATGTAATGTAATGTGATGTAATGTATAAAATGTATAGTTCTTTTGTTTTAATGAATATTCATTTATCTATTATATGTTGTTCCGCTGCGACTGTGAGATTCTGTTATTGTTTCTCGTTCTGTTACTTGTTTTCTGTTTTCTCCTCTCTTTCTTTTCTTTCTTCTTCTACCTCTTTCTTCTTCTAAAACCCTAACGGTTCGATTTTTCGGCAACGAAAAATCGCGATCGTTACATTTGGTATTTATATCCTCAAATATTCATGCATATACGATTTCAATTATCCATTTTCAATTTATCTTCAGAAAGATAAATTCTAATTATTCACTTCATATTGGAAAACAATTCCATACTTATTAAAAATAAGTAATTCACAAATCTTTTTATTTTCAACACTTAGAAAATATTCAATATACTTAAATCGAGATTAAGTATATATTTCATTCTATTAAGGAAATCATTCTCTTAACATACTTATTTGGGCCAAAACGAATGTTACGTAAAACATCGTTACGACAACCCAAAATCACTAGTATAGGGATTCGAAATTTAAAATAGATATATAAATCCCAATACTATACAAAACCATTTCCTTCCGGAAACCATTTACTATAACAACAGTGTTATAGTCCACCATTTCCTTTTATTTCTCGAAAACGTCTATTTCAACAATAAATGTTGAAATCTATGGTTTCGAATCTCAACATATTTTAAAACATCGTTAGATCGTTTTAATTCTATTTAAAACATCACATTCTAAATAATTTCTTTAACATCTTATTCACTATCAAAAACATGAATATACTACGTTAACAATTTCATTCTTTTATACATTTCATTTTAAAGGATTATTCACAGTCAAAAATGTGAATATAACTCCATAAATAAGTTATAACCATTTACTTATCAAAATAAGTCTTTTGCGAATTTATAAAACAACGTTTATAAATTCCATTTCTATTTATTTCATAACTATTTCCTTTATAAATCTCCTTTATTAACCTATTCGATTTATAACTCAATTATAAACTAAAGGTTCATATTATAAGTTAAATACTTATAATTTATTCGTTCACAAAAATCGTTCCTTTGAACTTCATAATTATAAATCTTATAACTTATAAGATTCAATTATTTATCCAAAACCATTCTTTTAATAATTTCACAAATTTTATAAACCTACTGTTTAAAAATTCCATTTATAACTTCACAGTTTATAATTCTATAAATTTCATTCAATTTATGAAATTCATTTTCACTTCATTCAAACACTTATAAAAACTCGTTTTATAATTTCAATATTTCAATTTATAAATATCCATTTATAAATCTCTTAATATAATTCAATTTATATTATTCTTTTAAAACGTCTTTAAATCCCTTTATAATTTCATCATTCTCTGGATTTATAAAATAATCAAATTTCATAAATCCTATATTTAAACTCTTTATAATAAATTCAAAAATCTCAATTTAAACTATTTTATAAAATCATTAATCCATATTTCTCAAAAATCTACTTTAACCGTATTTCTCAAAAATCATAATTTTTATAACTTTAAAAATTATAACGTTTATTTATTTATAATGGATCAATTCCAAAAATATTTTATACTTCAAAAATCACTTTAAAAATCATTTTAAAATCCCAAAATCTGGGTCCAATGATGTTACACACCAAATAGTCAATCACGACAACAATGATATCATATATCGATATGATAATCAACGAATATCAAAATATTCAAAAATCAAATAAATACTGTTGAGGAATCCAGTTGGATCCCTCCAACCTGTTTTCCTGCATCCAAAAACATTAGCACAATACCAATTTCGCTCCAGTACGAAATTATCGCGGTATATGTTCTTATTAAATGTTATCCGCTTAATAACGGCGTAATAGGGTCTTATCCGCTAAACAAAAAATGCGGGAAATCAACAACTCCAATATATAATAGCAATATATATATTGCTATTATATATAATACCAATTTCACTGTTTATGAAATATTCGCGGTATATGTTTTTAATAAATAACATCCGCTTACTAACGGCGTATAATGTCTATTTTAACAATCAATAGATATCAATCAACATTCAAACATGCATTCAAATATTTTAAATCTAACTATTTAAAATAAAATCGAAACTGATTCGATTGAGTGAGAAGTTCTCACCTTGATTTAAATTCCGTTTTAGCGATTTATTTCGAATAAAATTAAACGGACGTTTAATTTTACCCAAAATTCTCGCTAACTCCAAATGACTCCAAACCAACTCCATCGCGTAGTGCTCATCCATACGATTCCAACGCAACTGAGTTTGCATTTTTTCGACCTCGTATGAAAAAGTTATGTATTTTCAAAGTTTACACCAATTTTTATAAACAAATTACAATATAAACTAACTAATTTAAACCTTCCACAACTACAGGCCACTGGATCTAGAACCCCTCCATCACAACCGTAGAACGAATCTCCTTCTCCCTCGTTCACGTTCGTTCCCATCTCCAGGAGCAAGCACGCAAGCAAGAACCCAACAACACCAAATTAGGTTTAAACTTTACAACCTCATTTCTCGACGAAACTCGATCACATCACTTGCAATTCGAAGGCCTTCACTCCCCCTACACTCGGACTGAAGCACGTGAAGCTCGGCCCCCTCCTCCTCCTCGTTTTGCGTGCGCAGGCCGGCCACTTCATGGTCAATTTCCCGTTGATTCGTGAAGCTATTCGCGATCTCCACCGTTGATCTTGTAGATCTTGATGTGCTCTATAACTTTGTAGTTGATAAATTCTTGAAATAATGCTTGGATTTGAAGATAATGGAGGAGAATCAAAACTAATTTCTGGCCATCAGTTATAGATAGTGGCGGCTAGGGTTTTAGTATTAGGGTTTATTTTTTATTTTAAATTATGAAGAGGTGGGTGCTATTTATAAAGAAAAATCGAACACTATTCATCCGGAAATTCCGAACTCCGATTTAGGCGCCGAAACTGATGTACCTAGGGTTTATCCCGTGTTCCGGACACAATGGAACAGGTTTCGGAAGCTAATTCGGACATCTGTGCGAGTTATGGCTGCAAACGCTCAATTTAAATTAAACCGATTTAAATCGATTTCTAGGCGTTTTAATTTGTACCGGACAAACGGTAAATCCAATTGACTTGAAATTTGAAACCTTACAATAATATCACATTACGGATCCGATGAAACTGGTTTCGTCGAAATCCGAGATTTTTGAAAAATGGCTATTTTGACTCGCCAAATTAAAATTAAAAATAAATCGATGCGTTTCGAGCTGCTACGATCAAACGATAACTCCGATTGACACGAAAATTGAAATCCGATAATAACTAACTATTAAAGATCCAATGGAACTGG
The DNA here is from genome assembly GCA_030765085.1 of Allium cepa. Lineage (NCBI taxonomy): Eukaryota > Viridiplantae > Streptophyta > Magnoliopsida > Asparagales > Amaryllidaceae > Allium > Allium cepa. The sequence goes on from CM060942.1 coordinate 10,636,815, forward strand.
TTTCGTTCAATTCTGAGACTGTTCAAAAATTGACTATTTTCACTAGTCGATTTTAATATTAAAATATTCAATTTTCACAAATTAACTTTTAATTCGATTTTAAAAGTTCTAAAATATCGTTCTAACTCCAATATGATAAAATAAAATTTTACAAATCATTTTTAATCATATTTAACTCAATTTTCAATTATTTCCATAATTTAACATATTAAATTATTGATTTAATAATCCAATTAAATCAAATAATTCAAATAAAAATTTATTTGGCTTATAAATTCACTTATTATTATTTAAAATAAATTAAATATTCAAATTTTAATTAATAAAAATTCTGGGTCGTTACAATCTTTCCCCCTTAAAAGAATTTCGTCCTCGGAATTACAAGTAAGAAAGTTACAGAATCTATTAATTTTCCAAAAATTTATAATTAAACTTCTTACAATACTTTACTAAGTTTTCAAATCATACTTAGTTATCTTTTCAAAAACAACTACTATTGTTTAACTTTCAACTTCAAATCAAAGTTTAAAGTTTTCAAAATTTTCCAATTTTTTCAAAATTTTTCTAACGCCTTAAATTTCCGGAAAAATTCGCCATAGTCTCCTTTGCGCGGCTCGATCCGAAAAAAAAATGACAGTATATATATCACAAATATACATCTCATCAAGTAATGAGGCATCCCGCAGGGAAAAAGTATAAAAGTACGGTATGTAATCCGAGATATGTACCTTATATTTTATTAGCAAGCATATACGGCTAATATAGCGCAAAAGCGAGCTCCAAATGCGAAGCAAACGCGATCCGCACCTACTAATTACTCAACAAACAACATGAGAACATGCATATATGACAATAATCTCAATATACAACATATAGCAACATAATAACTATATATGTCAACATAGCAATTGAAACAAAAGCAACAAATGCAAACATCAACCAACTATCATTCAACAAATTCATATTCATTCATATTCTCATTAATATTAATGAATTGGTTTTCACTTTAATCACATTTGATTCATTAATAGTGGATGTTCTTACTAACATTCATTTTCAATTAGTTTATATTCACTAATTCATATTCAAGTTGGTTCACTTCCAAATCAAACTCAATTTATTCATTCAATTCAATTCAATTCAATTTCTAAAGTTGAATTTCATTTATATAACTCAAGTTCATATCTATCACTTAATTTTATTAATTTACTTTGATACTAATATCAACTTCATTCCATATCACTTAAGTTATATTCCATTTAACTTTAAATTCACTTTTACTTTCAACTCATATTCATAAATATATTCATATAGTTTCACTTCTTATATATATATATAAGTTTATTTCACAATTGTAATTCACTTTAATTATAATTCAGTTCTTATAATTCTTTTGCTTATACAATTATTCTTTAATTTAGATTATTCAAACAACCTAACAATCAACATATATACATTTTAATAATTCTGAAAAATTATTTCTTTATATACAAAATATACTCAAGTAAAATTATTTCATTTACCCAATTTAAAATCAATATTGTGCCGAATTGTTCTATTCAAGTGTTTAGAAACCCCTTCGGCATAGTTGTCGAGACCACGCTGACGAAGGTTCATATACCACTCAACAAACCAATCATCACAATATAAAACAATTTTATATATTCACTAACAAATACGCTCTCATAGCTATTATTACACTCAAACTCATTCTAGAGTACTGCTGACTCTATCTCTAATGAGTAATACCCAACAGAACCATGGTTGTCGCTTAACCATATGCTCTGATACCAAATGTAACGCTCCGGAAATTTTCGACTTTCGAAAATTCAACATCGATACTCACTTTATCGACTGCCGAGAAATCGAAGGCCGAAAAACCGAAATGTTATGGTTTTTAAGAAAAAGAATTTAAGAAAAGAAAGAGGGAGAAGAAGAGATAAGAAAGATAGAAGATAAGAAAACAGAAAATCAGAAAATAGAGAATTTGAAAATAGAAGAGAAGAAAGATAGAACGGAACAGAAAGGAAACAACAGAACAACATCAGAATCTCACAATTCGCAGCGGAACAACATATAATAATAAATGAATAATCTTTAAACAAAGAACTATATCAGTTATTACATCACATTATATTACATTACATCAAATCATCAGAGTGTACAACAACAAACAACAATGCAACAGCGGAAAAAGAGATACTATATACTAATAATACGCCATGCCATCCAGCTTGCCTCCAGCAACTCCAGAATATCCAGAATATCCTGATATACCTAACTCTTAACTGCCCGTGTGGAAATTGGTGGGCACCCAGAGTTTAGGAAGGAAAACAATAAACTCCAAGTCAGTCATGTGACTGGTGTGAGAACTCAAAACAGTTTATTTATCTTTAAAAATCAAAAATAGAGGAATATTTTTATTTCAATTCGCAATGCTTTTAAAAATGAGACTACCATAAGGCCTCCCGCACACACACACACAATGCAAACGCAGAATCGGAGGAGATTTCTCCTTATGATAGTCAAAGATGCTTGATACGCATTTAAAAGAACATTTGATATTATTATTAGTGCATAATGTAGGAAAAATTCATTTCTAAAGTAGAATATAAATCTTAGCCAACATACGACCATTATCGTATGCCTACTATAGCTACCATCCAAACAGTGGTGACCACCATAAGTGAATGGCAGGTCCTACAACTAATACCGTACAAGTCTCGTATTGTTTCTTTGGATTTCCAACGAATGATCAGGCCAAGGAACTTCCCATTGCCACATGAGAATGCCTCTGGATGGACATCCCCGAGAACCAAACCGGATCTCTACCAACACAAGGCCGGGTTACCCCTAACTGAGTAACAACTGACCGAATATGCCATCCCCCGGTCCTTTGGGACCTTTTCACCGAGCGTTCGTAATCAATTCACACAATCATAACAAAGTGTTTTCAACATGAGTGTATCTGGGCTCCATACCATGATGCCACCCTTTTCCACAAGGAAATGGACACATCCTAAAGGGCGCTACCCCTCATAACCTTGCTGCTTCTTTCCTGTTTTGACCATTCACGGGGTGTGAGGCTCGACGAAGTCACGTCCACAAAAACATACTTTATACAAAAGCCATGCTTTGGGTCAACAAATGATCAGCACAATGATCACAAGGATAGACGATCAAATAAACGATCCTATCACAAATAATCAACACAATGATCATTTCAGCATCACTCAGCATGTCACATTACCAAATTGGGAATATATCGCTGATAACTTCAACTATATAACCTCTGAGCTCGTACGTCTCAGAGAAGGGTGTTAAGCTAAAAGAATAAATTCTTCGCCACCAACAGAAATATATTTGAAAGAAATCGGCTTTATATCTCAACTTGTAATGTCAGACATACAATCCATACAAGTCTGTTCCGGGCTCGAACAAAACCGAAGGCACTTACAAAGAAGTCCTTGCAATCCGGATATTCACAATCCTGATCGGATTCACCATCACATATGGAGAACTCAATACCATAGCTACTCGGTGCAGAGTCAATCGACAGGTCATCCTATCGCTTTTGCAAATACCGGGTCTTCAACACCGATCTTCAATGCAATTATAACGACGTATCACATATTCGGAATGGGTTATACGACCCCATGGTCCTTTCCCGGTTAACCCGAATAGTGAGCGCTTATTCAAAAATAAGTGTGGCATTTAAATTCAAACAAATCATATCAATTACCCATTCAAAGGGAAATATTGATAGTCGGTTATTGAACTATCAATGGATATGCACACATCACCAGTTTCCAAATAATTTTCCAAATTATTTACTTTCCAAAATATCTTTACAAGATATATAATTTCAACACTTCAAAAATAAATCAATATTTATTTTTCTAAACCAATTCCACTTTTCATTTATAAATTCCATAATGAATTTATATCCTCAAATATTCATGCATATACGATTTCAATTATCCATTTTCAATTTATCTTCAGAAAGATAAATTCTAATTATTCACTTCATATTGGAAAACAATTCCATACTTATTAAAAATAAGTAATTCACAAATCTTTTTATTTTCAACACTTAGAAAATATTCAATATACTTAAATCGAGATTAAGTATATATTTCATTCTATTAAGGAAATCATTCTCTTAACATACTTATTTGGGCCAAAACGAATGTTACGTAAAACATCGTTACGACAACCCAAAATCACTAGTATAGGGATTCGAAATTTAAAATAGATATATAAATCCCAATACTATACAAAACCATTTCCTTCCGGAAACCATTTACTATAACAACAGTGTTATAGTCCACCATTTCCTTTTATTTCTCGAAAACGTCTATTTCAACAATAAATGTTGAAATCTATGGTTTCGAATCTCAACATATTTTAAAACATCGTTAGATCGTTTTAATTCTATTTAAAACATCACATTCTAAATAATTTCTTTAACATCTTATTCACTATCAAAAACATGAATATACTACGTTAACAATTTCATTCTTTTATACATTTCATTTTAAAGGATTATTCACAGTCAAAAATGTGAATATAACTCCATAAATAAGTTATAACCATTTACTTATCAAAATAAGTCTTTTGCGAATTTATAAAACAACGTTTATAAATTCCATTTCTATTTATTTCATAACTATTTCCTTTATAAATCTCCTTTATTAACCTATTCGATTTATAACTCAATTATAAACTAAAGGTTCATATTATAAGTTAAATACTTATAATTTATTCGTTCACAAAAATCGTTCCTTTGAACTTCATAATTATAAATCTTATAACTTATAAGATTCAATTATTTATCCAAAACCATTCTTTTAATAATTTCACAAATTTTATAAACCTACTGTTTAAAAATTCCATTTATAACTTCACAGTTTATAATTCTATAAATTTCATTCAATTTATGAAATTCATTTTCACTTCATTCAAACACTTATAAAAACTCGTTTTATAATTTCAATATTTCAATTTATAAATATCCATTTATAAATCTCTTAAAATAATTCAATTTATATTATTCTTTTAAAACGTCTTTAAATCCCTTTATAATTTCATCATTCTCTTGATTTATAAAATAATCAAATTTCATAAATCCTATATTTAAACTCTTTATAATAAATTCAAAAATCTCAATTTAAACTATTTTATAAAATCATTAATCCATATTTCTCAAAAATCTACTTTAACCGTATTTCTCAAAAATCATAATTTTTATAACTTTAAAAATTATAACGTTTATTTATTTATAATGGATCAATTCCAAAAATATTTTATACTTCAAAAATCACTTTAAAAATCATTTTAAAATCCCAAAATCTGGGTCCAATGATGTTACACACCAAATAGTCAATCACGACAACAACGATATCATATATCGATATGATAATCAACGAATATCAAAATATTCAAAAATCAAATAAATACTGTTGAGGAATCCAGTTGGATCCCTCCAACCTGTTTTCCTGCATCCAAAAACATTAGCACAATACCAATTTCGCTCCAGTACGAAATTATCGCGGTATATGTTCTTATTAAATATTATCCGCTTAATAACGGCGTAATAGGGTCTCATCCGCTAAACAAAAAATGCGGGAAATCAATAACTCCAATATATACATATGCCAATATATATATATATTGCTATTATATATAATACCAATTTCACTGTTTATGAAATATTCGCGGTATATGTTTTTAATAAATAACATCCGCTTACTAACGGCGTATAATGTCTATTTTAACAATCAATAGATATCAATCAACATTCAAACATGCATTCAAATATTTTAAATCTAACTATTTAAAATAAAATCGAAACTGATTCGATTGAGTGAGAAGTTCTCACCTTGATTTAAATTCCGTTTTAGCGATTTATTTCGAATAAAATTAAACGGACGTTTAATTTTACCCAAAATTCTCACTAACTCCAAACGACTCCAAACCAACTCCATCGCGTAGTGCTCGTCCATACGATTCCAACGCAACTGAGTTTGCATTTTTTCGACCTCGTATGAAAAAGTTATGTATTTTCAAAGTTTACACGAATTTTTATAAACAAATTACAATATAAACTAACTAATTTAAACCTTCCACAACTACAGGCCACTGGATCTAGAACCCCTCCATCACAACCGTAGAACGCATCTCCTTCTCCCTCGTTCACGTCCGTTCCCATCTCCTGGAGCAACCACGCAAGCAAGAACCCAACAACACCAAATTAGGTTTAAACTTTACAACCTCATTTCTCGACGAAACTCGATCACATCACTTGCAATTCGAAGGCCTTCACTCCCCCTACACTCGGCCTGAAGCACGTGGAGCTCGGCCCCCTCCTCCTCCTCGTCTTGCGTGCACAGGCCGGCCACTTCATGGTCAATTTCCCGTTGATTCGTGAAGCTATTCGCGATCTCCACCGTTGATCTTGTAGATCTTGATGTGCTCTATAACTTTGTAGTTGATAAATTCTTGAAATAATGCTTGGATTTGAAGATAATGGAGGAGAATCAAAACTAATTTCTGGCCATCAGTTATAGATAGTGGCGGCTAGGGTTTTAGTATTAGGGTTTATTTTATTTTTTTAAATTATGAAGAGGTGGGTGCTATTTATAAAGAAAAATCGAACACTATTCATCCGGAAATTCCGAACTCCGATTTAGGCGCCGAAACTGACGTACCTAGGGTTTATCCCGCGTTCCGGACACAATGGAACAGGTTTCGGAAGCTAATTCGGACATCTGTGCGAGTTATGGCTGCAAACGCTCAATTTAAATTAAACCGATTTAAATCGATTTCTAGGCGTTTTAATTTGTACCGGACAAACGGTAAATCCAATTGACTTGAAATTTGAAACCTTATAATAATATCACATTACGGATCCGATGAAACTAGATTCGTCGAAATCCGAGACTTTTTGAAAAATGGCTATTTTGACTCGCCAAATTAAAATTAAAAATAAATCGATGCGTTTCGAGCTGCTACGATCAAACGATAACTCCGATTGACACGAAAATTGAAATCCGGTAATAACTAACTATTACGGATCCAATGGAACTGGTTTCGTTCAATTCTGAGATTGTTCAAAAATTGACTATTTTCACTAGTTGATTTTAATATTAAAATATTCAATTTTCACAAATTAACTTTTAATTCGATTTTAAAAGTTCTAAAATATCGTTCTAACTCCAATATGATAAAATAAAATTTTACAAATCATTTTTAATCATATTTAACTCAATTTTCAATTATTTCCATAATTTAACATATTAAATTATTGATTTAATAATCCAATTAAATCAAATAATTCAAATAAAAATTTATTTGACTTATAAATTCACTTATTAATATTTAAAATAAATTAAATATTCAAATTTTAGTTAATAAAAATTCTGGGTCGTTACAGTTCGTTTCTTTTTTTTGTTGTTGCTGGGTTTCAAAAGAGAAGGGAGCAATTTATGTAGAGGGAGTAAAATGTAAGCAGGTGAGTAAAAGAAGGATGCAAGAATGAGGTGGAAAGTTAAAGCAAAGTGAATTTGTAAAAGTGGAAATTGATTTATAAACGCAATTGAAATATGAGCCTTTGCCCAATCAATGTAAAAAAAACGTACACGAATAAATGAATATGGGACAAATTAAGATGAAGGGGGAAAGAAATAAACTATTTATGGGCGATGAATTTATAAAAGGAACCATGATGTGTACAATAATTGAAACGAAAATGTACACAAATAAATGAATATGAGACAAATGAAGATGAAGGGGGAAAGAAATAAACTATTTATGGGCGATGAATTTATAAAAGGAACCATGATGTGTACAAAAATTGAAACGAAAACGTACACAAATAAATGAATATGAGATAAATGAAGTTAAAAAGGCAATAATAGTGTAAATGTGAATCGTTGCCACATAAACAAATAAAACGTATACAAATCTTTTACCGATTATGTGATGGCAACGGTCACCCTTAATTGAGCTGAATAATAAAAGCCAATGCTTTGAACATATGCCATAAAATTAAGTAACAGGCATTGATTTCTAAATTTATTAGTATCTAGGAATAGCAACGTTTGAACATGAATTGGAAAAATTATTAAAGCAATTAATACTGTGGTCCAGCCTGTACGTTTCAAATTTTGAAAACGAAGGAAATAGAAATGGAACAAGTTGCAAAAGGAAAGCCACACATATAAATGGAATAAAACGTTAACAATGAAACGTGCCACATTCAATGGAAAGAAACTGAAATGATAACGTCAAGCACGGGAATTAAGGAAAATAAAGTAGAAAGTATGAGAAACGTAAAAGTGAATAAGCGAATCAATGCAAGCTATATATATATATATATATATATAAATGATGTAAAATATTATGTTTCTGCCAGAGAGAAGAGAAAATGTTTGAAATGGAATAAATAAGGAAGGAACAAACCCGAAATGAAATAGCAACGGATAGAAAATTAAAGAGCTACAGCACGAATACATGGGGTATTAAAGGTAAGCTATAGATTGGTTTGTAACTGATGTAAAATTTGAATGGACATGAAAGAAATAAAATTTATGGTAACAGTTGATTCCCTTGATTTCATGCAAATTTATTTTCAACGATTCTTAATTGATTTGAGTTAAATAGAATTACATAATAAATAAACTTTCCTATAATTAATTGAAAATTTACCATTTTCTATATTTAATTATACGTAATCCAAATAATATTTTTGCTTTTTTTTTCAAAATTTTATTATTAATAATTTCTCAAAAATCCAATTCAATACGTTATAAACCAATTAAAAATTGCTAAAATTTTATGGGTCGTTACAAAATCGCACCAAACCGACCCGCGCCCACCCCTAGTGTTATATATAGTATAGGTTATACAGTATGTTATATATAGATTTTCAAATTTCTCAATTATTGTTTAAGTTATATATATAATATATATAATAAATTGTTTATATTGATTTATAATAAACGTTGATAATTGGATTTTTCTTTAGAAATATTATATATTTTGTATGAAGCAAAAATTATAAAATTGATATGTATAAATCTTTATTTTAATATAAGTTTTGAATTAAATATTGAATATACATATACATATACATATACATACATATATATATATATATATATATGTGTGTGTGTGTGTGTGTGTGTATATGTATATGTGGGTGAGTTTTAAATTTGCAATTGCTGTTTATTTATGTGTGTAAACATATAGATTTTGAAAGTTATTTGCTTATTTTAAATTATAAGTTGTATATGATTATATATATAGTTATATATATGTTCATTTATACCGTTGATCTTCGTCAATCCAATTTGATTTGATTTCGTCAATTTCAAGCTTTCAGCTTCGTTCATCGATTCGAGTTCAATCTTACCTTGCTTTGAGATTCATGCCTGGATTCATAGCCCGTTTCTTTGTCAAATTCCTCTAGCCTTGAAAGGTGAGAAATCACTCACGATTATGGTTCTTATATCTATTAAATTTGATTTCAACTGAAACTACAATTGAAATATACTGATATTAGTTATTTACGTTGCTTTATATATGTTATATGTTATTATCTGTATCTGTTCACCTGTGACATCTGACACCATTACTTGTTATCTATATTGATGATATATGCCAGTTATATTATTATTATATCTGTTATCACTCTGCAAGTTCCCTGTTAGTACAGAATTCACTGTGTGTTGAAATAATACATACCCGAACGATCTGTAGAATAGGAGAAAATCGTTATGGGTTAAAATGATAAACCCAAAAGATTTTCATTGAATTAAATTTGGGATTGCGGGTTGAAACGATATATACCCGTATATATTTAAATTGCAGATTGAAATGATAAATATCCGTATCAGTTGACCCTAGGATAGAAAATTATATATAGACACCGTTGGTCAATATACATATTTTGAAATGATTTCCATGGTTTTGAAATGTATATTTTGGTTTTAATAAATATTGATTTTAACATATATATACATGTTATTTTTATAAAGATTTTAAATTTTGATTTTAAAATTATATGTTTTAAATTTTTTAAAATTATAAGTTAGTTTTGGAATTATAAATTTTAAGATTTTTCCTACAATTTTACTATTTTAAAATATATATAAAATAAGTTTAATAATAAGATTTGATTTATTAAAGTTGATTTAATAAAGTTGATTTAATTAATATATAATCTGTTTAAGTATTTATTTAAAATTTATATTTTCAAATATAGAGTTTATAATGATTTTAATAAAATTCAGGTTGGAAAGAGAAATAGAAATTGGTTTGAAACTAAATTTATTTAAGAATTATACTCAAATAAGTTTGATTTGAAATTTATTAAATTTGGGATTTTAAAAATATGATTTTATAACTTGATTTTGATTAAAAGCGATTTAAATGAATGTTTCAAATTTACATAAATTGAAATGGTATATTTAGTTTTATTTAAATTTGAAATTTGAACTTTATTTAAATGTTATTGGAATGATTAAGTAAATATTTCAAAACTAAATAATAGTAAAATTGAATTTGATATATATATATATATGAAATTATCAAAATTAGTTTTGAAAATATGGAATATTTGAAGCATTGAAATATATTGAAATTGAAATGGTTTATTTTGTGGTTCAAATCTGTATTTGAAATTGAAATAATTTGAAATGGTTTATTGAGAAAACTGAATTGAGTTGAAATTTGATGAATTGAGATTGAACTAAATTTGAATTTTGGAATTCGAGTTGATTGAATCAATTTGTGAAATTTGAAGAAGCTATTTTATTATATAAAGTATTTGAAAGATTTTATTTAAAACTACTCATATTTTTTTTTTACTATATAGACTATTTTAAAATAAATTATTTTTAATATAAAATATTTTTAATATAAATTATTTTAATATACTACTTATTTTAGATATAAGCTATTTTAACTTAGGCTACAGGCGATTTCATGGCTACAGGCGATTAATTTCGCTCCGGCTTCAGTTTTTCGCTCCGGATTTCTTCATCTTCCCCCCTCCCCCTCCCCCCCGCCTCTGCCGTAACCTTTCTAGCCTCCTCCCCTTATGCCCGATCCTCCATCTCCTCCTTCTTCAACTCGGAGTGGCCGTTTTTTCAAGCCGTTGAACCTTATGTCAATTCGACCTCCTGCTCTTTTCACTTCATCTGAATTTCCTCCTCTGCTATCGTCTCCTATTCGCCCTCGTGCTTTGGATAAGATTGTGTCATTGGGTGCTGACCCAGCTGCCGTGCCACGCCCTAATGTGTGTGTGCAGGACCCGAGCTTCCTGAAACAGATGAGTTGTGTTGTGGGTAAGAAATCCTTGTTGAATGATCATGATTCCAGTAAGGATGTTGGTGTGTCTGGCCTAGCGCAGGGGAGTAGTTCTGCTGGGTTTTCTTCTTCTGTTTTAGGCACTCAAAGTGTTTGTGTTATTTCCCCAAAGAAATCTGAGCCTACTGTCAATATTGATAATCCTGTTGCTAATTTACCCACTGCCCCCAGATTTGTAGATAGCCGTGTTCCTGATGTTACGAAGCAGAACTCTAAATCGTGGTCTTCTCTTTTCTCCTCCTTGCCCCGTAATGCGGGTGCCTACATCCCGATTGAATTTGAAATGGTTGAGGAAAATGGAGTGATGATTCCTCCCCCTTGTGTTTTGCAAGCCGGTGTGGATTTGTGGTCAGACTATTTGGTTGGTTTCTTTCTTGACCCTCATCACCGTCTTTCAAATGCAGCTTCAGTTCTTCGCAGGGCTTGGAAGATACGTGGTAATTTGGATGTGAAACTGATTGATACGATGTACTTCTTAAAAATTTACTCTTCTGAAGATCGTCTGCGTGTATTAGATGCTGAGCCTTGCATCGTTGATGGTCGGCCTTTTATTGTTACCCCCTGGTCTCCTACTGTGGCGTGTGCTCGTGAGCAAGTGTATTCCATCCCTGTTTGGGTATATTTTTCTCAGATTCCCTCAGTTCTTCAGCCTCTTATTGGTCTGAATTGGTTAGCTTGTAATGTTGGTAAGCTAAAATGTTTTGACTCTAACACGGTGGACCGTGACAAGTTAATGTATGCGAAGGCACTAATTGAGATTTCCCCTTCTAAGCCTCTCCCTACTTCTATTCCTGTACAGCTTGCTGTTGGCCATATTGTGGAAGTTAGAGTTCGCTATGGCTGGGTACCGGATATTTGTACCTACTGTCACTCCTTTGGACACCTAGCTCGTGATTGCCTTCATTCTGAAACTTCTGCGGCTGCTCCAAAGTTACCTTTGCCGCGCCCCCGCCCAAGGATCTGGGTCCCCAAAGTTTCTGTCCCTCCTGCTCCTCAGGCTCCGTTGCCTGATCTGCCTGTCCCATCATTGCCCCTTGATTTGCCTGGTTCTCCGCCTGTTTCTGTGGTTCCTGGTGCTGCTCCTGTCATCCCTCTTGATGCTACTTGCCCCCCCTCGCTCCTACCTCCTGTTGCTTGGGATGAGGCCGAAGGATGTTGGATTGATCCCAATTCTGATATGAGGTATAACCCGGAAAATGAATCTTTCTTCCGGTTTGTATCTGATGATCAGCTGGACCTTAGATGCCTTCGCTACAAACAATCTGGAGATTCTATTGTTCTTGATACGGACGGGTTGGACGCGGCTTCTAATGCGGACTTGCTTGCTGATCCATCCTGGGATAGATCGTTTATCTACTGTTCTGATGATGCGGTTTATGACCCTTGTCTTGCACTGCGGTTTCGCCCTTTTGTTGGCCTTTCTGGGTCTGTCCCTTTGTGATCTTCTTTGATGATTTTGGTTCATAGGGATTCTCCCACCTTGGTGGTGTGTTAGTTTTATCATGTTACTTTTTGTTACTGTGACATAGCCGTCATGTACCTGTGCTGTTTTTTCTGTTTCTCCTTTTAGTAGTTAAGGTGCTTTTACCTTGCTCCTGTACTTCAAATTTTTATTACGTGCGTAATAAAAGTGGACGGTCCACTATAAAACCGGCTGGCTTTGCCAAAAAACTTATAACTATTTTATATACATTATTTTATCTTAAAGACTATTTTATTATATATACTATTATTAATATCTAAATTGTTTAAAGGAAAGTTTTATTATTTTCAAAGTGTTACGATTTTTAAAGTGTTATGATTTCAAAGTGTTATGATTTCCAAAGTATTATGATTTCGAAGTGTTATGATTTCCAATGTGTTATAATTTCAAGTGTTTTGGTTTCGATAGTGTTATAACTCTGAAAGTACTATGATTTTGAAATGGATATATTTGAAGTGAAAAATGATATCGTATTGACATGGTTTTGAAATGAAGATGATATTTTGGTTTTGAAGTACAAAATATTTTGAAATGACCGCGGTGTTATAATAACGTTTGGTTGTTAAAGAGACCAGGATCGATTGTTGTTCTACTCTCTGCCAATGCCGAAAACCACTTTAACAACCGTGTACGCGGTGGAGATTCCAGAATGAAGTAGGATGGTGGCGACAATCCTATACGAGGTACATACATGGACTCGACTCTCGTGAGTTTGCATAAGGTGGCTAAAACATGAGCAATCGACGGGCCAAGTGAGGTAGCTCCTCCGATCGGACACACTTCTTCGTATGTCATTCTATTACTTTGTGATTGATTTGGTGCGCACCTTTCATTTGGGTGTGTGGCTCGAGGTGGATGGTAGCTGCAGCTATGCGTTACCACCAGCTCGGAAGCATAATTTGTATATCTACCATAGCATTGCCTAGTTGTGCCGTGTCACCTACCCTATTTAGACCACTATGATTTTGTTTTGTGTCGTACCTATGGAGTATCTTCTAGTAGCCTCCCGATCAGGAGGTATTATGGTACTGTATGGACTATTGGCACTATAAAATGTGTAAAGGGGGATATGGGTAATGTCTTAACGCTATTTAATAGTTTATTTTACTTTATACATTATTATAATAGCTTATATTACTATATAGTAGATAGTTCCACGGATCCTTAGAGGATGGTTATCCCAAACGTCCCTTAAGTTACTTGTATTTCAGTTGATATTTCACTTGAGTTGAATTTATTGATATAATAATGTTAATCCTGACTCGAATGTTTTGTGTTGTGCTTTACACTCGGGTCAGACTGAGTGATACAGCTTTTGAGACTCACCTTTGGAGTTGGAGCTTCGCTTGGAGATCCATCTATCTATTCAGCTTGCAGTTATTCAGTTGATTCCAGTGATGCATTCTGATCTTGTATTTGAGTATTGTGTTTGAGACTTCTGTTGTATCTATTTTAACTCTGTTATATCTATAGTAGCTTCATGAACAACTACTCTTATGTTTTCGCTGCCTATTGTTATATTACTTCGTGTTTGTGATTCTGCGATTTATTTATTTACTATATATGCTGAGTTTTGCCAAATAAAATTAACAATCTGATATTTTGAGCAATTCAAGTCCGACGTGTGCGGATGCGAAGGTTTGAAAATACCAGCTGTTACAGTTGGTATCAAAGCTCTGGTTTTATGCAAAACTCAACATATAAAGTAAATTCAATTACAAAATCGCCTTCGTTCGTGCTTGAATCTCTTCCTCCTTGACTCGATTTTCCTTAATCGTTGGAATTCTCCCATTCATTCTGAAATCCATCATTGTCTTTCCTATTTATATTTTCTTGATCCTGGAGTATCCCATAACTCCACTAAATAGTTTGTAACTGGGTGAAACTCCTTTACAACGGGCATCGATTCACCGAAGATTTCTGTATCCTAGGATTAGATGTTGCTATCTCTTGCTATGTCTGAATTCTATCTCTAGTGATCGCATGTCGATTTTCCTCAGAATTCTGCTTCGATCTTATTTCGGATCATGGTTGCTCCGGTTAAGGCCGCCCGCGATCTATATAAGTCTATCCACCTTTTCTCTTTAGTTATTTAATCATCTTATCTTTGTTTCGAGCTTATTTTCTAGTTAGAACTATATTAGATGTTGAGTTCCTTTGTATTTGAACCTCTATCCTTGTTTTGAAATCCATTCTGGTATCATCAAAGTGAGGGAGTGTATTTGTTATTAATATTAAATTGTTTTATATGTTGTGTTGTTTGAGTTGTTAATGTTGATTTGGGTTTTCGATCGATTCGTCTGATCAACGCTATCGATAGGATTTCCAAAACACTTGAACAGTGCAAACGGACACAATTGTTTTCAAAATGAAATAATGTTATATGATTATATTATATATATATAAGTATAATTTTCTGAAGTTAAATAGTTAATTGTATTGGTTTTGATTTTCATTTATTATTCTCTAAACCAATTAATATTGCCACATGATATAAATAAATAAAATGATAAAACTTGGTTTGTAAATTTGATTTGGAATTCAAATGAATATATATTAAGAATTTGAGAATTTAATTTTTCGATGATTCCAAACTTTGGTTTTTAAAGTTTTAAAATACATATTATTTAAAGTATTTTCAAATAGAATTTGTTCCAAAGAAATTTTAAAAGTTTTAAATCAGTACTCTCTTCTTTTAAAGCATTAGGTGATCATCGACATTAATTTTCGAGTTTAAAGTAAAGAGACCAATTGGTAGCTTTGCTACAATTCTTTTTGTGGAAAAATGAATTTGATTGGAATTTCTGAAGTATGACTTGATTTATAATATATATAAATATATGTTTATAGATTTGATTTGATATATATATATATATATATAAATTGTTTGAAGTTAATCGAAAATTTAATTCTTAAATTTTATATTAAAAGATGATTTCAATTGTAAAGTAAAGCCAAATTTTGAATAAACATTTAAATATGAAATATTGAATTAGAAGATTTATTTGTATAATACCCAATTGCATTTCAATATAACTTACCTAAGTCATTCAGAAGTTGAATATGTAATTGGATAATATATAGTAAAATGATTTTATCAATAAAATTTGTGTGGTTATAATAAATGTAATACACTTAATTTTAATTATAGAAAATGTTAATTAAGATAAATTGAATAATAAGATAATCAATAAATGAGATAAATAAAATAATTTTATTTTGAAGGAATTATTAAATTGAATTTAAATCAACTTAATGAAATACTTGAATTTAAAATCAATTATCAATTATTAATTAATTTAAGTTGAAATTTATATGGTCAAATCAATTGTTTGTTTTGTTTTTCAAATCTATTTTTCTTTCTGGTTATTTCTATTCTCCTACCTCCTTCCTTTTCGGGGATGAAAAGTTTTGAGTGGGGGAGAGTGTAATGACCTGTAAATTTTATTGATTCTTAAAATGTTATTAAGTGATTTTTATGAAATTTTAAATAAAAAAACTTTGAAATAAAAAAATTATATATTTGGAATACGTATACTTAAACATAGCAAATGGTAAATTTTCATCTGATAATATGTAAGTTTATTTTATCGTGTAGTTTTATTTAAATTCAAATCAGTTAAAATTTGATGATAATAAAATGTTTTCCAAGCCTGAATTTTTTAAACAATGAATTTGTAGATCATCTTCTAAGTGAGACGTCATATTCCATTTCATTAAATTTGGACTGATATTGCCCTGTTTATCTTATTTTTGGCATATTAGCAGTATTTTCGGTTCCAAATATCGACTTTTGATAGGATGGTCGTACCACTGATATTTGTATACTGTTTTGATCGTCTCATCGTACTGATCTCTGTAGTATATTTGTATCTGTGTTTCGGTGTCCGATACGCATTGAAAAAATAGGAAAAACGATTCCGTATCGGCACCACTTTTGATGTCCATTCAAATTTCAAACCGCTAAAATAAATGGCTACTGGCATTTATTATTAGTTCCATCATTTCAATGCATTGATGGTTCGCCGTCTTCATTTCCATCAGTTTGGAAATATATAATTTTTATATTAGTAGTATGTTTTACATTCATTTATTTTGAACAGTTCATTTCCTTTCCTTTTTTTTTACTGACCTACTCCTTTTGCTTTAACCTAAAGCCTATTCATTCGTTGAGAAACAGTGAATTATATAATACTTGTTTTCGTTTTCTTTTGGAGAGCCTGCTTGCATACCTTTTATATGTTAGAAAATGCCTACCCCTCTCCTACCTATTCCTTTACCTGTTCCATCATTCTTCTTCATTTCTTCACGCTCGCCTATTCACTTGTCTTCCACCTCATATTTTCATCACCAAGCACGCCGTCTCCTCATTAAGCCTTCTCCTTTGCACCCCAAACTGCGGCTCCACCTTCCATGCTCGACTCCATCTCCATGCCTAGCCTAGTCACAGCCCACCGCTTGTTCCCCATCGACTTGCCGAGCACGGCAAATGCAAGATGAGGCGGTTCTCATCCTTTCCTCCTCCACTCTCCCTCTTTCCCTCAGCCACGAGCGATCAACCCAAACCTCGCCCCTACTTAGCCTTGCCAATCTTGGTCGTATTTCCTCCTCCTCCTCTTACGCCACTACAGGTGCTCCTACCTTCGCCTTAGCACGTCACAACCCATCTCAGCCGAGCATCTTTTCCGTTGAGGTACATATCAATAATTGTGTTGTTATCTGTAGTTTTATCTCGTTAAATCATCTTATATATGATTTTGTATATATTGTATAATATTATATTTAAGATTTAATAGGTTTGTGAAAATTTTATGGGTCCGTATATGTATGTGTGAGTATATATACTTATATGTCAATTTTTAAACATACAATAGAATAAATATGTGTGTGTGTGTATATATGTATAGAAATGTATGTTATTTTATAGTATGTGTCGTTATAAAAATCTGTTTTACAGTATGAAAGAAAAGAAACATGTTTGTGTATATATTAGCTTTTATACATCAGTGATTCGCTGAGTTTTATATTAGTTATAAATGTTACAGTACTATGTATATACTGGTTGCCGTATTCTATATGATGCTATGTTATATATAGTATAGGTTGTATAGTATGTTGTATATAGATTTTCAAATTTCTCAATTACTATTTAAGTTATATATATATATATAATATTATGATAAATTGTTTATATTGAGTTATAATTGATAATTGGATTTTTCTTTAGAAATATTACATATTTTGTATGAAGCAAAAATTATAAAATTGATATGTATAGTTCTTTATTTTGATATAAGTTTTAAATTAAATATTGAATCTATATAGTTATATATATATAAGTTTTAAATTTGCAATTGCTATTTATTTATATGTGTAAACATATAGATTTTGAAAGTTATTTGCTTGTTTTAAATTATAACTTGTATATGATATTATGTACAGTATATATAGTTATATATAAGTTCACTTATACCGTGGATCTTCATCAATCCAATTTGATTTGATTTTGTTAATTTTAAGCTTTCAGATTCGTTCGTCGATTCGAGTTCAATCTTGCCTTGCTTCGAGATTCGTGCCTGGATTCGTAGCTCATTTCTTTGTCAAATTCCACTAGCCTCGAAAGGTGAGCAATCACTCAAGATTAACGTTCTTATATCTATTAAATTTGATTTCAATTGAAACGACAATTGAAACATGCTATGTTAGTTATTTACATTGATATATATATATGTTATTATCTGTATCTGTTCACTTGTGACATCTGACACAATTATCTATTATTTATATTGATGATATATGCCCGTTATATTATTATTATATTTGTTATCACTCTGTAGGTTCCCTGTTAGTATAGAACTCATTATGGGTTGAAATGATACATACTTGAACGATCTGTAGAATAAAAGAAAATCGTTATAGGTTGAAATGATAAACCCAAGCGATTTTCATTGAATTGAATTTTGGATTGCAGGTTGAAATGATATATGCCTGTATATATTTAAATTATGGATTGAAATAATAAATATTCATATCACTTGACCATAGGATAGAAAATTATATAGAAACATCGTTGGTCAATATATATATATATATATTTAAATGATTTCCAAGGTTTTGAAATGAATATTTTGGTTTTAATAAATATTCATTTTAAGATGTATGCATATATATATGTTATTTTTATGAAGGTTTTAAATTTTTATTTTAAAATTACATGTTTTGGAAATTTTAAAATTATAAGTTAGTTTTGGAATTATAAATTTTAAGATTTTACTTACAATTTTGCTATTTTAAAATATATATAAAATAAGTTTAATAACAAGATTTGATTTATTAAAGTTGATTTAATAAAGTTGATTTAATTAATATATAATATGTTTAAGTATATATTTAAAATTTATATTTTCAAACATAGAGTTTATAATGATTTTAATAAAATTCAGGTTGGAATGAGAAATAGAAATTGGTTTGAAATTGAATTTATTTAACAAATATACTCAAATAAGTTTGATTTGAAATTTATTAAATTTGGGATTTTAAAGATATGACTTTATTACTTAATTTTGATTAAAAATGATTTAAATGAATATTTCAAATTTACATAAATTGAATGGTATATTTAGTTTTATTTAAATTTGAAATTTGAAGTTTATTTAAATGTTATTGGAATGATTAAGTGAATATTTCACTAGTAAAGTGAATTTGATATATATATATATATATATATATATATATGAAATTATCAAATTTAGTTTTGAAAATGTGGAATATTTAAAGCTTTGATATATATTGAAATTGAAATGGTTTATTTTGTGATTCAAATCTGTATTTGAAATTGAAATAATTTGAAATGGTTTGTTGAGAAAACTAATTTGAGTTGAAATTTGATGAACTGAGATTGAATTAAATTTGAATTTTGGAAATCGAGTTGATTGAATCTATTTGTGAAATTTGAGGAAGCTATTTTATTATATAAAGTATTTGAAAGATTTTATTTAAAACCACTCATATTTTTTTTTACTATATAGACTATTTTAAAATAAATATTTTTAATATAAACTATTTTAATATAAACTACTTTAATATACTAATTATTTTAAATACAAACTATTTTAAATTATAACTATTTTATATAAATTATTTTATTTTATAAACTATTTTATTATATGTACTATTATTAATATCTAAATTGTTTAAAGGAAAGGGTTATGATTTTCAAATGTTATGATTTTCAAAGTGTTATGATTTCAAAGTGTTATGATTTCCAAAGTGTTATGATTTCAAAGTGCTATTATTTCCAAAGTGTTATAATTTCAAGTGTTTGGTTTCGAAAGTGTCATAACTTTGAAAGTGTTATGATTCTGAAATGGATATATTTGAAGTGAGAAATGATATCGTATTGATATGGTTTTGAAATGGATATGATATTTTGGTTTTGAAGTATAAACTATTTTGAAATGAACGCAGTGTTATAATAACGTTTGGTGGTTAAAGAGACCAAGATCGGTCATTATTACACTCTCTGCCAATGCTGAAAACCACTTTAACTACCATGTATGCGGTGGAGATTCCGGAATGAAGCAGGATGGCGGCGACGATCCTATACAAGGTATATACGTGGACCTTACTCCCGTGAGTTGGCATAAGGTGGATAAAACAGGTGCAATCGATGGCCAAGTGAGGTAACTCCTTCGATCGAACACACTTCTTCGTATGCCATTCTATTACCTTTTGAGATTGATTTGGTGCGCACCTTTGATTTGGCAGTGTGGCTCGAGGTGGGCGGTTGCTGCGGCTATGCGTTACCACCAGCCCGAAAGCGTAATTGGTATATCCACCCTGGAATTGCATAGTTGTGCCGTGTCACCTACCCTGTCGAGACCACTACGAGTTTATTTTGTGTCGTATCTATGGAGTATCTTTTAGTACCCTCCTGATTAGGAGGTATTATTGTAATGTATAAACTATTGGCACAATAAAATGTGTTATGTGGGATATGGGTAACGCCTTAATGCTATTTTAATAGTTTACTTTACTTTAGACATCATTATAATAACGTATATTACTACATAGTAGATAGTTCCATGGATCCTTAGATGATAGTTATCCCAAATATCCTTTAAGTTACTTGTGTTTCAGTTGATATTTCACTTGAGTTGGATTTATTGACATAAGAATGTTAATACCGACTCGAGTGTTTTTTGTTTTGCTTTAGGCTCGAGTCAGACTAAGCGATACAGCTTTTGAGACTCACCTTTAGAGTTGGAGCTTCGCTTGGAGATCCATCTATCTATTCAGCTTGCAGTTATTCGGCTGATTCCAGTGATGCATTCTGATCTTGTATTTGACTATTGTGTATGAGACTTTTGTTGTGTCTATTTTAACTTTGTTATATATATAGTAGCTTCATGAGATACTATTCTTTTGTTTCCGCTGCCTATTGTTATATTACTCTGTGTCTGTGATTCTGCAATTTATATATTTAATGTATATGCTGAATTTTGACATATAAAATTAACAATCTAATATTTTGAGCAATTCAAGTCCGACATGTGCGGATGCGAATGGTTGAAAATACTAGGCTTTTACAGTTATCGTTCTACATTCTATATGAATTTGAGCAGTAATCTGCGATAGTCAAATAGTGGTTGTGATGATAGATCTGGCACATCAGCGGAAGGTTTATGGATATTATCTATAATTTTGAAATCACTTGTGGAGTAAATATGCTTTTTGGGTTATCAGTATGGTAGATTTAGTGGTTCATGTGGAAGTAATATAGAATTTGGTTGAAATATATTGCATCACAATTTTGGAATAAGGGTCACCAGAGGTAGAGGATGGACATTGTGGGATAGAAGCAAAAGAAGGCACTTGTTGATTGTAAATGGGAATTAAAGGAAGGAAGAAGAGATTGATTGAGGATTAGTATATGTGAAATTGGAATAAGGGTGGTATGTGGGAGAACTTATTTGAAGGCAAGTTTTGTTTGTTTAAAAAACGGAGGAAGGGTATCAGAGATTATTAACAATAGATATAGAAGTCTATTGCTTCGGCTGTTGACATAATCGAAGCAAATGAGTGGTCTATTAGTCTTCATTTGTTTTAATAACCGAAGTAAATGAGTTGTCTATTGGTTTGCAAGGGTTTATTGCTTCGGTTGTTAAGTGAGACCAAAGCAAATGAGGAGAAGTAACAGACTTATCATGTATCGATGATATCCGTTTGGTTACAACTATCAAATCATATTTGATAATGTATTTCGCATCCGTGCCGGATCTGAAAATCATGCCATATGGAAAAGTCACAAATCTTTATAGCTTTGAGACAACTTAGGATGTTCTTTTTAGCACACTGATTTGAAACTCATAATTTCTCTTCAATGTGCGGGAGTACTTATTTAGACATCTAACATTTTGCATTTAATTGGGTTTGGTTAATTTCATCTCAACTCTTGTAATCAATTTTATATTTGGATCATATCCAAAACAATTTTGGTACCAATAATTTACAGAAATTCCTTTGCCACAAAGTTGGTTTTCCTTGAAACATAATTATTTCTCAGTGCGAAATATGCATTCACAAACATTTTATGAATTGCATTACAAATATAAAACTGATTTGGTTTTGGTTTATCAAATTAATTTTAAGAACATAAATTGGTCATCAATGATGATCAATCCCAAACTCCTTTTGGATTAGTCCATATAAGATCCCTCACGAATAATTATTTCATGTAGTCTTACGAATTACACAACCATTTGACCAATTCACCTAGGGTACATTGGGGTTTCTTATAAACTCTTATCTTGTATGATTTCTAAAACTATGCATTAAATTAAATTATTTTTAACCTTATATACTACTCTTAGGTACATAGCCCTATAGAAAGAAGTAAACTTCACTCATTACCAATCGTACTTTGTTGAACAAAGCTAATTACTCATTATCGATTCATCATTATGCATCATATGGAGGAACGACTTTGGAGATTAAACCTTATTCGAATTTAGGTACTTTTGCATTTTATGTTCTTTTACACATCAAATTACTCACTTCAATTTTATATTCTATGAACTCACAATAGAAATATTACATGTGTAACAAATACATATGTCCATTTCGAATGATAACTCATCGGTGAAATTTAAAAAAGTATGTGAAACATTTTTGGTATCATTAGACCCACGACTACATACATATATATGTGTCAATCCGAAAAGTTTACTAACTCTTATGTCACTGCCACTTAATGGGTGTTTTCCCTTAATTGTATTAGATATAATTCACTAGATCATATGATTAAAAAAATTATTTCTCAAACCATGGCTTGGTCCATAATTCAAAATTTAGAGTAAAATTTTAGATACTTCTATATTTCCTAATGCATCGCCGTGCGATGAAATCAGATACCATTATTATAGTTTTATTTTTTAATAAACATTCACAATATTCATTTAAAACCACAACCACTTTCAATTATTATTGAAAATAGTTATTATTTCATAAATAATATTTGGTATGTTTACATAAGAAATTTTGTAACTTGTTGTAATTTCCAAGAAGTGTTATATGGCCCTACTATTTTCACCATTAATATAATAGCATATGAAATACGAAACTCCATTCAACTTCTTAATATTCGCTATTTGTTCCACATACTGTAACCAGTCTACAGTTGAGAGTTTTCAGATCAAATATATTGAATTCAAAGAAATAAATCTTCCTGAAAACAATTTTATATAAAAAAATACATTTTGGAATAGAAATGATATTTCTCATTCCATCTTAAATATCTATAACTTTTTTACAATTCTCGTTTTTGATGTCCCTTTATAAAGCAAAAGTGATCATTCACTCTCTTCATCTCAGTTGTGCCATAAATTACACCCACTCTCATACATTCTTTTTCCTTTCCAAATGGTTGAACCTTCAAAAGGAAACCCTTACAATGAACTCTTGGCAAAAGTGCATTCGTTAATGTTTAATGATATCAAATAAGTTGAACTTTATGTAAACTAATCAAGCCGACATTTCAGTGATCGAATTCTTAGATCTATCTTATACCTCTACACATAGTGTTACATTTAACACAATAAGATCTTTATTGTAATCAACCATATTGAATACACGATCTCACACTATAGTTTACTTGCTTATTTCGGATGAACTAATTTCGTCGAGGTTTCATACATTACGAGTTGCAACCATTCACTATACAACAATTATATATTATTGGGTATGATCAAACATTCCTATCCATATATTGCTTTTAGAGTTCAAACACATTAAAGATAATACACAGTCTTGGTTAAATAAATATATAAGAGAAATGGTTAGGAACATATTTAGTAGTTGTATAATTAGGCGCTTGCATGGTTCAACATGCAAATTTTTTATTGATAAGTAAATTTTATATTTTTATTTGTCAATCTTAATTCAGTTCCGTTGTATATTTTAACTGAATAACATTTTATCAATTAAATTAATTGCACAAGCTTGTCGAAGTAGATTAATTTAATATATACATAGCAGATGTTCTTAGAATATTAGAAAGGTAAATATTACGATTTCATTTTTCTAATAAGGATGTCACTAGACTTTTAGGTTTCTCAAAACCATAAGATGAAACATATAAATCTTCTCTAGTGGATGTCAGGACTCGCTTACCTAGCTTGGAATTCTCACTTTGCAAATATCAATAAATCATAAGTCCACATGCGATGGATAACACTCTGTCAGTTGTATCATATACAACCCCAAACCCACGGTCTTTGTCCTAATCTAATTTCGACCTTGAGTGTTATCAATAAATCAAAAGAGATTATTCACTCGTACCTACCATTTAATGACGGCCTAAGTCTAAATACACGTACATCGAGGAATATCAACAAATATGTGCATATATCTTAACTTGTCTATTCAATATATTGATAGCACTACATGTATATGCTTATCTTCAGGAATATCAATAAATAAGGAGTATGCAAGAAATATACTAATATATAAATGGTAGAGGACAATGTTTATATTAATTCATAATCTTTAATACATTCAATTGATTGATATCAATTTATGGAATAATATATTTCTTATGAAGTACCCTCGTGATTCAGGTGTGAAACACATCTAGCATCACGGTGTACATACTTTACGTATGTATTTATTCTTAAAATCTAACCAAGGTTATTTATTATTCCACCTTTGATTATACATTCATATTACATAATTTTAAGTCTTGTATAACATTTTTTAATTAAACTATATAATAATCTTTAGTATAATCTTGTAATAATTTAATTAATTAATCTAACTAATCAATTAGCATTTTATTTATTTTCATTTAATTCATTTAAACATTTTAAATTGAATATATATACTATAACATTTACAGTTATAAATGTGTATCTTTATATTATATTATTTATTAATTAAAATTTAATTAAATCATTTAATTAAACAATTTTAATTTAATTTCCTTTATTTTGAAAATTATATATACAATATATCACCTTAAACATTTTAGGATAATGTAACAGATACCAACATATATGTTATATATATAATTAATTTTTTAATTCAAATCTTTGTATATAATTTTTGAAGTTACATTTTAAATTTCCAAAACAATTTTGAAAATTACTTAATAACATTTATAAAATTGTTTTAAATTTTACCCTTTAAATTTAAATTTCAGAATAGACTTTGAAAATTAGCCCAATGCCCAAATTGGGTCTTCCATGTTAGGGAAAACCTTTATGCTTTACCTTTCTGGCTAGGCAAGTAGCTAGGTAGGGCAGGGTACTTGATTACCGAATAACATAGCATATACATTATTTTTCTAGACACCCTACTAAATTAATAAGATTAATTAGTTAACCTTGGTATTGCTAATTTAGACTACATATGCTCTTTGGTTTTGATATCATTGTTGGAACTAGGCCAAGATGTAGAAGTTTAAATTGGTAAATTTCAAAGTTTTTTTTTACCATTTGGATCTTATTGGGCCTATGAAGTCAAAATTAATTTAGATCTAAACTAAATAAATTATAAATAAAACTATTATTTTATTTTATAGATTAATATAATGACTTATTTGTTTATATAGTTGATATATAATGTGTACATGTGCGTGAAACACACATATACATGTATGTGCACGTGCAACATATAATGTGTGCATGGTTTAACATGCCCGTATAGAAGTGTTGGAAATTACACCACAATGGACATGTTATCCCCTTTATATACATGTTTCTATCTAATATTATTATAAAACTAATATTATTTGAACATTAACATACATACATATATGACGCAGCGGATAATAACGAAACGATATAGATCGATGAAAGTAGCAAATGGTGGATTGAAGATACTGAATGCCCAAATTCGTTGATCACAAAGATACCGAATTCTAGCTATCTTCGACATGTTGATCGCGCACGATACGGTGAAAGAAGATCTACAATTCTTCAAACGTTGATCAAGCGCACTTGATACCGTGAATTGGCTTCAACAATCGTTGAATCGAGCGCACTCGATTAACCGAAAGTGGAGATAGGAGATCACACTCAACTACCAATTTAAATGAAAGCACACAACAATCAATCAAAGTTTTTTTCAAAAATCAACTACCCTCAAAATGTACAACACACTCCCTATTTATAGCATTTTGCAACTGGTGCCTTAAGTCGTTCACGACTTACGACTCATCATAACTCGGTAGCTACTTAACACACTCTTACGACATAAGTCGGCAGCGACTCCCCCCCTAACGACTTAACAAACCAAATACAACTCAACACAACCCAAATGACCTGACTTACGACTTAACTAAGGTCGTTAGCGACCCAACATATTACAACACACACTGTACAATATAGCGACTCAAGACACAACGACTTAAAATGTCACGACTTAACTCTTCAACGACTTATCCTGGGTCGGTAGGTCGTGTGAACATCCTAAAGAAGCGGCACAGGAATTCTTCGGGTGACTTATGGGTTAGGTCGTTCAACATAGGTCGTAGCTCGTCCCTTCCTTCGGAGCGACTTAAGTCTCCAATATAGCAACAATACGGTAGACCGTTAAGTCGTTGGTTGTTAACTCGTGCTTCCCTTTTGTTATCTCCCGTAGCTATAGGTCGTAGATGACCTAAAGATACCGAGCGACTCAAGACTTCGTTAGGTCGTGGCTCTTTTAGGTCGTAACTCGCAACTTCGTTAAGTCGTGTACTCAGTGTAACTCCCATCTCCTATTCTCGGTTAGGTCGTGACTCGTGAGCTTTTTAGGTCGTGAACGACTTATGCCTTGGAAAATGATAGCTTGCAATTCTTCGACCCTGGTCTGAGCTGCATCATCCTCTCCGGGTTGACAGAAATTCGACCTCGAATTTTTTTCATCTTCTTCCACCACAAGTTCAGCTCCATGGTACGGAATTAAATATTTGACGTTGAATACATCAGAAGTATGAACATCTTCTGGTAACTTCAGTTGATACGCATTCTCATTGATTTTCTTTAGAATTTCAACTGGACCAATTTTCCGCGCCTTCAATTTATTGTACGTTCCCATCGGAAAACGATCTTTTGTCAACACCACGTAAACCAAATCACCTTCGTTAAATTCAACACTTCGTCGCTTTAAATCTACAGTTCGCTTATACTTCTCATTTGTCTTCTCCAATCGTTCCTGAACGGTTCTATGACACTCCCTCAAAGCATCAACAAAATCAGTAGCTCGTTTAACGGTCTCCTTTGGTTGTGGCACTACCGTTAAATCCAACGGTCCCCTTGGCAAACTTGAATATACAATCTGAAATGGACTGTAACCTGTGCTTCTATTAACCGCATGATTATGTGCAAACTCTGCTTGGCATAACTTCAAATCCCAACTTATCAGATTATCTTTCACCAAACATCGTAACAAATTTCCTAATGATCTATTAACCACCTCTGTTTGCCCATTGGTTTGCGGATGGTAAGCGCTACTAAAATTCAGCTTCGTTCCAACCATCTTCCACAAACTCAACCAAAAATGGCTCAGAAAACGAGTATCTCTATCCGAAACAATAGATTCAGGTAAACCATGAAGTCTATATATCTCTTTAAAGAACAACTGTGCGACATGAACAACATCCGCCGTCTTCTTACAAGCAATAAAATGTACCATCTTCGAGAAACGATCCACCACAACATATATAGAGTCATTCCCCATTTGAGTTCTCGGCAAACCTAACACGAAATCCATGCTAATGTCTACCCATGGTTTTGTAGGAACAGGTAAGGGCATATACAATCCCGCAATTGTAGCTGTCCCTTTCGAAACCTGACAAACATGATATCTATGCACAAACCTTTCAACTTCCCTTCTCATTGACGGCCAGTAATAAGACTGTGAAATTAACTGTAAAGTGCGATCCCGTCCAACATGTCCTTCTTCATGTAACTCTTTGATAATCTTCATTCTCAAACTACCTTCTGGTATGCACAATTGATTTCCCTTGAACAAGAACCCATCTATCAACACAAATTCATCAGTACTCCCGTCCTTGACTTTCTCAACAAACTTCATAAAATTAGGATCTTCTGTAATCAACTCTGGTAATAATTCAAACCCCGTCACTTCAACTTTCATTGTCGTCAACAAATGATTCCTCCTGCTCAATGCATCAGCTACACAATTCGTCACCCTTGATTTGTGCTTAACAACAAAAGTAAACTGTTGTAGATACGCGACCTATGAAGCGTGCCTAGCTGAAATTTTATCTTGCCCTTGCAAATGCTTCAAAGCTTCATGATCCGTATAAAGAACAAACTCCTTCTGAAACAGATAATGTCTCCAATGCTTCACTGCTTGAACAATTGCGTAAAACTCAACATCATAAGTGTTATATCTCAACTTAGCTCCAGATAACTTCTCACTGAAATAAGCAACTGGTCTTCCTTTCTGACTCAAAACTCCACCAACCCCAACCTTCGACGCATTAGTATGTAACTCAAACAACAACGGAAAATCTGGTAAAACTAGAATTGATGCTGTCGTCAATCGTGTCTTGATCTTCTCGAGAGCAACCCCTGCTTCCTCTGACCACTCAAACTTATTTCCCTTCATGCAATCGGTTACAGGTGCCATTACACTACTAAAATGTGGAATGAATCTTCGATAGAAAGATACCAATCCATGAAAACTCCTCACTTCAGTAATTGTCTTTGGCTGTGGCCAACTCCTGATAGCTTCCACTTTATTTTCATCCACTTGAATACCTTCCTTTGACAAAACATATCCCAGAAACAAAACACTGTGCGTCATGAACACACACTTCTTTGTTGTAGCATAAAATTTCTCCTGCCGTAGAATCAACAGTACTTCACGCAAATGCTGGACATGCTTCCCCTTACTTCCACTGTAGATCAAAATATCATCAAAGTAAACAACCACAAACTTCCCAATGTATGGTCTGAAAATCTGGTTCATCACTCTCATAAAAGTACTCGGTGCATTCGATAAACCAAACGGCATAACCAACCATTCGTATAAACCTTCCCTGGTTTTGAAAGCAGTCTTCCACTCATCACCCGGTCTAATACGAATCTGATGGTATCCACTCTTCAAGTCAATCTTTGAAAACACAACAGCTCCACTCAACTGATCTATCAAATCATCAAACCTCGGCATAGGAAACCTGTATCTCACAGTGATCTTGTTCAAAGCCCGACTGTCCATACACATCCTCCACGAACCATCCTTCTTTGGCACCAATAATGCTGGCACTGCACAAGGACTCAAGCTCTCCTGAACACGCCCCTGTTCTAACAACTCCTCCACCTGCCTTCTCAGTTCTTCATGCTCCTTAGGACTCATCCTGTAATGTGGTCGATGTGGCAACACAGCTCCTGGAACAAGATCTATTTGATGTTGAATATCCCTCAACGGTGGTAACTCCGTTGGTAACTCCTCAGGAAATACATCTCTGAATTCTTCCAATACCGGCTTGACTTCCTCTGGAACTTCTATAGATTCAGTGGCTTCATGTCCAATCAACAAAAACACCTCTGGACTCTCCTCTACTTCTCCAATAAATTCCTTCAAAGTCAACAAAGTCTTAAGCTCCTTAATCTCTTCTGACTTGCTTTCTTCTTGCTGTCTCTTCTTTGGAACCAAAATGATCTTAACACCTTCAAACATAAAGCTGTAGCTATTGGTCCGACCGTCATGCTGCACTGCTCGATCATACTGCCATGGTCTTCCCAAAAGCAAGTGAAAAACATCCATTTCCACAACATCACACCAAATCTCGTCTTTATATTTCTTCCCAATAGAAAATGGAACTCGAACTTGCCTGTCCACCTTTACCTCTCCTCCTTTTCTCAACCAAGCTAATTTGTAAGGATTTGGATGCTTCTCCATTTTCAGCTTCAACTTCCTCACGGCTTCAGTAGAAAGAATATTGTCACAACTTCCTGCATCAATCACAAACTTACAAACCTTTCCCAGAATAGTGCATGTTGACTGAAAGATGTTACTCCTCAGCCAACTAGCTTCTTCTTCTTGCTTCGGTATTAAACAAGACCTCCTCATCATTAGATTACATCCTTCATCTCCTGACGCGACATCCTGTTCTTCCTCCTCAACTGGACTAGGATAACCTTCATCAACATCCTCACCTTCAACTTCAGCAATCATAGTTCGTTTCTTCGGCTTCGGACATTCATTACTCTTGTGACCCACTTCCTGACAATTGTAACATTTGAAACTGTTGTTGACCTTCGCCTTCGCAACTTCATTCACAACTGGTTTACTGATAGCTTTCGAAACATTAGAACTCCCACTAGCACCCTTCACTTGATTGTTGGAATTAGTAAACACACCACCTCCACGCCTTCCCTGCTTCTCCCAAGCCAACGCCTTTTGATGTGCTTCTGCTACAGTTTTAGGATCAAACATATTCACCATATCTTGAATCTTCATCCTCAACCCTCCAACAAATCTAGCAGTCAATTATTCCTCTGTCTCCATTATATCATTTCGAGCGATCAGTTGATAAAATTCATCAGCATAATCATTAACAGTTTTCGTCCCTTGCCTCAGATTCTGCAACCTTTGATACATGAGTGATTGATAATTATAAGGTAAAAATGTAGCTTTCATCAACTTCTTCATCTTCTCCCATGAGTCAATCTTCGACTTCCCCATCCGTTCTCGTGCAAGTTTGGTTTGCTGCCACCACGCTATAGCTCTCCCTCTCAACCTAGTAGCAACCAACTTCACTCGACGATTTTCCAGGACCTCTTTGAAATCAAAGATCTCTTCAACATTAGACAACCAATCAAGGAATTCTTCTGCTACCATTCCACCCTTGAATTCTAGAATTTCCATCTTCATACCCGATTCCCATCGACGATCATCATCTACATCTCGATATGAATTTCAAACTTGGTCTCGATCTCGATAGTGAATGCTAGCTCTATCACCCTCTTCATCGAAATCAAATGTACGTCTATATCGATCTCGACCATCGACATCCCTTCGATCACGCATGCCTCTTCTACTATGTATCTCTTCATCTCTATATGGCTCATCTTCAAACTCTCATGGAGCTCTTCTCTCTTCATGTCCATAGTCATGGTAATCTCTCCTTGATGAAATTGATGTTTCTCTTCTTTCTCTAAAAGATTGCGGTGATACCCTTCTCACTTCCGTAACCGATGGCGAAACTCGGTTTCCTCCATGGTTCGAGATTGGTGATCTCCTCCTTTGATTTTGATTCAAATCATTCATCAACTTCTCTAACTTTCCAATGCCTTCATTAAATTTCTCATTAATGCGTTGCTCCATTTGCTTGGCCTCTTCTCTTCTATACAACGCTTCAACATTTTGATGACGATTATCTCTTCTCGGCGGCATGATTGAATCAACTTGAATACTTCAAAACTTCACAAATCTTCAACTCAAACTTGAACAACAAGTTACGGCCTCAAGCACTTTACTTTCAAACTTTGGCGCGCAAAAATCTCATGGCCAAATTCAAACAACTTCCACACTTTGATCCAAAGTGAAATGGATCGAAAGTTCTCCTCTTGTTGCAACTTCAAGATGAACACGATGAACACCAACTTCAAACTCCTTGGCTCCAAGACTCGGCTTAGCTATGATTGGCTAAGTCTAGCTCTGATACCAAACTGACGCAGCGGATAATAACGAAACGATATAGATCGATGAAAGTAGCAAACGGTGGATTGAAGATACTGAAATGCCCAAATTCGTTGATCACAAAGATACCGAATTCTAGCTATCTTCGACATGTTGATCGCGCATGATACCGTGAAAGAAGATCTACAATTCTTCAAACGTTGATCAAGCGCACTTGATACCGTGAATTGGCTTCAACAATCGTTGAATCGAGCGCACTCGATTAACCGAAAGTGGAGATAGGAGATCACACTCAACTACCAATTTAAATGAAAGCACACAGCAATCAATCAAAGTTTTTTTCAAAAATCAACTACCCTCAAAATGTACAACACACTCCCTATTTATAGTATTTTGCAACTGGTGCCTTAAGTCATTCACGACTTACAACTCATCATAAGTCGGTAGCTACTTAACACACTCTTACGACATAAGTCGGAAGTGACTCCCCCCCCCCCAACGACTTAACAAACCAAATACAACTCAACACAACCCAAATGACTTGACTTACGACTTAACTAAGGTCGTTAGCGACCCAACATATTACAACACACACTGTACAATATAGCGACTCAAGACACAACGACTTAAAATGTCACGACTTAACTCTTTAGCGACTTATCCTGGGTCGGTAGGTCGTGTGAACGTCCTAAAGAAGAGGCATAGGAATTCTTCGGGTGACTTATGGGTTAGGTCGTTCAACATAGGTCGTAGCTCGTCCCTTCCTTCGAAGCGACTTAAGTCTCCAATATAGCAACAATACGGTAGACCGTTAAGTCGTTGGTTGTTAACTCGTGCTGCCCTTTTGTTATCTCCCGTAGCTATAGGTCGTAGACGACCTAAAGATACCGAGCGACTTAAGACTTCGTTAGGTCGTGGCTCTTTTAGTTCATAACTTGCAACTTCGTTAAGTCGTGTACTCAGTGTAACTCCCATCTCCTGTTCTCGGTTAGGTCGTGGGTCTTTTAGGTCGTGACTCGTGAGCTTTTTAGGTCGTGAACGACTTATGCCTTGGAAAATGATAGCTTGCAATTCTTCGACCCTGGTCTGAGCTGCATCAATATATATATATATATATGTGTGTGTATATATATGTGTGTGTGTGTAATGCAGGAAAATAATATGAAGGGCAAAATTCATCAATTTTTTAGCTTCAAGGATATGGTCTTAACTTTTTAGTTGGAAGGACAAACTTTTCCATAGAATATAGAAGAAGGACAATTTTTTAGCTTCAAGGACAGTGCTACTGTGTAGTATCACTTTTGTGAACTTTAGTAGCAATTTGATGTATTTAACTATAACGATCTAACATTTCGAACCATTTGCAACTATACTGTCAGACTTAAATTGCTCAAAGCAGCAGATTGTTAATTTATATTTGGCAAAATTTAGCATATATAGTAAATAAATCAATCAAAGAATCACAGACATAGAGTAATATAACGATAAGCAGCGGAATAGATAAATAGTAGTTCATGAAGCGACTATATAAACATCAGAGTTTAAAGTAAAATACAACAGAATCTCTAATACATAAGCAGCTGACAAGTATGGACATAAATGACTGGAATAAAATGAAATGACTGAAAGTTAGATAGATAGATCTTTAAACAAAACTCCAATCTCCAAAGGCGAGTCTCAAATGATGTGACACTCAGTTTGGCCCGAGCATAAAGCAAAACACAAAACACTCGAATCGAGATTAACATTCTTATATAGTAAATTCAACTCAAGTGAAATTTCAACTGAAATATAAATAACTTAAAGGATTTTTTGGATTTCCATCCTCTAAGGATCCGTGGAACTATCTACTATGTAGTGATATACGCTATTATAATATGTCAATCAGTAAAGTAAAGTATTAAAATAGCATTAAGGCGTTACCTATATCCCCCTTAACACATTTAATATAATGTCATAGTCTATACAGATACTGTAAATTCCACTCGCAAGTGGGCTATCAGGGAGCACTCCATAGGTATGATACAAACCAAACTCATATAAGGCGCGATAGGGCATGTGACAAGGCACGCGAGGTAATGCCACGGTAGATATAACGTTTGCGGATCCGGACTGGTGGTAATGCATAACAGCTACTACCGCCTACCTCGAGACACACTCCCAAATCAAAGGTGCATCCAATCAAATCACAAAGTAATAGAATGGTCTCGAAGAATGCGCCTAATCGGAGCAATGACCACACTTGGCCCGGCATGGCTCCTGTTTTAGCCACATCAAGCTGACTCAAGGGAGTCAAGACCGAGCTAAAACCTTATATGGAATCTTCGCCAAACCATCCTACTTCGTTCTAGAATCTCCACCACATACACAGTTGTTAAAGTGGTTTTTGGTATTGGTAGACAGTATGACAATATCCGATCCCGGTCTCTTTAACAACCAAACGCTTATTTCACACCGTGGTCATTTCTTTTCAAATAGTTCATACTTCATATAAAAAAATCATATTCATTTCAAAACCATATCAATTCGATATCATTATTCACTTTAAATAATATTCATTTCCAAAATCATAACATTTTCCAATTTATAACACTTTCGAAATCATAACACTTTAGAGATCATAACACTTTTGATATCATAACACTTTTGAAATCACAACACACTGAAGTCATAAAACTTCCAACTTAAACAGTTTAGATATTTAAAATAATGTATATATTAAAATAAATTTATGTATTAAAAATAATTATAAATTGAAAATAGTTTATATATTAAATTAATTTTATATATTAAAATAGTTATAAATTAAAAATGATTTATATTTATTTAAGGAGATTATATTGAAATAGTTTCCAAATTAGAATTGTTTCATCCAATTCCACAAATCGATTTAAATCAACATAAGTTCCAAAATTCAATTTAAATCAATCCCTATTCAACACTTATTTAAATGGTTGAAGATTCAATTCAAATTCTCAATAAAAACCATTTTGATTTTTATCGATTTCAAATCCAGGTTTGAACTATCATTTCAAGCCAATAAGATTCAAAGTTAAATATTCGAACAATTTCAATATAGGCTTCATTTATATTGCACCCTTTAACTTTAAGTTTATTCAAATCGGAAAATATTCACTTAATCATTTTAATAATAATTAATTAAAATATCCAGTTACACCCTTAAATCAAACTAAATTAAATTTCAATTTATTTAAATTTGGAGGTATTCATTAAATCTCTTTTATCAAAATCAAGTTATCAAGCTATAATTTCATATCTCTAAACTCTCAAAATCAATAAGTTTCAGGTCAATTTTATTTAAGTATAATTCTTAAACAAATAGAATTTCAAATCAATTTAAATTTATCTTCCCAACCTTAGTTTATTATAGTTATTACAAAATATATTTTTAAGATATAATTTTAAATAAATACCTAAACATATTATATGCTACTTAAATTAAATTTTATTAAATTAAATCTTATTATTAAATTTATTTTATATTAAATTTATTTTTACATATTTTAAAATAGTAAAGTTATAAGTAAAATCTTAAAAATTATATCTTCAAAACTAACTTATAAATTTAAGATTTTCAAAACATATAATTATAAAAATCTAAAATTTAGACATATGTAAAAAATGACATATATATTATATTTTAAAAATCAATATTTATTAAAACCATATATTTCCTTTCAAACTTTGGAAATCATTTTCAAAATATAGACCAACGGTGTCCGTACATAATTTTCTATCTTATGGTCAAGTGATACAGATATTCATCATTTCAATCCGCACATTAAATATTTACGGGTATATATTATTTCAACCCGTAATACCAAATTTGAATTCAATGAAAATCGCTTGAGTTTATCATTTCAACCCATAATGATTTTCCCTTAATCTATAAAATAGTTCGGGTATGTATCATTTCAACCTATAGGGATTTCTATACTAACAGGGACTTTGCTGAGCGAGAACAAAAATGATAATAATATAGCAGGAAATTATTGTCAAGGACAATATTTATTAGCGTTTTAGCCTCAAGAACAGACTTTTGGTATTTTAGCCTGAAGGACAACTTTCTTTAGGTATCAGCTTTTAGTTATTGATAGCAGTTTTATGTATCTCTTTGTAGTTATCAGTAGCAGTTATTAGTCTGATAGCAGGTTTGATAAAATGTTTGTCCTTATGAATAATTTTAGAAGAATGTTTGTCCTTATGAATAATTTTTAAGAGAATGTTTGTCCTTGTGGTAAAAATAATGAGGTCGTGTCCTTAAGGCTAAAAACATACCAATTTTTGTCCTTTTATTAATTCTCCCATAATATAACATATCAACAACAAGCATATAACATCAGCGATAAATTTAAATAAATATATACAATAGGATGGTGTCATATGTCATAGGTAAACAATTGCAAAAAATAGCATATCAGACTTAACAATTTAATAATTAACAATCAAGTATTTAACAACATGTTTCAATCGTCATTTCATGTGAATTGAATCTAATAAATATAAGAATGTTAATCGTGAGTGATTGCTCACCATTTGAGGTTATAGAAATTAGAAAACACGACAAGCTACGAATTGAATCACGAACCCGAAAATCGACCAAGCCGAATGGCAAATTTCAAAGCAAAGCAAGGTGAGCACAGATTCGACGAACAAGGCTGATGATGAGGAAACGATGAAACAAATCAGAATTAGCTTGATAACTGAAATGAGATGTATATTATATTAATTTCTAATTTTTTTCAATATTCAATTTAAAATACATATTTAAAATAACATATCCATGTATAATATTTTAGTTTAAAAATCAAAACATATATTGAAAATTATATTGCTTTGCAGACTAATATATATGTGTAGACACAATATATAATTACTACTAAATGTACTATGCGGACTAAAATTAATATGCAGACATAATATATAATTACAACTAAATGTATATATGTAGTCTAGTATAAATATGCGACATTGTATACACATGTGCAGGCTACAAAATCAAATATACATGCTATAGGAAGTGAAAGCAAACTCAATATTGATATATATAATTTTTTTCTCGGTATTTAAACAATATTCATGTATAAAAAAAGAGCAGGATTCTTCAAATACGCAAGCTAATCTATGCCAACACTATAAGACACATTCAATATATACATTTACGTGCAAATATATGCAGGCATGAAAAAAAATACAACTAAACATGTATATATGCAGGCTAATAACTATGCATATATGTATATAATATGAATGAATATCCATACGTATGCTATTCAGTAACACATGCATATTATTTGTGTAAACAATTAGATGCAGACAACGCAAGAAAATATACGTACATACAGTGTAATACATGGAGACATGTATATAATATGCAACTAAATATATATGTGTGAAGGCTAATAAATATGCAGACAGATATACTCAAATATATATATATATATATATATATATATATATATATATATATATATATATATATATATAAAACTATAGTTACAATGTATAAGGTAAAGAGATGGTTGCGGTAGTTCGAGTTGAGTGGATGGAACTGCTGCATGGGTCGAGGCAGGTCGAAGGCAGGGCGGAGGCAAAGTGGACTTGGATGATGTGGACGTGGTTCTTACGGCAATTCGAAGGAGGTGGATAAGTGGAAAGCCAAACAACTTTCAAGTGGGAGGGTGGAGGCGCAGATCTGAGGTGGAGCTCGGTCAGGAAGGAGGCGTGGAGGATGTAGGTCACGTCAGTTGGCAAGGAGGAGGCAATGAGGCTTACGCTGCTTTAGGTGATGGGTTTGTTAATGAAGCGGTGACCATGGAGATGCTCGGTGGGAGGATATGAGGGTTTGTACGGTGATGGGAGAAAATGGCAGATGGTGATGAGAATATGGGTGCAGTTGTGCTATTAGAGGGGGAGGGGGAAGACGTGGGTACGGTGGAGAAAAAATAGAGAGGGTGGCATTCAAGAAGGAGACATGGAAATGCAAGCACAAAATAGGAGCAGGTGGTTCAATTTACAACTTTATATAACAAATTTTATTCTTTCCTTTTTTTCAAGAGCTAGCAATCGAAAGTAAAAGGAAGTTGGAGAAAAAGAAGCAGAATGGGCAAAGCTAAACGAACCGGTTCAAAGAAAATAAAGAGACAACGTACCAATTTCCTAAGAAATAAATACAACGGTTTTATAATCTAATGTTATAATATATTTCTCAAAATGAAATCGAGGCCAAAAGAAAATATAATTTAACGTTGGGAAATCAGAAAGACAAAAAAAATATTAAATTTCGAA
Source organism: Allium cepa (assembly GCA_030765085.1). Lineage (NCBI taxonomy): Eukaryota > Viridiplantae > Streptophyta > Magnoliopsida > Asparagales > Amaryllidaceae > Allium > Allium cepa. The sequence goes on from CM060942.1 coordinate 10,675,135, forward strand.
AACATAAAACGTTAGTGGCTACTGTTTTGCATGGTGGATAGAAGAAAGACATAGGAAATCCAAAGCCCAAATACGGAACCGATACGACAAATTGTTTTGCCGATTCCGCCACGTACTGTTCTTCTAAATACACAATTAAATATGCTACGGAGATCAGCACGACAAGACGATCAGAATGGTATATAGATATCAGTGTTACAACCATCTTATCGAAAGTCGATATTCGCTACTAAACTACTGGTATATCGTTCAAATTAAGATAGTCGGGGATATAACAGTCCAAATTTGGCAAAAAGAAATATAACAACTCACTCAAAAAATAGTTTACATTTCTATTATATAAAATAGTCAGATTTTGAAAACATTTTGTTTTCATCTAATTAACTGATTTTAAATTTGAAGTTGAAAATTACATGGTAGAACTAATATTCATATTTTCCAATGAAAATTTATCATTTGCTATGTTTAACTAGATGTATTTTAAGTATCACTCAAAAATTTGCTATTTAATTTCAAGAAAAATTTCCGTTAATTATGCTATAAAAACCGTTAAAATTTACGGGTCGTTACACTCTCCCCAACTCAAACCTTTTCATCCCCGAAAAGAAATGAGACAGAAGAATAGAGGCAACCAGAAAGATAGAAAGATTTGAAATACATATTATCAGATACACAATAAATCCAAAACCATATAAATTTTATTTGTTTTTAAATTGATTTATATTCTATTAGTTTGGTTTCAATCCATTTTATTTTATCAGTAATATCCATTTATATTCATATTTTGTTAATTTTCAATTCAAGCTATTTTCATTAAATTTGATTTATTTCAACTTATTAACATTTGTTACAAAAAATTTATTTCAAAAAAAAATTTATTTGATTTAACCCATTTATTAAATCTATTTATCTTCAATTGAGTTGATTCAACAAGAATTCAATTTTCAATCATTCTTAAGTCCATATTTACTTACTTAAATAGTATTTTCTTTTATTATTTAATTAATTTCACTCACATTACATATAATGCAAACTAAACGTATAACCATTTATTATAATAACTCAGTTCTTTTTTAAAAAAAAATTCCCTTAACAAAATTCATCTTCGGACATTTCATTACTTATGTCATATTGTATGTTATTCAATTATGTTCAAACCCTTTCCAGGTAAGTTTTATTAATGTTTCTAAGTGTAATTAAGCACTATACAAACTTTACCTTTTTATTCACAACATTTATTAAGAAAATTTAGCTTGAACATTTTTATTACTTAGATTTCTCTTGTATAACCTTCAATTACATATCCACACTAATAATTTAACTTTTTGAATATTTTAGGTAAGTCATATATATGTGTTAGAATGCAATTGACCATTATACAAATTTTTCCTAATTTAACTATTTTTATTTCATTTGTTATTTTAAACTCTCCAATTATTCAAAAAAATTCTTTATTTCAATTATTGACACCATTACTTAACACAGACTTTTAAGAACTAAATTTTCGGATTCACTTTAACTAACTTCGAAATAAATATATACATATATGTATAAATATATGCATATATGTATTTTATACATCAAATTATACTCAAGAAATTCAAATCAAATCCATTTTCAAAACAGAAGTGCAGCAAAGCTACTAAGCGGGGTCTCTACTTTGAGACATGAAAATGAATGTCGATGATGCTGCAGCCGTCACCGTAATTATTTTCTAGCGACAAATGAAGAGAGTACAGATTTACCTCTTTTAAAAATTCTTTAATAACAATTTCCATTCGAAAGTACTTTCAAATAATACAATTTCAAAACATTGAAAATCAGAATCTGAAAAGCATCGGAAATTTAATTCTTAAATCCTTAATATAAATTTTATTTCATTTTCAAATCAAATAAACCCTGTTTGTAAAATTTCACACCATATAACATAAAACAATAGAAAATGATTTAGTAGTTTTAACAAAGATAACAAATGACAATCTAATATTATCATTCCTAACAACCAATTTAATTAACTATCTAATTTTAGAGAATATACTTTTATATATGAAATATAATCACACAAAAAACTATTTCATTTACAAATTTCGAAAATAATATTGTGTCCCCTGTTCAAGTGTTTTGAAGTTCCGATCGATAGCGTTGGCCAGACGAGTCGATCGAAACCCCAAATCAACCTTAATAACTCAAACAACATAACATAAAACAATTTTATATTATTTACATATACACTCCCTCACAGGATGATTGAAGAAAGGATCTTTGAACAAGGATAGAGATTCAAATTTAGAGAGACCTTAATAACAGAGTATTCCAACAAGGAAGATAGACTCAAAACGAAGATAAGATAATCAAATTACAAATAAGAAAATGATGGATAGACTTATTTTAATCGTGGCGACCTTAACCGAGTCAAATGAGATTCCAGGAATAAGATCGATGTGGAAATTCAATTTCCCGCTTGAAGGGAAGAGAAGTGAATTTACCAAAACATCAGGATAATCCTAGACTATAGGGGTGGAGTCAAGATCATTAGGTTGAATGTAACGACCCGTAAATTTTCGATAATTAAAATAGCTAATTTAATAAGATTTCATGATTTAGTGTTAGAAAAAAATTTGTAAGTCGTTTGGAGTAATAATAAATGTCGAATCCATTGGGTATAATAGAGTAATTGATTGATAAGTAAAATCTATTTAAAATCAAATATTGAATAATTGAATAACTATAAAATAAAAATAGTGTTCTAAATTGTGAATTGGTTTTAAAAGTTGATTCTTATAAGTTCAATTTCAATATTTCAAAAGATAATGAATTATTGGATAATCGAAATTGTTTAAATTAAATATTTGGAAATTATTGAATAATTTAATAATGGGAATTGAATAACCGTATAATGGAAATAGTTGTTCTATAATTTTAATTCGTTTCAAAGGTTAAAATTTTAAGTTCGTTTTAAATATCTCAAAAGATAGTGATTTTAGAATAATCAAATTGTTTAAATTTAATATTACAGATGGTTGAATAATTAAATTCCGAATTTGATATGATCAATTTGATATTGAAATTTAATATATGAAAATAGAGTGGATAATTGAAATTTGATTTAATATGATTCAGATTGGTTTCCAAAGTGAATATAAGTTATATTGGGATTATAATAGAGTTAATAAGATTTTAAAATTGGAAATTATTGGATAATTGAATAACGGGTTTAATATGATTAAAAATGATTTGTAAAATTTTATTTTATTATATTAAAGTAAGACTGATGTTGTAGAACTTTTAAAAGCGAATTAAAAGTAAATCTGTGAAAATTGAATATTTTAATATTTAATTATCGACCGAAAAATAGCCAATTTTCGAACAGTCTCAGAATTGGACGAAACTAGTTCCATTGGATCCGTAATAGTTTGTTATTATCGGATTTCAATTTTCGTAGCAATCGGAGTTTTCGTTTGACCGTGGCAGCTCGAAACGCATCGAAATTGTTTTAATATTAATTTGGCGAGTTAAAATAGCGATTTTTCAAACAGTCTCGGATTACGACGAAATCAGTTTCATCAGATCCGTAATGTAATATTATTGTACGGTTTCAAATTTCATGTCAATCGGATTTACCGTTTGTCCGGGGCAAGCCAAAACGCATAGAAATTCGTTTAATCGGTTTAATTTAAATTTGATCGTTTATTTCCGTAACTCGCGCAGACCATCGAATTAGCCTTCGAAACCTGTTCCATAATGTCCAGAATGCGGGATAAACCCTAGAAACGCCGGTTACCGCACGTAAATCGGAGTTCGGAAAACCCGGGATGAATTGTGTTCGTTTATTTTCTATATAAGGACCCCATTTATCTTCATTGCTCAAAACCCTAGCCCCTTTACAGTAGCTGCCGCCTCCTACCTGATGCACGGCCAGAAACTTTCAACCTTTCTCCTCTAATCTCTTCAAATCCGTCAATCTATTCAACAAACTTCCAACATGAAACTTGTAGAGGGGAGTGAGATCTAGGTATTCAACGGCTATGATCGTGTTTGGAGCTTTGAATCAACGACAAATCTCGTCCAAAGGCCTGTAGTTGCGCATGCATCTCGAGGTTGGAGGGGGGCCGAGTTCCACCATATTGCAGCCGAGAGTAGCACTCGAGGAGGTCGTTCAAATGGAGGTTGCTGATCGTCATATAGCTCGATGATGGAGGAGTATAATTCAAACCCTAAAGGGCGGCTTGGGTTGTTTTCTTGCGTTCGAGACCTGCATTCGCGTGTGAATGAAGAAGAAGGGGAAAGGAGAAGGGGCGGCCTGGATCTTGGGCTGGAAATCAACGGCTCAGATTGTTGCTAGGTTTATAAATTAAAGAAATTTGTAAAATTATTATATATTAAATCGTTCAAACTTTGTAATGCTGTAACTTTTTCATACGAGGTCGAAAACGCACGAAACGAATTGCATTGTAATCGTTTTGTCGAATACTACGCTATGGAGCTGGATTGGAATCGTTTGGAGCTAGTGAAAATTTCGAGTAAAATTAAACGCTCGTTTAATTTTATTCGAAATTAAACGCTGGAACTACATTAAAATCAATGTGAGTGTTTTATAACGCTCACAACGTACTAAATATCTTTATGCTAGTTAAATTTGACATTATGAAGTGTTATGATTTTATTTGTCGTTGTTTGATAGAATTTAGTCGTCATATAGATTGTCATTTGAATTAACCGTCGAAAATTAAATTGACAGTTAAATTGAAATTAAAATTGAATTGCGAATTACCTGACATTGATAACTATGAAATTGCCATGAATTGTATTGTCTATTGGATGATGTATATCGATGGATGCTATTGGTTGATTTTTAAATGTTTGGATGTTTATTTGCCTATATATATCCTGTTATGCATACATATGAAACTGTGATTTGATTTAAGTGATATATATTCATCCCTGAAATTTAATTGAAATAAATAATTACTCTGCCATAGGATAGAAAATTATATACGGACACCGAATTGGCTAAATAATAATTTTAAAATCTTCGATTTGAAATTTATTTTAAATGTTTTGATTTAAAAGTTATAAACAGAATCAATTTATAGAAATCGAATTTATCGAAAAATTGAGTTGGGAATGTTGAAATAAATTTTGGTTAAAAGAAATTGTTAAATAATTAAAGTGGAGACTTTGGAATTTAAAATCGGGATATGATTGAATTTCGAAAATTGGTTTGTTTAAAGATTGAACCTAAATTCGAGCTTTGAATATTACTAAGTAAAAGTTATATAAAAATGATATTTTGAAATCGATCTTGGATTTGAATCATATATTGAAATTTGGATTTAAACTTTAATATTGATGGATAATTTTGTTAAGTGTATAAATGGATATTTTTGAAAAATCAAGCTCCAAATCGATATAAATTGAAATTGAATTAATTGAAAGTGAATATAAAATTGAATAAATTTGAAGTCAAAGTTGACATTGATTTGAATAGAAATCGAAATTGAATCGGTGGAATGAAAATTGAAATTGTTTTGAATTGGGAAGTTATAATTGAAATGGTTTGGTTTTGAAGCTGTTTTATTTTGTTTTCCAAATTACTCAGTTATATAAACCATTTTGAATACTTAAACTATTTTAATCTATTTTGAATCTACTTAACCCGATTTAAATTATTTTAAACTAATTTATCTATTTCAAATCCATTTTAAGATTTTAAGTATTTCTAACTATTTTAATTATTTAAAACTACTTTTAAACTACTTAAAACTAATTCCTAAAATTCTAAGCTGGTCAATTAGGTGAAATGTTTATATTTAAATCTTGAATTTAAGTACGAATTGGGTTAAATGAAGTTGCAACCTAAATTGAAATCCGAATGGATTTTGAAATCGAAATAAGATATTGAGACGAAAAATGATTTTTGAAACGGAATCTGACATTTTAATAGATACGATGATTTTTGAAATGGATTTGATTTTGGAAGCGAATATGATATTTTGATATCAATTATGAATCGATTTGAAATGTAAAAGAGCCAACGGTGTAATAATACATAGTTATTAAAGAGACCGGGATCAGATATGGACATACTCTCTGTCTATACCGAAAACCACTTTAATAACTATTATACGCGGAGTGTTGATCCAGAATGAAGTGGATGGTTTGGTGAACGCGTTGACTGAAGAAAGAGAACGATATTGGCTGACCCCTGACATGACTAAAACAGGAGCCACGCCGGGCCATTGAGGTCCGCCATCTCTAGCGGACACACTTCTTCGATACCATATCTATTACATTTGTGATGCGATTTGGGTGCACCCCTTGATTTAGGAGTGTTGTTTCGCGGTGTTGGGGTAGCTGCTGGCTATGCTCAACATCAGTACGGATCACGCAACTACTAGTATCCTAGTTGGTATCGCCTCATGTACCTTGTCATACTGATTATCCTATTCGCGACCACTACGTTTGGTTTTGTGTTATACCTATGGGGTACCCTCTGATAACCACCAGTTTACGGTGGGGCTTACGGTGCTGTATATATTATGGCATTATAAAAATGTGTTAAGGGGGATTATGGTAACACCTTAACGCTATTTTGATACTTTATATTACTGATAGGCATTATCTACTTAGCGTATTGTACTACATAGTAGATAGTTTAACGGATCCTTAAGAGATGGAAAATCCCGTAACATCTCTCGAGTTATTGCACGCACGTTGACACTGGATATGAGATGTCAAACCCCGTAAACATCTCTGACGCCGTTACACTCATATTTATTTACGATTGATTTAACTTTCATAAGGATATTTTAGTCCTGACTCGAGTGTTTTGTCTTTTCATTACGCTCGAGTCAGTCCTGAGTTTTTCAGATTTTTGAAGATCTATCGTGGAGGATGAAGACGAAGATTTGGTATACTATTACTATTATTACCCTTGCATCATGCTATCTGCTGCATTATTTTAATTGTTCTGTTGTATATGCGTAACTCTGATAAATGTTGTATAAATAATTGTCAAAGTATAGTAAACAGCTTCATGAACTGTTTATTTGACTATTATATTTTATCGTTCCGCTGCGAGATTCTGTGTTGTTCTTTTCCTTTATTTCTCTTTCTTTTCTTTTCTTATTTACCCCAATAACCATCTGCCCTTTTGAATGGTTTGAAATCGGCATGTGTATTTGATCGTCGGTTTAAACTGTCCAAAAAGGCGGGTCGTTATAGTTGGTATCAAAGCTTTGGTTTAGCGATAACCTTAGCTTTGTGGGGTCTGACTCTTTATAAATAGGGTAGTAATACCCTATGATGAGTCGCTGAGTGTATATATATATGAGAGAGCGTATTTGTTGGTGATATAAAATGTTTTATATTGTGTCGGTTGATTTGTTGAGTGGCTTATGGATTCTGGTCAATACGAGTAATTAACGTCATTGATAGGGATCTCTAAACACTCGAACAGAACAATTCGACATAGTATTGTTTTAAAATTGGGTAAATGAAATAATTTTACTCTAATTATATTTTATATATAAAGAAAAGTTTTCAGAAATTATTGTGACTTATCTTGCTTACCTGGTTGTTAATAATGATAATATCAGTTATTATCATTAATTGGACATTGTAATTTAATAAATAAGGTGAACTACAAAATGAAAAATGATAAAACACTTGTGGATTGTTTTAAGAAAAATTCCTATAAGAATATTTTATAAAGGTGACTTATAAATTAAAATAGATTTAAACTGGAAAATATTGAATTTAAGACCCGGAGGTTTTAAATTGGTTTTCAAAGCTTTGAAGAAAATATATTGAGATATTAGTGGGAAAATGTTTATGGAAATATTTTGAAAGGATTTTAAAAAAAGAAGGAATGAATTCAGTACTCTTCTCTTATGTCGCTGGAAAATAATTTCGGTGATGACTGCGCAGCATCATCGACGTTCATTTTCGAGTCTCAAAGTGAGGGAGACTTCTAGGAAGCTTTGTTTTATCGAAATTATTTCGGGTAAATGGGTTTTGGTTTAAACTCCAAAGGTATGATTTGATATATTTAAAAGGATACAAGTATATATGTTTATTTCAAATGATTTGAAAAGAACCGGGCATTTAAATTTCTAAGTTCTGTTAATTAATAATTTTCAAATTATTTGAATGAAATGTGAATAACCAGAATTTATAAAATAAGAGGATTAAGATATCTAAGCTTATTGTTTAGGAAAACTTTAAAGTTGAAAGGTAAAGAGGATTTAAATAAATCAAATTTGTGTACATTCTAATCAAGAAAAATGAAATTCTATAAATTTGTATAATACCGAATTTGCATTCTAATAACATATAATATGACTTACCAAATTTTAAGAAGTTGAAATGATGTTTTGGATATGTAATGAGATATTGTATAGATAAACAGAACCTGAAAGTAATTGAAATATACAAGTAAGGAAAACTCAAAAGGAATTAAAATGTATATAAATGACAGTTTGGTTGGGATAAAAATGTTACAAACTTAAATATAGCATGAAATGATGAATGGATAAATGGAACAAGTAAGTGAACTTAAGAAAGAAGATAAATGAATCGTATTATATCTTTGTAATTTGGTTATAGAAAATAAATATAAATTGCAAAGGGATTGAAAAAATTTGAATTTGTAACCTTTAAGATAACTGTAAACTAAGAAAAGTCATTTATGAGAGGTTAGACTTTTATAGGATGATTAATAAACTAAAGTGCTGGCTAATAAAATGTTCCATAAAAAAATTTGTTATTAACTAAAATTATGAAATTGAAGTAAATATAAACAAAGGAATTTCTTACGGCTAAGAATCAATTAGAATTGAAAGAGATAAACCAAATTGAATGTAAAATTAATAATTTGGTTATGTTGGGTATGATTTGGTTGTTATATGATTGTTAGTTGATTGTATATAATTCATTAAGTGTTAATGAAATTGAAATCTATAAATCATTGAAATCAAATTGAAAGTTAAATGAATTTAAATAGAATTTAATTTGATTCAAATTGGAAGTAAACTAATGTAAATATAAATTAGTGAATGTTAACTAATTGAATTGAGAATGAATGTTAGTAAAATCCAACGTTAATGAATCAACTGTGATTAAAATTGAAAACCAAGTGAATAAATATTAATGAGAAGTGAATTTATATTGATTGATTATGGATTTGTTGGATGATAGTTGATTTGGTGGATGCATTTGTTGTTTGTTGCATTTGCTATGTTGGAACATGTAGTTGTTATGTTTCTATATTGTGTATATTGATATTATTTTCATATATGCATGTTTCTCATGGTTTGTTGAGTGTTTAGTAGGTGCGGATTGCGCTTGCTTCGCATTTGCAGCTCGCTTTCGCGCTATATTAGCCGTATATGCTCGCTAATAATATATAAGGTACATATCTGGATTACATACCGTACTTTTACACTTTTTTCCCTTCGGGATGCCTCATCACTTGATGAGATGTATATTTGTGATATATATACTGTCATTTTTTTTCCGATTGAGCCACGCAAAGGAGACTTTGCCGAAATTTTCCGTAAATCCGGGTGTTAGAAATTTTTTCAAGTTTGAATTTTTTTTATAACTTGTTTTGATAACTAACTTTTAAAGTTAGAAAGCCGTTTGGTATAACTTAGTGAAAGTGTAGTAATGACTTTATAAATGAAATTTCATTGTCTTATAAGTTGGTAACTTTGAATAAAATATATCTAATGTTGAATTCTATACTTAGTTTCTTTTCCTTCTTTTCCCTTTACGGGGACGAAAAGTTTTGAGTGGGGGAGAGTGTAACGACCCATAAATTTTCGACAATTAAAATAGCTAATTTAATAAGATTTCGTGATTTAGTGTAAGAAAAAAATTTGTAAGTCGTTTGGAGTAATAATAAATGTTGAATCCATTGGGTATAATAGAGTAATTGATTGATAAGTAAAATCTATTTAAAATCAAATATTGAATAATTGAATAACTGTAAAATAAAAATAGTGTTCTAAATTGTGAATTGGTTTTAAAAGTTGATTCTTATAAGTTCAATTTCAATATTTCGAAAGATAATGAATTATTGGATAATCGAAATTGTTTAAATTAAATATTTGGAAATTATTGAATAATTTAATATTGGGAATTGAATAACCTTATAATGGAAATAGTTGTTCTATAATTTTAATTCGTTTCAAAGGTTAAATTTTTAAGTTCGTTTTGAATATCTCAAAAGATAGTGATTTAAGAATAATCAAATTGTTTAAATTTAATATTACAGATGTTTGAATAATTAAATTCCGAATTTGATATGATCAATTTGATATTGAAAATTTTAATATATGAAAACAGAGTGGATAATTGAAATTTGATTTAATATGATTCAGATTGGTTTCCAAAGTGAATATAAGTTATATTGGGATTATAATAGAGTTAACAAGATTTTAAAATTGGAAATTATTGGATAATTGAATAACGGGTTTAATATGATTGAAAATGATTTGTAAAATTTTATTTTATCATATTAAAGTAAGAATGATATTGTAGGACTTTTAAAAGCGAATTAAAAGTAAATCTGTGAAAATTGAATATTTTAATATTTAATTATCGACTGAAAAATAGCCAATTTTCGAACAGTTTCAGAATTGGACGAAACTAATTCCATTGGATCCGTAATAGTTTGTTATTATTGGATTTTAATTTTCGTAGCAATCGGAGTTTTCGTTTGACCATGGCTGCTCGAAACGCATCGAAATTGTTTTAATATTAATTTGGCGAGTTAAAATAGCCATTTTTCAAACAGTCTCGGATTTCGATGAAATCAGTTTTATCGGATCCGTAATGTGATATTATTGTATGGTTTCAAATTTCATGTCAATCGGATTTACCGTTTGTCCGGGGCAAGCCAAAACGCATAGAAATTCGTTTAATCGGTTTAATTTAAATTCGATCGTTTATTTCCGTAACTCGCGCAGACGATCGAATTAGCCTCCGAAACCTGTTCCATTGTGTCCTGAACATCGGATAAACCCTAGAAACGCCAGTTACCGCGCGTAAATCGGAGTTCGGAAAACCCGGGATGAATAGTGTTCGTTTATTTTCTATATAAGGACCCCCTTAATTTATCTTCATTGCTCAAAACCCTAGCCCCTTTACAGTAGCCGCAGCCTCCTACCTGATGCACGGCCAGAAACTTTCAACCTTTCTCCTCTAATCTCTTCAAATCTGTCAATTTATTCAACAAACTTCCAACATGAAACTTGTAGAGGGGAGTGAGATCTAGGTATTCAACGGCTATGATCGTGTTTGGATCTTTGAATCAACGACAAATCTCGTCCAAAGGCCTGTAGTTGCGCACGCATCTCGAGGTTGGAGGGGGGGCCGAGTTCCACGATGTTGGAGCCGAGAGTAGCACTAGAGGAGGCCGTTCAAATGGAGGTTGCTGATCGTCATATAGCTCGATGATGGAGGAGTATAATTCAAACCCTAAAGGGCGGCTTGGGTTGTTTTCTTGCGTTCGAGACCTGTATTCGCGTGTGAATGAAGAAGAAGGGGAAAGGAGAAGGGGCGGCCTGGATCTTGGGCTGGAAATCAATGGCTCAGATTGTTGCTAGGTTCATAGATTAAAGAAATTTGTAAAATTATTATATATTAAATCGTTCAAACTTTGTAATGCTGTAACTTTTTCATACGAGGTCGAAAACGCACGAAACGAATTGCATTGCAATCGTTTTATCGAATACTACGCAATGGAGCTGGATTGGAATAGTTTGGAGCTAGTGAAAATTTCGGGTAAAATTAAAAGCTCGTTTAATTTTATTCGAAATAAAACGCTGGAACTGCATTGAAATCAAGGTGAGTGTTTTATAACGCTCACAACGTACTAAATATCTTTATGCTAGTTAAATTTGACATTATGAAGTGTTATGATTTTATTTGTCGTTGTTTGATAGAATTTAGTCGTCATATAGATTGTCATTTGAATTAACCGTTGAAAATTAAATTGACAGTTAAATTGAAATTAAAATTGAATTGCGATTGAATTACCTGACATTGATAACTATGAAATTGCCATGAATTGTATTGTCTATTGGATGATGTATATCGATGGATTCTATTGGTTGATATTTAAATGTTTGGATGTTTATTTGCTTATATATATCCTGTTATGCATACATATGAAACTGTGATTTGATTTAAGTGATATATATTCATCCCTGACATTTAATTGAAATAAATAATTACTTGGCCATAGGATAGAAAATTATATACGGACACCGAATTGGCTAAATAATAATTTTAAAATCGTCGATTTGAAATTTATTTTAAATGTTTTGATTTAAAAGTTATAAACAGAATCAATTTATAGAAATCGAATTTATCGAAAAATTGAGTTGGGAATGTTGAAATAAATTTTGGTTAAAAGAAATTGTTAAATAATTAAAGTGGAGACTTTGGAATTTAAAATCGGGATATGATTGAATTTCGAAAATTGGTTTGTTTAAAGATTGAACCTAAATTCGAGCTTTGAATATTACTAAGTAAAAGTGATATAAAAATGATATTTTGAGATCGAGCTTGGATTTGAATCATATATTGAAATTTGGATTTGAACTTGAATATTGATGGATAATTTTGTTAAGTGTATAAATGGGTATTTTTGAAAAATCAAGCTCCAAATCGATATAAATTTAAAGTGAATATGAATAAATTTGAAGTCAAAGTTGACATTGATTTGAATAGAAATCGAAATTGAATCGGTGGAATGAAAATTGAAATTGTTTTGAATTGGGAAGTTATAATTGAAATGGTTTGGTTTTGAAGCTGTTTTATTTTGTTTTCCAAATTACCCAGTTATATAAACCATTTTGAATACTTAAACTATTTTAATCTATTTTAAATCTACTTAACCCGATTTAAATTATTTTAAACTAATTTATCTATTTCAAATCCATTTTAAGATTTTAAGTATTTCTAACTATTTTAATTATTTAAAACTACTTTTAAACTACTTAAAACTATTTCCTAAAATTCTAAGCTGGTCAATTAGGTGTAATGTTTATATTTAAATCTTGAATTTAAATACAAATTAGGTTAAATGAAGTTGCAACCTAAATTGAAATCCGAATGGATTTTGAAATTGAAATAAGATATAGAGACGAAAAATGATTTTTGAAACGGAATCTGACATTTTAATAGATACGATGATTTTTGAAATGGATTTGATTTTGGAAGCGAATATGATATTTTGATATCAATTATGAATCGATTTGAAATGTAAAAGAGCCAACGGTGTAATAATACGTAGTTATTAAAGACACCGGGATCAGATATGGACATACTCTCCGTCGATACCGAAAACCACTTTAATAACTATTATACGCGGAGTGTTGATCCAGAATGAAGTGGATGGTTTGGTGAACGCGTTGACTGAAGAAAGAGAACGATATTGGATGACCCCTAACATGACTAAAACAGGAGCCGCGCCGGGCCATTGAGGTCCTCCATCTCTAGCGGACACACTTCTTCGATACCATATCTATTACATTTGTGATGCGATTTGGGTGCACCGCTTGATTAGGGAGTGTTGTTTCGCGGTGTTGGGATAGCTGCTGGCTATGCTCAACATCAGTCCGGATCACGCAACTACTAGTATCCTAGTTGGTATCGCCTCATGTACCTTGTCATACTGATTATCCTATTCGTGACCACTACGTTATGTTTTGTGTTATACCTATGGGGTACCCTCTGATAACCACCAGTTTACGGTGGGGCTTACGGTGCTGTATAGACTATGGCATTATAAAAATGTGTTAAGGGGGATTATGGTAACGCCTTAACGCTATTTTGATACTTTATATTACTGATAGGCATTATCTACTTAGCGTACATTACTACATAGTAGATAGTTTAACGGATCTTTTAGAGATGGAAAATCCCGTAACATCTCTCGAGTTATTGCACGCACGTTGACACTGGATATGAGATGTCAAACCCCGTAAACATATCTGACGCCGTTACACTCATATTTATTTACGATTGATTTAACTTTCATAAGGATATTTTAGTCCTGACTCGAGTGTTTTGTCTTTTCATTACGCTCGGGTCAGTCCTGAGTTTTTCGGATTTTTGAAGATCTATCCTGGAGGATGAAGACGAAGAATTGGTATACTATTACTATTATTACCCTTGCATCATGCTATCTACTGCATTATTTTAATTGTTCTGTTGTATATGTATAACTCTGATAAATGTTGTATAAATAATTGTCAAAGTATAGTAAACAGCTTCATGAACTGTTTATTTGACTATTATATTTTATCGTTCCGCTGCGAGATTCTGTGTTGTTCTTTTCCTTTATTTCTCTTTCTTTTCTTTTCTTATTTACCCCAATAACCATCTACCCTTTTGAATGGTTTGGAATCGGCATGTGTATTTGATCGTCGGTTTAAACTGTCCAAAAAGGCGGGTCGTTACATTGAACATTAGACGAAAAGGTAGAACTGCCTACTTGACTAAGAGGCATTCGATTTTCGATCTTAAGAGGATTACCCCGATCATCTACTAGAGAAACGGTTCGGGCTTTGCAAGAGATAACAACATCAAAACTGAGGACATAGAAATATTCGGTGAAACAACGCCCGTTGTAAAAGAGTTTCACCCCTACACAAATCATATAGAGGTTGGTGGGACTGACGATGTGATTAGTGACGGTTATGGACAAAGTTGACAGTTAAGGCTGAAGTTATGGATGCTCCAGTATCAAAAGTACATGAATAAGAATAAATTTCAAAATGAAGGGAAGTTTAAGAATTCAAAGAAATCCAAATCAAAAAGCTTTCAACTAAGGATTCCAGGCTTGAACGAATATGATTCTATAGTTAATATTTACTCCATATGCTAAGTTTGCCTAAATCAAAGCTCTGATACCACTTGTGACGACCTTGCATTTCGAACCATTCGCATCCATACGTGTCAAACTTGAATTGCTCAAAACAACAGATTATTAATTTACATTTGGCAAAACTTAGCATATACAGTAAATAAATCAATCAAAGAATCACAGACACAAAGTAATATAATGATAAGCAATGGAGTGGATAAATAGTAGTTCATGAACCTACTATATAAACATCAGAGTTTAAAGTAAAATACAACAGAATCTCAAATACAAATGAATCTCTAATACATAAGCAACTGACAAGTCTATATATAAATCACTGGAATAAACTGAAATGACTGAAAGCTGGATAGACAGATCTTCAAACACAGGTCCAATCTCCAAAGGCGAGTCTCAAATGTTGTGACACTCCGTCTGACCCGAGCATAAAGCAAAACACAAAACACTCGAGTCAAGATTAACATTGTTATATAGTAAATTCAACTCAAGTGAAATGTCAACTAAAATACAAATATCTTAGAGGATGTTTGGGATTTCCATCCTTTAAGGATCCATGGAACCATCTACCATGTAGTGTTATACGCAATTATAAAATATCTATCAGTAAAGTAAAGTATTAAAATAGTGTTAAGGCATTACCCATATCCCCTTTAACACATTTTATATAATGTTATAATCTATACAGATACTGTAAACTCCACGCGCTAGTGGGCTATCAAAGAGCACTCCATAGGTACGACACAGCAAAACTCATAGAAGGCGCGATAGGACATGTGACAAGACACATGAGGCAATGCCAGGGTAGATGTACCGTTTGCGGATCTGGACTGGTTGTAATGCATAGTAGCTACTACCTTCCACCTTGAGACACACTCCCAAATCGAAGATGCACCCAATCAAATCACAAAGCAATAGAATGGTATCGAAGAGGTGTGCCTGATCGGAGGAATGGCCTCACTTGGCCCCGCATGGCTCCTGTTTTAGCCACATCAAGATGAATCATGGGAGTCAGGGCTGGGCTAAAACCTTATATGGGATCGTCACCAAACCATCCTACTTCGTTCTACAATCTCCACCACGTACACAGTTGTTAAATTGGTTTTCGGTATTGGCAGACAGTATGACAATATCTGATCCTGGTCTCCTTAACAACCAAACGCTTATTTCACACCATGATCATTTCTTTTCAAATAGTTCACACTTCATATAAAAAATCATATTCATTTCAAAACCATATCATTATTCACTTTAAATAATTTTCATTTCCAGAATCGTAACATTTTCCAATTTATAAAACTTTCGAAATCATAGCACTTTCGAGATCATAACATTTTTGAAATCATAACACTTTGAAGTCATAACACTTATAACTTAAACAGTTTAGATATTTAAAATAGTGTATATATATTAAAATAAATTTATATATTAAAATAATTATAAACTAAAAATAGTTTATGTATTAAAATAATTTTATATATCAAAATAGTTATAAAAATAGTTTATATTTATTTAAGGATATTATACCGAAGTAGTTTCCAAATTAGAATTGTTTCATCCAATTCCATAAATCGATTCAAATCAACTTAAATTCCAAAATTCAATTTAAATCAATCCCTATTCAACACTTTCAATTTAAAAGGTTAAAGATTCAATTCAAATTCTAATAAACCATTTCAATTTTTATCGATTTCAAATCCAGGTTTGAACTATCATTTCAAGTCCAATAAGATTCAAAGTTAAATATTCAAACAATTTCAATATAGATTTCAAATATTTTTCACTCTTTAACATTAAGTTTATTCAAATTGTAAAATATTCACTTAATTATTTTAACAATAATGAATTAAAATCTCCAACTACACCTTTAAGTCAAACTAAATATTCAATTTCAATTTATTTAAATTTGGAGGTATTCATTAAACCTCTATTATCAAAATCAAGTTATCAAGCTATAAATTTCATATCTCTAAATTCTCAAAATCAATAAGTTTCAGGTCAGTTTTATTTAAGTATAATTCTTAAACAAATATATTTCAAATCAATTTCAATTTATCTTCCCAACCTTAATTTATTATAGTATTACAAATCTATTTTTAAAATATAAATTTAAATAAATACTTAGACATATTATGTACTACTTAAATTAAATTTATTGAATTAAATCTTATTATTAAATTTATTTTATATTAAATTTATTTTTATATGTTTAAAATAGTAAAGTTATGAGTAAAATCTTAAAAATTATATTTTCAAAACTAACTTATAAAATTTAAAATTTCCCAAACATATAATTATAAAAATATAAAATTTAGACATATGTAAAAAATGACATTTATATATATCATATTTTAAAAATCATTATTTATTAAAACCATATATTTCCTTTCAAACTTTGGAAATCATTTTCAAAATATATACCAACGGTGTCTGTATATAATTTTCTATTCTATGGTCAAGTGACAGTGATATTCATCATTTCAATCTGCAAAATAAATATTTACGGGTATATATTATTTCAACATGCAATCTTAAATTGGAATTCAATGAAAATCGCTTGGGTTTATCATTTCCACCCGTAACGATTTTCCCTTAATCTATAAAATCGTTCAGTTGTTTATCATTTCAACCCATAGGGATTTCTAAACTAACGGGGAACTTGCAGAGTGAGAACAAATATGATAATAACATAATTTATCAACAGCAGGCATATATCATCAGTGTTAAATTTAAATAATATATACAACAGGATGGTGTCATATGTTATAGGTTAACAACTGTAGGAAATAGCATATCAGATTTAACAATTAAATAATTAACAATTCAATATTTAACAACGTATTTCAATCGTCATTTCGTGTGAATTGAATCTACTAAATATAAGAATGTTAATCGTGAGTGATTTCTCATCTTTCGAGGCTAGAGAAATTAGATAACATGACAAGCTACGAATTGAATCACCAACCTGAAAATCGACCAATCTAAATGACAAATTTCAAAGCAAAGCTAGGTGAGCACAGATTCGGCGAACAAGGCTGATGATGAGGAATCGATGAAACAAATCAGAATCAGCTTGATAATTGAAAAGAGATGTATATTATATTAATTTATAAAAAAAATTCTTCCAATATTCAATTTAAAATACAAAGTTAAAATAACATATCTATGTATAATATTTTATTTTAAAAATCAAAACATATATTGAAAATTATATTGCTTTGCTGACTAGTATGTGTGTGTGTATGCAGACATAATATATAATTATAACTAAATGTACTATGCAGACTAAAATAAATATGTAGACACAATATATAATTACAACTAAATGTATATATGCAGTCTAGTATGAATATGCGACAATGTATACACACGTGCAGGCTACAAAATCAATTATACATGCCATAGGAATTTAAAGCAAACTCAATATTCACATATATAATTTTTCTCTCAATATTTAAACAATATTCATGTATAAACAAAAGAGCGGGCTTCTCCAAATAACAAATGCAGACCACTATGTGTGTGTGTGTGTGTGTATGTAAGCTAATCTATGCCGACACTATAAGATACATTCAATATATGCATGTACGTGCTAATATATGCAGACATGAAAAAAATACAACTAAACATGTATATATGCATGCTAATAACTATGCAGATATGTATGTAATATGAATGAATATCCATACGTATGCTATTCAGTAACATATGCAAATTATTTGTTTAAACAATTAGATGCAGGCAACACAAGAAAATATATGTACGTACAGTCGAATACGTGGAGACGTGTATATAATATGCAACTTAAAAATATATGTGTGCAAGCTAATATATATGCAGGAAAATATATTCGAAAATATACATATAAAGAATTGTAGTTACAATATATAAGGCAAAGAGATGGTTGCGTTAGTTCGAGTCGAGTGGATGGAGCTGCTGCATGGGTTGAGGCGGGTCGAAGGCAGGGCGGAGGCAAAGCAGACTTGGGTGATGTGGATGTGGTTCTCACGGCAGTTCGAAGGAGGTAGATAAGGGAAAAGCCGAGCATGTAACAACCCGGGGTTTTGTAACAATTAATTTTCATCATTTGGTGACTAAATTGTTAGCTAATGGATATTGGAATTTTATTGGGCTAAAATTCCTTGAAAAATTGGTTTAGTGTTGTTTTGGTCCTTAAGAACATGTTATTATTATTGCCGTGATACTTATCAAGGGTTGATGACCGTTTCCCTTTATTTTATCTTTCATTCGAAAAACCCTAAAAAAATAAACAAACGAAAGAAAAAATAAATGACGGCTCGATCTTCTTTCGTTCGCTCGAGAACTAGGGCTTGTTCAAATCGAAGGCTTCGACTCCGGTAGCTCGTTCCATCGATGATCTCGGCCTAGCCTTGGCGATCGACGCTTCCTATCTGCTTATGGCTACATCAATTCGATCGAGTCGATTTTGGTTTTGTCTGGCATGAGCCCTCGTCAAAGAGAAAGGTGAGTGATTTAATTTTCACTCACATCTAGTTTGAAATTTTCATGATTTTGAAAGTGTGATTCCGTGCTTTCCCTCGGCTTTGAATTGAATTTAAACTTTGGTCACTTTGATTTTTGTGGAAGTATTTTGGCTTCGGCCTCCTTTTGCTTTGCGAGCTCAATTTGGGTTTTAGTGAGGGTTGCCGCTGCTATATCCCTTGCCGTACTTTTGTGTTCGAGTATTTGATTCGAAATGAGAATCGATTTGGAATTTGTTTTTATGCTGTCGTGCTTGCGCTCGAATCTGTGAATTTTACCGATGGCGTTACTCGAAATTTCAAGGATTGTAAAACCTAATTTCTCGTTCGACTCTTTGCTATTTAGGTTCTTTGTGAATAAAATCCTATGCATGTTATCAACGCTTGTTTTTCAGAAATTCATTTAAGATTTTGCGTATAATTTCTTTTTGTACAAATGTACATCTACTTCAATCCCTGGTTTTATCGATTTCGTGTATTTTGATGAATTCTGGACGTTGATGATCTACTGACTTTGAGTGCATTGAGCATTGTGTAGTCTTCATTGCAACCTGTGTTTGCATAATTAATATGCAGATATACTTGATCATTTGTAGCTGAAGTTTGCATTAGCTCATGTATACTTGTAGTTTCACTTTGTCGATTGTAACGATCCCAGTTTTAATGACGAATTTAAATTTGTAATTTAATTAAATTTTTGGATTAAATTATGGATTTGTTTGAATTTTTCAAATTTAATAAGAATGTATACTTATTTGCTTTTAAAATTTGATTTGAAACTCAAAAATGAATATTTTCAGTTGAATTGAATTATAAATAAAGTGTTTAAAATAAAACTAAATTCTCTCAATATAAATAGAAACCAAATTTAGGCATTTATGTTAATAATAAGACTACAGAATTATAAGAATAAATATAAATACTTAAATAAACAAAACCAAAAGATATGCAAGCAAGAAAATAAATAAACAAGGTTGTCATGTACTTATGTAAAGCAACAAAAACAAAGAGAAATGTCTACAATTCAAACATTTGTGTACAAGTAAACTGTACAAACATGTACAAAAGAATTAAAGAAAAGACTTAAAGTATGTAAACAAAATGCTAAAAGAAAACAATCTCTCGGCTGAAACAAGGACAAGTATGCAGCTAGGGATAAAACAGTTGCTTCACATATGTACATACATGATTCAAATAGTATAAGCTTATAATCAAGGACTCTTGCATTTAATACCCAAGCACAAAACATCTCCTCAGCATAACATATTTTCTATCAGCCGAAACAAGGAGTAAAGTAATAAAAAAAAGGGTCTCTGATGTTCTACCATACCTAATACCCTGTACAAAAAAAAACATGCAACCTTGTAACTTCTCCTCTATATATATCAAATTTCCTCTTTATTTTAGTTTGTTCAAAACATAACTAAGCAAAGTCAGAAAAGAAGCAAGAAGATCAAGAAAAGTTTAAAAATAAATCAAATGCAAAGATTCAACTCAATGTGAATATCAAGTATCGGACCAAAGATAAAGGTTTTCAAAATCAAAATGCTCAGTTTCAAAGCCACTGATCAAAAGTTCAAATCCAAGTTTCCATTTCTAGGTTTTGCTGGGTTTTCTGGTCTCTGTTCTTCTCTGCTCTTCAATTCCAATACTCTGTTCTTTCTTCTCAAAGAAAGGTGAGCAACTTTAAGTTTTAGAACCAGTTCTTGAATTCAATGCCGTGAATCTATGAGTAAAAAACTCTAAATTTAACTTAATATAATTAGTTGTTGTTTGTTAAGTTTGAAATCTGGAGTTGCTTTGATATGCATATACATATACATATAATGCCTCTGTTTATACATTCCAACAGCCTAAGTTGCTTCAAAAATCATGTATGCTCAATCTATTGATTGTTAGAGTAAAGTATATAAACAAATTATGTTTAGGAAAGTATAAAGTGGATTTTAAAAATTTAAATTCATAATAAAAGGTTGAGCTGCTCTGGGAATAAGCATAGAACAGTAATACTTAACATAAGTCAAAATTTTAAACATCTTGAATTGCCGATTCAAGTTTAGGAACTGATTGCTTAATCATAAATAGGATTTTTAAAACTCAATTCATATTTTTTTGTAACGAGTAGAAGTGGCATGGCTGTGTTGATCATTTTGGGAAGATGGGGCTGCCTCGGGCATCAAACTGATCGGAGAAGTCGA
Source organism: Allium cepa (assembly GCA_030765085.1). Lineage (NCBI taxonomy): Eukaryota > Viridiplantae > Streptophyta > Magnoliopsida > Asparagales > Amaryllidaceae > Allium > Allium cepa. Next base: position 10,696,731 of record CM060942.1, read on the forward strand.
GATTGGTTCGGGGGTTAAAGAGTGATCAGGGAAGCTTTAAAAATTATTGGATCGAAGAATCATGCTATGTGGGTTGTGGAATTTGGGTTTGAAAATTTTAAACCTAGTTTTGACCGACTGTGTTTTTCTTTTGGTTCGTTCGTCGCCGAGGAGTGATCGAGTGCCACGCGGCTTTGCGAGAAGGTAGAGGGGAGATGGACGAGGCGTCGGCCGGAGTTTGGTGGCCTCTGGTGGTCGGAGTGTCGAGCGAACGGCGTTGACAGGGTTGAGGTGGATCACTGTTGCGTTTCCAGGTTTTTCTTTATGCTCGAATTCGAGTCGAACAGGAGGGGTTTGGATGGTCGTTGTCAGATTGGGGGATGATGGTCGACTTGTTGATGACGTCGACGATGACCGGAGTTGGCCAGAGGGGCTGTGCACGTGCACCGTGCAATTGTTTTGGAGGTCTAGAAAATTTGGGAAGTGGGGAAGAAGCTGGGTGGAATAGGGTCGCACGCGAGTTTATCTCGAGTGATTCCTACGTTTTGCTCGAAGCAGGTGGGGGATGGACTCGAAGCAAAATTTAATTGCCTCGGGTCATTTGAAAATGTTACAGGTTTTTAATTAAACTTGTCTGTTTGAATTTAAACAGATTTTGAAGATTTGAAACCAGGTTTTAATATAATGTTAAAACTAGAATTTGAAAGATGAATCCAAATTTATTTTTGTACCTAGTTTGAATTAAAGAATGTTTTATAAAAATTTAATTATTTGAACTACTTTAAAAAGGGGTTAAAGTATTAATTTAAAATGTTTTGAATTTAAATGATTGATTTAAACTCTAGTCTAAATTTCTGTATAAAGATAAATGTTTTATAAAATTTAATTTTAAAAAGAGTTTTAACTTGGTTAAAATTGTAAAGTTAAATTTGTAGTTATTTCAAATTCTTTTAATATGGAATAGAATTTAAAAGTGAATTTGAAACAACATGTTTTTAAATGCGTTTGAGTACGATAATTAAATCATTACTAAAACGATGTTTTATCTTAAAGATAATTAAGGTTTAATGATTTATAATCCATCTAATTTTTAAGGTAATTAAATGGTTAATTAAATAAGTTAATTAAATAAGTTAATTAATTTATGATTTGAATTAATTAATTTATTAAGGGATGTTTATTAATTTAGAATTAATTAATCTGGTAATTAATTTAAAGTAAATAAATGGTTGTAACCAATTAAGATGACTAATTGATATTGATTACTTATTTTGGAAATTAATTAAGATGGATTACTTTAAAATAGTAATTAGAGTTTGAATTAATAATGTTTAAGTGATTGATAAATTTGTTATTAACTACTTAAGTTAATTTGAATGATTAATTATGAAATTGGTTTAAAGATTAAATTAATTAATATGATTAATTAAGAATAATTTAATTAATTAAAGTGTTAGATAAATAAATTTATATCAAATGATTTGTAAAATAAATCGGGATTGGATAATTAAATTCATGAGTAATTAATTTACTTGGAAATAAATTGTATTGATTAGGATTAAACGATAAATTAATCCTGTTTATAAATGATTATTTGATACTTGACCTTACTTACGAATGATTGTATTGAATGAGTTGCCTTGGATTGATTATCCACCACAAGAAAAATGATTTATAACAGCACAGAAGCTCAGCGTTTGGACGCCTACCGCAGTTGAAAATGAAAAAACAAAACATACAACGCTGTATTAAGCACACTGTCCAGTAAATTTCCGAGCCCGCCTAAGTTCCCTCCTTGTTTTCATTCACCGCTTAAAATATGTCATCTTCTTCCCCGTAACGACAAACCCAAAATCTCAAACCCGCTCGTCTCTACAGATCTTGCCAAACATCTAGAGTAGCGACTTCATCAGAAATCCTTACCGTGCCCTAACATCACAGTTCATTAAAATGCTCCAGTTAATTTTAGCAATTTTAGGAATCAATCCCAAACACCTAGGGCCGGTCTTTCACCAAAGTTGGAAAAGCAATGGCTGTGGGCCATGGAACTTCTAGGGCACCATTACATCACCAAAACACGCAGCCAAAGAAAAAAAAATTGCATCCGATTTGGATTCGAAATCGCAACTCAGGAAGAGTAGCAGCGACCAACAATTGCAGACTCCGACCGACGTCCGCCTGTAGCGAATCGGCTGCGTCGCCGACTAGGCAGCGACCCCAATCCTACAGTGCTCAAATTCATCAATGCACAGACATATTTGGTGACTAACCGACTTGGTTGTCTACTTGTTGAAAATTTAAAGGTACTAAATTTTGGACCTTGGCAATTGGGAATTGCATTGTTTAATTTCATAATTTGTTGCAGTCTTGCAAGGCAAAAATCGAATTTAGTGAACTATTGTGCAGTTAATCGAATTAGTGGATTGCTAAGAGTTATCGTTTAATTTCATGATTTGTCACTGTGTCTCCGTTAGTACCTTGTTTCAGTTTTAACTGAATTAGTTCTTATTTGTATTTTAAGCCTATTATTGGGAGTGGAATTAGCACCGTTTGCCATTGGAAGCAGTTTTTCTTCAAAAAAGAAGCTAGGTAAAAGACCCTAGATAGCTTATTATGCACATGAGCGTGGGATAACCAATGTGATCCTTCACGAGCTTATGTGGGTTGTCTTTGTTACCTTTTAGGACTTTAGTCTTGCATACTGTGAAACTTTACATAGAGCTTTAGCAGATCGCTTTGTTGCTAACTTATTAAAATGATCTTTATGTAATTTGACTACTGCATTTTTACATTTGAATTTCTTTGCAGTTTTAAAACAGTCTCATTAGATGAAATTTTGACAAGGTGAAAATCCGTAAATGACATCATGTTAGGAAAAAATCTAACAAAGAAATTAGAGAAAAGAAACAGGAAGACGTAGGTTAACAAAATAAAAAATTGTTCGGATTTCTTGAAAATAAATAAGATTGGTAAAGCATATCCTTAATTATAATGAAATATAGAAAATAGGTTTTGGATCCATAATACTAAAAAAGATGCTGCATCCGTAGAAAACTTGAGTAATAAACAACTGTGGTTAAATTCTACTTATAAATTTTATTTTATTATCAGGGTCTGCTACAAAATGACATTATACATGAGATTTGTAAAAATAAAGTTACTATAAATTTTGCATATAAAATAATTATTTAATAAAATATAACTTTCGTCTTAAGTTTTGTAATATGGTTATGATTCGTAAATAAGTGCTATAACTGCATTCGATAAGAACTAATAAAATATGTGATAGACTTTGATAAAACATGAAATGGTCTATTTCATTATTGGGTTCTAGGCTGAAAAAAGAATGATGCTTAACATTAAAGGTAAAAGTAACAAGATTGAATGGTTTGGCACTGTTATCGATTGGACAAGATATGATCAATGAACTTGAATATAAAATATTATTATTGATTTTGCAAGTTAGATGGCTAAAAAAAATTTCACAAGCAATTAAAAGTAATTTTACTATATATGTTACAAGAAAAGTGGTTGGTTATTGCACAACAAGATAACATGTTTGGCCATACCGCAATTTTTAGTTATTTTTTCTTAGGGAGAATAAGTGTGACTTATGTTGTCATTCTTTCATGTATAATGGCTTCTGTGGGTGGAATCATCTGTGGATAAATTTTATATAAATATTTTTTTTACTGATATTAGAATTACAGGTTGCATTTTTACCTCTTCCTTAAGTTTTGTATGCATTTATTATATAAATATTTTTTCTTTTTATACGCATCTCAACATTATTATGTAGTTTGCAGGCTCTGGAGCTGGAATATGGATGCAAGCTTTGTTTCAGACCATACATAACAAGAGGCGAGGTGATATTATATAGCATTTTCATATTTCACATTTTACTTTTCTAACTACTGTATCAAATTTGTTGTCTTTTCCTTTCTCCTTAAGACAGTTTAATTTGTTGTCTTTAATTTTTTTATAGAATAAGTGTTGTTATGATGTGTGTAAGTGAAGGAAAAAAGTGATATACAAAAGACTAAGGGTGGAGAACAAGAAATTTAAGATGGTATAATTATTATTCGTATAGCTTAGCGAAATAATAAATTCCATACTATTATTTTTATTTTTATTTCACATCATAAATTGTTGCTTTTACATTGTTGCTGTAAAGATTAAAGAGAAGAAGGTACTAAAGCAAACGAGGAGGGAAATGATGCCACATGCAATTCTTGTCTCGGCAGTTTTAACTACACAACTCTTTGATTTAGAAGAACAACCAAGTTGAAGGTATATTTTCTATTTTACTTGCACTTTGTTCGATTCACTATGTAAAATAATTGCATCTAATTGTGTCTCTTCGCTATTTCAATAAACTGGCTGATTTTAATAAGTCAACAGGTGTACACAACCTATGATTTCATCTACATAGTAACAATTAATTTATGAGTTTTTAGGCTTGCAAAACTTTGGTAAAAAATATTGTAGTTTTTGACATGAAAAGGCTTGCAAAATCCTGTAAATTCCATCATAATTTTCTAGGAACATAGCCCCATCGTCGTAGAATTCAAACTTTTGAACCATGGCCATATAGGGGTTGATTACGGTGTATGGTAATTCAAACTTTTGAAACATAGCCCCATCATAATTGAACTTTTGAATGATAACATGGAACAAAATTTTATGACAAAATAATTATGGTAATTCAGTGTATGAAATAATGTGTTTTACTCGTCGATTAGGACATAGATCAGTGAGATGGGGGTGGAAGGTTGTTAGTGTGAAGCATGAAGGAGTGTGATGTTTGGCATGCCATTAGATTCCAGAAGAAGGAGTGTTTCATTTGAAGTTTCAGGTAGAGGTTTGTAGTTGATAATCGATGTTCAGGGTTATTTGAGATGACCTATAACAAGCAATATTAGATGGTTATGGACAAAGTACAAACTCAGCTTGGTTTGATTGTGTTGTGAACTGATTATGTATTGTTCACCACCGACCATTGAAATTAACAGTTTGTTATTGTAATTTTGAGTTCAAGTATTTGACTACTAGTATGTTATAATTAGTAGTAAATATAATTGATCGTACGTAGATTATTACTGCTTACACGGAATGAGTTATTACTATTATTAAGGATGGATTGGATCTTTAGATGGTTTCATGTTGTATAGTACATTCTGTAGAATTGCAGGATGAGAACATATGAACATTTCTTAAATCCTTTTGCTGCTTATATACATGTTCTGTTGGCATTCCTTTTTGTAATAAATTTGGTGACTACAATGAAATGTACTCAACCCATAACCCCATAGTTGTATAAAAACATCCTTTTACCGACCCTTTCATCATCCGTTCCTGAGTCACCTCATAGTTGTATAAAATTCACTATATATTCGCTAATGACTTGCTTACGTCCTCCAAAATAAAAACGTATAATGCAACGTGGTTGCTTATGCAGGAATTGGATATTATAAAATAAAATAAAATAAATGTAACTTCTTTAATAAAGTAATTGTTGAATAACTAACCGACCTATAAATGCAATCACTTTCCAAGTCAGTCAATTCTTTCTTCCATAATGACTGGAACCTTGTAATCCTGAACTTATATATGGTGAAATATAGAGAATGTAACCAAATAAAAAATTTATTTTATTTAAGTCGTATAAAATTATTATTATAAATTATTGTTTTAACCGTTTATCTTAAAGCCAAGTATGTATTGAATATTAAATCAGCCTTCTCTAACAGTATCTAGCTTATAATTAAATCCATAATAAAAATGAGTTGGCTCTTATAATTCATGATGAGCCATTAATAATATGCGTATACAAACAATTTTAATGCACATCAGGATAAATAAATACAAGTTATGATATCACTGTCACATTCAAACTCGCCGACGCTTGAAAAATCCTTGGGGCTGCTGGCTGCATAATATTCATTTGTTTTGATTGTGAAATAACGTAACAAAAGAGATCATATTACACACAAATATACAAGTAGTTATAATCAAAGAGGATAGATAGTTAGACCGTCACCGCCAGAAAAGCTGTTTAATTGGAAAATTTCAATCATTCTCACGTGTTTTATAATTCACCCTTCTAGAAATGCTACAACGTAAACTGCTCTTTAGACCCTGTAACAGCAACCCGTATTTAACCGCTCCAAATATTTTACGGGGAATCATCACGTCCACTGCGTCCATTCTCTCTTTTTAACAAATGATAGGCTAAGCAGCTTCTCAACGAGCTTTTGTGTTTAAGGCAACAGGCTCTTCATGCTGCTGAATCTTGATTGACCTAGCTTGGAGCCTTGGAGGTAGACTTTAGTACGAGCAATAACGTTTTAAGACCATTTGAGTGACGCTTTTTGCTTTTTCCTATCATATGCTATGTACAGATCCTCTGTCCCGACAATTCCTGTCCATGTGTGCCCCGTCAATAATAGTTTAACCCATAATCAAACATTCTACAGTAAAGTTCATCTCGGGTCATAACAGCAGACTCTTTTATAAAATTCCTCGCTTCCATAAGCTAGCCTTGTGTGCATGGGCGTGCACAATCAACTTTTTAATACATCTAACTATAGGATTATTGTGCAGACAGAACTGGAATAATATTTGAATATCCTTCTTTATGTTTCTTTTATATCAACTTTTAAGTAGTAAACTATTTATGATTATTTATATCAACTCTTATGAAGTAGACAATTTTAGTCGGTATAAACATAATTGTTTCTTCTATTTGATAATATAACTAAATATTGTTGTTTTTTATGTTGCTAGATATTTATGATTTATCTGTTAGATGTCAATTAGAATTATGTGGTAACTAACAAATGAAGCATCAATACATTAATCAAATTTACAGAAGGTAACTGTTCCATAAAGCTGAAGACCAGTAATTTTCCTTTTGTTTATTACAATAGAAATTTCATTGATTCATACACCTGTTAATCTTAGAAATATAATTACAAATTTAATTTCATATGTTTAATAGTCTTAGTGTTTTTATTATGTACCTGGCATATCATTAATGTTAATAACTATTTTCATGATCATTTCTTCTCAACATTGGAATCCAGTCTGTTAACTTTATGTTGGTAATCAAGTTTCTTCTCCTTCTTAAACAAAATACTAGTGAGACTGAGAGTGACCATATAGTCAAATCCTATTAGAATTATCTGTCAATCTCTCAATAATTGGATGAAAAAAAATAAATTTGAAAATAATTTTTCAGCTCCAAATTGTCCATTTTGACAACTCTATTCGTTTCCTCCTTTTGATTACATATAATGACATTAAAATGAACCTCGGATTAGTAATCTGAATGAATGGAAGCAGAACTTAGTGCCAAGAGCAAAAATACTGAAATGCTCAGTATAATGGAAGTTTAACTTATTTTGTCATCCTTTCATGTATAATGGCTTCCATGGGTGGAGTTATCTATGGATATGATATTGGAATTGCAGGTCACATTTTATTTGTTTTTTAGCTTTTATATGAAGTGTTATAACACAATCATATCCAAATTAGACTTACATATAAATATTACTAGGTGGACTGACATAGATTGTGCCATTTTTGAAGATATTCTTCTCTGAAGTGTACAAGAAAATGGAAGGAGATGCAAATATGACCAACTTGCAAGTTCAATAGCCAGCTCCTAACTTCCTTTACATCATCTATATATTAAGCTGGACCTATTGCTTCATGTTTCACATCTTCAGTCACAAGATCGTATGGTCGAAAATCATTGATGCTAATTCGAGGGATCCCTTTCTTGGCTGGTGCTTCATTAGGAGGTGTTGCTGCAAATCTTTATATGATCATCTTAGGCAGAATAAGTATGATGTATTTTGTCATCCTTTAATGGGTAATGGCTTCAATGGGTGGAATCATCTATGGATATCATATGGGAATTACAGGTCACTTTTTACTTCTTTTAGTTTTTGTATGCAGTATTATAACATAATCATATCCAAATTAGACTTACATAGTTACATACAAATATTGCTAGGTGGAGTGACATTGATGGTGCCATTTCTGAATATTTGAGTAGGATTAGCGGATCACCTTTCTATTAATTCTATTTTCAATATATTGTTGGTTTCCTTTTATTAAGTTGCATTCTTGATTTCTATCCATGTTTTGTATTATTTCCATTACCAATGCAAGTCTCTAATTGATAAGGTGATTCGAATTATTATATGATGATTGGAGCTTAACACATTTTGTAACTGTGGGTGATCATATAATTGGCACAAGATTTTTTCTTTCCCAAAATTGGAAAGTCTCGTTATATTGTATAGAGAAAATCACTCCATTTATTTAGTCTTAAACATAGAATTCTTGACCCTTCTATGAACTTAATTTTCTAGCACATATAAAAAAAATGAGATTGCTTGCCTAATTCTAAGCATTAACTAAATAGCCATATCTATACTCTTTACATGTGTAGTTTTTTTGCTATGAGATTGTGAATTCATGTCCAACTTTCTTTGAATATTTGATGTCTTATTTTAAAATAGTTTTTTAATGTCCGATTAACATTTGTAACAAAGTCTAACTGTTAATAAGGAAAAGAAAACGTAAATCATCCATTTAATGCCAACAAGGAAAAAATGGGCAGGTTCAACAAATTCCAACTGTTAACAAGGAAAAAAATAGGTAGACCAATATTTGGGAATACTTTACTGAACTTTAAAACGTAAGCATTTAGTTTATACAAAAACTAAATTAATACCCAAAATGATTATTTTGAGTATATATTCAACAGCCTATAGTAACCAAGTAATACTAGTTTGATGTGTCCAAGCTCAATAATGATTTTTGTATCATTTTCTTATTCTTAAAATGAAGTAATAATTCAATGGGTTAATTTGTATTACATTTTCAACGTTTGTTTTTATAAAGTGTCATATTATATGAGTCTTAAATGCAGTCTAACATAAGTCTCGGCTTTATTAAATATATGCTTTGAAAATTGGGTTTGGTGTTTTACTATTTTTATATGGACTTTCGGTAAGAATATTACCAAATAATTTACAAAGTTTTGTTTCCTCATATCTGGTTCCAAATTTTTGTAATTTTGCATTGCTTCCTAACAACAAATGCTAGACTGTTGTCCTCTAAAAGATGAATGGAATCGATGCTTAAAAAGTAAAAGAACAACCCCTCTTAAATTTTATTGTTTTGGAAATTGTAAGCATTAAATGGAAATATAGGGAAGACAACAGAAGTATGCATATTTCTTTTGAAATTGAGATATGAGTGATTTTAACTGTTACAGCAGTTAAAGAAAAGCTCTATTAGCACTTGGTTAGCAGTCTGATTCTTCAAACTGTGGGTTCGAATTATTAAATGATAATTGGAGTTAAAGACATTTGCAACTATGGGTGATCATATAATTGGCACAAGATTTGTTTGTTTCCCAAAATTGGAAAGTCCCATTATATCGTATAGAGAAAACTACTCCGTTTATTTAGTCTTAAACATAGAATTATTGGCTCTTCCGTGAATTCAATTTCTAGCACATATAAAAAAAATGAGATTGCTAGGCTAATTTTGTGCATTTACTAAATAGCCACATCTACATTCTATTCATGAGCAATTTTTTTGCTACGAGAAACTCATTGCGAATTTGTGTCCAACTTTCTGTGAATATTTGCTGCCTTATTTTAAAATTTGTTTTTAATGTCGGTTAACAGTTCTAACAAAGTCCATCTGTTAATAAGGAAAGAAAGTGTATACCATCCATTTACTGTAAATAAGGAAAAACAAGAGCATGTTTACCAAAGTCCAACTGTTAATAAGGAAAAAAAAATAAGTGGACCAAAATTTGGGTACACTTTATAGAACTGTAAAACATAAGCATTCGTTTACAGAAAAACTAAATTAATACCCAAAAAGATTATTTTGAGTTTATATTCAACAGTCTATAGTAATCAAGTAAACCTAGTTTGATGTGTGGAAGCTCGGCATGATTTTTGTATCATTTGCTTATTCTTAAAAATAAAGTTATAATTCGATGTGGTTAATTTGTATATTTTAATGTTTGTTTTTATAAAGTGTCATATTATACGAGTCTTTAATGCAGACTACCATTAATCTCGGCTTTATCAAAACCATGCTTTGAAAATTGGGTTTGGTATTTTACCATTTTTTATATGAACTTTCAGTAAAAAAAAAATACCAAATAATTTGCACAATTTTGTTTCCTCATATCTGGTTCCAAATCTGTACAGTTTTGCATTGCTTCCTAACTACAAATGCAGATTGTTGTCCTCTAAAAGATGAATGGAATTGGTGCTTAAAAAATAAAAGAACAATCCCTCTTCAGTTTTATTTCTTGGGAAATGATAAGCATTAAATGGAAATATTGGAAAAACAATAGAAGTATGCATATTTCTTTTGAAATTGAAATATTAGTGATTGTAACTATTACAGCAGTTAAAGAAAAGCTCTGTTAGCACTTGGTTTGAAGTCTGATTCTTCAGTTTACAAACGGTTAGCTTTATTGAATCTGCAAATATTTAAAATCTATAACTGTAAAGCCCAACACATGTTTTTCAATTTTCATTGTATTTAAGACAATTGAATGTAGAAACTAAATGTACATTCAAGCAGCATATCATTCTTTGCTTTGATTCAATCAATAAAGTCAGTTTGCATTTCTTCTTCATCAAATCAAAAGATTATTCACATCATAGTAAACTCTAACATGGTATAATAGCCAACCTCAATAGCTTAACAGCTTTTCAAACTTGTTTGCATTTGTAATCTAATCAATCAGAGAAGTCTCATAATTTGGATCATAAAATATAACAAGTTAATTAAGTTATACAAAAAAAAAATTAAATTATAAGAAACAATTAAGTTTTATAACAATTTAACTAAGTTAACCAAGTTTAATAATTAAATAATTTTCTAAAAGGTAACTAAGTTTTATAAAACATAAATAATTTATAAAAAGTAACTATGTTTTATAAAAAATTAACCAAGTTAAAGTTTCATAAAAATGAAATAAATTTCTATATACTATCAAAATTTTATAAAAATTAAATAAATTTATAATAACTAATTAATTTTAACAATATTTTTAACTAAGTTATATTTTTATAAAAATTAACTAAATTTATGAAAATTAATCTATTCTATAAAACTTTTATATAAAAATTAACTAATTTTACAAAAATTGACTTACTTTTACAAAATGCAAAGCAAGTTTTGTAAATTATACATTTATAAAATTAAACATATTTAAAAAAATTAACTATGTTTACAAATTATTTATATATTTATACATTGCATTTGAGCAAGCTGCTATCACAAACAGTCTATGTATCTACATTGAATTCAAAAATTCAAAAAATTAAACATAAAGGTATGCAATAATAACCCATTTTTAAACTTATTTCTAGCTAAGGTCAAAAAAATTATGCACACGTCTATTGGATGTGCATGCATACTGGTATTAAATATAGATAAAATTGACAGCTCGATCTCTCTGCCATTACCACTAAACAATATTTCATCCTCAACCTTTAGAAAATAAGGAAGGTTCATGTGATCCAATACCACCTCTAGAATTCATTTTTTAATATCCCCACGTTGGCTTTAACCAACATTTTGCTTTTGTTAGAAAATTTAAAGCCCTTAGCTGGGCTCTATAAATGCTGTAGCAGGCCTCCAAATATGGTGTTCTATAGTCGTGGTTACATAATATGTTTGTTAACTTTTAGAACTTCACTTGATTTGACCATTATGTTTTTACACTCTGTGTAGTAATTTTAATTTGCATTTATGAACTGTAATCTTTTTGTCTATAGCCATTAGCTAATAAAAATTCAAATTACTTTTTTCTTTTGAGTCATATTCTATTATTTATTGTTTGCTAATATGCATTTCCACTGACAGAGACATTAGTGCACTCCTCTCTTGAACCATGTCAAGATGCAGATTTCACATTTCCAGTAAACTTTAATTTCAGTGAACACACAATCTATGTACGATGCCGTCCCTGTCTAAAAGATTTCATGGAAAAGGTTGCTAGCCTCTTTGAGATCACCATATTTACTGCAAGCCAAAGTATTTATGCAGATAAGCTTCTTAATATTCTTGATCCTAAATGGAAATTGATTCGACATCGTGTTTTTCGTGAATCATGTGTCTACGTGGATGGTTATTATATGAAAGATTTGTCGGTTCTTGGTCGTGATTTGGCACGGGTTATCATCATTGATAATTCCCCTAAGGTAAATGCTTTCCCTGTGATTTTAGGTTTAATCGATTCACCAATTCAGGTTTTAATTATATTTTTCTTTTGCGTTCTTTTAGAGGTTCTAAATTGCATGTAGTTGTATCTTCTAAAATACGAATAAGTAGGAAAAGATTACAAGAACTAGTCATAATCTGTTAGTTACTTTTATCTTAAATTTTGACCCTTGATATATCAATTTATTGGGGAAGTTATTTTATTTTGCAATTGATTCATGTTGCAAAAAGCTTTTTGCTTCACTAAGAGTAATATAAATCAGCATTTTTCATGTCTTATTTCTTGTATTGTCCTAAGAAATGAAAAAAAAACTCAAATAGATAAATTCTTTGATACAAAATATGGAGATGTAGAGAACTGAAAAGCTTTATAAAAGATGAAGGAAGCAAACAAAGAAGAAGCATGGTGATGATCTCCAGGCATATAAGCCTATAAATTTCACTTGAAACCCCAGGTATGTACTTTACTTAAGTTATACTTCTTACCAAAATTTTGCTCCCGAAACCAGATAGCTTACCCTCTTACCAAACTTATTTTATGAAACAATCAAGCAGTAAAATGAGATGCTTAAATGAAAATGCATTGTTATACGTGACATTTTCTTCAGGCTACTCCTCTAGTTATAATTTTTATAAAGATTTTCACTTGGGTTTATATATGTGGAATTATGAATCTATGATGTGTGCTTTATTTACAGTAAAAGTGAAATGAGTTGTGGCCATAGGGATAATTGGACTCGTACCTACATGCGTTTCTGAAGGTACAACATCTAGTTGAGTAAATCCCGATAAGAAATACGAGAATCATTACACTAAGAATAAAATGCTTGTGCTGGTCTTTTTTCACTTGCTCTTACACTCTTGCTTTGTAGGAATCACACTTATAACAGAGAATGGTTGCATCATTGTTCCATCTGTAGCAGTATTTACCATGTCATTACAGGTGTCTCTGAGTCGTGGGTGTGTGATGTTGGTGGCTTGCAACATCCAGACTGTATATTGAAACAGGTACATTCATCAGGTATGTATTATGGCTCTTAATAAATTCTCGACCTGCCTTTTATTATGAAATAGGACTTGTTGCAATAGGTTATAGTGCAATTGTTGTATTTTAAGTGCTTTTCAATGCTAAAATAGAGCAACGCTCTTCTTCATGCAAGAAACTTGTCAATTTCTTCATTTCATATTACTTAAGGATGTTTGTCATTAAAATGATTGAAAAATATGACCATGACGAATCTTCGTGCTGGAAAAAATGCTTATATTCATGAATTAATTAGAAAAGGTACGAAGCTGGAGGCTGATTTAAAAGCTCTAGAACCATTAAGAGACAATGTGATACAGTTTCGTGCTGAAGTTAAGAAGCTGAATGCTACAAGGCAATAACTTGCTGGTTAAATTCAGAATCTGATGCAAGACCTGACCAAAGCATGAACTGATAATAATCAAATCCCTGTTATGCGAACTGAGATCGAAAATATCAAGCAGGAAGTATCATGTGCAAGTTTGTATCACTAACTTGATTCCATCGACTGAACATCATGTAACTTGAAATTTAAATAATTTCCTTTTTGATATGCATGCATGCACGAATCTTCATAGAGCCACTTAAGAGTACGAGAAGAAAGGAAATGCCGAGCTGCTGGAACAGAGACATGCAATAGGGAAAACATGATTTACATGGCATGGGAGATTGAAAAGCTACGTGCTAACTTGCCTAATACTAAAGGGAGATCTTACATGGGTAAGAAACCACATGGTATTATTTTGTTTCCGGTAACATTTAACTTACTCTTATCTATTCCACGCAATGAAATATAGATGTTTAATGAAACAATGGATTTCTTCTTATTCTTTCTTTTTTCTTCCTGAGGCTTCCTGATAACATTATTAGGAGGTAACATTCACTATTTATGTTTTATTTACTGATAAATGTGGGTGAGCCTGCAATTTGATTTACTTATAAATGTTGCCTCTGTAATATTGAAGGTGGTGCGGCTTATGGGATGAAAATGGCTAGCCTAGATGCATCATTCCCTTCATATAAAGATTTAAGATGGATATTGGATGTATTTGGTAGGTTACCTTTTGTTTCATTTTCTAAAATGCAATCATATCTTCAGTAGACATTTATTCTTGCAATTACTTTTGAAACCGTGTTAGTATAAGTTGTCGACTTAACGCTAGCATGACAAAAACTAGTTTACTCGTGGTTTGTTTACTGGACACTGCAATTGAAGTATCTTGTTTCTCATATCCTCATGTGATCTCCACTGTAATTAAAGTAATTTACTCGTGGTTTTTATCAACATTTCCACTGTAATTAAAGTAATTTACTCATGGCCATGTATTATTATTATTGCAGTTACTACAGTTGTTGGAAATGATAGTCAAAAATAGTGGCAATGCAGTTGATAAGGGCTATTTGATAGGGCAAAGGATAGCTACCATTGGTATATGATACACCATTTTTCATCTGGTTTTATAGAACCTTGGCAGTGAAAGTAATGCTATTTTTTAACTCAACATCGATGGTATTTTGTGAAATTAAACTATTTCATGTTTATCTTCATAAGTGAATTATTTGAATAATTAAGTTGTTTAGGTCTTAATATATATCGTAAAATTTTAAAGACGAGGATTGTAGAATGCAAAAGTTTAAGTTTTAACACTATATGAAATGATTGATATTTGACTAGGAATAAATTTATTTGATATATCTTATGTCTCCACAGCTTAAATATCCGAATGAGAACCATCGAAACCCCGCTGACTTTCTAGATCTATCGGTTTGCTTCTAACATTGAGTTCATAATATTACAATAGGTAACTTCACAATTGATTCAAGGGCTGCTCATACTATTTCCAACTCTTTCTTTCTGGCATTAAACTCAGTTTCTACAGCAGCAGCCTCGTCATGTTTTGAAACTAGTTGCTTCTTCTTCGCTTTGAGCTCCTTCACATAGTGTCTAATTTTGGTATTTAGTGGCAACTGCGCTAATGTTGGTTGCCTGATCAATTTGAACCTGGTATGTCCAACATGGCTTGAAGTGAAAGACAGAGGCAATCGAGTGGTAGCGTGCAAAAGTACTTGCTCTGCATTTAGATCACCGAGATACTGCTGCACTGGAAGCTTTGGCAGTCCTTAACAGAGTAAGTCAACTACTTATTCCAGGATTTCATAGTCTGCTTGCATGTTATTACTTATTCTTGGTAGGGCACATCGGTAAGCTTAGATGGAATATGGTGCAGTTTGGGTAGTTGGGGATGGAATATGGTGCAGTTTGGTTTGATGTTCACTGGTGATGTGCACTGGTTTGTATTGATTATAGTGGTGGGTTGTTAAGCATTTACTCACTGATCACTTCAAATTTTTAGATCCATATAGTGATTTTTTTGGCGCAGTTAAGCATTTTAGCAAATGAAACTTCAAATTTTTAGATGGCGTTTACTCACTGATCATTTCAAATTTCTTCATTGCAGGTAATTAAAGATGGCGATGACACATTCTTCTTCCGTAGCAAGTAGCAAGTAGCAAGCATATGAAAATTTTTAGATGCACGTTTTGTTGTTGGCATTTGGTATGGACTTACTGTATTGATATTATACTTTAACTTAACATATAACGTGTCTTTGTTTAATAGAATTTGTGGCAACTTGGTTTACTTTGTTATTTTTGTTTATGGATATTATTGAAACTTGGTTTATGGATGTCTTTTGTTTATTAATATTGTCTTAACTAGTTTATGTAACTAATTAATAGTTATTAGAACCTGTTATATATACTAGTTGCTTGAATATGTTTAAAATATAGTTTTGGAATATTCAAAAATAGAGTGGAATATTAAAGCTGTTATATAAATAGAAGACAGCGTTTGATTAATGCTGTCAATGAAGAAACAAAAGCGTTTAATTCATGCTGTAATTATCTTGAATTTGTCAATAACAGCGTTTTTTACATGCTGTCGAAATAGTTGATGATTCAATAACAGCGTTTTTAACATGCTGTCGAAATTGTTGATGATTCAATAACAGCGTTTAGAAAAAGCTGTTGTAAACAGTTAAAGTAGAATTTGAACATCTTCGACAACTAAATTATAAACGCTGTTGAAACATAATACAGCACGTATGAAAATGCTGTAAAAGCATTATTGACAGCTCGTAATAAACGCTGTCACAGAGATGTTTCAACAGCGTTTATAGAAAAGCTGTTGTAAGTTATGTATATACGACAACATGTCGTTATACAGCGTTTGAAATAACGCTGTTGTATCATATTACAGCGTTTATCAAACGCTGTTAAAAGCCTTTTGTGGTGTAGTGATTCTATCTGATCTGTGATATTTTGTTCTGTAGATTGAGCTGTGTATGATTATTCATTTATTTACATTTGTATATTATATGTGAATTTGTGAATGGGCGATAAGCTTTATAGGTATATCGCTTATCAACTATATTTCTGTGTTTGATCTGTGATGATTGAATGATGTTGCACTATTGTGTTAAACCCCTTGACCACACTTATACACACACCAATATGGATTTCACGAGGAAATCGGTTAAGTCACAGTTTTTGAAATGATTTTTTAAGATGAATATTTGAATTCAAATGTTTTGAAAATGGATTGGGTTTGAAGTGAAAAGAAATTGAAATGGAATTTCAAAGATGAAATTATTTTGAATAACTTGATTAAGATTTGGAATTTAAATAGTTTGATTTCAATTTGAATTCAATACTTAAAAATTGAATTCTATGATTTGAAACTAGGGATTAACGATATTATACTAGTTATATATAAGTCAAACCATTTTTAAAGTATTGTTCTTTTGGGAAATTGATTTAACCCAAAGATTATAACTTGTATAAATGAAATCGGGTTTTTCCGAAATAAGGTTGTTTCTAAATGATAAAAAGCTTTCATAAGAGAAATGAATTTCAAATTGTATAAAAAGAATTTCAAGTTTGAAAATGAAAATGATTAGAAACGGTTTGAAAGTTATAAGTTAAATCTTTAATTTAAAGATTCAATGGGTTAATCCTATAGAAATGAAATTGTTTTGGAAATCTATGAATTGATCTTTGTGAAATAAATCTTTTTGTCTAAAGATTTGAAATGGTAATTTGTTTAAACCATTCGAAAGAAATTTTTGGGTTTTAAGTTGTGACTTAATTCAAATCCCAATATCCATATGGTTTTGAAATACTGCGCTCACTATTCGGTTTAGCCGGGAGAGGACTTTGTGTCATATATCCCATTCCGAATATGTGATACGTCGTTATGGATAACATTTGAAGACCGGTGGTGAAGACCGAATATTTTCGAAAACGTAAGGACAACTCGTCAAATGTCTTTGCATCGACTGGTCCCCGGTATAGAGACTCCATATGTGATGGGAAGTCCGAACGTGATTAGTGAATATCCAGATTGCAAGGGCTTCTTTGGAAGTGCCTTCCGTTCTGTTCGAACCTAGAACAGACTTGAATGGATTGTATGTCTGACACTACACTTTGAGATATTAAGCAGATTTCTTTCAAATACATTCCTGTTGGTGGCGGAGAATTTATTCTCTTAGCTCAACACCCTTCTCTGAGACGTACGAGCTCAGAGGTTATGTAGTTGAAGGTTATCAGCGATATATTCCCAATTTGGTAGCGTGGCATGCTGAGTGTTGCTGTGAAATGATCATTGTTGATCATTTGTGATATGATCATTTGTTTGATCATTTATCTTTGTGAACATTACTTTGATCATTTGTTGACCCAAAGCATGGCTTTATACCAAAGCGTGGCTTTGTGGACGAGACTTCGTCGATCCTCACAAACCGGAAATGGTCGAAACAGGAATTGTGCGGCAAGATTTTCAGGGATAGCTTCCCTAGGGTAGGACCGTTCCTTTTGGAAAGGGGTAGTATCATGGTATGGAGCCCAGATACTTACTCATGTGGATACACTATATCTATAACTGTGTGGTGTTGTTGGAAAAAAGGCCTTGTATAAAGGTCCAAAAGGACTGGGGGTGGTATATCTGAGGTTTCTTGCTCCCTGGGAAAGGGGTAGCCGGCCTTGTTTGGCAGAGATCCATTTGGGATGCTCGGGGACGTCCTTCCAGAGGCGTTCCATTTTGGGGTTTGGGAAGTTCCTTTGCCCGACCATTTGTTGGAAATCCATTCTTCAAATACGTACCTTGTACGGTTTTAGTTGTAGAACCTATCATTCACTTATGGTGGCGCCCCACTGTTTGGATGGTAGCTATAGTAGGCATAGTTCGAAATGTCTATGTTGGCTAAGATTTATATCTTTACTTTCGAAATGATTTTTACTACAATATGCACTAGTAATAATATCAAATGTTTCTTTTTAATGCGTATCAAGCATCTTTGACTATCATAAGAAGAAATCTCCTCCGATTCTGCGTTTGCATTGTGTGTGTGTGCGGGAGGCCTTATGGTAGTCTCATTTCTAAAAAGCATTGCGAATTGATTTTAAAATATTCCGTTGCTTATTTCTAAAGATAAAACTATTTTTGTTGCTCACACCAGTCGCATGACTGATCCATAGTTTATTGTTTCTTTCCTAAACTCTGGGTGCTCAAAATTTTCTACACGAGCAGTCTAGAGTTGGGTTTTTCAGATAGTCAGGTTTAGTAGGTTATCTGGAGCTAGTTCAGTCTTTGGATGTGGACGAGACTTGCTTATCTCTGTGCATCGTTATTGGGAGTTCATGCTACTGCTGGAGTTCTCTTTTGAAGACTAGCTTAGAGTTATTTGTTCTGCTGCTAGTGTTATCTATTTTCTTTCCGCTGCTATTTTTATTGTATCATATCTCTGATGTATACTGATATCTATTGGATCATCTGTTGTATCAGATATTGTATCAAAGCTGTATATCAATGTATTATTCTTTTTCTTCCGCTGTGTTGTTTACTTAATTGTGTTATAAGCTCCGGCGAATCGGATTTGAACGGTCGAATCTACGGCATTCGAATGCGATTTGAAGTATGGATGTCGATTTTCGAGCGCGAAAAATTCGCGTCGTCACATTTGGTATCAGAGCTAAGGGTTAAACTTTAGCTCAGGAGTATAACACATTTAGTAGCTCATTAGAGATAGGGTGAAGTATACCCTAGAATGAGTATAATCCCTATGATATCTGTTCGAATGTCTCAGTAAATCTCTTACTATTCACCGATAGTATGTATGAGTGCAAGAAGATGACGAGATAGGGGACAGGAGAATACGACTATAAATGGTCGATGACCTGCAACAGTGGAAACAAACTTTCTCTATCAATCTCTTTCGATTCATCTTTCCAAATTCTTTTGATTTGCCTCGTAGCAGTTGCAAGAAGAAGTTTCGATGCGGTGATGCCCTATGAATCGTTGTAGAAAATCCTTACTTCGTATCTTCATCGATTTCTTATCAATTTTTGATTTAAACCTTAATGAATATGAATTGGAAATTTGAAATTGGGAATTTTGAATAAATTGGATTGATTAATAAAATATAGAGCTAAATTTGAATTGAATCGATAAAACGGTTTCGTTTAAAACCAAATTTGAAAATCTGTTGTAATTTCTTGTAAATACCAAAGTCCGAAGAGGGACCAGTTATGTATATTTTGAGATATTCCAACTTGAGTTTGGAATCCATATCTTGTATTTGAGAAATTGTAGAGATTGAGTCTATCTCTGTGTTATTTTCGTGCCTGCGAATTTCGAGGACGAAATTCCTTTAAGAGGGGAAGTCTGTAACGATCCCAGTTTTAATGACGAATTTAAATTTGTAATTTAATTAAATTTTTGGATTAGATTATGGATTTGTTTGAATTTTTCAAATTTAATAAGAATGTATTCTTATTTGCTTTTAAAATTTGGTTTGAAACTCAAAAATGAATATTTTCAGTTGAATTGAATTATAAATAAAGTGTTTAAAATAAAAATAAATTCTCTCAATATAAATAGAAACCAAATTTAGGCATTTATGTTAATAATAAGACTACAGAATTATAAGAATAAATATAAATACTTAAATAAACAAAACCAAAAGATATGCAAGCAAGAAAATAAATAAACAAGGTTGTCATGTACTTATGTAAAGCAACAAAAACAAAGAGAAATGTCTACAATTCAAACATTTGTGTACAAGTAAACTGTACAAACATGTACAAAAGAATTAAAGAAAAGACTTAAAGTATGTAAACAAAATGCTAAAAGAAAACAATCTCTCAGCTGAAACAAGGACAAGTATGCAGGCTAGGGATAAAACAGTTGCTTCACATATGTACATACATGATTCAAATAGTATAAGCTTATAATAAAGGACTCTTGCATTTAATACCCAAGCACAAAACATCTCCTCAGCATAACATATTTTCTATCAGCCGAAACAAGGAGTAAAGTAATAAAAAAAAAGGGTCTCTGATGTTCTACCATACCTAATACCCTGTACAAAAAAAAAACATGCAACCCTGTAACTTCTCCTCTATATATATCAAATTTCCTCTTTATTTTAGTTTGTTCAAAACATAACTAAGCAAAGTCAGAAAAGAAGCAAGAAGATCAAGCAAAGTTTAAAAACAAATCAAATGCAAAGATTCAACTCAATGTGAATATCAAGTATCAGACTAAAGATAAAAGTTTTCAAAATCAAAATGCTCAGTTTCAAAGCCACTGATCAAAAGTTCAAAACCAAGTTTCCATTTCTAGGTTTTGCTGGGTTTTCTGGTCTCTGTTCTTCTCTGCTCTTCAGTTCCAGTACTCTGTTGTTTCTTCTCAAAGAAAGGTGAGCAACTTTAAGTTTTAGAACCAGTTCTTGAATTCAACATCGTGAATCTGTGAGTAAACAACTCTAAATTTAACGTAATATAATTAGTTGTTGTTTGTTAAGTTTGAAATCTGGAGTTGCTTTGATATGCATATACATATACATATATTGCCTCTGTTTATACATTCCAACAGCCTAAGTTGCTTTAAAAATCATGTATGCTCAATCTATTGATTGTTAGAGTAAAGTATATAAACAAATGATGTTTAGGAAAGTATAAAGTGGATTTTAAAAATTTAAATTCATAATAAAAAGGTTGAGCTGCTCTGGGAATAAGCATAGAACAGTAATACTTAACATAAGTCAAAATTTTAAACATCTTGAATTGCCGATTCAAGTTTAGGAACTGATTGCTTAATCATAAATAGGATTTTTAAAACTCAATTCATATTTTTTTGTAACGAGTAGAAGTGGCATGGCTGTGTTGATCATTTTGGGAAGATGGGATTGCCTCGGGCAACAAACTGATCGGAGAAGTCGAGATTGGTTCGGGGGTTAAAGGAGTGATCAGGGAAGCTTTAAAAATTATTGGATCGAAGAATCATGCTATGTGGGTTGTGGAATTTGGGTTTGAAAATTTTAAACCTAGTTTTGACCGACAGTGTTTTTCTTTTGGTTCATTCGTCGCCGAGGAGTGATCGAGTGCCACGCGGCTTTGCGAGAAGGTAGAGGGGAGATGGACGAGGCATCGGCCGGAGTTTGGTGGCCTCCAGTGGTCGGAGTGTCGAGCGAACGACGTTGACAGGGTTGAGGTGGATCACTATTGCGTTTCCAGTTTTTTCTTTATACTCGAATTCGAGTTCGAGTCGAACATGAGGGGTTTGGATGGTCGTTGTCAGATTGGGGGATGATGGTCGACTTGTTGATGACGTCGACGATGACCGGAGTTGGCCAGAGGGGCTGTGCACGTGCACTGTGCAATTGTTTTGGAGGTCTGGAAAATTTGGGAAGTGGGGAAGAAGCTGGGTGGAACAGGGTTGCAGGCGAGTTTATCTCGAGTGATTCCTGCGTTTTGCTCGAAGCAGGTAGGGGATGGACTCGAAGCAAAATTTAATTGCCTCGGGTCATTTGAAAATGTTACAGGTTTTTAATTAAACTTGTCTGTTTGAATTTAAATAGATTTTGAAGATTTGAAACCAGGTTTTGATATAATGTTAAAACTAGAATTTGAAAAATGAATCCAAATTTATTTTTGTATCCTAGTTTGAATTAAAGAATGTTTTATAAAAATTTAATTATTTGAACTACTTTAAAAAGGGGTTAAAGTATTAATTTAAAATGTTTTGAATTTAAATGATTGATTTAAACTCTAGTATAAATTTCTATATAAAGATAGATGTTTTATAAAATTTAATTTTAAAAAGAGTTTTAACTTGGTTAAAATTGTAAAGTTAAATTTGTAGTTATTTCAAATTCATTTAATATGGAATAGAATTTAAAAGTGAATTTGAAACAACATGTTTTTAAATGTGTTTGAGTATGATAATTAAATCATTACTAAAACGATGTTTTATCTTAAAGATAATTAAGGTTTAATGATTTATAATCCATCTAATTTTTAAGGTAATTAAATGGTTAAATAAATAAGTTAATTAATTTATGATTTGAATTAATTAAGTTATTAAGGGATATTTATTAATTTAGAATTAATTAATCTTGTAATTAATTTAAAGTAAATAAATGGTTGTAACCAATTAAGATGACTAATTGATATTGATTACTTATTTTGGAAATTAATTAAGACGGATTACTTTAAAATAGTAATTAGAGTTTGAATTAATAATGTTTAAGTGATTGATAAATTTGTTATTAACTACTTAAGTTAATTTGAATGATTAATTATGAAATTGGTTTAAAGATTAAATTAATTAATATGATTAATTAAGAATAATTTAAGTAATTAAAGTGTTAGATAAATAAATTTATATCAAATGATTTGTAAAATAAATCGGGATTGGATAATTAAATTCATGAGTAATTAATTTACTTGGAAATAAATTGTATTGATTAGGATTAAATGATAAATTAATCCTATTTATAAATGATTATTGGATACTTGACCTTACTTACGAACGATTGTATTGAATGAGTTGCCTTGAATTGATTATCCTATCTGATCTGTGATATTTTATTCTGTAGATTGAGCCGTGTATGATTATTCATTTATTTACATTTGTATATTATATGTGAATTTGTGAATGGGCGATAAGCTT
Source organism: Allium cepa (assembly GCA_030765085.1). Taxonomy (NCBI): domain Eukaryota; kingdom Viridiplantae; phylum Streptophyta; class Magnoliopsida; order Asparagales; family Amaryllidaceae; genus Allium; species Allium cepa. Next base: position 10,720,022 of record CM060942.1, read on the forward strand.
TATAGGTATATCGCTTATCAACTATATTTCTGTGTTTGATCTGTGATGATTGAATGATGTTGCACTATTGTGTTAAACCCCTTGACCACACTTATACACACACCAATATGGATTTCACGAGGAAATCGGTTAAGTCACTGTTTTTGAAATGATTTTTTAAGTTCAATATTTGAATTCAAATGTTTTGAAAATGGATTAGGTTTAAAGTGAAAAGAAATTGAAATGGAATTTCAAAGATGAAATTATTTTGAATAACTTGATTAAGATTTGGAATTTAAATAGTTTGATTTCAATTTGAATTCAATACTTAAAAATTGAATTCTATGATTTGAAACTAGGGATTAACGATATTATACTAGTTATATATAAGTCAAACCATTTTTAAAGTATTGTTCTTTTGGGAAATTGATTTAACCCAAAGATTATAACTTGTATAAATGAAATCGGGTTTTTCTGAAATAAGGTTGTTTCTAAATGATAAAAAGCTTTCATAAGAGAAATGAATTTCAAATTGTATAAAAAGAATTTCAAGTTTGAAAATGAAAATGATTAGAAACGGTTTGAAAGTTATAAGTTAAATCTTTAATTTAAAGATTCAATGGGTTAATCCTATAGAAATAAAATTGTTTTGGAAATCTATGAATTGATCTTTGTGAAATAAATATTTTTTTCTAAAGATTTGAAATGGTAATTTGTTTAAACCATTTGAAAGAAAGTTTTGGGTTTTAAGTTGTGACTTAATTGAAATCCCAATATCCATATGTTTTTGAAATACTGCGCTCACTATTCGGTTTAGCCGGGGGAGGACTTTGTGTCATATATCCCATTCCGAATATGTGATACGTCGTTATGGATAACATTTGAAGACCGGTGGTGAAGACCGAATATTTTCGAAAACGCAAGGACAACTCGTCGAATGTCTTTGCATCGACTGGTCCCCGGTATAGAGACTCCATATGTGGTGGGAAGTCCGAACGTGATTAGTGAATATCCGGATTGCAAGGGCTTCTTTGGAAGTGCCTTCCGTTATGTTCGAACCCAGAACAGACTTGAATGGATTGTATGTCTGACACTACACTTTGAGATATTAAGCAGATTTCTTTCAAATACATTCCTGTTGGTGGCGGAGAATTTATTCTCTTAGCTTAACACCCTTCTCTGAGACGTACGAGCTCAGAGGTTATGTAGTTGAAGGTTATCAGCGATATATTCCCAATTTGGTAGCGTGACATGCTGAGTGTTGCTGTGAAATGATCATTGTTGATCATTTGTGATATGATCATTTGTTTGATCATTTATCTTTGTGATCATTACTTTGATCATTTATTGACCCAAAGCATGGCTTTGTACCAAAGCGTGGCTTTGTGGACGAGACTTCGTCGAGCCTCACAAACCGGAAATGGTCGAAACAGGAATTGTGCCACAAGATTTTCAGGGATAGCTTGCCTAGGGTAGGACCGTTCCTTCTGGAAAGGGGTAGTATCATGGTATGGATCCCAGATACTTACTCACGTGGATACACTATATCTATTACTGTGTGGTGTTGTTGGAATCGAGGCCTCGTATAAAGGTCCAAAAGGACCGGGGGTGGTATATCTGAGGTTTCTTACTCCCTGGGAAAGGGGTAGCCGGCCTTGTTTGGCAGAGATCCATTTGGGATGCTCGGGGACGTCCTTCCAGAGGCGTTCCATTTCGGGGTTTGGGAAGTTCCTTTGCCCGACCATTTGTTGGAAGTCCATTCTTCAAATATGTACCTTGTACGGTTTTAGTTGTAGAACCTATCATTCACTTATGGTGGCGCCCCACTGTTTGGATGGTAGGTATAGTAGGCATAGTTCGAAATGTCTATGTTGGCTAAGATTTATATCTTTACTTTCGAAATGATTTTTACTACACTATGCACTAGTAATAATATCAAATGTTTCTTTTTAATGCGTATCAAGCATCTTTGACTATCACAAGGAGAAATCTCCTCCGATTCTGCGTTTGCATTGTGTGTGTGTGCGGGAGGCCTTATGGTAGTCTCATTTCTAAAAAGCATTGCGAATTGATTTTAAAATATTTCGTTGCTTGTTTTTAAAGATAAAACTGTTTTTGTTGCTCACACCAGTCCCATGACTGATCCAGAGTTTATTGTTTCTTTTCTAAACTCTAGGTGCTCAAAATTTTCTACACGAGCAGTCTAGAGTTGGGTTTTTCAGATAGTCAGGTTTAGTAGGTTATCTGGAGCTAGTTCAGTCTTTGGATGTGGACGAGACTTGCTTATCTTTGTGCATCGTTATTGGGAGTTCGTGCTACTGCTGGAGTTCTCTTTTGAAGACTAGCTTGGAGTTATTTGTTCTGCTGCTAGTGTTATCTATTTTCTTTCCGCTGCTATTTTTATTGTATCATATCTCTGATGTATATTGATATCTATTGGATCATCTGTTGTATCAGATATTGTACCAAATCTATATATCAATGTGTTATTCTTTTTATTCTGCTGTGTTGTTTACTTAATTGTGTTATAAGCTCCGGTGAATCGGATTTGAACGGTCGAATCTACGGCATTCGAATACGATTTGAAGTATGGATGTCGATTTTCGAGCGCGAAAAATTCGTGTCATCACATCGATGATACTCTGATTGTTTAGGCAGTGGCATTGATATTTGAAATGTTGCCTATTTGTTGTCTTGGTTCTGACCATGTTGCACTATAATCTGGTCGAGTTTTGCATTTTACATTGTGCATTTCTGCACCTTGTTGAGTCTGAGTTATGCTCCTTTGATCATGTTAGCTGTTTGGTCTGCATCTTTGATCTGGAAGTTTCACATGGATTGTATTCTGATTAATTTATTCTTCATTCTGGTCTAGATTCACGTTCTGGACTTGGTTTTTGGTCAGTGCTTATGTTGGCACTGGGTTGCTTACATGTTGCGATGTCTCTGGTGCATCCGCTCATTTGAGTTTTTATTTTGTTTACTTGATAGTCTCAGGTCTGAACTACTTTGTTCATGTAGTGCTTTAACATATGTGGGACATTTTGCACTTTTGGGTTTGAACCATGACTTGATGGAGTGCTGCCATTACTCTTGGCACTAACTTCATCTTGTCTGCACTTTGATGATCAGGTTGCATACTCCCTGGTGCCTTTATGTACTTTGCGTTTCTTGGAATTATTCCTGCAGTTTCATTTGGTTTGCAGTTGTGTTGAGTCATGATAGTTGTGACTTGACCTCTGCAGTATTGATTTGCTGTCAATAGTTGGAGTTATGATGACATCTTATACTGGAGTGACGAGGCAGTACATGCGTGCATGTACTGCAGCCACACAGAATTAACCTTTTAATGTAGCAAGGCAGTGCACGCGAGCGTGTACTGCAGCCCAATCAGATTTGACAATTTAAATTGATATTTCAATTGCTGGATTTGTTTCGTGTTGCCAATTCAATATATTTTGAAGTGTATTTTGATTTGGTTTAATTTGATCATTTTGTGTTGTCTAATTATCTATTTGATAATTAGATTTTGAGTTTCTAATTATTTATTCAATAATTGGATTTTGTTGTTAATTGCCAATTAGGCAATCCTGATGTTTTTCTAAATTATCTTCATTGATATTCTTTTCACTTATCTTTGTTGATGATTTGAATCTGCTGATTTGTTGTTTAACACTGTTACGTGTTATATTTACCGTTATCTGATTTCCTTGTTAAAGGATTGGATAGACGAGATTTATTTTGACTGTCGTCTAATTGCTATTTAATTATTATTGCTGCTGTGCATTAATAACTGAGTTTGAATTAGACTGACCCGTGTACAATTTTCTTTTGAATGTAATTCTCGGGTCAGACCTAGTTATTACAGGTTGTAGATATCTTGCTTTGGGTTGCTGCTAGAGCTATGAAGTCTTTTCATACTTTTTGGAGTAGGCGTAGTCTTAGTATAGGATGTTTTATATTCATGTATATTATTCACGATAATGTACTTGTATATGTAACTTTCCGAGTCGACAGATGTAGTTGTATCATATGTATTGTATCACATGTATATCAACTGACTTCAGTTATATACATATGAGACTTTTGATTATCTATGTTCCGCACTTAGCTTGTCTGTGTTATTATTATATATATTGTCTTAAACTATTATGAACCATCGTAGTTCGTTTTATACTGGGATTGGGTATGTCGATGGGAGTAAATAAATAAGTGATGAAAAATAAAAATATATACCACTCCTATCGAAATAATCAATACTAGTGTAAGGCCTAACTACGGATGGCCGCTCCTATCCAGCCTTATTCTTTGTGATAACAGACAGTATTTTCTTTAATACTCTTTGTTATTATGAGCATAGAGGTGGGGCGTCATAGAGCAGCTGTCAAGTGGGACGGTGGAGGCGTAGATCTGAGGTGGAGCTCAGTCAGGAAGGAGGCATGGAGGCTGTAGGTCGCTTCAGTTGGCAAGGAGAAGGTGATGATGCTTGCGCTGCTTTAGGTGATGAGTTTGTTGATGAAGCGGTGGCCATGGAGATGCTCGGTGGGAGGATCAGAGGGTTTGTATGGTGATGGGAGAAAATGGAAGATGGTGATGAGAATATGGGTGCAGTTGTGCTAGCAGAGGAAAGGAAGACATGGGTTAGGTGGAGAAGAATAGAGAGGGTGGCATACAAGAAGGAGACGTGGAAATGCAAGCACAAAATAGGAGCAGGTAGTTTAATTTACAACTTTATATAACAAAATTTGTTCTCTCCTTTTTTTTCAAGAGCTAGCAACTGAAAGTAAAGAAAAAGAAGTTGATTAGGCAAAGGTGAACGAACCGGTTCAAAGCAAATAGAGAGACAATGTACCAGTTTATACTCTAATGCTATAATATATTTCTCAAAATAAAACCGAGGCCAAAAGAAAATATAATTTAACGTTGGGAAATCAGAAAGTCAAATGACAATTAAATTTTGGAAAAGTAAAACGTTAGTGGCTATTGGTTCACATGGTGGACAGATGAAAGGCGTAGGAAACCCAGAAGCCCAAATACGGAACCGATACAACAAATTATTTTGCCGATTCCGCCGCGTGTTGGTCTTCGAAATACACAATTAAATGTAAAACGAAGATCGGCATGACGAGACAATCAAACCAGTATATAAAAATCAAAAATAAAACCGTCCTATCAAAAGTCGTTATTCGTTACCAAATTGTTGCTATTTCGTCGAAATTAAGATAAACGGGGCTATAACATTCCAAATTTGAAAACGAAATATGACGTCTTACTCAAAAAATAGTTTACATTTTTATTATATAAAATATTACGATATCGAAAATATTTTATTTTCGTCTAACTAACTGATTTTAAATTTTAAATTGAAAATTACACGATAGAAGTAACATTCATATTTTCCCACGAAAATTTACCATTTGCTGTGTTTAACTAGATGTATTTCAAATATCAAATTTTCGTTTCAAAAATTTGCTATTTAATGTCAAGCAAAATTTCAGTTAAGTATATTATAAAAACTGTTAAAATTTACGGGTCATTACATTAACATTTTTTATTTGTAGTATTATTTTTAAGATTTGTAATATCATTTTGTAGGTGGACTTTCTAATCTTAGACTACATTGCTCTTTTGCAGTAGCATTTCACGAGTTGCAATAATATTTTCAATTGAATTAAATAAGAATAAAATAATACAAATTAATATTTTGTTTAATGTTTTTTGTTGTATTTTACCGGTAATAAAAAGTACAATTGTAGTATAATTTTATTTTTATTTTTTAATACTTATCATGCTTGTAGTAGAAATTTCTGAATTATAGTTGTTTTTTGTCTAAATTGTAGCAGCAGTTCATACACATTTAATAGTATTTATGAATTAAAGTATGAATGACAGTAGCAGTTTGTGAACTTTAGTAGCAGTTTTTGAACAAATATACCGTTTTATAGTTGAAGTGTGCATTTATTATATTTGCAATAGCAGTTTATGAATTTTAGTTTTTTTTGAATTGTAGTAGCAGTTTATACACATTTAATTGTATTTATGAATTATAGTAGCAGTTAATACACATTTAATAGTATTTATGAATTATAGTAGCAGTTTTATACATATTTTTTGATTTTTGATAGTAGCAGTTTTATACACATTTGATAGTAGTAATTTTATACACATTTTGTAACGACCCAAAATTTTAGTTATTTGAATTTGGAATATTTAATCGATTTTAAATATTGAAAAGATAATTTTATAAGTTAAATAACTTGAGTTTCAAATATAGCGATGCATTTGATAATTAAATTGTTTAATTTAATAATCGAAATTATTTAAATAATTGAATCTTTGGTTTTAAGTTAGATAAAAATTGATTTTAAAAAGATATTAATTTTTTATCTAAATAAGAAAGAAGATAATAAACTTTTAAATTAGATTTAAAAGTGATAAATTTGTTTTTTATAATATTTCGTTTTAATTAACATATAAAAATAGTCTTTCTGGGCACTATATCGGATTTGGATGAAACAAATGTCAATGGATCCATAATAGTGGGTAATTGTATGCCGGCGATTTTCATGGCAATCAGACGTATCGTTTGGTCGTGTGAGATTGAAATGCTTATAAATTAATTTCAAAAATTAATATAATAACTAGGTTTAAAAAGGCTGTTTTTACATATGATCAAATTAGGCCTTGAGACTAATTCCATTGTGTTTGGAATAGGGGTATAACATATAGAACGTCAATCGACACGTCTCGTTTGGAGTTCGAAATTTTCTGACATTTTGAAATTCGATATTTTAAATTAAATGTATATATTATTATATAAGCATGAACTTGCCTTACCCTTCACTGTGCTACCCATAGTCACCCACCTCTTATGCCATACCTTCCCCGTCTATATAAAAAAAGAAACACTCCATCTCCTTCGTTTCTCCATTTACAGGAAACCAAACTAAAAAAGAAAAAAATTTCAAAAATAAAAAATCAAACTCGTTTCTTGATTTAAAATGGTAAAATTTGGTTTTTGAACTTGTATTGGTCTAAGCTTCGATTTGATATGGATATGGTGAGTGGCGGTGGAGTTTTGGGATTAGCCAATGGTTGAAGATGAGTTAGGGTGAAGGGTTACATTCGATTGAGGAGGAATTAGGCTATTTCATCATCGTTTTCGAGTTTGGATAGGCGATAACACCTTGTCGTAAAATTTCGCGGATCGTTAGTTGGAGGAAGTGACATTGTCATGGTCACATTCAAACCCATCTGGTCATGATTCAAGGGGCATTCTCGTGCCTAGCATTGTAGTGGACGGCATGACAAGGTGGGGGCGAGAGGTGTGTAGTTGATGTTGGAGCTTGGTTTCGTAGATCAAAGGAAGGCTTTGGGTGTGCATGTACATGAGGATATTACAGCGTGCACAGTGGAGGAGTATCAGTGAATTGGGGAAGAAAGAAATATGGGTAATTTTGTAAATAATTAGAAATTTTTGTTATTGATTTATTTAATTAAAACGATAACTTACAAAATGTAATAACTTTTGCATATAGGTCCAATCGAGGCACAGATTTTTGCATTGCGATTGTAACAATGAAAGCTTTGCATGGAGCTCGTTTAGAAGAATATGAAGACTGTTGAAATTTAGGCGAAAATCAATATCATTCGATTTATTTCCAAACCGTAATGCCTCAGTGGCAATAGAAAATATTGGTGAGTTAAACTCACCTTTTTGTTTAACTAGTATGATATATAGTTCGTAAAAATTGTTGAATGATTGTTTGGATGAATTACTATATTTATTATCTGATTTGGATATATTCCTGCCCTTGAAGCGGATGAGACCCTATTACGTTCCCATGTAAGAGCTGATAACCCTGTATAAAAATCCCACCTTGAAGCGATTAATTTATATTATATAATAATATAACATTTGCGATGAAGGAAAATAGGTCGGAGGGATCCAACAATATTCGTCACTAATGCTGATTTTATTTACACACACATACAAATATATATATATTTGTGTGTGTGTGCGCGCGCACTCATATGCGTGCGTGTGTGTATGTTGATATATATATGCTGTGATGTAGGGGAAACATGCTGGAGGGATCCAACATGATCCTCTATTGTTGAATTAGTTTCAGTAATATCCCAGTTATATGAATTATGGGATAATAAACTAATTTATTGGAAATATGGGTTATATCATTGTTATATGTTTGAAAACTAAAACCCAGTAATGATAGAAAATCAATATTAATATTGGTTAAGCGTTTGGCAGCTATTGGCCTCAAATTAGTATCTTAAAAACACAATAAATTGCAATTTGAGTTGGAATTAGTTTTTGAAATAGGAAATGATTTTCAAGTCCAAAATTGGGTGTCCCGGAAATATTTTTTTAAGATTATTTAATTATATTAATATTGTTTTAAAGTTATTTAATTAAATTAATATTGTTTTAAAGTTATTTAATTATAGTAAGACTATTTAATTATATTATCATTGTTTTAAAGTTATTTAGTTAAATTAATATTGTTTTAAAGTTATTTAATTATAGTAAGATTATTTTAAGCTTATTTAATTATATTAGTATTGTTTTAAAACTATTGATTTGTAGTTAATATTGTTTTAAAGAATTTATCAAAATGTCAAAAGGTAAATTATTTCAAGAATAATAATGGTTTGAAATAAATAATAAGGATTATTAATAAGGTTTTGAAAAATAATAATTATTATTTTTAAAATGGTAAAGATTACTTATTATTGTTTGTTTAAAAATATTTTGAAATTATTAATTATTAAGATGTTTTAAAGTTAATAATTTTCATTTGTTTATAATGCTTATTGTTAATAATTATCATTATATAAAGATGTTTTGAAGTAAAAGAATTTTAGTTATTTATAATTGTTTTCGACACCCATGAATAAAGTTGAAAGACTTGGATTTTATAAAGGAAGTTTATAAAATAGTTCAGGACTTAAGGGAAGATTATTTACAAGGAGAAAGAGTTCTTTAAATGGTCAGATATTTATAAATGAGTTTTGAGAAACAAGTTTATAGGTTTATAATAGGAGTTTTATAAAGGGTTTTATGTATTTATAAAGGATTTATCAATGAGTTTTAGAAAGGTACAAAAGAATTTATAAATGATTGAAATGTATAAAACAAGTTTTATAAGCATTTCCAGAAATTTTATAAAATGGTTTATAAATGGTTTTAGAGAATTGTAAGGAGTTCATGAATTATTTTTGAATCGAAGCAAAAGAAAATCATTTTTAGTTTTGTAAATATACATATATCATTGAGATAAGTATATGTATATTTTCTAAGTATTGAAAATATAGGGATTGGCGGATATGTCTTTGTAAATGTATTCTTATATAAGTAGTTTACAAAGTGGTTTTTATTTATAAAGGATTTATAAAAGAAGGCAAGTGACTGTTAATGTGCTTAACCATTATTGGTTTTCCCTATGGGATAAATCCTTGATTGAATGTCATTATTGGCTAGTTAAATAACGGACTATCGGAATTGGACCCAAAATGTAATTTTGGAAATATCTAGGAGAAACACGTGAGTTATCAACACAGTCATCTCCGATGATGCTGTACTATGTATATAAATCTCAATTCATTCTCCTAGGATAATGATTTGGAAATCCGTCCACTAAAGGTTAGGAGGTGATCTCCGTTCTTATGTTTGACTATTTATTTTCTAAAGAACCAGAGTTGAGTTTACCCGAAATTATCGAATGTTGTTTCGAAGAGACCGGGATCGGATATGTTATCTAAAAACCACATTGATCCAACGAATGTGTTTCGAAGTGAAAACATCTTAAAGATGATGGAATTTATGACGGAGCTCTCAAGTGGTTTGTCCAATCTCAGAACGAAATTTTATGAATGAATGCTAATCCTACATTGTTACCTAGAGGTAGTATTAGCATTCCAAGTGGGTAGTGCTGTATAAAAGGAAAACCGTAGCCTCAAGCTTCATTAACTAGGAATGACTAAAACAGTGGAGATGTAGTAGGGCTAAGTGGGTCACTCGCAAGTAGGTATGATCATCATTATCTAGAGTCACTATTATCTCTCATTTTATGCTTTGGGGCCCCTTAACGGAGTGGTGATCATATTCGGTACTACCTGGTAAGGGGTAGGACGGTTCTGTGTTGGTAGGGGATCTAGGCGAGGCCCTTAGTGTTATTTATCCAAAGAAGCACCGTGGCAGGCGGTACCCCAGTAGCCCAGTCATTATATGAAACCCGTTCTCCAATATGAGCCTTTACGGTTTTAGTTGTGAATTTCATTTAAGATTAATAAGTATTTGTATCTAGTCCCTATTATAATATCAGAGAATTTCATATGAAATAGTTTTGGTTATCATAAGGTAAAAACCCGTCAGTGTTTATGTGAGGCTTGGTCTTACAAGATATTCTTGATTTTCATGGGTTTTCTGTAACTTTAAAATCTAGTTGGGTGTGTTTTCTCACGCTGGTTTTCCAGACTGACTCCAATGTTATTTAATTATAATGCTCGGTTCAAACCGAGCATATTACAGATTAGTTTGGATGCTTTGGACGTTTAAGAGTCGAGCTGGAGACCTAGGGAAATATTCACTTAGATGGTTATTTTTCCGCTGCATTCGTTGTTGTATTTATCAGTAATTGAATGGATAGGCTGTTATAACTTTCTTAATAAATAGGTTTGTATACTCTAGTTGATGTTTATATATACGTATATAAATATACATATACATATTACAGTTTTGCTTTTGTGTAAAGATTTGTTGCATATTATAGATTACTCGTTCCTTTGTGAGATTATGTGTTGTTTAGTTTTCTTCTTATTTTCCTCCTTTTTTTTCTCTAACAATCAGGTTTTCCGGCATTTGATTGCTCAACACAATATGATGGACGTATTAGCATCGATTTTTTAGGGTCGAAAATCCCGATCTTCACATTTGGTATCAGAGCCGAAGGTTAAGCGAAAACCTTAGCTTTGGTGGGTTACTCATTAAAGATAAGGTCAGTAGCACCCTAGATTGAGTTTGAGTGTATGTATGTGTGTATATATATGTATATATGAACGTGTATTTGTTAGTGATATAAAAATGTTTTTTATTGTGTTGTTTGATTTGTTGAGTGGATTATGGATTCTGGTCTAAGAGTAATTAACGTTATTAATAGGGGTCTCTAAACACTTGAACAGAACAATTCGACATGGTATTGTTTTGAAATTGGGTAAATCAAATAATTTTACCTTAATTATATTTATATATAAAGGAATAATTTTTTGGAAATGATTATAGTATATATGGTATGTTTGGTTATTAGAGAATGATAATAATTGGTTATTATCATTTGTTGTTTGTTATTTGTGATCGAATAGAAGTTGTCATTATTATAGTGCAAACTAAGATTACTAATTAAGGAATGATTTTATATAACAAAAGTGAGATTATATAAGTATATGGTTTATAAACGTGATTTATAAATTGATAGGAAATGAAATTTCAAGAGTATATTATGAATACTATTTTAAGTAAAAAGGGTTAAAGGCTGGGAATTTGGGAATTTAATTTTCGTTGGTTTTGGAAATTGTTTTTTGAATGTTTTGGAACGTATATATAATATTATTTAGAAAATATTTCGATTGGGAATATTTTTAAATGGAATTAAAAAGAGGTTAGAAAGCACTGAACTCAGCTCGGTCGTTGGAAAATAATTTCGGTGATGGCTGTAGCATCAAGTATCTTCGTACCGGGTTTTCAAGAGAGGAATTGCTCCCATTGGAGTTTTGTTTTGGTAAAACTAGTTTTGGTTTTAAAATTCAAAAGTGTGATTTGATATGCAAAGGGAATAATGCATATATATGATTTCAAAATGATTTGAAATAAATGAGAACAAGGTGTTTAAACTCTGAAAATTTTCAGTTAGTGCTTTATGAAATTATGAGAAAAGGAGTTTTATAACTTATAAATTTTGAGAATTAATAAGCAAAACAATGTTTTGAATTGTTGGACATGAATCTTAAGAAAATTAAATTTTAAATTGAATTATGGAATTAGATTTAACTTAAGTTAAATAAAATGGATTTTGAAAAGAAGTCTGACTTAAATAAAGGTAAATGAAGTGATTTTTGGAAATAAATTTGATAGTGACTTGAAATGAATTAATGAGTGAATTAAATGAATTAGCGAACTAAATATGGTTTTGGAATGTTGGTTGATAAAATTTAATATTGAGACTGAAAATGAATTGAGTAAATTGGAATTGAAATTGATTTGTAATAGATATGGACTTAAGTTATGAAGTGGTAATAAATATGAGAAGAGTTGTATGAAATGTTTATAAACTGGAGTAAAATTTTAGGAATTAATTCATAAAAGAATCTAGCATAGAGTGAAATGTTGTTAAACATAAAATTTGATGAAGCGGTTCTTATATGATATTAGTATTTAAGGAATATACTAAGTAAATAATGAATGTGATAAAGCAATGTGAATAATTGAATGTACATCAATTGAATGTGAATAATTGAAAGTAGATAAAATGGATGAGGATAAAATCAACGAGAATGAAGTGAATGTGAATAAAAGAATTAGGTATAGCTAAGAAATCAATTGAAATAAATATGTAAGTTGTACGTATATTATTTTATTCACATAACGGTTTGATCCAGATTCGAGTACATAGTTTCGAGATGATATAAGTCGATACGAGTTAGAATTTCCACCCGATTCTCGATGGCGAACACTTGATATTGATTTTTGGTTGATTATGGAATTCTCTAGCATAGTATATGGCTATACAAGGAGAATCGTGGTCTCTAATCAAGGAACCCGATCTAAGTCCGCACTAGAATGGTCATGTGAGCGATACTAGTTCGAAAGTGTAATTGTGCGATCGAGCGAGTGATCGGATTTGACATTGCTTAGGATGATATATGTACATCATACAGTTTTAGTAGAACAAATGTTGGGAATTGAAAAATAATAATAATATGGTTATGAACTATATGATTGGATATCATTGGTAAATAAGAATCAGGTATATAAAGGCAAGAGCTAATTTGATACCCTTTGATTTCATAAGTAAAATTTAGTTTCCCAACTAAAAGGTACGTGTTTAAACCATCGTTTGATTTGATGATTTTATGGTTAAGCCACTTGGCTTTTATTTTCTTTTGCTAGTTTGGGCCGAGGTGGCGATTCATAGTTGTTTCGATTAAGCCGCGCAAAGGAGACACTCGCGAAATTTTCTACAAATATAAGGAGATAGAAAAATTTTGAGATATTTTGAAGAAGTTTTTGACAACTAAAATTTGATTTAGAGTTATAACCTGAAAAGATTGAATAGGATGATATTAGTTAGAATCTATGAATGAATTCGGAAACTTAGTAAAAAATAACAATAAAGTTTCGATGAGTTAATTTTTTGGAAAATATTAAAGGCATAAAAGGATTTGGTAAGTTATTTAAACTAATTGGTTTTAAAAAGTAATGAGTTTGGGCTTTTTCTTACCATGGCAATTTCGGAGACGAAATTCTTTTAAGGGAAAAGAATGCAATAACCCAAAATTTTAGTTATTTGAATTTGGAATATATAGTCGATTTTAAATATTAAAAAGAAAATTTTATAAGTCAAATAACTTGAGTTTCAAATATAGCGATGTATTTGATAATTAAGTTGTTTAATTTAATAATCAAAATTGTTGAAATAGTTGAATCGTGGGTTTTAAGTTGGTTAAAAATTATTTTTAAAAATTATTTAAATTCTATTTAAATAAGAATGACGATAATAAAATTTTAAATTATATTTAAAAGTGATCAATTTGGTTTTTATAATAATTCGTTTTACCTAACGTATAAAAAGAGCCTTCCGGGGCACTATCTCGAATTTTGATGAAACTAGTTTCATTCGATCCGTAATAGTTGGTTATTGTACGCCAACGATTTTCATGGCAATCAGACGTATCATTTGGTCATGCGAGATCGAAACTCTTATAAATTAATTTCAGAAATTAATATGGTAACTGGGTTTGAAATAGCTATCTTCTAAATACAATCAAATTAGGCCTCAAGCATAGTTCCATTGTGTTCGGAATAGGGGTATAACCTATAGAACGCCAGGCGGTACATCTCCTTTGGAGGTTGAAATTTTCTATGACGACCCGCAAATCCGTACCCTTTGAATCGACAATGATCCACACATGTCCGACCAAAATATCACAAACTGATGGAAAGTTAAGAGAAAGAAAAGAAGAGAGAAGAAGAAACAAAAACATAACAATACAGAATCTCACATCGCAGCGGAAAACATATAATATCATATAAATGATCTTTACAAAACAGAAACTGTATATACATACATCAATCAGAGTTCAACAATAATTCACCAGTTTTCAGCCTGGACAATTTTAACAACCTGTCCTCGTAATTGCCAACAATATATGTGATATCCCAGAATTTCAAGGAATTTAAAATGTGATAATCTCCTTATTTAAATTATTTAAAATAGATAAAATTGTTATTTTCAAATATAAATAACAAAAATAATAATAATGTGATGTTTTTAAATATAGATATAGATTGATTTTAAACAGAATAATTGTTTAATTGTGCTATTTTATAAATTTGATTTTAAATAGACTAATTATTTTCAAATTTAATAAGTGGTGTTTAAATGTATATGTATATATGTTTATTTAAGTTAACTTTAAAGTTAGAATTTAATATTTCCAAATTTAATAATGTGTTTTTTAAATTAATATAGATATATTTGAGTTGATTTTGAATTGAAGTTTCAAATTGAATTTGAATTTGAAATTTGGATTTTAAATTTGAAATTTAAAAAGAATATATATATATATATATCTTGAAATTATTTTGGCTATAAAAATATATGAATAAGTTTTTATTTAAAATAAGAATTGTTTTATGCTATTTTCCTTTTAGAATATAATTTATATAAATTTGGAAAGTATTTATTATATAGTAAATAAATACAAGAATTTTATATTAACATTAAAAATGGATTAAATATATTTTATGTGGTTTTTATTTAGGATACAATTAGTTTTTATTTTATTTTCTTTTAAAAGTTTTATTTATATAAAATTAAGAAAAGAATTTATAAACTAATAAAAGCACTTATTTATTAGGAAAATAAATTACAAAAGTTTTTCAATCTTTTAAAAATAATTAAAATAAATAAATTAAAACAAGTGTTTAATTATGAAGCTTATTGATTAACATGTGTAGTTAATTAAAGGTGGTATGTGACGAACGTAAACAAATAAACAAATTGAACAAGTGTCATCCTTTTTTTTTCATTTTTCTTTAATTTTAATAATTCTAATTTACACTATATAAACTCCTACCTTCTCTCTTTAATTCTTTTCATATCTTTTTACATTTTCAAAAAAAGCAAAGAATCACAACCTGAAAACATTTCCTCAAGAAACAAACCTGAAAACAATTTCCAAATCTACAAATCTCAACCAGAAATGAATCAAAGCCCTGTAACTCAAATCTGTTAATACTCAAACAAGATCAAACTCAAATCATGTAACAAATTTTTCCAAAAGCCTATAACCAATTCTCAACTCAGATCAAAACCCTGTAACCATTTTCAAATCAGAGAAAATTAAAACTAAGTCTTGTAACTCAAGCCTGTAACACTTTCAAAATGCAACCTAGAATCAAAGTCTGAATCATCATCATCATGTTCCTGTCCAATTTAGCAATGCAAAGTTTTCGAGGATCAAAACAAAAAAGTATTCTAATTTTCAAAGCTTCCCAATTTTTCAAGCCTTTTCTTTTTAAAAGGTTAGTTAACTTTTTAATTTAAAAGTTTAAGTAGGTAAATGATTATTGCTTGTGAAATTTTGTGACGATGATGCCTGCATGTGTATATATAAGTATAGAATCTGTGTATATGAGTGTGTTCCGGTGCACACGTCTAGTTGTATTCATGCTCTTCTCTATTTTCATACTGCAGAGTTTAAATTTAGATAAAAACCCATTCTCTCTTCCTTTGATTTCTGATAAGACTTAGTTTTCAAACAATAAAGGTTTGTTTAGACATAAATTAAATTTTAAAAATGAATTTAAGTAAAAATATTTAAAAGTTTATCTGGGAAATGTGAATACAGTAGAAATCCTTTTGAACATGTTAAAATCAATCATTTTAATTTGCTGTTTCAAGATTATAACATAAATCTACTTTAAGGTCCGGATTTTTAAAACAAAAATCAAAATTTTTAGCATTGTGGAGAATATGCATTTTGGGGATGACCAGAAAGTAGTTTTGAACAAATTCCGGTGGTCGGAAGATCTTGGGTGATCGTGAACTTCACTGAAGGTGGAGGAGGGTCTGGTGGTCCAGACAAAAATATCAGGAGGGTGGATATGTTACCGTGGCGTCGGCGGCGGTCGAGTTGGTTTTTAAACCCTAGATTTTGGGGTGGTCAGAAGTTTGGTTACCACGGAGCCTCTAGTGATTCAAGTTGCTTGAAACTTTAGGAAATGGTGGCATGGTGGGTTGGCAGGGTGTGGCCAGAGTCGCTTGACTTCTGGTGGTCGGGATAGTTTGGCCGAAGGGTTTTTCTGGCGATTGTTGGGTTCCAGTTTCATCTGGAATGCTCAATTTTGGATCGTGGCTTGTGATGGTGGTCTGGTGGTCGAGATGGGTTGCAGCATCGATAGTGGTGTGTCGGAGGGTGCATCGATGGTTGGAGGTGGCTCTGACGATGGTGCATGTGCACGGTGTAGTTTTTGGTGTCTGTGGGTTTTGTTGTGGTTTTGGTTTGGTTTGCTCGAACGAAGTCTCGAGTGGATGAGGGATGGACTCGAGATTCGTCTCGTGTCCGCGAGAAAAACTTTATTTCAGATTTTAACTTTAAAATTTTAAGAAAGTTTTTAAAAAATAATATAGAAAAGAAGATGGTTTACTTAGGATTAGACCCGAGTGGTCTTCGGGTTCGACCCGAAGCTAAGTGCTGAGCTGATTTTGGAAAAAAAAGGTTTTAAAAATCTAAGTTTTGAAATTTAAAATTTAATTTAGTCTGAACCTACTCGTATAAATTTACTTTATATAATAATTATTTCTTTAACATTTGGCTAAGAAGTTTTGGAATTGTTTAATTCAAATTTTGTTAAGTAAAATTTAAAATAATTTTAAAACTTGAGTTAGAATGGAATTTTAAAGGTTTTTATAAAAGTAAGTTTCTAATTTAAATTGAAACTAGTTTTTTCAGATATTACTTGTTAATGTTTGAAGTATTTAAAGGAAGTTATGTTTTATTAACATTAATTTAGCAAGTTAAATGATTATTCTATTTTAAAATATTTAATGATTTTATTAAGTAAAGTTAATTATAAAGATAAAATGGTGTAAATATGTTAATGGTAATTAAGGCATTATTAAGATAATGTTTTATCTTAAGGTTAATTAAAGTTTTAATGAATGAGATTAATTAAGTTAATTAAGAAGTTTTAGAGTATAATTAATTAATTTGATTAATTAATGTTAAAATATTAATTAAGAAATTAATTTTAGTTTAATTAATAAATGTGATTAATTAATGATTCAAGATTTATAATTAATAATTAAGGATGAAAAGTTAATTAATTTAAAGGTCTATTAATTTGTAATTAAAGATCATTAATTAGATCATTAAAGATTATAATTAATGATTAGAGATTAATTAATTAATTAAGTAATTAAGTGAAATTAAGAATTAATTAAGTAATTAAGATTGATTAATTAATGATTTGAGATTAATTAACTGGTTATTAGTGATTAGTTAATTAAAGTAATTAAAGATTAATTAACTAGAAACTAAGAAATACTTAATTTGTAATTAAGTTTTATTAATTAATAATTAGGTTTTATTAATTAATAATTAGAGGATAATTATCTGTAATTGAAGATTAGTTAAAGATGGGTTAACTGTTAATCAAGGATGGGTTAACTGATAATTAAGGATTAATCAACTGATGGTTAAGGAGTAACTAATTTGTAATTAAGGTTGTTAATTAATAATTAAGGTTTATTAATTAATAATTTAAAGGATAATTAATTAGTTAATTAAATATTAATTAATTAATTATAAGAGTAATAATGGATTAACTAATTTGTATTGTGAGATATTGATTAATAATTAAGGTTTATTAATTAATAGTTAAAGGATAATTAATCTGTGGTTAGAGATTAATTAATTAATTGACAAGGTAACTAAAAAGTGATTAATTAACTAAATGGGTTGTAATTAATTAATGGTTGATTAAGCATGATTAGGAGTTTAATTCTTAAAGTAATTAATTTAATTTAAATTAATTAAATTAATTATGATATGGATCAATATTTACTGTTTGTGGATGATTGTTTGAGTAAAATGTCTGAATTGGATGATATTTATTGGATGATATGCTATGATATTCTGTGATGTATTGAATATATCAATTATAAATGTGTGATATTTATCTGTGTTAATGTTGTGTGAATTCAAGATTTGAATTGAATTAAATTGTTAAACCTTTAAACAACTTGACCATTAAGAAACATTTGGATTTCGATTAGACCGAGATCAGGTATTAAATTTGATTATCCGAAAACCACATCGATCCAAGTTAAATGATAGGTCATGACATCTCAAAGTGAAGATCGAGATGGAGTTGTAGAGTGCAAGGGTTATTGTCGTTAACTCTGAGGGTGATTACAAAATGAGTGTAACGAGATAATACCTTCGGTTTCATTCGAACCCAGAACGAACTTGTATGGATTGAATGCTTTCAGAACATCGTGAGGTGGACGATGAGCATTCCAAGTTGTGTTCTATAAAGGTAATCATAGCCTCAAGCCTCATCAACCGGGAATGGCTAAAACAGGGGAGGTGCAGAAAAGCTAAGTGAGTCGCGCTCAAGTAGGATAAGATCTTCCCTTGTCTAGAGTCCCTTTTATTCGGCTGTGTGGGCGGTTGCTAGCTACAACCATGGGGTTGTCTTATTCGAGACTATCCAGTAAGGGATGGTTCCGACTTTGTGTTGCAGGGGATTTAGGGTGGATCCTCGGTACAGTGATCTAGACCACTTAGTGTGACGGACGGTACCCCAATAGCCCTGCCATTGTATGGAAATCGAATCTCCAATAAGTGCCCCCGGACTTGATTGTATAACCCACTTTGTGGCTAGTATGCTGGAATTTAATTAATGTAACAATTTCAGCTATGTGAATATTTATTTGAAAGCCCTAGACCCTGTAATAATATAATCAGATTTCCTATCAAATGTTGTAACAACCCGCATATTTATCGAGTTTATATTTAAATATTTTATTTAAATATTAAATCGTTAATCGGATTTTGGTCTAAAAAGCTACTTTTTGCAAACGGACATATTAAGACTCGAGACCACTTCCATTGAGTTCGAAATGCTGTTTACAACATTTTTAAGTATAAACATTGATATGATTGGAGATAGTAGAATTTCACTACTTTTTCACTTGAGACTTTGGGTTGGGCTTTTAGCCTATTAGACCCAACCTTCACCCCTCCTCTTCATAACTTCATTTCTATTTGCCTAAGTCTTCAAGCTTCTTCAAAAATGGTGGAGGGAATGGGAAATTAAAATTCGAAAACTCAAATTCAATTGCAATCCATCTTTCTACTCCAAATTCAAGAAGAAGACATTGGATTCAAGATTCTTGTGCTTAGATAGAAGAGGGATTGATTCTTGCTTGCTTAAAACTTCATTTTCATTGATATTTGGTGCAAAGGTGAGATTTTTATCTCACAAATCTAGTCTATAACTATATTGGACTGTTGGGAATGATTCCCTATCACTTTTGCATGCACATTTGCATTTGGTTTGGATTGGATTGGCGAAACTCCAATTTTTAGCGTTTTTGTGAAATTTCTGCATTTAGGTCGTTCTGGCCATTTTCGTGAGTTCGGAGCTAGGTCGCTCGCGAGCTAACTCTTAAGTCGCTCGCGTGTTACCGCGCTAGGTCGCACTGCATGTATTGTCATCTCGGAATTAAGTCGTTGGGCTTTAGTCGTAGGTCGTTAGGTCGCTAACACTTAGGTCGTTTCTGGCCTTAAATCCCCTATACAGCCTTAGGTCGCTCGGCACTGGCTCCTTAGGTCGTAAGTCGTGGGCCTCTAGGTCGTTAGGTCGTTAGGCCTTAACTCGTGTAGCATTGGTTCTTTAAGTCGCTCGGCCTTGCCTTCCATTTTTAGGTCGCATGACCTTCTAACCCGCTAGGTCGTTGGACCTATAACCCGTTAGGTCGTTGGGCCTATAACCCTTAGGTCGTTAGGCCGTTAACCCACTAGGTCGCATGACCTATAACCTATTAGGTCGCTCGACCGTTTACTCCGTTAGGTCGCCCAACCCTACTACAAGTATTAGGTCGTATGACCTTGTTCCACTAAGTCGCTCGACCCTTAGGTCGTAACATTTTAGGTCGCACGCCTTTCACACCATTAAGTCGCGAGTTTAATTAGGTCGCTCGGCCTTAAAACGTTAGGTCGCTTGACCTGTGCTATTGTTAGGTCGCTTGGCCATTTCAGTTAGGTCGCATGACCACAGGGTCGCAACCATTAGGTCGCTCGACCCTATTCCTCTTAGGTCGTTAGACCTCATTTTGTCTTCACTAGGTCGAACCCCGTAAGCGGTGGCGTTGCCCCCGCACCCCCACCTTGGGGGTTGCCACCCCCCCTGGACCCCCCTCCGTAGGGGATCTTATCTGAAAAACGTTGAGCTGATTTCCTTGGATTTTATTCACATCTCCGTATGCGATCTTTGTGACTGATTGTTTCTACAATTGCTTCTGTGTTTTGTCACTTTATAATATAAAGGTTTCAATACTAGTAGTAAATATCAAAACTCTTTTAACAAACAATTTCAACTCTATTTTTAATAACAAAGCTCTTTTCTTAAACCGTTTTCCAATCTATTAGTATATACAAACCTTTACCTCACTCGGATGAGAAATCTAATTAAACGACTTAGTAAAACAAGTGGTATGAAACGTTTGCGTTCACTTCGTCGGTTAATTCTTGGACTTGTTCGATTGAACCTCTTGTGACAATTTTATTAGTGAAGATTTACAGTTTGTTCGTAAATATTTAAGTTAAGCAAGTGGTTATGGGACATGAGGCTAAACTTCTATATTTACTAGCTTAGTGTAATTGATACTTCTCGTTGATCATGACGATCATTCTGATGATTTAGACTAGCAACTGTGCGATGTCTCTTGTTGCGAGGTTAGACTAGACACCACTTGTGTGATTCCACTCACACATACCTTTTTGCTTTTTGGTTAGTCTGGACCTTAATCTGTGTGATTCCATTCACACATGAGGGGTAGATCCCCTTGGTCTTCGGACCGTCATGTGATAGGCCTCTTTCTCTTTTCTATGATTTCTGGACTTCTTGCATTGATTTCTAGAATTTATGTCATTGACTTGTTATGAGTACAAGTTTGGGGTATGATGCCCTTTCCGAATCTTTGAGAAGATTCTTGTGATATTGATTATCTCTTATTGATTGATCTTCTGTTGATCATTATTTACATACTTATAGTGGTATGTCATTATGGATATTTTATGTTTATGCCATATCTTTTATGTTATATCATGTCATCTGATATTTATAGCTAGACTGACCCGTTTATTATTTTCTTAAATAATACTCGGGTCAGACCGAGATGTTACAGGTGCTTCTTCTTGACTTCTTCCCAGGGATTCATCACTCTGACTTTTGGCTAACTGTTTAGATTAGCAGTTTTTGTTGTATACACTTGAGCTATAGACTCATAGTTGTATTCTTTTGTATAGCACGTGTTGCTATTCTTTTGTATTATCGTGGATCTTACTGACCACTACTCTGATGTACACTTTCATGTGTTAGTTATATATTCATATCTTCTTCCGCCTTTGTGATATGGATATCTGTGACTGATTTGTGTTATGATTATTTCTATGTTTGTTTTCGAAGATTATTTATAGCCACCGTGTGATAAGCAATTACATGGATGGTCTCTCCTCAACAGCCTTATTCTCCATGCTACACCGTAGTGTTCTTGGCTAGTGTGGGTATAGAGGTGGGGCGTCACAAATGTTTTGGTTATCGTAAGGGAAAAACTTGTCCATATTTATTAGCGGAGAGTATTACGAGATACCTTTTGTTTTCAAAGGTTATTTAAAGTTAAGCAACCTTAACCCATTTACTCACATCAGACCTATGTCTGATTCGGAATTCATTCTATTTTTCTTAAACTCTTGGGTACTCAAATTTTTACGAGTAGCCAAGGGATTCAGGTTAGCTTTGATGAATTCTTGAGGAGAGATGGAGCAGGAGGCTTCAGCGTTTGTAGATATATAGTGTTTCCGCTGTGTTGAAGTTTTGTCTGTTGTAATTTGAATGTAATGAATTAGATAGGTCTTTATAACTATCAAATGTGACATGTTGTTGTATCTGTGTAACTCTGATGTAATGACTATGTAATATCTATGTGATATATTATATTTTGCTCCGTTTCCGATGTGAGATTCAGATATTGTTTAGTTCTTTCTTCTATCTACTCTATTTCCACCTCTTTCTTTCTTATTGACGATGCACCTTTCTGTGGAATGAAAGGCGGGTCGTCACACTTGGTATCAGAGCAAAGGTTGAGATAATACCTAGGCTCTAGAGTAGTATCTATCTAGAGAGTGCGTATTTGTAATTTTTTATAACTATATACCTATCTAAATTTTTTGGGTATCTATTTGGGTTTCCAACATGAGTTCTAGAGGAGTTTCATCTCTCTCTTTGTTTGGTTGACCGTTCTATCTTTGTATCTAATCCTATAGGTATAGTAATCGAGAAGGATAAAATATGTAGAGGTTTAAGGCTTTTTGATCTCCCCCATAGTTTTTTCTGGTGACCCTTTTGTATTGGATTTCAAAGGGTTTGATCTTATTCTGTGTAACGACCCATAAAATTTTATTAATTTTTAATTGGTTTTATAACGTATTTAATTTGGATTTTGAGAAATTTTAATAATAATATTTTAAAATAAAGTTTTAATATTTGGTTTACGTATAATTAAATATAGAAAATGGTAAATTTTCAATTAATTATATGAAGGTTTATTTATTATATAATTCTATTAAATTTGCATTCTATCCGTTCACATTTCATTTATTCCTTTTCTACCATATTTCCATTATCTCTTTCTGCTATTTGCTAATTGCTATTTGCTCATTCACGCGATCATTTAATTGAAATCAAAATTTCAACCCTTACTTCTCTTTTCTTTTCAAATTTGAAACGTACTATTAAATCAAGCCATTAATTTATTTTTTTCCTTAAATCAACGTGCAGCTCACACAATTATAAATTGCATTAAATTTTCTGATGAACCACACCATGACCGTTTATATTACATTCATTTGGAATATATTCATTTGTTTGAAACCTATCCCTTTCTCTCTAATCTCAGTTGGGAATAAAATAAATTTCAGCGGAAACCACGTTTCAATGCTTTTAACTCTTTATAACTTTTGATAAAATTTTCTGTCCTTTTTGAAACTAAAACGTATAGGGATATACGTTTCTTATTTATTAATTTCTAAATTGTCATGTTGTCCTTTTCATGTATGCTATATTTATTTATATTTTAACATTTTCTATTTATTTCACTCATCTCCCTACACGTTTCTATTTATTTGCTGGTTTGTTGCATACGTTTCGTTTTGGAAAAATGCAGTTCATTCCTATTTATTTTATTTCTCACATTTATTTCATCTTTTACTGAAATTCGACCGTTGCCACGTCATACCATTTTGGAAATATGAATGTACAAAACATGCATACGTTTTATATTCATTTAATTGGAACGGTCACTTTAATTTTTGCCTTTAAAATTCCATTTTCTTCACTACAGCTGGAAAGTTATAGAACATACAATTTTTTTTTGAAATCTCACCTTAAATTATGTAAAGCGTTTTCCTCTGCCTTTATAACTTTGGGTTATGCTAGCTGTTACTTCTTTTTTTCCATCAATTCAAAATTATTATTTGTCATTCCATTTTTGGGTCACTTCATTCTCCTTTATCAAATTCCATATATTTATTTCCCTAGTCACTTTAAAACGTTTTATAATAATAATTAATATATAGCTGTTTCATTTTAAAGCTTTTCATGCGTTTCATATATGTCAAAAAAAGATGTGAATGGATATTTACCTGAGGCCCACACCATTTTGAATTATACGTTTTTTTTGTATTCATTAATTCTTTTACGGCTCATTTTATTTCACCTTTATAAGCTTTTTTTTGGTAAAGCAAGGAACTGCTGTCACTTTCTTCTCCTCAATTTTTCTTTCTCCACCCTCTCTCTTCTTTCACACTCTTACACCTTATCAAATAAATAAAGTATATATTTATAATCAAGCTTTCATCTTCCCAGATCCAATTCATGTTGTTGAAAATTTTTGCATCCTCTTTCCCTGTTTCAACTCGAAGGACGTGCAAACCATCCTTCTTCCCTGATGCCATCTTCAACCTTTTGCTCCTCCTCCTCTTCTTCTAGTGCAGCAGGTAAGTAATATATAAGTTAGAACTATATATATATATATATATATAGATTTTTTTCCAGCTGTTTACAATTAATAGAAGGCATATCTAAATGAAAGTATTATATAATTTTCTATGTTCAAAGATATTTTTTCTTTGTATGTTTTAAACTGATTTTTGTTTGTATATATATATATTTCATATGGGACAGAGAATATATACATACATGTTTTGTATTATAATAGTATATAAGTTGATATTATATGTTGTTTTAAGTATTATATAGATTATTGTATTTCATTTGCAGTAATATATATAGGGATAAAGTACTGTTTATTTGAGATTCAATTGTTTATATCCTACTTACTTACAAATTTTAATAGTATACGTATGATTTTATATTATTCGTTTATGCATAAGTTTACAACTGTGTATACGTGTAATTATATACTTTAGCTATAAAATTTCTAAGTATATATACTTTAGTTTGTAGTGATTTATAGTATTGATTCTTATAAAATATATACGTAAGTGGTTTACAAAGTCTTGGGATTTAACAGTTCTGTTACATATGATATATTGTTTTATATAAAATAATAAAACTGTTATGTTAGCGTTTGTAGCTTTCTTTGTTAAAGTAATATATAAAGTTATTTTGAAAAGTAGTCTCATCATTTTTCTTTAAACTTGTATATGTTTATGTATATTTCTATATAAAAGTTACAGCATTTATTTCAAATTTTATTATATTTGATTTTAATACCTGTGTTTAATACAAACCAATGATTTTTCTTACATACGTGTTTTGTTTTGATATTTGACTTAAAAAGAAGTATTAATTTAATAAGAAAATAATAATGTTATATTTTCAATTTATGCTAATCTGATTTGGATTTCTTCTCGTAAAATTCTGTTGTCAGCTCTATCCATCGAATTCATGCCAATCCTGCTTTGCTTTGAAACTTGTGCTTGGATTCGTAATTTATCCCACTTTCGTTCATCTCTAGCCTCGAAATGTGAGCAATCACTCACGATTATCGTTCTTTTATTTATTAAATTTGATTTCAATTGAAACGGAAATTGAAATATGAGGCTGTAGTTATTTAAATTGTTATATATGCTATTATCTATAATTGTTCACTTATGGGATATGACACCATATCCTATTGTTTATATTTATTTTGATGATATATGCCTGTTGTTATTATTATTTTCATATCTGTTATCACTCTGCAAGTTCCCTATTAGTATAGAAATCATTATGGGTTGAAATGATACATACCCGAACGGACTTTAGAATAGGATAAAATCGTTATGGGTTGAAATGATAAATCCAAGCGATTTTCATTTAATTGAATTTGGGATTACGGGTTGAAATGTCATCCACCCGTATATATTTAGTGTATGGGTTGAAATGATAAATATCCGTAGCACTTGACTATATGATAGGAAATATATACAGACACCGTTGGTCCATATAAATATTTTGGAAATAAATTTCTAGAGTTGAAAAGAAATATATGGGATTTAATAAGTATTGGTTCTTAAAATATTATATATATAAATGGAAATTTTATATATAGATTTAATAATAATATTATTGAGATTGATTTAATCCATATAATATGTTTGAGTATTATTTAAGATTTATATTTCAAAATTTACCGTTGTAAAAAGTTGAATAATTAAGATTGGAAGATATGTTTGGGTTTAGTAAAAATGGTATTTAAATAAGGATTTATTTAATTAAATCGATTTGAAATTATTGAATGGAAAATTTAAAGGTATGATTTTGTAACTGGATTTTTGATTTAAGTGATTTAATGAATATTTCACCTTTAATAAAATTAAAGAAAATATTGAGTAAAATGTAAATTAAGGTTACTTAAATGATATTGAATATAATTAGGGAGTATTTCAAGACTAAATAACAATGAAGTTAAATCGAGATCTATATGAAACTGTTATATAGAACATTTAAATATTAAAGCCTTGAACTATATTGGAATTTAAATGGTTTATGTTGAGATTCAGATCTGTATTTGAAATCAACGTAGTGGAATTTGTTATTTAGCAACTAAACTGAACAAAAGTGAAATTTAGGTTGAACCAAATTTGAATTATTATTTAGAAAACTAAATTGAATAAAAATTTAGTTGAAATGTTGAATACTTAAAGTTTTGAAATATATTGAAATATAAAGGGGTATTTTTGCGATTACAAATCCGAATTTGAGATCGATAAATTGAAGTGTTTATTTTAGGAATTGAGTTGAATTTAAATTGATAAATTGAGATTGAATTTAATTTAAATGGGAAGGTCGGGTTGATGTTGAAACGATTTGTTAAGTTGAGGGAATTGAAAATACTTTATTGTATAAATTATTTAATATATAAATACTATTTTGGGAAATATAGAGATATTTGAAGTGAAATGATATTTGGTTTTGAAGTATAAATTAAGCTGAAATGACCACGACTTTATAGTGTATATTTCTACCTTGTAGATAGTTCGATGGACCCTTAGAGGATGGTTATCCCAAACATCTTTTAAGTTATTTGTATTTCAGTTGATATTTCACTTGAGTTGGATTTATTGATATAAGAATGTTAATCCTGACTCGAGTGTTTTGTGTTTTGCTTTACCCTCGGGTCAGACTGAGTGATACCGCATTAGAGACTCACCTTTGGAGTTTCGAGTTTCATTTAGAGATCCAACTATCGATTCAGATTACAGCCTTTCCAGTTGATTGGTTCAGAGAAGTCATCGGTTGCATTGGAGACTTCACTGCATTTGAACTATTCGGTTGTATTTTATTTCTAACTCTGATGTATATAGTAGCTTCATGAACTACTATTCTTTATCTATTCCGCTGCATTATATTACTCTGTGATCTGTGATTGATTGATTTATTGTATATTTTAAGTTTTGCCAAATTTTAGTTAACAATTCGGTATTTTGAATTATTCAAGTCGGATATGTATGGTTTTATTGTCGATTTGAATGTTCCAAAATAGCGGGTCGTTACAGTTAGTATCAGAGTTTTTTCTCTAGGCAAAACTTTGTATGTATGGTAAATTTATTTACAGAATCACTTTCGTTTGAGTTGAATTTCTTCCTTTGGACTCGATTTCATTTGAATCTTGGAATGTCCCTCGGTTCCGAAATTCATTATTGTCTCTTTCTATTTATATTTGTTTGATTCTGGAGTATCCCATAACTCCACTGAATGTTTTGTAAAGGGGGTGAAAACTCCTTTACAATTGGCATTGATTCACCGAAGATATCTGTATCCTCGGTTTACGATGCTGCTATATCTTGACATGCCGAATTCTATCTCCGACGATCGAATGTCGATTTGTTTTGGAATTCCGCATCGATTATATTCCTGAAGTCACGGTTGACCTGGTTAAGGTCGCCTGCGATTTATAGAAGTATATCCATCTTCTATTTTGTAATTTAATTATCTCATCTTCGATCGAGTCTATCTTCGAATCAGGATTCTATTGATTGGAGTTCCTCTAAAACTAAATCTCTATCTTTGTTTAAAATCCATTCTTGAATCATCCTTTGAAAATCGGGTTTTGTTTGTATTTTAAAATTGTTTTATATATCGAAATTATTATTTTGATAACAATGATTTTATTCCATAGATAAAAGTGAAAATGTTACCCTATATATAAAAGTTTTGAAAGGATTTGAAATTTTGAAAATTTATAGAAATTGATTTATATAAAAATGATTTATAACTGAAGGGTTAAATTTGAAATTCGAGAATTGAGTTTCGGTATTTTGAAATTGGTTTTAAGATTTTGGAAAATATATAAAAATAATACGATTTAAAAGTATTTTTCGAATAAGAAATGTTTCAAATGAGTTTAAATGAATTCCAATAATTTTGAAGAAATTTCAAAGAAGTTTACAAGAAAATATAAGTCTAGAACTCACTTATGACGCTGGAAAATAATTTCGGTGATGAGTGCACGCATCATCGACATTGATTTTCGAGTTTCAGAGTGGGGA
Organism: Allium cepa; assembly: GCA_030765085.1. Classification (NCBI taxonomy): domain Eukaryota; kingdom Viridiplantae; phylum Streptophyta; class Magnoliopsida; order Asparagales; family Amaryllidaceae; genus Allium; species Allium cepa. Next base: position 10,748,582 of record CM060942.1, read on the forward strand.
GAGGCCTCTTTAATAGCTCCTCTATGTGAGTGATTTTGTCAAACCATTTTGATTTCAAATTCCTAAGTATAATTTGATATTTTCGAAAGATATATGTATATATTCGAAACAATTTAAAGTGAGACCGGTGTTCAGTCCTCGAGTTTTAGATTTGATTTAGTATAATCCTGTCTATTGAAATTGACTAATTGATTTATGTTTATTTTCAACTCTTGAATTTGGAAATTTGATTTCCCTAACTATTTTGAATGTTCGAACACTTCAAAATCGAGATTAAATTTTCAAAGCTAAGAAATTTCGAAGAGTATAAAATGTTTGATAAAGAATATAAATTTAGTTTTGAAATGTTCTGAAAAAAATAGTTTTGAATAATGGTTTTCATAAAGGTAAATTGGATATTTCAAATAGAAATAGATAGTTTAAAAGTTTTAAAGGGATAATTATAAATTTGGAAACCATTTTGAGTATAATTGATTTTGAGAAAATATTTCGTTTTGAAATTAAATTAAAATTAAAAACCAATACTTATATGATGATTTTGGAAATGAATTTGTTTGACTTGAATTATTTTAATTTGGAAACTGGGATAATTTTCTAAACCTATTATTTTGGAAACTTTGAAATTAAGATATTTGATTTGGAAGAAAATTTGGTGAAATCATATATGATTTTGAAACTGAATTGATATTGAAATGATTTGAAATTGAGAACCTTATATTATTAAGCACTTGATTCGGGAGTGGTCGAACTTATATAAAATGGATTTGTATAAGTATGAAGTTGATTTGAAATCTATTGATTTGAAAGGTACTCAATTTGAAAAGAGAATTTTATATAATCGAAGTCTATATAAGTATGATTTGATATACTATTGATTTGGAAAGTATTCGATTTGAAAAAAAGAATCCTACATATAATGGACTTTATATAAGTATGATATTTGAAGGTATTTGAAAAGGTACTATATGATATATATTTTCGAAGCAATGATATGGAAAGTGCCTTCTGCTTGATATCCGCTTTGTGGCCACATTGTGGATTCATTTTATCGTTATTATTCACTCTGATTTTTGGTTTTCCGGATGTGATACTCGAGTGTTCCCACCGTGGCGTAACCCATAGTTTTTTTTCTCTCGCGACTACATAGCGAAATTGCCTAGCAGAGTATGGCCTAGGGGTACGGATTGTTTCCTAGGGGATCCAGGCGTAACCATTGTGTATCCTGCAATCTGTGTAGCTCGCGATTAGTAGCAAAACTGCCTGGCTGAAACGGCCTAGGGGTACGGATTGTTTCCTGGAGGACCCAGGCGTAACCATTGTGTATCCAGCACTCTACTAGTCATCATGGCGTAACTCGCAGGGCTGAGAAAGCTTACGGATACAGATTGTTTCCTGGGGGATCCAGGCATAACCATTGTGTATATGCGAACCATGGTTGGACAAAAATTTTGGTTTGGTTGTTTTGTTTGGATTGTACTTTCCATATCTGTTTTAAAGGTTTTTCAAGTATTTTCGCTAGGTGTTGAAACAAGTCTACTAAGTACTTGAAGAATTCTAGCTTTGCTCCTGATCAACGCATGGCCAGAGTCTGCAAGAACGAGGATAAACTTGTTGAAACGTCGAGTTATAAAAATATTTCTGAAAGAAAGATTTATTTCGATATAAAGGTATTTTATTATAAAGGTATTTTTCAACAAATAAATTTTGTGTTAATATTTGAAATTGAAACTCTTATGGTTTGAAATTTACGATTCGTGCCCGATTTTATTCTTTAAATCTACCATATCTTCTCAGCTTTAGTTGTTCACCTTGATTCTGTTTTTCCGAATCTACCGTCTTTCCTTTTTGAATATAATCTTTTAAATATTACTTATTTGTATACTACATTGTTTAATAGAAAATTTTAGTGTTATAAATATTTTTGAAGTTATTAATTAAATAAAACATATTTAAAGTGAATGAGTTATTAATAATGTTTGAAAAGTATCTAAAGACAAATTTATAAATTTATAAATTATGGATTTAATGTTTTCAATAGCTTCTTTGTAAAGATAACTAATGATGCAAATGATTGTTTTCAAATAGCTTTCATATATGTATAAAGGTGTTAGTTAAACATATTAAATTCCAATGAGTTTTGAAAATTTTAAAGTATTAAAGATAACTGAATCGCAAATGAAGTTTTCAAATGAATATTCAAGTAAAATTTATATAGTTTTAAATTAATTATTTACCCTTGACTTTCAATCTACCTTTATTTCTGGTTGTTCTATTCTCCTACCTCCTTCCTTTTCGGGGACGAAAAGTTTTGAGTGGGAGAGAGTGTAACGACCCATAAATTTTATTAATTTTTAATTGCTTTTATAATGTATTTAATTTGGATTTTGAGAAATTTTAATAATAATCTTTTGAAATAAAGTTTTAAGATTTGGTTTACGTATAATTAAATATAGCAAATGGTAAATTTTCAAATAATTATATGAAGGTTTATTTATTATATAATTCTATTAAATTTGCATTCTATCCGTTCACATTTCATTTATTCCTTTTCTACCATATATTCCATTATCTCTTTTTGCTATTTGCTAATTGCTATTTGCTCATTCACGCGATCATTTAATTGAAATCAAATTTTCAACCCTTACTTCTCTTTTCTTTTCAAATTTGAAACGTACTATTAAATCAAGCCATTAATTGCTTTTATTTTTTTCCTTAAATCAACGTACAATTAACTCACACAATTATAAATTGCATTAAATTTTCTGATGAACCATACCATGACCGTTATATTACATTCATTTGGAATATATTCATTTATTTGAAACCTTTCCCTTTCTCTCTCATCTCGGTTGGGAATAAAATAAATTTCAACGGAAACCGCGTTTCAATGCTTTTAACTCTTTATAACTTTTGATAAAATTTTCTGTCCTTTTTGAAACTAAAACATATAGGGATATACGTTTCTGATTTGTTAATTTCTAAATCATCCTGTTGTCCTTCTCATGTATGTTATATTTATTTATATTTTAACTTTTTCTATTTATTTCACTCATGTCCCTACACGTTTCTATTTATTTGCTGATTTGTTGCATATGTTTCGTTTTGGAAAAATGCGGTTCATTCCTATTTATTTTATTTCTCAAATTTATTTCATCTTTTACTGAAATTCGACCGTTGCCACGTCATACCATTTTGGAAGTATGAATGTACAAAACATGCATATGTTTTATATTCATTTAATCGGAACAGTCACTTTAATTTTTGCCTTTAAAATTCCATTTTCTTCACTACAACTGGAAAGTTATAAAACATTCAAAAAAAATTTGAAAGCTCACCTTAAATTGTGCAATGCGTTTTCCTCTGCCTTTATAACTTTGGGTTATGCCAGCTTTTACCTTTTTTTCCATCAATTCAAAATAATTATTTGTCATTCCATTTTTGGGTCACTTCATTCTCCTTTATCAACTTCCATATATTTATTTCCCTAGTCACTTTAAAATGTTTTATAATAATAATTAATATATAGCCGTTTCATTTTAAAGCTTTTCATACGTTTTATATATGTCAAAAAAAGATGTGAGTGGATATTTACCTGAGGCCCACACCATTTTGAATTATACGTTTTTTTGTTGTATTCATTAATTCTTTTACGGCTCATTTTATTTCACCTTTATAAGCTTTTTTTTGGTAAAGCAAGGATCTACTATCACTTTCTTCTCCTCAATTTTTCTTTCTCCACCCTCTCTCTTCTTTCACACTCTTACACGTTATCAAATAAATAAAGTATATATTTATAATCAAGCTTTCATCTTCCTAGATCCAATTCATGTTGTTGAAAACTTTTGCATCCTCTTCCCCTGTTTCAACCCGAAGAACGTGCAAACCATCCTTCTTCCCTGATGCCATCTCCAACCTTTTGTTCCTCCTCTACTTCTTCTAGTGCAGCAGTTGAGTAATATATAAGTTAGAACTATATATATATATATATATATATATATATATTTCAACTGTTTACAATTAATACAAGGCATATCTATATGAAAGTATTATATAATTTTCTATGTTCAAAGATATATTTTCTTTGTATGTTTTAAACTGATTTTTGTTTGTGTATATATATATATTTCATATGGGCCAGAGAATATATATGTACATGTTTTGTATTATAATAGTATATAAGTTGATATTATATGTTATTTTAAGTATTATATAGATTACTGTATTTCATTTGCAGTAATATATATAGGGATAAAGTACTGTTTATTTGAGATTCAATTGTTTATATCCTACTTACTTACAAATTTTAATAGTATACGCATGATTTTATATTATTCGTTTATGCATTAGTTTACAACTGTGTATACGTGTAATTATATACTTTAGCCATAAAATTTCTAAGTATATATACTTTGGTTTGTAGTGATTTATAGTATTGATTCTTATAAAATATATACATACGTGGTTTACAAAGTCTTGGGATTTAACAGTTCTGTAACATATGTTATATTATTTTATATAAAATAATAAAACTGTTACGCTAGCATTTGTAGCTTTCTTTGCTAAAGTAATATATAAAGTTATTTTGAAAAGTGGTCTCATCATTTTTTTTTAAACTTGTATATGTTTATGTATATTTCTGTATAAAAGTTACAGCATTTATTTCAAATTTTATTATATTTGATTTTAATACATGTATTTAATACAAACCAATGATTTTTCCTACATACGTATTTTGTTTTGATCTTTTACTTATAAAGAAGTATTAATTTAATAAGAAAATAATAATGTTATATTTTCAATTTATGTCAATCTGATTTGGATTTGTTCTCATAAAATTCTGTTGTCAGCTCTATCCATCGAATTCATGCCAATCCTGCTTTGCTTTGAAACTTGTGCTTGGATTCGTAATTTATCCCACTTTCGTTCATCTCTAGCCTCGAAAGGTGAGCAATCACTCACGATTAACGTTCTTTTATTTATTAAATTTGATTTCAATTGAAACGATAATTGAAATATGAGGCTGTAGTTATTTAAATTGTTATATATGCTATTATCTATAATAGTTCACTTATGGGACATGACACCATATCCTATTGTTTATATTTATTTTGATGATATATGCCTGTTGTTATTATTATTTTCATATCCGTTATCACTCTGCAAGTTCCCTGTTAGTATAGAAATCATTATGGGTTGAAATGATACATACCCGAACGAACTTTAGAATAGGAGAAAATCGTTATGGGTTGAAATGATAAACCCAAGTGATTTTCATTTAATTGAATTTGGGATTACGGGTTGAAATGATATCCACCCGTATATATTTATTTTATGGGTTGAAATGATAAATTTCCGTAGTAGTTGACTATATGATAGGAAATATATACAAACACCGTTGGTCCATATAAATATTTTGAAAATAAATTTCTACAGTTGAAAAGAAATATATGGGATTTAATAAGTATTGGTTCTTAAAATATTATATATATAAATGGAAATTATATATATAGATTTAATAATAATATTATTGAGATTGATTTAATCCATATAATATGTTTCAGTATTATTTAAGATTTATATTTCAAAATTTACCGCTGTAAAAAGTTGAATAATTAAGATGGGGAGATAAATTTGGGTTTATTAAAAATGGTATTTAAATAAGGATTTATTCAATTAAATCGATTTGAAATTATTGAATGGAAAATTTAAAGGTATGATTTTGTAACTGGATTTTTGATTTAAGTGATTTAATGAATATTTCAGATTTAATAAAATTAAAGAAAATATCGAGTAAAATGTAATTTAAGGTTGCTTAAATGATATTGAATCTAATAAGGGAGTATTTCAAGACTAAATAATAATGTGGTTAAATCGAGATTATATGAAACTGTTATATAGAACATTTAAATATTGAAGCCTTGAACTATATTGGAATTTAAATGGTTTATGTTGAGATTCGGATCTGTATTTGAAATCAACGTAGTTGAATTTGTTATTTAGCAACTAAATTGAATTTAAATGAAATTTAGGTTGAACCAAATTTGAATTTATTATTTAGAAAACTAAATTGAATAAAAATTTAGTTGAAACGTTGAATATTTAAAGTTTTGAAATATATTGAAATATAGGGGTATTTTTGTGATTACAAATCGAATTTGAATTTAAATTGATAAATTGAGATTGAATTTAATTTAAATGGGAAGGTCGGGTTGATGTTGAAACGATTTGTTAAGTTGAGGGAATTGAAAATACTTTATTATATAAATTATTTAATATATAAATACTATTTTGGGAAATATAGAGATATTTGAAGTGAAATGATATTTGGTTTTGAAGTATAAATTAAGCTGAAATGACCACGGTGTTATAGTGTATATTTCTACCTTGTAGATAGTTCCATGGACCCTTAAAGGGTGGTTATCCCAAACATCCTTTAAGTTATTTGTATTTCAGTTGATACTTCACTTGAGTTGGATTTATTGATATAAGAATGTTAATCCTGACTCGAGTGTTTTGTGTTTTGCTTTACGCTCGGGGTCAGACAGAGTGATACGGCATTAGAGACTCACCTTTGGAGTTTTGAGTTTCATTTGAGATACAACTATCGATTCAGATTCCAGCCTTTCCAGTTGATTGGTTCAGAGAAGTCATCGGTTACATTGGAGACTTCACTGCATTTGAACTATTCGGTTGTATTTTATTTTTAAATCTGATGTATATAGTAGCTTCATGAACTACTATTCTTTATCTATTCCGCTGCATTATATTACTCTGTGATCTGTGATTGATTTATTTATTGTATATTTTAAGTTTTGACAAATTTTAATTAATAATTTGGTATTTTGAATTATTCAAGTCGGATATGTATGGTTTTATTGTCGAATTGAATGGTCCAAAATAACGGGTCGTTACATTCTGGATATGGATTGGTTGGATAAATATAAGGCTGTTTGATGCGTGAAGCAAGGATTGCATCTTTGGAGACTGAGTTGGGAAGAATTGCAAAAGTGACTGCGATGATTCCGGAGTTCATTTGAGCAATCTGTTACTTGGAGTTGAGGCATCTCTAGAAGGTGTAGATTCCATCGAAGTGGTTAGAGATTTTCCTGATGTTTTCGTAGTAGTGAAAGGTTTGTCCTCATCGGAAGATAGGATTTTGGATCGTCTTTCGTTCCGGGAGCTGCACCTGTTGTTCAGTTCTGTAGAAGGATGGCGATGAAGGAAAGAGAGAAGAGTTGGAAGAGCGGACCTAGGATTTCTTTGGGAAGGTTTGATCCAGCCTAGTTTTCCCAGTTGGGGTTTAGCTGTTGTCTTTGTGGCCAGGTCGGATGGGTCTTCGAGATTATGTGTGGATTTGATGAACCAAGTTTTTTTGGGGATGTGTGGTATAAGTTTGTTCTTATGTTCATCAATGATTTTCTTGTCTACTCCAAGTCTGAAGAGGAGCTCAAGTGGCATTTGGGAATAGTGTTGGAGACTTTGAGATGGCATGTTCTGAAGGTTAAGTTTTCAAATGCCATTTTTTTGAAACCGAAAGTCAGATTTTTGGGGCATTTTGTTTTCGGTGATGGTATTCTTGTAGATCAAGCCAAGGTAGCTACTATTCAAGAGTGTAAGCAACCGCAGTTTTCTGGTTTGGTAGAGCTCTACGGGAAGTTTATCAAGGATATTTTTAAGATTTCTTAGCACTCAACCAAGTTAACTCGAAAAGGAGCAAAGTTTAAGTGGACCCTGAGTGTGAAGAGGATTTCTTAGATTTGAAGGCAAGGCTGATTAGTGTGCCTGTTCTAACTATTTCTTATGGAAAGAGTTTGTTTGAGGTCTTCATGGACGTTTACGTGTACCTGTTATGGATGGATTGAGTCAAGAATGACCAGTGTTCCAGTTTTGAGATTGACGACCAAGGAACATTGAGGATCAACAGAAGGATTTGTGTTTCGAATTTCTGGGATTTGAAGCGAGAAGTTCTGTCAGAGAGTCATTGCTCTAGGTTGAGTGTCCACCCAGGGTTTTCAGAGATGTATATGGATATGAAGAGAGTCGTTTGGTGGTCGAGCATGATGAAGGATATAGCTGCTTTCGTCTATGGATGTGTGATCTGTCAGCAGGTGTTGGTGATATGCAGAAGTCCGTAGGTCTGTTGCAGCCTTTGGAAAGTTCCGAAGTGGAAGTGAGAAATGATTTCTTTGGATTTCATCGATGGTTTGCCAAGGACCAAAAAGAAAAATGAATGAATATGGGTAATGGTGGACCGGTTAACTAAGAGCTCCCATTTTATTCCGGCTAAGGCAACCTGTACTGCACCATCTTTGGCTGAGTTTGTCCGGAAAGAGTTTGTCCGACTGCAAGGTGTTCCAGTCAGCATTGTTAGCAATCATGAACTTACCTTCACCAGCAAAGTTTTGGGAGGCTTTGCAAATCAGCTTTGGGTTCGAGATTGAGTTTGATTTTAGCCTATAATCGCCGGATTGACGGTCAGAAGAAAAGGCTGAACCAAATTCTAGAGATTTGCGAGGGCATATGTTTTGGATTTTGGGTGAATGTTGGTAGTACCATCTACGAAGGTGGAGCTTATTTAGAAGAGATTTAGTGATATGGTATATAGGATTGAATTGCCAGTTTGGATGGCTGGAATTCACAATGTTTTTCACGTATCTCACTTGAGAAAGTACGTGAACGATCTATCTCTTGTTGCGGAGCTAGGATTTCAGTGTTTGTCTTGCGAAACTCAGAGTAGTTTTAGGAAAGGCTTATCTGGATCTGTGTCCGGATAGCTAGAATATTTGTTTGAATGAATTATTTGTTTGAATAAATTGTTTGTTTGGGTAAATTGTTGTTTGGTTGATAGTGTTTGGCCGATAGGTATGCTTGAATGGTTAAAATGAAATAAAAGTTTTTGGATTATCTTTGTTTTAAATTTCAGGGACGAAAGTCTTTTAAGGGGGGAGGAATGTGATATCCTGGAATTTCAAGGAATTTAAAATGTGATAATCTCCCTATTTAAATTATTTAAAATAGATAAAATTGTTATTTTCAAATATAAATAACAAAAATAATAATAATGTGATGTTTTTAAATATAGATATGGATTGATTTTAAATAGAATAATTATTTAATTTGTGTTATTTTATAAATTTGATTTTAAATAGACTTATTATTTTCAAATTTGATAAGTGTTGTTTAAATGTATATGTATATATATTTATTTAAGTTAACTTTAAAGTAAGAAGTTAATATTTCCAAATTTAATGATGTGTTTGTTTGAAGTAATATAGATACATTTGAGTTGATTTTAAATTGAAGTTTTAAATTGAATTTCAATTTGAAATTTGGATTTGAAATTTGAAATTTAAAAAGAATATATATATATATCTTCAAATTATTTTGGATATAAAAATACATGAATAAGTTCTTATTTAAAATAAGTATTGTTTTATATTATTTTCCTTAAAGAATAATATTTATATAAATTTGGAAAGTATTTATTAAATAGTAAATAAATACAAGAATTTTATATTAACATTAAAATTGGATTAAATATGTCATATATGGTTTTTATTTAGGATATAACTGGTTTCTATTTTATTTTCTTTTAAAAGTTTTATTTATTTAAAATTAAGAAAAGCATTTATAAATTAATAAAACACTTATTTATTAGGAAAATTAATTACAAGAACTTTTAAATCTATTAAAATATTTAAAAAAATAAATTAAAGCAAGTGTTTAATTATGAAGCTTATTGATTAACATGTGTAGTTAATTAAAGATGGTATGTGACAAATGTAAACAAATTGAACAAGTGTCATCCTTTTTGTTTTCATTTTACTTTAATTTTAATAATTCTAACTTACACTATATAAACTCCTACCTTCTCTCTTTAATTCTTTTCTTATCTTTTTACATTTTCAAAAAAAAGCTAAGAATAATAACTTGAAAATATTTCCTCAAGAAACAAACCTGAAAACATTTTCCAAATCTACAAATCTCAAGCAGAAATGAATCAAAGCCCTGTAACTCAAATCTGTTAATTTTCAAACAAGATCAAACTCAAAACCTGTAACAAATTTTTCCAAAAGCCTGTAACCAATTCTCAACTCAGATCAAAACCCTGTAACTATTTTCAAATCAGTGAAAATCAAAACTAAGCCCTATAACTCAAGCCTATAACCTCCTCAAAGCATTTTCAAAGCGTGTAACAACATCAAAATGCAACCTGGAATCAAAATCTGAATCATCATCATTATCATGTTCCAGTCCAATTTAGCAATATTCAGGGATCAAAACAACAAATTATTCAAATTTTCAAAGCTTTCCAGTTTTTTCAAGCCTCTGCTTTTTAAAAGGTGAGTAAACTTTTTTATTAAAAAGTTTAAGTAGATAAATGATTGTTGCTTGTGAAATTTCTATGATGATGATGCCCTTCACGTGTATATATATAAGTGTAGAATCTGTGTATATGAGTGTGTTCAGGCGTGCATGCCTGGTTGTATTAATGCTCTTCTCTGTTTTCATATTGAAGAGTTTAAATTTAGATAAAAATCCATTCTCTCTTCCTTTGATTTCTGATAAGACTTAGTTTTCAAACAAGAAACATTTGTTTAGACATAAATTAAATTTTAAAAATTAATTTAAGTAAAAATATTTAAAAGTTTATTTAGAAAATGTAAATACAGTAGAAATCCTTTTAGACATGTTAAAATCAATCACTTTAATTTGCTTTTTCAAGATTATAACTTGAATCTACTTTAAAGTTTAGGATTTTTAAAACAAAAATCAAAATTTTTAGCATTCTAGAATGTGCATTTCGGGGATGACCAGAAAGTAGATTTTGAACAAATTCTGGTGGTCCGAAGATCTTGGTTGATCGGGAACTTCACTGGAGGTGAAGGAGGGTCTGGTGGTCCAGGCAAAAATATCAGAAGGCCGGATATGTTACCGTGGTGTTGGCGGTGGTCGAGTTGGGTTTTAAACCCTACATTTTATAGTGGTCGGAAATTTGGTTACCGCGGAGCCTCTGCTGATTCAAGTTGCTCGAAACTCTGCTAAATGGTGGCATGGTGGGTCAGTAGGGTGTGGCCAGAGTCGCTTTACTTCTGGTGGTTGGAATAGTTTGGTTGAAGGGTTTTTCTGGCGATTGTTTGGTTCCACTTTCATCTGGAATGCTCAATTTTGGATCATGGCTTGTGATGGTGGTCTGGTGGTCGGGATGGGTTGCAACATCAATAGGTGGCGTGCCTGAGGGCGCATCGATGGTTGGAGGTGGCTCTGACGATGGTGCACATGCACAGTGTAGTTTTTGTTGTCTGTGGTTTTTATTATGGTTTGGGTTTGGTTTTCTCGAAGGAAGTCTCAGGTGGACGAGGGATGGACTCGAGATTCGTCTCATGTTCGTGAGAGAAACTTTGTTTTAGATTTTAAATTTTAAATTTAAACAAAGTTTTAAAAAAAATACAGAAAATAAGATGGTTTACTCGGGGTTAGACGCGAGTGGTCTTCGGGTTCGGCCCGAAACAAGTGTTGAGCTGATTTTGAAAAAAAAGGTTTTAAAAAACTAAGTTTTGAAATTTAAAATTTAATTTAGTTTAAACCTACTTATATAATTTACTTTATATAATAATTGTTTCTTTAACATTTGGTTAAGAAGTTTTGGAATTGTTTAATTCAAATTTTGTTAAGTAAAATTTAAAGTGATTTTAAAACTTGAGTTAGAAATGGAATTTTAAAGGGTTTTATAAAAATAAGTTTTTAATATAAATTGAAACTATTTTTTTAAATATTACTTGTTAATGTTTAAAGTATTTAAAGGAAGTTAAGTTTTGTTAACTTTAATTTAGCAAGTTAAATGATTATTTTATTTTAAAATTTATTTAATGATTTAATTAAGTAAAGTTAATTATAAAGATAAAATGGTGCAAATATGTTAATGGTAATTAAGGCATTAATAAGACAATGTTTTATCTTAAGGTTAATTAAAGTTTTAATGAGTGAGATTAATTAAGTTAAATAAAAAGTTTAGAGTATAATTAATTAATTTAATTAATTAATGTTAAAGGATTAATTAAGATACTAATTTAATTATAATTAATAAATGTTATTAATTAATGATTTAGGATATATAATTAATAATTAAGGATGAAAAGTTAATTAATTTAAAGGTCAATTAATTTGTAATTAAAGATCATTAATTAGATAATTAAGGTTTATTAATTAATGATTAGAGATTAATTAATTAAGTAATTAAGTGAAATTAATAATTAATTAAGCAATTAAGATTGATTAATTAATGATTTGAGATTAATTAACTTGTAATTATTGATTAGTTAATTGAAGTAATTAAAGATTAACCAACTAGAAACTAAGAAATACTTAATTTGTAATTAAGTTTTATTAATTAATAATTAGGTTTTTTAATTAATAATTAAAGGATAATTAACCTGTAATTGAAGATTAATTAAAGATGGGTTAACTATTAATTAAGGATGGGTTAACTGTTAATTAAGCATTAATCAATTGATAGGAGTAATTAATTTGTAATTAAGGTTGTTAATTAATAATTAAGGTTTATTAATTAATAATTTAAAGGATAATTAATTATTTAATTAAAGATTAATTAATTAATTATAAGAGTAATTATGGATTAATTAATTTGTATTGTGAGATATTGATTAATATTTAAGGTTTATTAACTATAGTTAAAGGATAATTAATCTATGTTTATAGATTAGTTAATTAATTAATAAGGTAACTAAGAAGTGGTTAATTAATTAAATGGGTTGTAATTAATTAATGGTTGATTAAGCAAGATTAGGAGATTAATTCTAAACTAATTAATTTAATTTAAATTAATTTAATTAATTAAGATATGGATTAATATTTACTGTTTGTGGATGATTGTTTGAGTAGAATGTTTGAATTGGATGATATCTATTGGATGATTTGCTGTGATATTATGAGAAGTGATATTGGATATATCAGTGACAAATGTGTGATATTTATCTGTGTTAATGCTGTGTGAATTCAAGATTTGAATTGAATTAAATTGTTAAACCTTTAAACAACTTGACCTTTAAGAAACGTTTGGATTTCGATGAGACCGGGATCGGGTATCAAATTTGATTATCCGAAAACTACATCGATCCAAGTTAAACGATAGGTCGTGACATCTCAAAGTGAAGATTGAGATGGAGTTGCAGAATGTAAGGGTTATTATCGTTAACTCTGAGGGTGATTCTAAAATGAGTGTAACGAGATAATGCCTTTGGTTTCGTTCGAACCTAGAACGAACTTGTATGGATTGAATTCTTTCAGAACATCGTCAGGTGGAAGATGAGCATTCCAAGTTATGTTCTATAAAGGTAATCATAGCCTCAAGCCTCATCAGTCCGGAATGGCAAAAACAGGGGAGGTTCAGCAAGGCTAAGTGAGTCGCGCTCTAGTAGGACAAGATCTTCCCCTGTCTAGAGTCCCTTTTTATTCGGCTGTGTGGGCGGTTACCAGTTACAACCGCAGGGTTGTCTTATTTGCGACTATCCGGTAAGGGAAGGTTCCGACCTTGTGTTGCAAGGAATTTATGGTGGATCCGTGGTACGGTGATCTAAACCACGTACTATGAGGAGCGGTAGCCCAGTAGCCCTGCCATTGTATGAAAATCCAATCTCAAATAAGTACCCTCGGACTTGATTGTATAATACACTTTGTGGCTAGTATGCTGGAATTTAATTAATGTAACAATTTCGACTATGTGAATATTTATTTGATGACCCTATTATAATATAACCAGATTTCCTATCAAATGTTTTATTTATCTTAAGGCAAAAACTTGTCTGTATTTATTGGCGGAGAGTCTTACGAGATACCTTTTGTTTTAAAAGGTTTTTCAAAGTTAAGAAACTTTAACCCGTTTACTTACACCAGACCCATGTCTGACTCGGAGTTTATTCTATTTTTCTTAAACTCTTGGGTACTCAAATTTTTATGAGTAGCCAAGGTATTTAGGTTAGCTTTGACGAATTCTGAAGGAGAGATGGAGCAGGAGGCTTCAACATTTGTAGATATATAGTGTTTCCGCCGTGTTGAAGTCTTTGTCTGTTGTAATTTGAATGTAATGAATTAGACAGGTCTTTATAACTGTCTAATGTGAGATGTTGTTGTATCTGTGTAACTCTGATGTAATGACTATGTAATATCTATGTGATATATCATATTTTGTTATGTTTCCACTGTGAGATTCTGGTATTGTTTAGTTCTTTCTTCTATCTATTCTATTTCAACCTCTTTCTTTCTTATTGATGATGCATCTTTCTGTGGAATGAAAGGTGGGTCATCACAATATACAAAAACTTAGCAGCAGATAATCAAAACAGTTTTCGTGTATACGAAATGAAGATCTCCAGGTCTCTTGCTAATGCTCCAAAAGCACCAAATCTGAACCTATAAATATACTCGGTCGGACCCGAGCATTGAAAGGGACGAACGTCTGGATCAGGCTGGTAAACCAGCGTGAGAAACATACTAAACTGAATTTATTAAATTACCAAAACTTTTCCTTTTCAAACAAAAGTATCTCTTAAGACACGCCCACACATAAACATGGACATGTTTATGCCTTACGATAACAAAAACATTTCATATCAACTCCTCTTATATTATACTAGTGTCTAGTATATACAAATAATATTAATCATAGGCAAAATGGTTACCCATATAGCATTTTGGGGCTATTCATTATGCCAATACAAAGAAAATCGCAGCTTATAGTGAGGTTTGGATTTCCATACAAATGACCAAGCGAAGGGACTACCTTTTGGCAGTACATCTCTAGAGGAATGTACCAATGACCATTACAAAGGATCCTCTGCCAACACAAGACCGACCCACCCCTATAACTAGAAGGTACCGAATATATCATCCTCTTGTCGTTACCGACCTTTACCGAGGGCCCTCTAAGCATATAAACTACAATAATCCGATAAATGACGTCATAGCATGCAAAGATATATCTAGAAGAGGATGATCATAACCTACTTCGGAGCAACCCACTTAGCCTTGCTGCATCTAACCCTGTTTTGGTCATTTTCGGTTGATGAGGCCTGAGGTAATGATTACCTTTCACATATCATATATCACATCACTTTTAATGCCACACGACCATTTCCGTTGACTACTAATTGCCTTCCACAAAAATACAACCCTTAATGTCATATGTCTCAAGAAGGGTGTTAAGCTAAGAGAAGTTTCCTTCTTCGCCACCACTGATGTTCGTTTGTAAAAACCAATGTACATTATCGTGTCAGACAAACATCCATACAAGTTGTCCAAAAACGGGACAAACCAAAGGTACTTTCCTACCACATCCTGTCGGGAAATCCTTAGGATTAGTAGCAAATAGTCCTTGCATTGGATATTTCATAACGTAAAGACTGCTACTACTGGATGTATATTGGGATTTTAACCCCAACGATCAACAAGCAGCCCTCTACTATGAAAATCCGGAATATCAATGTTATCATAATCTGCACAAATCAAACGCATATACATTGGTCTGAAGTGGTTTTCGCATTAGCCAATCCCGGACACTTCGCACCAACAATGCAAAAGACTTTCTCAACCTCACACAGAAACTAAGTCTCATAGGCTTATCACATCTCCATCTTTCAACTTTCTATCCTTCGGGCCAAGAAGGAAGCTCAATAGATTGGAGTAATACTCCGCAAAATACGAATCAACATCCTCAACGTAAACGATAATCAAGCCTACATAGAAGGCTACGTACTAAGTGTACGACTAAATAGTTCGCACATCTAGTCGGAGAACTAAAATGGCCAAATATGATAGTCAGTTATTTAACTATCAAAGCAAACAAACATATATTTAGCATCATAAGCAATCACTAGGCCCTTTTAATTGATCTTTTATTAATTAAATCACTTGCCAAATATTCACTTTAAATTATCTTTAAAAACAACATTCTATATTGGAAAACATTTCCATATACTTATTTAATAATAAGTAATTCACAATTCACTTTATTTTCAACACTTAGGAAATATAACATATACTTAAATCATAATTAAGTATATATTTATTCTTTAAAGAAAACATTCTCTTAAACATATTTTTTTGGGTCAAAACAAATGTTGCGTAAAACATCATCATGACAACATAAAATCATTAGTATAGGGATTCGAAAATAAGATAGATATATAAATCCCATATGCAATACAAAATATTTCCTTTAGAAAATCATTTGCTATAACAATAGTGATATAGTCCATCATTTCCCTATTTGTCGAAAACGTCTATTTCAACAATAAATGTTGAAATCTATATGTTCGATACTTAACAGGTTTTAAAACATCTTCAAATCATATTCTTCATTTCAAATATCATTTTCCAAAACATTTAATTTAAAATATTATTCACCGTCCAAAATCGTGAATATAGTTTATTTACCAAATTCATCATTTATACACATTTTATTAAAGGATTATCCACTGTCCAAAATCGTGGATATATCTCCTTAAATAAAATCCATATCTAATTTATCAATTTAAATTGATTGCAAATATATAAAACAATGTTTATAAGTCACATTTCAATTTTATAAAACGTCAATTTATAAAATCCCTTAATTAACCGATACCATTTAAATGTCATTTATAAGCCAAAACCCAATTATAAGTTAATTACTTATAAATCTATTTATTTACAAAATTCATTCTTTTTATAACTTCATCTTATGAATCTTATTCACTTATAAGATTCATTATAACTTCATTTTAACACTTATAAAACTCCTTTATAATTTCATCATGATTTATAAAATATCAATTTTATAAATCTTATATATAAACCATTTATAATAATAAAAAATCTCAATTTAAACTATTTTATAAAATAATTAACCACATATTTCAAAAAAATCACATTATATTTCACAAAAATCATAATTTTTATAACATAAAAATTATAACATTTATTTATTATAAATAAATTCATTTCTCTACAATTCAAAATAAATAAAACATTTATTTCCAAAATCACTTTAAAAATCCTTTTTAACTCGAAATCATCA
Organism: Allium cepa; assembly: GCA_030765085.1. Lineage (NCBI taxonomy): Eukaryota > Viridiplantae > Streptophyta > Magnoliopsida > Asparagales > Amaryllidaceae > Allium > Allium cepa. The sequence continues at coordinate 10,765,656 of CM060942.1, forward strand.
CTTTATTATTTTAATTTATCAAAAATAGGCTAAATGCTGCAACAATACTAAATACATTAATCCTGACATCCAAAACATCATATATCGTATGATATAGCGTATATCACAAATTCTGTAAATAACATCCATACTGGTGAGGAATCTAGTTGGATCTACCCAAGCTATCACCTGTAATAAAAATACATATTAGAATATATGTACAATGTCCTCTTCGAGGCAAACACGCGTATAAAGGGTTATCGGCTCATACACGGGAACGTATAGGGTCTCATCTGCTCTACTAGGAAGGAATATATCCAAATACCAATAAATATATATAATGTATCGTATATCATCCAAACAATCATTGATCATCATAAATAATATTTATTCTCACTTATATGAAAATATCAATGAATCGGAAAGAGTGAGTTGTGCTCACATTGATTCTAATAGTAGTTGCAATGTTTTATTTCGAATAAAATTAAAAAGCCGTTTCATTTTACCCAACATTTACACTAGCTTCATTCAACTTTAGACCCACTCTAAATGTAGTGCTCATCAATACGGAGCCAACGAAACTTGTTTCGTCAAAAATGGACCTTGTATGAAAAAGTTACGCATTTTTAAAGTTTACAAGATTTAAATATATATAACTTATAATTTGCATTTTTATTTTCAAACCCTAAATCATCAAGGATGTTCGTTTTTCTTAATGAGAATCTCGGCCATAGTTTGCTTTTCTTCTCGGTTCATTTCCAGGCAACATATGAACGAAACTAACCCATCGACCGTCGATATCTACTTAATTTACCAAGCATCCGCGATCACCTTGCCGATGATCGAACCTCACCATTTCAAAGCTCCACCACACCTCCACCTATAGCCGCGAGCACCGTCGAGCTCAGTCGTTTGGAGGCCTCAAAAATATGGTTGAACCCAAGGCATATGCGGCTGACTCTTGGTCTCTTCGTGATGAATTAGCACATCACAGTCGTTGGATTCGTAGATCTCGATGCGCTCTACAATGTTGTAGTTGAAGATTTTTGGTAATAGAGGATGGATTAGGAGAAAATAGAGTGGAAAATTTCGAATGTTCTCGGCCATTGACCGAAAATGGCGGCTAGCCCTAGCCTTGTTGGGGTTTGTGAAAATATAGAAATTTCGAGGCGTTTTATAAAAAATTTCGTGACACAATTCACCCGAGATTTTTTCAAACTCCAAATAAAGCACACTGCTTGGCATTTATAATGTTTTATCTCTATTCCAAACATAATGGAATATATATCGAGAGCCAATTCGATCGTATTTGGAAGATAGTTTTTCGAATTGAATGTTTAATTTAAAATTTATTTAAACAAATTTCTACATGTTTTAGCTTTTCCCAGACAAAACGTAAATTCAATTGATATGAAATTTGAAATCCTATAATAATATAACATTACGGATCCAATAAAACCGGTTTCGTCGAAATCCGAGACTGTGTGAAAAATGACTATTTTACACGTCAATTAAATATTAAAATATTCAATTTTTGATAAATTAACTTTAAGTCGATTTTTAAAAGTTCTATAACCTCATTCTAATTCAACTTTATAAACCATTTTTATTCATATTAAATTCAATTTCCAATTATTTCTAAAATTTCAACTATTAAGTTAACAATTTAATTATCCAGTTAACCCCTATATTCAAAATATAAATGATTCATTTTATAAAATTAACTTGTGAATATTTAAAATTAATTAGATGTACGAATTTCAAATGACTAAAATTCTGGACCGTTACATTTTTGGACATTTTTAAATTCGATATTATATATATATATATATATAAAACCATGACCTTGCCTTACCCTTCACTATGCTGCCCATAGTCACCCAAGTCTTATGCCATGCCTTTCCTATCTATATGAAAAAAAGAAACATTCCATCTCCTTCGTTTCTCCATTTACAGAAACCAAACTCAAAATTTTTTTTCAAAAATAACAAATTAAACTCATTTCTTGATTTTTAATTATAAAATTTGGATTTTGAACTTGTATCGGTCAAAGTTTGGTTTTATATGGGTATGGTGAGTGGCGATGGAGTTTTAGGCATGGCCGATTGTTGAAGGTGAGATAGGGATAAAGGTTGCGTTCGATCGAGGAGGATTTAGGCTATTTCATCGTCGTTTTCAAGTTTGGATGGGCGAATGGTACCTCGTTGCAAAATTTCGTGCGTCCAGTCGCTAATTGGACAAAGCGATATTGCCATAATCAAATTTGAACTCATTAGCTCTTGATTTAAGGGGCATTCTCATGCCTAGCATGGTAGTGGCCGGTGTGACGAGGTGGGGGCGAGAGGTACATAGGTGATGTCGAAGCTTGGATTTGTGGATTGGAGGAAGGCTTTGGGAATGCATGCGCATGACGGTAGTGCATTGTGCATATGGGAGGAGAATCACTGAATTGGTAAAGAATGAAATAAGGGTAATTTTTTAAATAATTAGAAAATTTAGCTATTGATTTATTTAATTAACTCGATAACTTAAAAATGCAATAACTTTTGCATCGTGTGAATTTTTCCATTGTAATCGTAACGATGAAAGCTTCACGATGGAGATGGTTAGGACGAATTTGGAGACTGCTGAAATTTGGGCTAAAATCGGGCATCATTCGATTTTAGTTCCAAATCGGAACGCCTCAACGGCAACAAAAAATAATGGTGAGTCAAACTCACCTTTTTGGTTAGCTTGTATGATATATAGTTAATAAGAATTATTGAATGATTGTTTGGATGAATTACTATATTTATTAACTGATTTGGATATATTCCCGCCCTTGGAGCGGATGAGACCCTATTACGTTCCCGTGTAAGTGTAACCACCTGTAACTTTCGATAATCGAAAATAGTTAATTTAATAAGGTTGGATGATTTAATTTTGGAAAAAATAAAAATTTATGATTTAATAATAAGAATATACTGGAATGAAATGAAATAGTATTAATTTAAGGTAATTGATAACTACTTTAATTAATTAAAATGATTGAAAGAGTTATAGTTGGTTATAGAGTGTAAATTAATTATAATAAGGTGTGTATTAATTGATAATTGGATTTAAAAGAACAGTTGACAATTTAAATGTTGTACTAATTAAATAGTATGTAATAAATTGTAATTGAATAAAAATTAGTGTTGTGATAGTAATAATAACACTTTTTGTGGACAATAAACTTATAGGATGTGACTAAAAGTTAATGGTGACAGTTATTTTATGTTACCTATTTATTTGGTATATTAAATTAAATTGAAAATCCATTGCAATTAATTCACTGAATTAGTGCAGCTAATGTAGATTAAATTGATAATTGTAGAATATTGACTTAATAATGTGTAACTCGATATAAATTTTATTCATAATATGACAATTGATTGAATAAAAAAATTGAATCAAATTTGATCAATTTATTGGAAATTAAATTATAATAAATGGATTTATTACAATTGAATGTAATTGAATATTTCGTTAATGAAAAGTAAGATGATAATGGTATAGTATTGGTGTAATAAGAGATAAACAAATGTTAACTATGTCTATAGAGTAACAAATGATTGAATAAAAGATCGAAACCAAATTGAATCAATTTATTGGAAATAAAGTATAATTAATTGGATTTAATTAAAGTTGAAATTGAACGCTGTAATTAGTAAAATAATAAACGTTGAATTGATATGTAATTTTTTTTAAATTAGTGTAAATATCCAAGTAATCAAAAATGATGAAATTTGTTAGTTATTAAATTTGAATTGAAAAAATGTGATTTAATTTAATTTAATATTAATTTATTTAATTAACGTAAAAATAGCCATTTTGGCCACTGTCTCAGATTTTGACGAAACTAGTTTCATTGGATCCATAACGATGAATTATTGTAAGGTTTCAAGTTTCGTAGCGATTAGACTTTTCGTTTGATCGTACGAACTCGAAACGCGTAGAAATCAAGTTAATAAAATTCAATTAAAATCAATTTGAAATAAGCTGATTTTTAAGTTAAATTCTTCATACGATGGAATTAGGACTTGAAACCTGTTCCATTAAGTTTAAAATTGTCAAAAAAATTATTTTGATATATGGGATGACTCTTTTTCGTTCCGGAGACAGAATGGGCTTTTAGGGTCGTATTTGTCAATTCGAATCTATTCGGATGTTATTCATTTCTTATCGAGCTTTATATTGTTCTGTTCTAACCCTAGTAGTCATTTCTTATTCCAATATGTAAAATTCCATCTGTCTGCTTCTTCTCAATGGTAGAAACAAAATCAATTTGCAAACCCTCAATTAAATTTCCAAATCAATTTCAAAATTAAGCCCAACAGAACACTATCATATTCTATATCGATTCAAAGCCTTCGACGAGCGCAAGTCAAATCTGCTATTTTTTTGATTTGGGTTTCTTTGTGGCCAAAATTGAGTGATTAATTCTCGGCCGTTTGTTGTGTCGTGATCAATTTCGACGGATCGTCGAATCGATTATATGGATGCATGGAGATTTGGTTTGAAACTTATTCCATTGAGTTTAAAATTATTGAAAACATCTATTTTGATATATGGGATGACCCATTTTCGTTCTGGAGACAGAACGGGCTTTTCGGGTCGTATTTGTCAATTCAAATATATTTGGATGTTTATTCATTTCTTATCCAGCTTCAATAGTATATATTGTTCTATTCTAACCCTAGAAGTCATTTCCTATTCTTATACGTACAATTCCTTCTGTCTGCTTCTTCTTCTCAAAGGCAGAAACAAAATCAATTTGCAAACCCTCAATTCAATTTCCAAATCAATTTTAAAATTAAACTCATCAGAACGCTATCATATTATATATCATTTCGAAGCCCTCGATGAGCGCAAGTCAAATTTTCAGTTTGTTTTTGGATTTGGGTTTCTGTGTGGCCAGAATTGGGTGATTAATTCTCTGCCGTTCGTTGTGTCGTGATAAACTTCGATTGTCGAAACGATGATATGGATGCATGGAGATTTGCGAGTGGAGTTCATCGGCGTTGGTTGTATGGTGTGATGAAGGTTGGATCGGAGACGATAATTCAATTAGGGTTTAAAAGCATAGGTGGCGGCTGGTAAAATTTGGGCTTCGATCGGCGTCATTTCAGCGACTGACATGGCGAGCGTGAGGTGGTTGGCAGCTCGCCTGAGGCAAGCACAGTTGGCCGTGGAGGCGTTTGTGCAGTGGCGGCAGTTCTTCATGTCGCGTGCGTTCTGAGTCTCAAGTTAGTGTTTCGATGGACTTAGCGGTCACGTGGCTGACGAACAGGGTAACGTGTGCTTTCTTTTCTCTTTTATTTATTTTATTTTAAGTTTTAAATCGTTTAACTTGTAACTCGTATAATTTTTACATACAAACTCGGATTTGGGCATGGTTGGTTTCATTGGGATCGTATCGAAATTTTGGACATTATGAATCTGGTTTGGACAAATTATGAAAATGTTAATTTTTAGGCCTCATTTTGAATTTCAAATCGATTTGAAATCAAAGGCTAACCCAATCACGATCACTAAACTATCTTATGTTAGTTAATTAAACTTATGAAGTTATTTGAAATAAATTAATTGATGTTCGATATGTTTGAATTGTCATTCTAGACAAATTTGACTTTTATTGCATTTAATCATCGTTTAATTTAATATTGAATTCTAATTTGTCAATTTAATATCTGTTATTGATTACAAGTTATCTATTGATGCTTATTGATAGATTTGGATGATGATTTTGATGGATGTTTGATTGTTAATATCGGATGATTGGATGTTGTATTTTATATTGTTATAACACTGTAAGTTCTCTATGGGTTGAAACGTTACATACCCGAACGATCTATAGATTAGGGAAAAATCGTTATGGGCTGAAATGATAGACTCGAGCGATTTTATGGATTTTTATTTAATTCGGATTATGGTTTGAAATGATATATAACCGTAAAAATATAAATTGCGGATTGAAATGATAAATATCTGTATCACTTGACCCTAGGGTAGAAAATATGTATGGACACCGGATTGGTTAAATTAAATGATTTTTGAAACATTAAATTTTTAATTCGGTTAACTAGTATTTTGAAATAGAAATTTGATTTATATAAATTGAATTATTTTCGAAAGTCCAAGTGTAAATTTTGAAATTGGAATTGATTTAATGAATTATTCAAAGGATTTAATTTGAATTTCAAAGTTGAGGTGTTAAATATAAACGAATTTATCGAAATTGATTGATTGAAATGTTGGATATAACTTTAAAATCTATTTTAAACTAATTTAAACTAATATAATTAAATTAACTATTTTAATCAATTTAAAACTATTTTAATTTATATTAATCTATTATAACCTATTTAATCCAATTTAAATCTATTTTACCAATTTTAAATTAATTAAATTTATTTATCTATTTAGAATCTATTTATTATAATTTTAATCTATTTAATCTAATTTAAATTTATTTAATCTATTTTAAATTCATTTAATGAATTCAATTCTATTTAATCTACTTTAAACTTATTTAATCTGTTTTAAATCTATATAAATCATTTTAATCTAATGGAATTAAATTTAAATCTATTTAAAATATTTTTACTGTTTAAACTATTTTTACTATTTAAACTATTTTAATCTATTTTAAACTACTTCTGACTACCCAAACAATTTTCTAAAATTTCAGACTATGCAAAGAGAAAGTATTTACATTAAATCCTTGATGATGATACAACCTATTTGGAATTTGGAATTGATACCTTTTGTGAAATGACATATTTGAGTAAATATGATTTTGGAAGTTAATGTGATTTTGAAAGTGAATATGATTTGAAAATGATATGGTTTTGAGAATATGATATTTTGATATCAATTGTAAATTGACTTTTTGAAAATGTAAAAGAACCATGCAGTGTGAAATAAGCATTTGGTTGTTAAAGAGACCAGAATTGGATATTGTCATACTCTCTGCCAATACCGAAAACCACTTTAACAACTGTGTACATAGTGGAGATTTCATAAATGAAGTAACATGGTTTGGCGAACGATTGTATATGAGGTTACATGATCTTGACTCTCGTGAGTCATCTTGATGTGGCTAAAATAGGAATTATGCTAGACCAAGTGAGGTCTCACCTCCAATCGGATACATTTCTTTGATACCATATTATGACTTTGTGATTATTTGGTGGCCACCCTTGATTTTGATTTGGGAGTGTGTTCCAAGGTGGGCGGTAGTAGTTGCTCTGCGTTACCACCAGTCCGGATCAATAATTTGTATATCTACACTAGGCATTGCCTCGAGTACCATGTTGCATGCCTTATCGTGCCTTCTATGAGTTTGGTTTGTGCCATACCTATGGAGTGCCCTCTGATAGCCCTTTGGTTTACAAAGGAATTATGGTGCTGTATAAACTATGGGAATAAATAAAAATGTGTTAAGGGGGATATGGGTAACGCCTTAACGTTATTTTAATACTTTACTGTAGACATGTTATAATAGCATATTGTACTACATAGTAGATAGTTTAACGGATCCTTAAGAAGATGGGTATCTCGAACATCTCTAAAGTTATTGCACTCACGTTAGACTCTGGATAGAAGATGTCAAACTCCGTAAACATCTCTTACGCCGTTACACTCATCTTTATTTACAGTTGATTTAACTTACATAAGATCTCTTAGTTCTGACTCGAGTGTTTTGTCTTTTCAATTCGCTTGGGTCAGTCTGAGCCTTTCAGGGTTGAAGACTATTTCTGTAGGATGAAGACGAAGATTCTGCATATTATATATTACCATTTATTCCACTGCATCGTGCTGTTCCACTGTATTTATTTATTATTTATTCTTGTTGTATGTTACTCTGATTTGTATTTCAAAGGTATAATCAATGTATTTGTAAACAGCTTCACGAACTGTTTATTTGATTATTATATTTTTTCATTCCGTTGTGAGATTTTGTATTTGTTTTTTATTTCTCCGGTTTTCTTATTTATTCCATAACAATCTGCCCTTTTTAATGGTTTGAGTTTCACGCGTGTGTCTGCTTAAAATGTTCAAAAAGACAGGTCATTACAGTAAGATCAGATGACCCTTTGTATAAGATTCCTGCCTTGAAATGGTTGATTTATATTATATAATTATATAACTTTTGTGATTCAAGGAAACAGGTCGAAGGGAACCAACATGATTCCTTACCAACGTTAATTTCGTTTACATATATGTGTGTGTGCGTATGTGCTGGTACATATAAGTTGGATGTAAGGGAAACATGTTGGAGGGATCCAATGAGATTCCTCATTATTGTTGAAATGGTCTCTATAATAACTCAATTATATGAATTATGGGATAATAAATTTGATTTGTTGGAAATATGGGTTATAACATTGTTATATGTTCGAAAACTAAAACCCAATAGTGACAGAATATCAAACCAATAATGGTTAAACGTTTGGCAGATATTGGCCTCAAATTAGTATTTTCACAATACTATAAATTGCCATTTGAGTTAGAATTGGTTTTTGAGACAGTAAATGATTTTCAAATCCGAAATTAGGTTTTAGAAATATTTTATTTAAGATTATTTAATTACATTAATATTGTTTTAAAATTATTTAATTAAATTAATATTATTTTAAAGTTATTTAATTATTTTAAGATTATTTAATTATATTACAATTATTTTAAAGGTATTTAATTAAATTAATATTGTTTTAAAGTTATTTAATTATAGTAATATTATTTTAAGGTTATTTAATTAGTTTTAAAGAATTTATCAAAATCCTAAGAGGTTGATTATTTAAAGAATAATTATGGTTTGAAATTAGTAATAAGGATAATTAATAAGGTCTCGAAAATAAATTGTTATTATTTATAAAAATGATAAAGATTAATTATTATTGTTTATTTAAAAATATTTTGAAATTACTAATTACTAATATGGTTTTAAAGTTAATAATTTTCATTTATTTATAATGTTTATTTTTGCTAATTATTATTATGTAATGGTGTTTGAAGTAAAAGGTTTTCATTTATTTATAATTGTTTATGTGACCCATGAATAGAGTTGAAAGACTTGGATGTTATAAGAGAAGTTTATAAAATAGTTTAGGACTTAAGGGAAGATTATTTACAAGGGGAAAGAGTTTTATAAATGGTTGGATATTTATAAACAAGTTTTAAGAAACATGTTTTAGGTTTATTAAGGAGTTTTATAAAGGGTTCTATGGATTTATAAAGGATTTATAAATGATTTTTGAAATGTACAAAAGAATTTGCAAATGATTGAGATTTATAAAAGAAGTTTTATGAATGGCTCTAGGAGTTTTATAAAATAGTTTATAAATGGTTTTAGAGAATTATAAGGGGTTCATGAATGATTTTTGAATCGAAATAAAAGAAAATCTTTTTCAATTTTTAAATATACTTATACCAATGAGATAAGTATATGAATATTTTCTAAGTATTGAAAATATAGGGATTGGTGGATATATCTTTGTAAAAATATTCTTATATAAGTCATTTATGAAGTGTTTTTATTTATAAAGGACTTATAAACGGAGGCTAGTGATTGCTTATGTGCTTAACCAATGTTCGTTCTCCCTATGTGATAATGATTGAATGTTTTTACTCGATGGTTAAATAATCGACTAACGATATTGGACCTAAAACGTAACTTTGGAAATATCTAGGAGAAACACGTGAGTTAAATGACCAGGCCAACTCCAATGATGTTGTACCGTGCGTATAAATCTTGTTTAGTTCTCCTAGGGCAATGACAAGGAAATCCATCCACCAATGGTTAGGAGGTGACCTCCGATCTTATCTTTAACTATTTATTTCCTAAAAAACCAAGGTTCAGTTTACTGGGAATTATTGAATGTTGTTTCAAAGAGACCAGGATCAGGTATGTTATTCGAAAACCACTCCGCTCCAGCGAATGTGTTTCGAAGTGAATACGTCATGAAGATGATGGAATTGGAGATAGAGCTTTCAAGTGTTTCGTTCAGTCTCAGAACGAACTTCTATGGACGAAGTTGGTATTGCATTTTTGCCTGGAGGCAGTATTAGTATTCCAAGTAGGAAGTGCTACATAAAAGGTAAAACGTAGCCTCAAGCCTCATCAATCGGGAATGACTAAAATATGGAAGATGCAGCAGGACTAAGTGGGTCGCTCCTAAGCATGGTATGATCATCCCTATTTACAGTCGCTATTATCTCTCATTTGTATGCTTCAGGGCCCCTTAATGGAGGGGTGATCATATTCGGTACTATCTAGTAAGGGGTAGGCCATTTCTATGTTGGCAAGGGATCCAAGCGAAGTCCATAGTGTTATTTTATCTAAAGATGCACCATGATGGGCGGTACCCCATTAGCCCAGTCATTGTATGGAATCCATTCCCCAATACGTACCTTTACAATTTTAATTTTATACTAACTATGTTGGAATTTAATTAATGTAACAATTTTGGCTAAAAATAACAAGTATTTGAATCTAGATCCTATTATAATATCAGAGAATTTCATATGAAATTGTTTTGGTTACCGTATGGTAAAATCTCGTCCTGTTTATGTGAGGCATTGTCTTACGAGATACTCTTGATTTTCAATGGTTTTCTATAACTTTAAAATCTAGTTGGGTGTGTTTTCACATGCGGGTTTTCCAGACTGACCGGGCTATTATTTTATTATAATGCTCGGGTCAGACCGAGCATATTACAGACTAGTTTGGATGCTTTGGAGCTTCAAGAGACGAACTGGAGGCCTAGGGACGTACTCACGTTGATGGTTATTTTTCCGTTGTATTCGTTGTTTTATTTATGAACAATTGTATGGACAGGCTGTTATAACTATTCGGTTGAATATGTTAGTATACTCTCCTTGATGTCTGTATATATATATATATATATATATATATATATATATATATATATACACATACATATTACAGTTTTGCTTTTGTGTAAAGATGTATAGCATATTATAGATTACTCGCTCCGTTGTGAGATTCTGTGTTATTTAATTTTCTTCTTATCTTCCTCCTTCTTTCTCTACCCTAACAATCGAGTTTTCCGGCATTTGATTACTTAACACGCAATATAGTGGACGTATTAGTGTCGATTTTTGTGGGTTAAAAATCTCGATCGTTACACATTTGATAGTAGCAGTTTTTTGAGAGTAGATGTCATTCGGGTTTTTAACCCAGTAGGATCCAAGAGAATTCAAAACAACTTGATGAAGTTAGAATGGCTCTGAACTCAACCAAAAGGACTAAAATAGTGAGTTAAAGAGAGCCAAGTCCTATTACAAAAGCAACGACTTATTTCGACTAAAAAAGGACTAAAATAATGAGTTAAAGAGAGCCAAGTCCTATTATAAAAGCAACGACTTATTTCGACTAACCAAGAGGCCAACATCCATTCAGTCCAATTAAAAGTCAAATACATTCAGCTAGTAAATCATCATCAAAACAAAGCAATGTGCAACGACACTACATGAACATCGTCAATACGAGGCAATGAATTCATTCCAAACATCAAACTCCAAAAATAGTCTAAGTGCATAGAATGCTAGCGATCCATACTCAATGGATCGCCAACGATCCATACAACTTCGTGGATCACTATGGCATGAGGGAAGCAAGGTGGGACTAATAGATAAAAGAAAAATATGCTAATTGTGTGGATCGCTAGTGATCCATATACCATAGATCGCCAGCGATCCATACTTGATCACAACATCTTGGCGAGCTAGCATAGTAAGGCAATTGGGAAATAAGCTAAGTAAGTAGCTCGCACGCGAGCCAAATCTATGGATCGCTAGCGATCCATAGACCATGGATTGCCAGAGATCCATGGTTTTGGCTCGGGTCGCGAACTGACGTACGTGGCATATTCCTATAGTCATTATGAGCAGTCATTGAACAGGTCTGGCCTAGAAGCTCTTCGATCTCTATGAATACCGTCCTACCTGCAAGACAAACTGGATCTTCTCTAGATTGGTTGTTGAAGCTCTGTTGGAAACTTTCCTCACTCTCCATCTCCCTCACAATAATCTCCAAAGGGATTTACCATGATTCTCCATGGATTCTAACTCTGGGGATTCAATCTAGCTAAGGATAAGCAAAGGTTTTGTAATCAAAAACTACTTGTAATAGCAATTGGTGATAATAAAACTATAAAATCGATGTAGGCTTTGTTAACAACCGAACCACTATACAAATTCCTTGTCTGCTTTCTTTTACTCTCTCTTTCTATACCTATTATCTGTGTTATTGCTCTGTCAGAATAGGGCTTTTGCTTTCAAACTCAAACCAGGGTGTCGATCCATTTTTTGAGTTAACATTTTGGCGCTTTCACTGAGAACTCCAACTCAGGATCCAGATCTAGTTATCTACTTTAGATCCCATAGGCCCAAAAATTAGATCCTCAGTCTTTGCCTAAAGAATCTACTACTTGGAATTAATGGCTCAGAAAGAAGAACTACTTCTAGAAGATCCATAGGGCCAGTAATAGCTGGAGAAGATGTTGATCCCTAACAAACGGAAGCAAATCAAGCTAACTTGGGAAATTAGGTACCGGCATCCTCCAGCCAACATGAAGTTGTCACCAGGGATGAGTTGAATAAGATGGTTAAAGAGATCAACCAGAAATGAAAAATAGTCAAAAGGCTCTAATGGATAAGCTTAACGCTCCCTTAACCCTATAGTCAAACCCTACCCCAAGGACTATGCTTGAACCTGCAACTGCTATAGAAAAAGAGAATTCCTCCATTTCTGGTCTACATAGAAGTAACAGAAAACAACCACAAAATGGGTGACAATAGGACATAATGTGGAAGAGAATGTGAACACTCCACCCGCCACAAGGCAACCAATCTGAACATGAATCAGGGGGCCAAGACCCCGCAAGAAGATATAGCTATGGATCTCTCCAAATCAGAAGATGGAGTGCAAGACAATCAATTGAAAGAAAATTCTAACGCATTTGATGATGCTAGGAATGTCCAAACTGCCCCAACCAGGCCAACTGCAAGCCAACAGGGTCACACGGTAGTGACTCTCCCGAGGACAAGAGAGCCTAGGCTTCAACCCACGTGCCAAGACTGTTTGCAAAGCCAAACACTTGGTGTAGTGACTGATTTCCATCCCTAGAATTACCGGACATCAAATTCGTATGTAGCAAACATGGTCAAATGTTTGATGGACGAGAGTAAAAATCGAAGAGATGATGAATGGGGATCTGCTCCAAGTCGAGCTCCTATCACCGATGAAACCTTGAATGAAAGATATCCAGAAAAATTCACGATGCCAACTATCCCATCTTATGATGGTACGAAGGACCCAAAACCTCATCTATACAAGTATAGCTGGTATATGGATGGAGCCAATGCTCCAAAGGCTGTTCGCTGCCAATGTTTCCCATCTTTCTAGAAGGTCTTGCATCTATATGGTTCATCAGACTTCCACCAAGATCTGTTTCTACCTTTGACCAACTTGAAAAAAATTACTTTACTAGTTCATGCTCCATACCGTGCAAGCAAAAGATGTCATGTCCTTATCCGGATTGTTTCAACGATGCAACGAGTCGCTAAAATCTTTCATGAACCAGTTCAATACCGCGGTGATGGAAGTAAGCAACCCCAATGAGGACATGGTTTTTATGGCGTTTGAAACGACCCTGACTCGACCTTCGAAAATCGGCACCGAATACAACAGTCGTATTCAAATGCCGTAGATCCAAACGTCGAATTTGGTTCGTCGGAGCTTATAACACAATTAAGTATAACAACATAACGGAAGGAAAGAGATAAATATCATTGATATACAACATCGATACAACAATGATACAATATGAATCATTGTTGGAGATACAAGATTACAATGCTGCAGAGGAATAAGAATATGATATAGCAGCGGAAAACAGATAGCCAAGAGATAACTCCAACCCAATGCTCCAAAGCTAAAACTCCAAACCACAAGCTCGAACTACCATCACGTTGCACCAAGCTAAGCAAGTCTCGTCCATAAAGCCAAAGACTCCAATATCCAGGATCTCCAAAGAATACCAAAGAGAAAGCCGAAAGATACCGAATCGATATCTAATCTACTATCTGAAAAACCCAACTCTAGACTGCCCGTGTGGTAAATAGTGGGCATCCAGAGTTTAGGAAAGGAACAATAAACTCTAGGTCAGTCGTGGGACTGGTATGAGCAAACAAAACAGTTTTTACCTTTAAAAACAAACAGAAGATTTTTAAAATAAATCCGCAATGCTTTTGGAAAATGAAACTACCATAAGGCCTCCCGCCACACACACAATGCAATCGCACACTTGGGGAAGATTTCTCCTTATGATAGTCAAACATGCTTGATACGCGAAAACCATTAGATATTATTATTAGTGCATAGTGGAAAACATTTTGAAAGTATAATATTAATCTTAGCCAGCATACGTACCATTATAGTATGTCTACTGTAGCTACCATGTTAGATGGCAGGTTCTACAACTAAAACCGTAAAGGGCTCGTATTTGGATGATTGGATTTCCAACAAATGGTCGGGCAAAGGAACTTCCCATATAAAATAAAATGGAACATCTCTGGAGGGGCGTCCCCGGACCCTAACCGGATCTCTGCTACATAAGCCCGGGTTACCTTTATAATTAGTTAACTACTGACACGAGTATGTCACCTCCCGGTCGTTACCAACCTTTATCCGAAGCGCTTCCTAACCGACAACCACAAAGCAATAAGTTTGCAGCAACCACAAAGTAAGTATCTGGGCTCCATACCATGATACCACTTATAATCCAGAAGGAAATGGACATACCCTCAGAGGGCGCTACCCTCAAATAACCTTGCTGCCACAATTCCTGTTTCGACCATAACCGGGTTGTGAGGTTCGACGAAGTCTCGTCCGCAAAGCTACGCTTTTTCACAAAGCCATGCTTTGATCAACAAATGATCAGCAGCACTCAGTATGCCACACTACGAAATTGGGAGTATATCACTAATAACCTTCAACTACATAACCTTTGAGCTCGTACGTCTCAGAGAAATGTGTTAAGCTAAGAGAATAAATTCTCTGCCACCAACAGATATGTATTTGAAAGAAATCAGCTTTACCTCTCAGTTTGTAATGTCAGACATACAATCCATACAAGTCTGTTCTGGGTTTGAACAGAACCGAAGGCACTTTCGAAGAATCCCTTGCAATTCGGGAATCCACAATCCCGATCGGACTTCTCATCACTTAGGGAATCTCTATACCGTAGCTACTCGGTACAGAGACAATCGATAGGTCATTCTATCGTTCTCGCAAATACCCGGTCTTCACCACCGGTCTTCAAATGCTATCCAAAACGACGTGTCATTATTCGGAATGGGTTATATGACACAGGGTCCTATCTATAACGTTTATCTTCATTTACAGATTCACAGATAAATGTATCACAGATGAATAAATAAATAAATGAATAAATTACACACAGCTCTATTCATAGAATAGAATATCATAGATCAATCAATTCAAGGCAATTCATACAAGGCAAACATTCATAAGCAAGGTCAAGCATTCAATAATCATTTATAGGTAGGATTAATTAATCGTTTAATCCTAATTAATTCAATTAATTTCCAATTAAATTAATTACTTATGAATAAATTATCCAATCCTGATTAATTAATTACAAATCATTTGATATAAATTAATTTATCAAACACTTTAATTAATTACATGAATTAATCACCTCGTTATTAATTATTCCTTAATGAACATCATTAATTATATTAATTAATGATTTCTAATTATATTTAAATTAAAGTACTTTATTTAAATTAATTACATTAAGTCATTAATCTTTAATTAAACACAATTATCAATCACCCTTGATTAATAACAAAAGTAATTACCCAAGTTGCTTCATTTATAAATCATATTCACTAATTACTTCCCAGTCATTATCATTTATTACTCCCCTAAGTAATTATCTCCATTAATTACACTAAGTAATTACACTTATCCAATTATCAAATGATTTTCTTAAGTTAATTAAACTAAATTAATTAATTAACTTAAATTAATCACATTGCCCAAATTAATTACAATAAGTAATTAATCCTATAATTACTTTCATTAAGTAATTACTTTCATTAAGTAATTACATTCAAAAATGTATAATTGATTATCTAAATTTATTATTCTAATTAATTATCTAAATTAATCACATTAATTCCCTAGTTAATTATCTTTATAACTAATAACATTTCTTTAATTACTTCCTTATGAAATTATCTCAGATTAATTTATTATTAATCATTTCTAATTATAAATTAATCTAAATAATTTATTTATAAATTAAATAAATCAATCTTTAATTACCTTATTAATCAAATCATTTTATTACCTTAATTATGTCTAAGGTAATTAATTTCTTTATTAATGATTTCATTAACATTTAAGTGTATTTTAAACATTACACTTTAAATTTAAATTCAAATTCCATTTTTAATTTATGATTCAAAAAGATAAACATCAACCAAATTTAAATATCAACTTATAAACTTATAAAGGGAAAGTTCTAACTAAATTACTTAAATTTTTATTTAAAAATTTAAGCTTTAAAATACATTACATTTTAACTTGCAAATTCAAGTGAAAACAAATTATTTGACTTTCCATTGAAAATTCTTTTTTATAAAAGAACTTAACCAAAGCCAATTCAAATATTTATTTGAAAACAAATAACTTTATTATTTGAAAAAAAATAACTTTAAAAAGGTATTGATTTAAAACTTGTTAAAAACATTCAGATTTAAAATTTGATTCAAATTCCCAGATCTGGATTCAAAAAGACTTGAATCCACTAATTTAACTTTGATTTATACTTGCTTTTTAAACCTTGATTTTAAATTCTTGATTTAAAATCCCAATTCATTTTAAAAACTTAAGATTCAAAATTTTATTTAAAAACTAAACTTAACTTTTGAATTTAAACTCAGTTTAAATTCTGGTTTCAGATTTTAAATTAAAATTTTAAAATCTATAAAAACTGTCAGATTTTAAAAACCTAAAACCCCTATTTAAATATTTAAAACTTTATTTCATTTCAAATTAGAATTCAAAAATAAATATGAATCCACACTTCTACTGAATTTAAACTTGTTCAAAATCTTTGTTTTAAAAGTTACCTTACACTTTTCAAATTCAGTTTTAAATTAAAAACTTAAACACTGTCAGGTTTCCTAAAACCTGTAATTTGAAAATAACACAGGCCAATCAAAAATGACTTTGAGTCAATTCACCTGATGCTTCGAGTAGAATACTTGAATTACTCGAGACAGTCTCGAGTAAAAACTGCACCCACTAACCAACAAAAATACAAGACCACCAGAACAACTGCACCGTGCACATGCACGGTGCCGCCGACCATCTCCGGTCACCTCCAGATCATCAAACACATCGACGATCGTCCATGCACTAGCCTATGACCACCTGACCTTCAACATCCACTCGAAATCAAAATCGAGTGTTCAAACCAACCTGGAACCCATCAACAGGTACTCACCTCAAACCTGTCAACGCGCCACCCACGACCTTCTGACCACCAGAAAACTAAAACTCCGGCCATCTCCTCATCTTCGACCAAGTTTCCATCCCCCACAACATCATTACACTCGATCAAGCAGAGAGTCAATGCCGATCGAAAATACCCAATCAAACAAAACTAGGGTTCTGAATTAGAATCCACCACCACACTCTCTACCTTGAATTGATCATCCATCTAGCAATTTCCTACCATTCGCCAGTCATTCCTCCACCTCTAGGAGGAGTTCCGACCCCCAGATCCAAATAGATCACCAAACACACCCAGATTTTCATTTTCTGATGAATCTAGAACTGCACTCTAACCTCTTTACTAAAAATCATAATTTTTGTTTTAAAAATCATAAGTTTGGATGGAGTTTTAGATTGCATGCCTGAAACATTAAATCATGATGTTTGGATTTTCACTTATTTAAAGTTTGGTCTATTATTTTGATTACCAGAGACAATCCATATTTCTTTAACTTAAATATAATTTTTAGAACTAAAATTGGTGATGAAATACACAAGTTTTACTTAAAACTTAAGTTTAAATAGGGACCACATCAAAACATATGGAATTTAAATCAAAACAAGAATCTAGAACTGTGAGCAGGGAGTACCCAGATGAAAACAAAACATACATATCATACATTCATATATATGCAGAGAAAAGCACTAATATATACATGCATTCAAACATAATAACTCTAGAGATTTCATGCAACCAGATTACTACTTAAGTTTCTAAGATGTGATGTTACTCACCTATATGATTGAAAGACAGAGAACAAATTCAAGGCTAAAACTGCTCACCTGGAATTTAATGTTTGAAGGCAGAGACAAATGCTTGCCTGTACACATTTTTTTTCTTTAATCTTTGATGTTTTTTTTTCCTGCAGCTTATTTTATTTGACAGAATTTGTGTTACAGCTTGATTTCAAAATTCCAAATTAACCAAACTATAGAGTATAGAGTTTACCTATTCTTTTCATTATACTTTGATGTCTTCTGGTTTTGAATTGAATATTACATGCCTAAGGGCATCTCCAATCATTCAGTTGCATACTGAATTTGCCCAAAATAATTTTCCAATCGCTCAATTCAAGCTGAAGATTCAGCTGAACGTTCAGGATCCAATTCAGGATCCTGAACTGGGCTTGGGCGCCCATTTAATGGGCGTCCAAGCCCTGGCGCCCATAAAATGGGCGCCCATACCCCCTAATTTTGGAGGGCATCAGGCTCCCATTTATGGGAGCCTGGCATCAGACTCCCATAAAATGGGAGCCTGGCATCAGGCGCCCATTAAATGGGCGCCTGGCCACTGGGTGCCCAACCCAGATTTGAATATTCTGCCCTGAATCACTGGAGATGCCCTAAGTTTTGAGATGCATTTTCATGCATCCGGTTGAAGTTTTCAGACTTGTAATGTTTTAAACTGAGATGCTTCTCGCCTTTTAATCTTTTCATTGAATCCGTGATGAATTTGTTTTGTCAGGCATGTTGCATGCTTCCAGGTTGAAAGCTTGAAAAATGTTTGATCCTAATTTCTGTTTTTCTAATTTGTTTTCAGATGTCGAAATTTTTCCAGATTTCCTTTTTGGTTTGTGCTTTGTTTCCCAGATTTTCATCTTGCTTTCTTTGATCTGTTCTTGTTTAAATTTACTGTTTAATTTACTTTTGAATCTGGTTTGTTTCTTTTATTTCAGATTTGAATATGAAAGAAGAATTTTGATATTTGCTTACACGATTCAATAAAAGAACACACTTTCCACTTGTTGTTTTTATGTTTACACTTGTGGTTTATTTTAATACTTGTTAATTGTATATAATTGTATAAAGAAGAATCTTTACACTTGTTTAATTTTTAAGGAAAAGGTTTACATTTGTTAACGTAAAGAAATTTGTGTCTAAATCCTTAATTTAAATAAATTTATGTCAAGACCTTTCCTTGAGTTTATTTGCAAATTAAAATTTAAACCTTACTTCATTTAAATTTATAAATTTAGTTCTAAATATTTACATATACAATTTTTTAATTTACAAATCATATTGTCATGTTTTCTTATTTATTTTCAAAAGATAATTTTAATTACTTATACTTATATATATCTTTCACATCAAAATGCACATTTACGAAAATTAAAAAACAAGATTTTATTAGTTTAAAATATATAGAATTTTTTTGAAATTTATGTTTAGTCCTTATTTTTAAATACTTTTAAACCCTTGATTATTCATATTTTATAACCTCTATAACTTTTAACTAGGAAATCAAAAATTATTTATTTAATTTCAAAATATAACTTCTCATTCAAAATATCTATTTAGAATAAATTTGGAAAACAAATCTTTATAAATTGAAAATATAATGTCTTTCAAACTCAATATATTTATAAGATTTTTAATTTTGAATTTTAATTCCAAGATTTAATTTAAACTAAATTTATAAATATAAATAAATAACAGAACCTATCTTTTATAAACCTTAAAACTTTACAATTCTATTTATAATCTAAAATATTTATTTATTCTAATAATTTTCTGATTTATTCACAATTAAATTCATAATTTAATTCTAAAAATTAAATTAATTGTCAAATTATCCTGGAAAAATTCAGGAATGTTACAGCATTAGTCTATGCTATTCACCCAGATACTGAATTCGAGAAATTGATTAAAATGAAGCAGCCTACCACTAGGAATGACTTCAATCATAAAGCAACCCAACGCTTAAGATTGGAGGAAACATAGGAGCTAGAAAGAAAGTCTACTGGTGTGCAACTGATGAACATTGGACAGAGCGATGTAGTGATGAATCAAAACATATGCGATTCTGGAACTGCTCAAAGAGTCATGAGAAAAGATGGGAATCAAAAGAGGAGAAATCAAAACACCAATAAAAGAAATAGCAATGGCAGCAACAAAAGATTTAAATAGTTTAGACATGAAGATTATACCCTCCTAAATGACACTTCAGAGAATATTTATCTCGCAACACAGGAAACCAAAGAATACAAAAAAACCCCTAGAAGAGAGGCAACTGAGCAGCAGAAGCGCTTGAGGAAATATTGTTGCTTCCACAGGACACATGGCCATAGTACAAACAAATGTCGTCGCCTAAAGAATCTCATTGAAGAGCTGATCCTAGACAATAATCTCCAGCATTATGTGACGAAGCCACAAAATCCCAATCAACCGATAGCCCCACAACCTACTAGAGAGCAAAGAAACCAAGATGGAACCAGTGAAGAAGGGTTGAAATGAACTCTACCAAAGATTTATCATTGGAACCATATCCGAGGGACCACGTCTCGTGCAAAAGAGTTGGGGAGAAATGGAACAGTACGTGAGTTCATCGAAACACGCTCCACAAGACTCATGTCTCACTATATATAATGAAACTCCAGTCAAGCAACATAAGGATTTGAGTGACGATATAGTGTTCCCCAATCGAGACACCGAAGGAATCAAAGCTATGACTCTCGATCTGATGGTGGTGATAATAGAAATCGGACCTGTCGTAGTCCGACGAATATTTGTTGATAGTGGAAGTTTTGTTAAAATACTTTTCAAGCGAACTTTTGATCTGATTAAAATCGGCTTAAAAAGTATGTCTGCATGCCAAACAAAGATCCAAGGGTTCATTGGAGAGCCCAAGCAACCTGTGGGAACAATTGACCAGCCAGTCGAGCTCGGAGAGGGCGATCGAAGAAACACCCTTATTCAGACTTTTGTAATTGTGGATGAAATGTCAACTTATAACGCCTTCTTGACATGGCCCACTCTAGCAGATTTCAAAATAGCTCTGATCCAATGGTGTCTGACCATGAAGTCCCCTACTACAAATGGAATCAGAATGGTGAAAGGATATAAGTATGCTATCATAGAATGTTACCCTGCAAAATTACACGAATCCAGAAGAAAGGAAAAAGGAAAGGACATGGGGATAACTCTCCACATCAGTAAACCCTTCGAATAGAAACTACAGAGCCGCCCATGGCTTAGAGACCATAGCTGACTCGACAAGACTTTGGACCCTTAAAAGAAGAGCTCAGGGGAGGAACGGGCGGCACCGGCTGAATTGACGGGGTCCGTCCTTTCGACAAGGACGATCCAACTAAAGTTTTGAAAATTGGATCACATCTTAGAAACAAGATGCGTATGAGCTTAACAAATTTGTCCATGCCGACTTAGATGTGTTCGTTTGGAAGCATTTCGATATGTGGGATGTCTCCAGAATTCGCATGTCACGCTCTTAACATAGACCCCAAATTCACACCAGTAAAGCAAAAAAGGCGCAACTTAGGGCCCAACGATCCAAGGCGTAAAGAGAAGAAGTGGATAAGTTTACCAATGGTTTTATCCACATTGCAACCTATCCATAGTGGGTATCTAATCCGGTCTTAGTCAAAAAGACCAACGGGAAGTGACGAACCTGTATTGACTACTTAGACTTAAACAAGGCTTTTCTATAAGATAGCTTCCTTCTCTTTAGAATAGACTAACTTGTGGACGCAACGGTAGGACATGAGCTGTTATCATTCATGGACGCATACTCTGGGTGCAACCAAATCCTAATGCATAAAGCAAATTAAGAAAATACCGGCTTCATCACCGACCTAGGCCTAAACTTCTATAGAGTAATGTCATTTGGCTTGAAGAATGCAGGGGCAACTTATCAAAAGTTGGTATATATCATGTTCATGCGGCAGATCGAGAAAATGATGGAGGTTTATGTAGAATACATGTTAGTTAAATTATGAGCAGCTATTAACCACCTAGAAAATCTCGTTGAAATATTTGAAATACTCGAAAGTATAGGATGAAAATCAATCCACTAAAGTGCCACTTCAGATTGGCCTCTGTGAAATTCCTAGGATTTACCGTAAGAGCCAAGGGCATCGAAGAAAATCCTGAAGAAATCATGACACTACGAGAAGTCCAAGCTCCAAAGAATAAGAAGGAACTGCAAAGTTTAAATAGAAAAGTTGCAGCTCCAAGTCAATTTATCTCGAAAGCTACCAAAAAATGTATACCATTCTTCAATGCGCTGAAGAAAGGAAAGAAGAACTTCGAATGAACTGAAGCTTTTCAAACAGCATTCAAAGAACTGCTGCGGCACCTGGAGGCTCTGCCAATCCTACCAAAACCTATGGATGGAGAAGACTTGTTCATTTAATTAGCAATCACACCCCATGCATTGAGCGCCGCTCTAGTGTGTGAAGAAGAAAAAATCTAGTGACCCATGTATTACATTAGCAAGTAGTTTACAGGACCAGAGAAAAACTATCTGAAACTGGAAAAACTAGCATATCGGCTCTTGATCACATCTAGGAAGTGAAGGCCATACTTTTAGGCCCATCTAATTAAAGTATTGACTAACTAGCCCCAGAAGCAAGTGTTATACCGATCAGAAAATTCCAGGCAACTACTCAAGTAGAATATAGAGTTGAGTCAATATTATATCACAATACCATCCAAGGAAAGCCATCAATGGGCAAGCGTTAGCTGAGTATCACCGAATTCACCGTACGGATGACGAGGAAGAAGTTCAGGCGAAAGTAGACACGCAATGGAAACTCTTCGTCGATGGCACATCTAACAACCTATGTTCGAGAGTAGGAGTAGTGCTTGAAACCCCAAAGGGTAAGCCATTAGCTATGCTTTATGCTTGGATTTCTCTACTGCAAATCACGAAGCGGAATATGAAGTACTGATTGCTCGACTGAAAGTTGTGAAAGAACTCAAGATAAAATCTATTCACATATACACCGACTCCCTGCTGGTCGTTTATCAAGTAAAAGGGTAGTAGTAGGCACGTAGAGAGAATCTTGCCTCGTACCTGTCCAAAGAAATGGAACTACTAAGGGACATTGAAAACTACACTATAACTCACACTCCATAGGAGCAAAACACCAAGGAAAATTATCTGGATAAACTGACATGTTTCAGAGAAGCCCAGTCATTAGGACTAGTCCTAGTTGAAACTCTAACCAACCCAAGCATAGACGAATGGACGTCGACTGGATCCTTGAAATCATAGTCGAACCTGATATGTGGATGACATCAATAAAGGATTATTACTTACAGGGACTCTTTGTAACACCCTATATTTTTACAACATTATTTAAAATAATTAAATGGGTAAATTAAATAAATAATATGGAGATTAATAAGTTGATAATTGATTAGCTAAGGGTAGCTATGCCATGTCAATGTGCAAACTAAAATGAAATAACCTAAGCAAAGCTGTTAGGAAATAACAAGGCAATATGGGAAATAGGTGGAGTTTATACCCTAAACTCTTAGGAGATAGAAACTCACGTTTATTTCATTTTACTCAAACTAAAAACACTAAGGTCGGCCACCATTATCATTCTCAAGAGGAAGATTAAGCTAGGAATCAAGAAAAGAAAGGTAATCACACAAATCAACATTTAATCTCACATTTTATGTCTCAAAGCTAAGGTGAATAATTACTACATCCTATTTTCTTTTAGTTTTTGGTTTTAAGATTTGATCTGAAATGTTTTTACAAGTATATGTCACGCTTTGATGATAGAGTTATATATATATAAATGTATGTATGTATGCATATGCTTGTTGATGAATTATATATGTTCGATTTGAATTTTTATGACATGTTTGACATGAAAACCTATTTAATGACATCCAAATTCCTTAAAAATTTAAATTTATGTCAGAAATAATATTTTAGAGATAGTTTCGATTCTCATAATTTTCTAAATTAATATGGATTTTATAATAATTTTCTGGTGAAGGAATTTTTTTATTAGGTTATAATTTATTTTCGGCTAAAATAATTATTATTTGGGATTGTAGATTTTATATGTTGGGCAACATATTAAAATAGATTTTCTGGGATTTTCCTAGATTTTTCCTAAAATTTTTGATGAATATATAAAATTATTTAAGGTATGAGACTTAAATGTTTTATATATTTAATTAAGGAGAAGGGGCATTTTGTAAAATAAAATAACTATTTAAATTTGAAAATAGTGGCAGCACATTTCTGAAAAGAATTTGTTAACCAATGAGAGTTTGACAAACAAAGGCAGGTTAGTTGAAAAGTTATCCTTTTAAGTTAAAAATAAAGAAATCCTACTTTTGGCATGTTTCAGCCAATTGTAGCAGAAACCTTCCGGCCCAGACCTTCCGACCAGGTCGAGAGGTTGAAAGCTTTTGGCAAGGTCAAACCAATGCATATGATATCAAGTAACTTGGTACCTAATGAATTGAAAAAGGTCGAAAGGTTCTTAGTTGAAAGGTTAATGGCAAAAGAGGTTGGGGTATGTTTTTTTTATAAATTAAAAGCTTTCACCCATCTTGCTTTCGAATTAGAGCCTTTGACTTGATAGCTTTCGAATAGGTCAAATGTTAAACAAAGTTTTTTAATCGACATAGTCGAAAGGTTGCTACTGCTTTTTTTTTTGAATCTTTCGACAAAGATGAAAGGTACACTTGTTTTAAAACCAATCTCTTCTCCCAATGCTTTCAAAAGGAAGCTTTCGATTTAGGTGTCTTACCCTTGTTTTATAAATTTAAGTATAACTCAAAGCTTTCGAAAGAGTTGTTTTAAAGGATATGTTTAAAGCTTTCGAAGCAAAGCTTTCGGCTTAGTCGAAAGGTTGTTTCCAATGACTTCGAAAGGTTTTAGCTAAATGACTTCGAAAGGTTGAAGATTGATTTCGAAAGGTTAGACTCAATGGTTTCAAAATGTTTTAGTTGAATGATGTTGAAAGGTTTGGTTTAATGGTTTTGGAAGGTTTTGACTAAATGATTTCAAAAGATTTGATGGTCAACTACGAGAAGTTTAAGTTCAATGATTTCGAAAGATTTTAAAGATTGATTGCAAATGCTTTAAATGAAAGACTTCGAAATGTTTAAGTGAATGGTTTCGAATGGTTTGGCATGGAAGGTTTTTCAAGGTTTTCTGTAACAACCTTGGTTTTGGTGATTACCAGTGATATTAAAATAACGGTGATTATAATTTAATATTGGAAAATAAATATAAATTGGAGACTTAAAATTGTTTATTTTGAATAAACAATAAACTGGGAAGAATAAAATGGAGTTAAGATGATAATGTTGGTTATAAATGGTGAATATTGGAAATATTTTGATTTAGGTACTAATTGAATTAATTAAGTGGGATAAAAAATTAATTCAATAATAATTTGTTAAAATAAGTGTAAAATGATGAAAATAAAATTTTAAAAGCTTTATTTTGTAAGTTTGAAAGAAATATGATCATTTTATGTTTTTAATATGAGTAAATGCAATAATTTTGTAAATTATTGCTAATATTGGATTTTTATTAAATTTAGATGAAGTATTTAAATTTATTATGATATTTTATAAATAAAAAAGATGGAATTTTACTTAATAATATTTGGATAAAAAATGATGTCAATATGGTTCGTTGTATTTAATTTGATAAAAAAATAATTTTTGTGTGAATTTTAACGTTAAAATTAGTGTTCTATGTAATTAAAAGGGTATATTGTAGTATTTATATAAAAATAATAATTTAATGATGAAAATAATTTTTAATGGTTAAAATAATCTTTAAACATTTTAGTAAACATACACAATTGTTGTAAAATTTATTTGGTGAAAATATTGTGTAATATGTGAACATTTAGTGGAATAGAGTGAAAAACATGAAATAACTTAGTCATTTTTCACTGTATTGTAAATAGCTAAAGCATAATGGGTTTAAGGCCAAAATCGTCTACTGGAAAGATCAAAAGAAATATACTGTACATAGTTCTTTTCTGTTTTGTTTCTTCCTTCTCAAAACCAAAACCAGAAAAAGAAAAGCATGACTTCCTTCAAAATTTCTCAATCTAGCTTCATATTTTAGTGAAATTAAAAGAGTAAAATGAGTAAATCAAAGTGTACATAGATAATCCAATCTAAAATCTTAAACTATTTCATCAAATTTTGATTTTAGCAGAGTTATTTTTTGCAACTCCTTTCCTCTTGTCTGCATGCTATTTTCTTAGTTTCTACAGTTATTGAAGGCTCTTTTGCACCAAATGTTAGAATCTTGCCCTCTAAATCGTGCAAAAGTCTTTGCTAAGGTGAGTTAATCTCATGAATTCTAACTTTGAATAAGTTCTGTGCTGGAATCGATTGAATTTATGTTTATCATAACAAGAATCTACCGTTTGAAGTTTGCAGTATTAATATGTTTCATATCCCTTCTTTGTGTGCTTATAACTTTCTATTTGAGTCGTGAAATTATGTCGGATCTTCTCCAGATTGTTGCTTGAATGTTGTAGTTTGTGTATGCAAATTTTTACAGTCAAATTCATCATGGAATAGCCTGAAATTCTTGCTCAAAAACTGAATCGTAGAAGTGCAAAACCTGTAGAAATTTGCACGGTTGTGGCCGACCTACCACACTCAAGGGTCTACCTAAAGGTCGACCCAAGCCATTGATAGGTCGACCTACCAATAACAAGGTCGAGCTATACATCGACCTGTAGGCCGACCTGGGGAGTTTATTTTTCATGCCTTCTTTTTCTTGTTCCGCCTTCTTTTACCAACTTGTTCTAATGACCTTTCCCCCTTGATTTTGTGATATTTTGTGATGATTTTGAAGGGCTCTAACCGATCAATAGGTAAGCCAGTATTTTGGTTGATTCAAATTCCGGATTGACGAGTTTTCGAGATGTTTTCATATGCTGGATTTTCAGTGCTTTAGATTCTTTCTGTTGTTTTTAGCATGGATTTTCTAAATGATTTTTTAAATGATTTTTAAATTAAATAGCTTTTGAAATAAATATTTTAAAATATTTCAAATGATTTTAAAAGCTATTAAAAATGTATTTATCCTCTATAATAAAGGGAATTTTCAAAGAAATGCTTTGCAAACAATTTCAAAAATTGTTTTAAAACTAGTTTTTTAAGTAAATTATTGTATATGTAAAATACACTATTTTACACTTTTTGAACGTATGAGAAAGAGAATTAAACAATTTAGTAAAACATGTGGTATGAGATACGTGCGTTTACTATTTTGGTTAATTTTGGACTTGTTCATTTGAAGCTTGGAACTTTCGAGTTGTTATTTGTGATTGCTATTCCATGGCATGTTTTGAGATTTGTGAATTTCTATTTTTAGGAATTATATGAGATTGCCATTCTTCGGTGAGTTTTGAGCTTGAGATCTCCTATTTTAGGAGTTATGGTCTGTGTAAACCATCACGATGTCTTTTGTACTTGCCGATGATAGGAGGCAAGTTATGAGCTTTAGATCTCCTATTTCAGGAGTTATGGTCTGTGAAAACCATCACGATGTCTTTTGTACTTGCCAATGATTGGGGAAGGTTATGAGCTTTCTGAGATTTATGATTTTGGTGATGTTTTTTTCTAGTATGGCATTGATTAGCAGTTAGTAAACCGTTAAGTGAGAACGTGTGGTATAGGACGCACTGTTAACACTTTTTGGATTCCTATTTGAGGGTTTGTGACACATTCATTGTAACGATCCATTGAATTTGGTAATATTAAATGAATTAATATAATATGTTCTAATCTAATTTAGAATGAAATAAAGTCTTAAGATTTTATTTGAGTAAGTGTAGAAATTTGTTATAGTAATTGGAATTTAAAGTAACAATAAAATTTATGACAATAGATTTGTATAATGGAAATTGTCACAATTTGATTTAAAGTTAATTTTAAGAAACAAACAAATGTTGAATCTGTGAATGTAGTACAAATATTAACTTGAATGGTGTTCATTAATACAAAGATGTAATTAGTGTAGATAGTAATAATTTACGCCTGTAGTGAAAAAGAAATCTAATAGAGACATAAACTCTAATTATATAAAGGAGTATAGATCTGAACAAATTTATGAAGATTGATAAGGACAGTGTTTGTAATCAAGTTTGGTTATTAATATTTGAAAGATAGAGATGTGTAAATACGTTAATGCATTTATAATGGAAAGGAATGGTAGAATGAAATGAATATATATAATAATAAGCAATTGATTCAATTAAGGGAATTAAATTATAATAAATGGTCATTTAATAAATTCAACGTTCTGTGAGAAATCATAATAGTTGTGTACAATGTACAAACTTCGATTTGGGAATTTATCGGACTTATAACGGTTTTGGTTTTTCGTGTGTGAGTTAAAAGTTATTCCCTTTTGTAAAGTAATAGAAGAATGCATAAAGATATAAACAGGGCTTAATAGAATTGACACTTAATGAATTGAATAAATTACCCATTTATGTAGATATGTATAGTGGACTATAAATGGCCTAAGCAAATATAAAATGGAATAATCATTGAGATTTGTACTATGAAAATAAATAGTAACATTTATTTGCAAGTAATAAAAGCCTATTTAGGTGATTAGAATTTAGAGTAAACGACTATTGTATGTTACCTATTCTTGTTTCTTGTTAATTTAAATTTGAAAATTTATTCAATTTACCCGCCAATTTACCGCAGTTAAGGTGGAATAGATTGGTATATGAGTAATGTTAAATACAAATAAGATGTAACCAAGGGAAATCCCATTTATAATAATTTATGTAAAATAAAGTATAGAAACTAAGAAATGAAAATGTGAAAATGTGGATGCAATGAG
Source organism: Allium cepa (assembly GCA_030765085.1). Lineage (NCBI taxonomy): Eukaryota > Viridiplantae > Streptophyta > Magnoliopsida > Asparagales > Amaryllidaceae > Allium > Allium cepa. The sequence goes on from CM060942.1 coordinate 10,794,884, forward strand.
ATCTTAAGTGATAATAACTCTGTTAGGCAAGTGATGACGGAAATTTTGTGTATAACCAAATAAAAACCCAAATTTGTTTGCAATCAATTGAATTTATTGCAATTTAATGGATTTAATATCAAATAGTTTATGTAATTATTATTTGGAAGAAATGGGAGTTATTTGTAAAAAGTATGAACCAAATGTTAATTTTTTCTTATAGAATTGACAATTGATATATTTTGAGTTGAATAATAGAAATTAAGTTTTATTTATTTGGATGTAATTTATGGTAATTTGGATTTATTGCAATAGTTAATTCCATAGAATAAAGTTAAAGCTAATTCAAATTTAGTTGGGCATTGTTGATATAACTTTGGAAAGCAAGATTTTATCTATAATTTGAATATTAAATCCAACAAAGGGTATTTACTACAAGTAAAAGGGAATTAAACGTAAAATATTACGTTATTGGATTTAAAATGGAATTTGTAAACAATTGAGTGAATTTAATAAATTTATCAAACCTATAATGTTGAATTCGTTAAGATTGGAATTAATAATAGTAAAGAAGAACGAGGGAAGAATAATTTGAAAACATAGCAATAGATATTAATGTAAGGTTACCTTAAATAAGTTAAGGCAAACCAATGGAGAATAATGTAGATACCTTTATAATACGATGTTCGTGTGTAAAGGAAATGGGAATAAAGTTATTAATAATTTGGAATTTTATTTATGGTAAAAAGTTTATTTGCAATCAAATGAGTTGGAATGGAAATCAAATCTGTTTATCTAATTGGATTTAAGTGAGAGTATAAGAGTATATGATTTAATAATTGGGTTTTGCGAATAAAATTTATAATTCCCAAATAATAAGAAAACGTAGAAATTAACACTGCAAAATTGATATACTTATAAATTTTAATTCACATCCAAGCTTGCTAAATCATTTGGAATTGATTGGATTATATAAGTAATGAAATTTGGCCAATATTTAAAGTTGAAAGAAAATTTGGATTTTATGATTTATTTTAATTTATTTAATAAATATTAAAAATAGCCATTTTTGTCACGGACTCGGATTTCGACGAAACCAGTTTCATCGGATCCGTATCGGTGAATTATTATAGGATTTCAAATTTCGTATCGATCGGACTTGTCGTTTGATCGTACGGACGCGAAACGCCTTGAAATCAATTTTATTAAAAATCAATTTGGAAATCTTGTTTTCAGCATAACTTCTTCATACGATCGAATTTGGTCGTGAAACTTTTTCCATCGCGTTCAGAATATTTTTAAACACCTATTTGGATATATAGTTTTAACAAATTCGGTTCCGGAGGCATAGCGGGCCTTTTAGGCCGTAGTTTATTCCGTACGTTCGCGTATCCAGTCTAGCTACCCTACCTCTAGCCTTTCTATAAATATACAGCTATAAACCCTAGCTTCACCCTATTGTCTATTTGCTGTACGTTCATCTTCTTCAAGCTTCTCTTCTTCTACAATGGGGGCTAACCCTAGATCCAGTCAGTTCAAAAACAAAGTGAAAATTTAAAGTTCTCTAAAAATTCTGAAAAAAATATATGTCAATGTTCTCGAAGCACGTAATCTCATGGTGTAATTCGTTTTTCGAATGGAGTCATAGTTTGCTCAGAATAAATTCAAACAGTCCGTGACCTTTCATCATCATCGTCGCAAACTTCGTCTGATCGAAATTCTGTTTCTGGGTATTGTAGTATGGACGATGGGGAGCGCATCTATGTATTTTGTTTGGCGTTTCGATGGTTGGATCGACGGCTTTAATTGAATTAGGGTCTCAATTTAGGTGGAGGCTGCTACCTGATTTTGGGCCGATCGGTGATGATGGCTGGCCGCGCAAAGGGGAGTGGGATGTAGGCGCGCATGGGGCTGTCGACGCGTGGTGAAGGGGAAGCTCGGTGGCACTTCGTGGCGGCTGAAACGTTGGTCTGCGATGGGTTCACACGGTGAGGGTTGATGTGAGCACGTGAGAGAGGGACTATCTGCTGCGTACAAGAGGGAGTGACGTGGCTCATTTTGGTATTTGATTGTGTTCTTTTTTTGTCTATTTATTTAATTTGTGTTCAAATCGATTTATTCGCATAACTTTCTCATACGTTATCCGTTTTGAACGAAATTTCTTTTGTTAGGATCGTAATCTAATCCCGGACTTGATGACGCTGGTTTGGACGAATTCCGAGACGGGCGAATTTTTGGGTTTAAATCGAATTTAAATTCGATTTAAATTCAAAAGGTGAGTGTTTTAACCCACTCACAACTACTAGAAGCTTTTATGTTTGTTAAATAAATTTTAGAAATGAATAGTAATTTATTTATGAGTTTTTGGCATGTTATTTCATTCATATCTGTTACATTGCATTTTATTGAATTTAACTGTAAATTTAATTGATTTATTGCGTATTAATTGATTGTTAGAAATTATTGTTTGCATATGAACTGCTAGTCAGTAGTTATGTAAATTTTTACTAAATAAACTGTTGGATTAATAGTTGATAAATTTAATTTGAATAAACTGCCAGTTATCACCTGTTATATATGATCATATATATATATATATTGTTATTGATTGATATTGGTTGATGGTTGCGATTGAATGATGGATGTTGTTGATGAATGAATGTTTATTGCATATCATTAAATTGCAAATTATCATGCATATTTCATTTCTTTCGGGATTGTGGTTTGAAATGATATATAACCGCAAATTTTTATTTTTAAATTGCGGATTGAAATGATAAATATCCGTATCACTTGACCATAGGATAGAAAACTATATACAGGCACCGCGGTCTATATATAACTATTTTAAATGAAATTTCTATGGTTTGGATGGAATACGGTTTATAATAATCTTAAATTTTATACTGTATAGATATTTTCTTCCATATTTATATACATATGAAGTTGAAAATTTTGAAATTAAGAGATGTTTAATTTCTTTATTACAAATGGAAAACAATTAAGAAAATGGAGTTGATAATTCACATCACATGTTTAAATGTCAAGTTTGGAACTTTAAGATATGATATTTATAATTAGACTTTCCCAAAATAAATTGAAATGAATATTCTAGTATAAATTGAAATGGGAAAAATATTCTGGTATAATTTGCATTTGGAAAATATATATGTTTTATTTCTAAAAATTGGAGCTCATTAATTTATGGGTTTATGGGTATATGCAAGGCTAATTAATAAAACATTTGATTTGTAGAAAAAAATAAACCCAACTTTAGTTTTGAAATATAAATACTCCAAATGAATATAGGCATATATGTATATAAATTGAAATGATTCTGGAACTCAAGAGTGATATTTAAGTTATGGTTTAGACTTTAAAATAAAGAATCTTATTTATAAAACCGTAGAAATTATTTCTTTACAAAGTAAACTTTAAAAGTTAAACCATTTACTCTATATACCGTTGAATATCCAAACCATTTGAGTTTCAAAGGTTATGGTTTGAAATTATGGATTTCAAAATATTATGTTTGAAAATATTTGGGTTTCAGAAGTTATGAAGTTTAAAGCATTATGATTTTGGAAAACTATATTTGGGATAAACGATGTCATATTGGTTTGGGTTTTAAAAGAAGAAATGATATCGTAATATTATGGTTTGAAATGGATTATATTCTGGTTTTAAAGTATAAACTATTTTAAATGACCGCGGTGTTATAATAACGATGGGTTGGCAAAGAGACCGGGATCGGATATCTGACATACTCTCTGTCGATACCGAAAACCACTTTGACTAACCGTGTACGCGGTGGAGATTCCAGAATGAAGTAGGTGGTGGCGACGTTTCCTGTAAGGTAAATACGTGGACCCGACTCCCGTGAGTTGGCATAAGGTGGCTAAAACAGGAGCTATTCCCAGGTCAATGAGGTCATACCTCTGATCGGACACTCCTCTTCGATATTATACTATGACTTTGGATTGATTCAGTGGCCACTTTTATTTTGATTTTGGGGAGTTTGTTCGAGGTGGGCGGTAACTGCGGCTACGCGTTTCCACCAGCCTGGGTACGCAATTGGTATATCTACCCTGGCATTGCCTAGTTGTGCCGTGTCACCTACCATACCGAGCCTTGTACGAGGTTGGATTTCTCCCGTAGCCCGTGTGGTATCCTCTGGTGGCTTCCCGATCAGGAGGGACTATGATATTGGATGGACTACTGGGACTATTACGTGTTAAGGGCTATATGGGTAACCCCTTAACGCTATTAAAAAGTAAGTTTATTTTATAAATAGACACTATTAATATAGCGCAATATACTACATAGTAAATAGTTTAACGGATCCTTAGGAGATGTAAATCCCGAGCATCTCTTGAGTTACTGTACTCATATTTATTTCTGTTAATTTAACTCACATAAGATCTTTTAGTTCTGACTCGAGTGTTTTTGTCTTTTCAAATTCGCTCGGGTCGGTCCGAGCGTTTCAGGATCGAAGACTTTAGCTTTGAAGGACGAAGACGAAGGAGTCGTATTATTATTATCTATAGTATTGCATCACACTCATACTGTTCCGCTGCATTGTTTGTATTGGTATGTGTAACTCTGATATTTATTGTATAAAGAAGAATTAACTGTTTTGTAACCGTTTATGAACTGTATATTTATTATTATATTTTATCCTTCCGCTGTGAGATTCTATTTTGACTTATTTCTTCTCTGTTTTCTTATTTACCCCATAACAATCCGCCCTTTGCGTATGCTTTTAATTGGCACGTGTTTCGGTTTAAATCGTGCGAAAAGGCGGGATGTTACATTCATGATGTTACTGCTAGTACTATAGACCTTCGGGTCATCACGATGTATTATGACTTCGATCATCACGATGTATTATGACTTCGGCCATCACGATGTATTACGATTTCGGTCGTCATGATGTATTATGACTTCAGTCATCACGATGTTTATGTGACCTTGGTCACCAAGAGATAGGCACCTAATGTATAGTACTGGACAAGATGGATTTTTCTATGTTTATGTCATGACGATTTCGGTCGTCATGATGGATTTTTCTAAGTTTTATGTTTTATGATTTCACCATTTCAAGATGACTGTTTTATATATTTTATAGCCTTGAGCTATATGAGATTTTATTTATGTATGGTGATTTCATTTATGAGGTTTTGAACTCTTTATTGCGTTCACGAGATTGAGATTTTCTGAGTTTTGACCTCTTATTGAGTTCCTCGAGATTGAGATTTTCTGGGTTTAAATTCTTAAATAAGTTCCACGATTTTTGAGATTTTGATGATTTCTGTGGTTTCATTCTTAGATTTTATATGATATTTTTGGGATTTATATTTCAAGTAGCTTTTAAGAAGGAAACATTCATATTGAATTGATGTTATTCATGAGTTAACCCTTGAGATGTTTTGGAGTTTTCCATCACTTTGAAATTGTGTAAATCCGAGTTTATACCATTCCTTTTTTAGAGGAATGCTGCCCTTATGAGAATTAGATCTTATTACCATTATCCATTTATCTTGTTCATGTTAGATTAACCCATGTATTCGTTACTTGGGTTAGACCGAGTCGTAGGTTAGGTTACTTGGCTTTGCTTAGCTTTTCACTATGGACCTACTATCGACTTTTTGGATTAGATGCATAGTTTTTGTATAGCTATTTTGTTGTGTGACTCGGTTATGTACTTATTCTTTTGTGGGGACATGATGTATGTATATATTGTGGTTGTAACACCACTTTCGACACTGTATTGTATTTGATGTAAATGTATATAGATATGACTATGTTTGCTGTTTTGTGATCTGTGTTGTTATTTATTTTGTGTTTTATTCTGAAGAGATCACGTGGCTAGTTTTGTATTAAGCATTTATTGAATATGTCGTTCCACTTGTGAAAAAAATTAGAGCACCAAATCGACGTATTTAATAGTTGTTTAAGACAAAGCTACGGATGGTCGCTCCTAACCATTCCTATTCTCCGCATTAGCAGACAATATTACTCAGTAATACTCTTTGTTAATGTAGGTCTAGGGGTAGGGCATTAGATTTTCTATCGCAACGTTTTAAAAGAGATTTTAAAGAAGGATGTCTAAAGTTTTATTGTTTTCGAAAGGTTTAATTTCGGAAGGTTTAATAGCTGAATTTGCAATAAAAGATTTCAAAAGTGTAGAAAGAGGTTCTTTCAAATGGCTAAGTGTTTTCATCAACTAAAAATTAAGTAAAGAATATATATAACATGGTGATATGGCTTTGAGTAAAGTATGTATATTATATATTATTCCTTGTTTAAACTTGATTTAAAGGTTTAAATTGGTTTGAAAATGTTTTCAAAGAAAATTATGGGAGATTATCCTTAAGTGAAAATGACTCAGATATTAGAACACCAGATGGGACTAGTATGGGTTCGAGCCTTATACATTAGCTATTAGCCCCAGCTAATTGTCATCCAAAATTCCAATGTGTAGGGCTTGGTTACATGTAGGCTAAAATTATGATTACACACTGAAAGGAATATATGTTGTATACAGATAGGTTATTGGTGAGCTTGAAAAAACATTAGGATCGAAAGACCTAAGAGATGATTTAAGTTAGGGACAGACCATCCAAAAGTTATTTAATAGATAGTTAAGGATAAATAATCTAGACGAAGAATACCTAATAGGTGTTAGGTTAATTTTGATTACATTGTCTGGTAGGCCCGAGTCAGCCAAAGGTTAAAAGTTATCCAAACAAAAATTATGTAGTTGAAAAAATAGTTCATTATTACCTGAGATTTATGTATGTTTACATAATGATTACTTTGCATTAATTAAACATTGTGGATGCACGAGCACAATATATGGTCTTATGAATGGATTTGTAAAGATATGTTTTAAAAAGGATGTTAGTGAGGGGAAATCCGTTCTTCTAAGCGGCATGGTCTCACTTAACATGTTTAACCGGGATGTATAATATTATTCATACAAGGCTTTATGTCTGAACCGAAGTTTATGTTTTCCCCTTAAACTCTAGGGTGCTCAAAATTAATTTGAGTACACTAAGAGATTAAGGTGTTTTCAGGTTTAGTAGGATGATGAGTAAGACTACAGGAGGCATGCAAGAGGCAAACAGATAGTTATATAGGATTTGCAGTTCTTGTTATGTTTTAATGTATTTCCGCTGCGATTGTATTAGGTCAACTATAACCAAATAACTCTGATCAACCAAGGGGGTATCATTATATACCCTCTTGGCATATATTGTAACAACTATATTTTATTTGTGCCTGGAAACTATTTGGGATTATGTGTTGTGAATGTGAAACATTTGATTTTGAAATGTAATGAAGCAAAAGAGCTTTTTTGAAATCTGTGTTTTGTTTCATATTGAAGTGCTTCTGATATTATTGATACCATTAACACAGCCGTATTTAGTCGTCGGAACCTAATAATATAGATGACTGCAGCATCTGTTGTGCTTAGTTTTGGGCCTCTAGATATGGGATGTTACACTCTTCCAACTGATCAGAATCAACAGAAAAGCTTCTTCGAAAGGGAACTGCGATTCATGACACAAGATGGAGTACTCTACTGAACGGGATTCTCGACCCCCTCTTCAGGTGCGTGTTCGATGACGAAGCTCGATGGATCCTAAAAGAAGCGCACGAAGGCAGATGTGGAGACCACACTGGGGGGTAAACCCTGGCTAAGAAAGTCCTTCGATACAGATACTTCTGGATAAAAGTAAACCGCGATGCTGCAGATTATGCTAGGAGATGCAATCGCTGCCAAAGATTCAGTAAAATTAAAAGAATTCCTTCAATAGAGATAACAAAGATGGCCCATGGCCATTCGCAATATAGGAAATAGACTTGATTGGCACCCTATCGATAGAAAAACAAGGAGCCAAATATTCTACAGTTGGCCTAGATTATTTCACAAAATGGGCCAAAGTGGAACCGCGGGCTACCATAACCACAAAGAAAGTCAATAACTTTGTTACTAAAAATATTATTTGTAGGTTTGGTGTGGCACAAAAAATTATCACTGACAATGGAACCCAATTCGAAAGCACCAAATTCAAAGACTTCTGCAAATGCTTACATATTGAGAAAAGCTTCTCAGTAGTAGCTCATCCACAAGCAAACGGACAAGTTGAAGAAATAAACAAGATCATCAAATCCACCATCAAAAAGTGACTAACTAAATCCAAGGGAAACTAGGTTTATGAACATCCACTCGCACTATAGGCTTATCGAACCACCCAGAAAGCGGCAACAAGCCACACTCTATTCGCCCTGGCGTACAGCTCAGAAGCAATGATCCCTATTGAATTGGAAGTCCCTTGCACTAAAGGCAAATTTCGATCTAAAGCAAAACGAGTAGCTACTATTCGAATCGCTAGATATGATTGATGAAAGAAGAGAAGAAGTCGATTTAAGAACCGCCACCCACCAAAAAAGGATTACACGGTACTACAGCTCCGATGTTCACAACCGAACTTTCAAAGTGGGAGATCATGTGCTCAAGCGAGTCTAACCCATTCTAGGGGTCTTCGGACCAAACTTGGAAGGATCGTATGTCATCAATCAAAAGCTAAGAGATGGAAATTTCAAGCTAACATCCATCGATGGATTCAAATTCCCAAGGCTTGGAATAGCGAATCACTCCGACATTACTTCGTTTGAAAAGTACTTTATGTACCCCTATTTTTCAGTAAATAAGCTGTCCAGGAATGCCAGGGGCATTGTAAATAGGAAAAAAATATGCCTTGATTTCCTTAATAAAATTTGATTCGCTCTTTTGAACCGACAAAACCGTGTTCATAATAAATACCTACCGGGTCGCCAGAAGTAAATTGACTCAAACCGTTGGATCAGCAGAACCCGATCCTTGCCTTCTAAAAACTGGTGTTGCTTCGAAAACATCTTGAAGGCCCAAAACATGTGCTCCTTATGTTGCTAGATAGGCAACACTAAGGAGAACAAAATGCTTCGCATTCCATAAACCATGCCAAAATATACACTACTCGCGTTCCCCGAAGATAGGCAACGCCCAGGAGCACCAAAAGTCGTGCATTCCATAAGCTACACCAAACATATGTACCTCGCATTGCCCAAAGATAGGCAACACTGGAGAGCACCAAAAGCCGTGCATCCCATAGGCCGCGACAAAACATACGTTCTTCACATTGCCCAAAGATAGGCAACGCCGAGGAGCACCAAAAGCCGCGCATTCCATAAGCCGTGACAAAACATACGCTCCTCACGTTGCCCGAAGATAGGCAACACCGAAGAGTACCAAAAACCGCACATTTTGTAAGTCGTGCACTAACTCTAAAATACTCAAGTTCCCCACATCGCCCAAAGATAGGAAACACCGTGGAACATCGCCAAAAAATCACGCTCCTTAAGCTTAAACTCTTCACATTGCCCGAAGATAGGCAATGCTGAGGAGCGTTAGAACCGAATCAACGGGCCATATCAATCCCGAACACAACGCATCTCAAAACCAGCGCGTCAACCACTTCTATGATTGGGGATAATATGCACAGCTCTAACAAAATTAGGGTGCTATGAACCAACAGGAAAGCTTCAGTTGACGAAACTTAATGATTAAAGCTGCCCTCAATCAACCCATATAATGTGCTCCTCAAAAACACGCATATATTGCATACCTATCGGAATACCACAATAAACTTGGATTACATGCCAAAGTTGCAAAACTTCTGGAAAAAGGAAAATCAAGCTGCCACTTTGCCAAATTTCGAGTTTAATATGAAAGTTATCTAAACCATAAGTTACTGGTCATTTGAAGTAACGGCCTTGTGAACTGTGGGGCATACACCAGTACTCAAATAAAATAACTGAAAATAATAAGTTCACAAATTCTGTTAATCCAAACATAAAATTGTTACTCGAAATTAAAAAAATGGGGTCAATTAAAAAACTGGATAAGGGTAAACAGAACAAGCACAAGTACATAAAACACATACGAACAGACAGATAAGAGTATAGTCAAAATATCAATGTATTGCTTATAATTTTCTTTGTGAAAGGTCAAAATGTAGGGGCCATACCCACACAATACTGGCAAATAGAAAGAAAATACAGACTGCACAGCAAAAACACTAAGTGCAAACTCTACACTTGATCAAAATGATTTAGAAAGTACCAAAATAAAATCGGTCTTCACACAAGCTCTTCATTGCTTCCTTCCACCGCTCTCCTTTCCACCATTTGTTGGCAGCTTCTGCTTCTTTTTAGGAGTAGTGTCGGTGCCGGTATTATCAACAAACTCCTCAGCGGCAATGTCCTCCTCTAGCTCTGCAGTCTTCTTAAAAGATTCTCCCTTTGCCTTGCGCTTCCATGATTTCTGATAGCTTTTTCGGGCTTTGATCGCGTCGACTTTTTCCTTTTTGATAGCGACCAGTTCGTGTTGAGTCCTACGAGGCTTCTCCATCTAAACTTCCTGCTCTTTAATTTCTGCCACTGATATGTCGCCTTCCAAAAACATGGAAGGGTCATCCAGGCCATGAAGCGCGGCTATCTTTTCAGACTCCGACCCTGGCTGTGAGCCAAACATGGACATAGAAACAGAAACATGAGCTGAGATGAGCACGAAGACTGTAGAAATAGTAGCAGGTCCGAGCACTAAGGAAGCTGGGACATCAATAGAATTGGTAGACGGACCTATAAGATCAAAAATGAAAGCGTTAAATTCTTCCTGTTTTTGCGGTGTAAGTTGAAAGCTCCAAAACGAAGAGGAAGCAAGAATATTACCTACCCTAGAAGAATGGTTGAGAATGTTGACTTCATACTCACCACCTTTGCTTTCATTCGATGGCTCTACTACTTGAGGAAGAGTATCAAGCTATGAACTTGTTGGAAGGTCATTGGGTTGCCCTGATGATTCGCTAGCGCTAGAAATAAAAGGCTCAATGAGTGTTTTGGTGGTAGTTGTCAAGGCAACATCAGTGGCTTCTTTCTCTCTTTTGACTCATAGAATCTTCCAACCCTCGAGCAACGCTTTTTTTGATTCCTCTTTAAGGTAAGAGTCCTCTAACTCTTGCTCGGTCTAGACATCATCACTACCAGCAAAACGGGATAAGATTTCTTCCTAGACCAAAGCAACGGTGTGCGGGAATTTTCGATCCAAGTAGATGAGACTCCATAGGTGCAACAGGGAGTTGAAATATAAATTCAGGATGGTCGCATCCAGTTTTTCCGTCTTTCTTTCAAAAGCATTTGAAGCTCCAAGTAATATGCTCCAACGGCAGCCTTCTCAACATCAACAACATACTTATCACACTGAGCTGCAAGACTGAGCTTGTAACTGGGCAATTATCTCGGCTTGGTCAGAAATAGTCTTATTATTCCCTTCAACGACGAGGTCTTGACCAACAACGGTTTTTCTTTGAGCCTCGTTGGTTGCGTTATAGGCAGCTACTTCTTCTTTTATTTGGCCTGTTCGATGTGAGCCTTTTTTATCTCATCTCTATAGACGATCTCCATTCTCGCATGCGCCTCTTTCACTTCTTTTAGCAAATTGGCACTCCTCTTGCCCTCTTGTAGTGTCGTTGCTTTCTCCTCCTCCAGCAGTTTAATTTTGGCATCGCGTTCTGACAGCACTTTTCTAGAATCATCCTTCTCTGACTCGAAAGAGAGGATTTCTTGTTAGTTTTTGCGATTTGTGTCTGCCAACTACTTACAATTTTTCCCACCCTTCAGCTTGGTCTAAATCATGCTGAATATCTTGAAGGTTGGCATGTAAAAAACTTTGCAAACCGGGTGTAGATCATTGTCAATCTTAACCCCCTCATAAACCATCCGGGGAGCACAACCTCGAGCTTAGGAGGGCCCAAAGGAAGAATGTAGGCAGGCCTCCAACAGGGATGTGAAGCACTTCGGGAAAGCACAACTGAAGATAGAGGGATGCAAGTTGAAGGTGGAGCAGGAGCAAAAGTGATGGGAATTTCTTGACCCATTGAGGAGCGCATCGGAGTTGAAATCTGTTGTTCCAAAGAACGCGAATGGTGATCAATCTTTGAACTCTTCGATGGCTCCTCCCCCTCATCAAAAGACCTCCGCTTCTCATACCCACCTTTGTATGATCAGCTCCAATCTCATTCCTTTTGGAGGCAGGTCTCGACTTCCAAATCATTTCTTTCCTTGTACTCTTCCACCGTCTCCTAGGGTTGATGACGGCTAGAAGAACGCCTAGACCAACGCCGGGAGTCAGTGAATTTCTCGAAGTCATCATATAAGTCATGTATTATCGTCATACCTTGCACAAAGCATAAATAAAAGATTTTACAACCAGAAAATAGGCATAGAAAGAGTGTAAGAAAGTGAGTGTAATCCAAATGAGATGTGTAGTGTATTTCGAGGAAAGGCCTAAAGCTTCATCACGAACCGGATCAGACGACCGTCATAGGCAAAAACGGACTAACTTTGGGCGCCAAACTACCTTAATGTGGGAGCACCTCTTCAAATTTAAAATCTTTCCCCATAAAGAAATAAAAATCAATGTAGACATCGCTAGATAATCCAAACCCTACGGTAACATCTTTACCCATGGAATCCTGCCACTCTATGTTCTCTAGGGCATTGTTTTAATTGCTCGCATCTGGAGCAGGAGAGCTCAAAAGGACGGGACTCATGCCCGGAGTCTCATTGCACGATTCTAATTCCTCATCATTAGATTCTGCATAGAAGTCGTCATTGGAAGTGGACTCATCATTACTACTCTCGAGTTCCCCCTCCTCTTTATCTAAGCCCATTGCGGGCTTGCCTTCCTTCTGTTGGAACTCTTCTTCTTCCTCTTTCGGGATCAGAGGCATTCTCACCAAGCCGCTAACTCCAGTCATAGTAGCATCTCGATATTTATGGTCCTTTTTGATTGATTCTCCAAACATGCCCTCTCTCTCATAAAAGCGCCTTCTTAAGAATTATGAGAAAAAGAAGTAGATCAAGTGTGAACCCTAGACTGAGCAGGGAAGGGTACTTCATCTTGAACAGCAGATCTCCCCGGATGCAACAATCTGTATCAAAGCAAGTTCTCATCGGTCAATAAGACTTTGATGGACCTTTCTTCAGCATCAATAGCCTTTAGAGTCTGAAAAACTTCATCAAGAGACATAGCCCTATTTGGCCTTAGGATAACTGCAAGAAGTATGTAACTTGTTAGGAACTCCATGGAAATGCATCAAAATTCAATAAGTATGAAAAGGAACTTACCCCCTATCATCCAAAGACAGTTAAACCCTTCGGAGCATCTAATCAAGAAATACTACATCTTAAATTGGGATAAGTTTCTCTACAGATGCAAAACAATTTTTTGGTTCCTCTATGCTTCAATTATTATCAAGGATGGACATTCATACCTCCTTTTGAACGATAGAAAGTACCGCAACTCATCAAAGATTGAAGCACAATTGAACGTCCACTTGAAAAGAACATGGAAGCAAGTCAAGATAGCATAGCCATTAGGATGAATCTGGAACAGGGCAATGCCTAAGTTGGAAAGAGTCTTATGCAGAAAGTTGTTAAAAGGCGGCATGGCTCCATTCAGGCACATATACCGATGGCAAGCGATTTATCCTAGGGAGCATGTGAGCAAACTCATCTTTTTCCGGTAGACGTAGGACCTCTTCTGGTATACCATGTCGCACGCAGATATTATGCAGAACTTTAGCGGAGACCACCGAAGAAGCTCTCTTCGGCGGGTTGAATAGAACTCTAAATTTGGGAGGTGTTCGACCCAAGACCGTCCCAACTGGATGAAACTAACCATATTCTTTTTGTTAAGTGGTAGGAGAAAGGGCGATGGATGATGACTTGGCCGCCGAAAGCGTCAGACTTCCTCTACTCGATTTACGTCGTGAAGAAGGGTGCTTGTTCTAAAACAACGGAACTCACATTCATAATGGTCAGGATATTTTATTCTAAATTAATTATTCCCCTCCACAACACTTGAATTCTGAAGATATATCGATTCATGCCCACACAACGGACTTTAAGTGTGTACCGGGATAAGTGCAGTGTGATGTCTATAGGGGGTGAGCTCGGTATTCGGAACACTACAAATGCTCTATTTCATGTAGATAGTTCGCTCACAGTGGAAAAAGGAAAAGAATTTCCCGCATCGTTCCTATATGCTTTTATTTCCTGTACACTTACCCGTTATCGATCAAGATCGATAATGCTTCTATTGTCTATAGTAGCGTGGAAAACTCTTCTCACTATAGGGACACCGAGGGTGCAACGAGCAAGAAAAATAAGTCCAAATCCTGCGAAAGAGTCGAGAAAGATTGGCGATGTGTCGTGCAGTATCAACTATGGAACTTGGCATAAGTCAATTCCTGCCTATTGGATGGAGATAGCAAAACGTGTCAAGCACTGGGTCAAGGCCCAAGTGTCATTCCAGGAAAAACTCAAGACTTGATTTGCTATCTTCCTTCATTAGACCGTAATCAACTCAAACTTATCACCATCAACATCACAAATGCAACCTCGCCAACAAATTGTTAAAAGAACACTATGATATTAGACCCACCTTAGATTAAACTACAAACATGAAATTGGTCGAAGACTTAAGTCAATAACCAAAGATAAGCCAGTGGTAAGCTAAGAATCAGGTTGGCGGTGGTCGAATAAAAGGTCGGGGGTGATTCAAGGTGCAAGCTAGTTAGGGTTTTGGTCAGAGATGAACTAAGGAGGTGGTGATGCTCCTATGAAGGTGGTGCAAGCGGAAATCACGGCAGAAAGCTTAGAAAAGATGGATTTATGGAAGCACTAGATCGGGTCGAGGAAGCTAGGTTGAATCGCCTAAGGTTTCAGATCACACGAAAAAGGGTTTGGGTCGCGTGAAAGTAAAGGAATAGCTTGGCTCAAATGGATAATATAGGCAACCAAAAACAAGAAAAAGGCGAAAATTCTTCTAAGTAGTCAGGTCACTAGTGATCCATTATCCATGGATCCTTAGCGATCTGTACTTTTAAAGGCAACTTGGAATAATCAGGTCGCTAGTAATCCATCGTCCATGGATCGTTGGCGACCTATGAATTTAGAGGTGAATTTTTCTCAAACTCGTGCTACAACATCTACCCATCATTTCAAAGCGTATCAGAAAGCTATTAAGAGAAATTTGATCCATTATGACAAGCAATAGCGGTCAAGACCAAAGCTAAGTAATCGGCGGAATTGCCTGCTACATATCGGCAAAACTCCAATACGATTACTTGGAATTCGATGAACATATATTGAAAGCGATAACTTCCAGAGCATGCCTTGTCTACAACGAAGACGTACTCTATGGGGAAAAATTTATCCAGGTTTTTAACCTAGCAGGATCCAAGAGAAGATGAAAGGGCTCAGAACTTAACTAAAAGGGCTAAAGCAATGAGTTAAAGAGAACCAAGTCCAATTACAAAGCCACTACTGATTTTGACTAAACCAAGAGATCGGCATCCTTTCAATCCAATCAGTAGTCAAATACAACCAACTAGTAAATCATCATCAAAATAGAGCAATGTTCAACAACATTACACGAACAACGTCAATATGAGGCAATGAAGTTATTCTAGACATCAAACTCCAAAAATAGCCTAAGTGCATGGATGCCAGCGATCCATACAACTTCGTGGATCGCTATGACACGAGGGAAGCAAGAAAGGCGTAAAATATAAAAGCAAAATATGCTAAGTGTATGGATCGCTAGCGATTCCTACACCATGGATCGCCAGCAATCCGTACTTGATCACAGCATCTTGGTGAGCTAGCATAGTGAGGCAATAGGGAAAGAAGCTAAGTAAGTAGCTCGCACGCGAGCCAAATCTATGGATCGCTAGCGATCCATAAACCATGGATGCTAGTGATCCATGGTTTTGGCTTAGGTCGCGAGCTAAGGTCCGTGGCATCTTCCTATGGTCATTGAACAGGCCAGGCCCAGAAGCTATCTGATCTCTATAAATACCGTCCTACCTGCAATACAAACTGGATATTTTCCGGACTGGTTGTTGAAGCTCTGTTGGAAACTTTCTTCACTCTCCACCTCCGTCGCAACAATCTCCAAAGGGATTCACTGTGATTCTCTAGTGGTTTCCAACTCTGGGGATTCAATCTAGAAATGGATGATTAAAGGCTTTGTAATCAACACCTCTAGTAATAGGAATCCGTCATAATAAAACTATAAAGTCGACATAGGCTTCATTTACATCCAAACCACAATAAAATTTCCTTGTCTTCTTTCTTTTAGTGTCTTTTTCTATGCCTATAATCTGTGTTATTGCTTTGTCAGAACAATACTGGTGCTTTCAAACTCAACCAGGGCATTGATCCATTTTTTGGGTTAACAGTAGATATACATTTGATAATGGTAGTTTTATATACATTTGATAGTAACAGTTTTTTGATAGTAGACATACATTTGATAGTAGCATTTTTATACACATTTGATAGTAGTAGTATTTTTTATAGTAGATATACATTTGATAGTAGTAGTTTATGCACATTTGATTTTAGCAGTTTTTTTTGTAGTAGATATAAATGATAATGTGCAGTATCAGTTTTACTATTTTTTTAAATAAATTATTGGCGCACCTTTCTTTATGTATAATATGATTTTTATTTATGTTGATTATGAAGGAGTAAATTTAAATTGGAAAAGTAGAAGTATATGTATATTTTAGCTTCTAATGACATTAATGATACTACCTAGTATGATTTTATCTAATAAAAGTAAACTGGTACTATGTAGTGGAAGTGTTGAACCTAATACTAAAATTTTAGATTTTGGCGATTATGGTGGTTTTGGAAGCGGTAGCGAGGCTGGGGGTGCAGGTGATGGCAGTGGGTGGTGGTGTGAGGAGTGGTGGTTGGTAATTTTAGCGGTTTGTCCTTCTAATTAATTCTAAGAGAATGTTTGTCCTTGTGGCTAAATTATGGAGGTTGTATCCTTGAGAGTAAAAAAATACAAATTTTTTCCTTTTAAGTTAATTTCTCGTATTTAATATACATAAATACAAGTATATATGCATATACTAAAGTAATTATGTATAAATATATTTTTTAAATATAACACCAATTCAATATACGATATTAAAAATTAGTCAAAGAAATATTCAAATTTTGTAATAATTACTACATTCAAACAAATATCTTATAGTTTTAATAACCAAATAAACATATTTTAAATATTAAATAATGATATTAAAATAATTTTTAATTTTTTTTACCAAAATAAATAGTTCAAATAAAAATAGAAAATGTGGCCAAAAGATGTTTTTCGAAATTTTGACTTTTCGGCCTTGGAAGTTGTCGAAATGTTGCACACATTTTTGTATCACTCATCTTGTGACGACCCAAAATCGATGTCCGATAAATGACATCAAATTCGCATCGCCGGAGCTTATAACAACAATTAGATGAATATAAAACAGCGGAACTGAATCAATATCATAAATATCATCTCAGTTACAACATCAACATAATATCCATACTACATCAGAGTATATAATACATACACCACAACTCCAAATACAACATCATGATAATACAACAGTGATCATATATCCAAAAGTCCTCAAATGAGAGAGGTGATAACGAACTCCCAAAAGCTAAACACCTGAAATCTCCAAAAGCTCCCAAGTACATCTCCAAGACAAGAGCTCCAAAATACTGCAACTTCAAAATACAGAAACCTGCTACTAGGCTTCCTGTGTGGAAATAATGGGCACCCAGAGTTTAGGAAATAAACAATAAACTCCGGATCAGTCATGAGACTGGTATGAGTATACAAAAACAGTTGCTTTTAAAGAAACTAGATTTATAAAAGAATTTTCGGTATGCTTTTAAAAATGGAACTACCATAAGACCTCCCGCCACACACATAATGCAAACGCAGAATTGGAGGAGATTTCTTCTTATGATAGTTAAATATGCTTGGTACGAGAAAAAGAATTCTTTGATATTATTACTAGTGCATAGTGAAGAAAACATTTCGAAAGTAGAATATTAATCTTAGCCAACATACGACCATTATCGTATGCCTACTATAGCTACCATCTAAACAATGGTGACCACCATAAGTAAATGGCAGGTTCTACAACTAAAACCGTACAGGGTATCGTATTAGGAATTGGATTTCCAACAATGGTCAGGCTAAGGAACTTCCTGGGCCACATGGGTACGCCTCTAGAGGGATGACCCGAGAACCTAATCGGATCTCTGCCAACACAAGGCCGGGTTACCCCTAACTGGGTAACTACTGACACGAGTATACAATCTCCCGGTTGTAACCAACCTTTAACCGGGGCCCCAGCAACAAATCACAAAGTAATACATATATATATCTACGATATCAACATAAGTTAAGTATCTGGGCTCCATACCATGATACCACTTCTATCCAGAAGGAAATGCACATACCCTAAGGGGTGCTACCCCAAATAACCTTGCCGCATCTTTCCTGTTTCGACCATTCCAGGGTATGAGGTTCGACGAAGTCTCGTCCACAAAGCTACACTTTTCACAAAGCCATGCTTCGATCAACAAATGATCATCAACACTCAGCATGTCACATTACCAAATTGGGAATATATCGCTGATAACCTTCAACTACATAACCTCTAAGGGTGTTAAGCTAAGAGAATAAATTCTCCGCCACCGACGGAAATATAATTGAAAGAAATCTGCTTTATATCTCAATCTGTAATGTCGGACATACAATCCATACAAGTCTGTTCTGGGCTCGAACAGAACCGAAGGCACTTCCAAAGAAGTCCTTGCAATCCGGATATCCACAATCCCGATCGGATTCCCCATCACATATGGAGAACTCTATACCGGAGCAACTCGGTGCAGAGTCATTCGACAGGTCATCCTATCGCTCTCGCAAATACCCGGTCTTCAACACCGGTCTTCAAATGTTATCCATAACGTCGAATCACATATTCGAAATGGGTTATACGACACAAAGTTCCTTTCCCGGCTAAATCGAATAGTGAGCGTCAATTTTAAAAACATGTGGATATGTCGTTCACAAAAATTCATAGGTTCGATGTGGATTTCGGATAACAAACTGAAATCCGATTCCCTGTCGCATCGAAGTTTAAATGCCGTTTTATGGGCAACAGGTTTTCACATCAATACAGAACAAACCACAATGATAGTGCAGTACATGACAATCTACATACCACAGCATCAAAATCAGAATAGAAATAGCAATTAAATGCATAGCGATAGTTAATTATTTCGAATTAATGCGAGTGTGATTTAAAATAGATTAACCCCATAATTATTTGCAGTGACAAATCAATGATTAATTTGGATGAATAAATTTAATCTTAATTAACTTGATTAATTGTTTCTTAATTTATTATTTTAATTCACCGCTAAATTTGATTAGTCAATTTTATTTTTTCTGAATAACAAATTCTTAATTTGCAAATTAATTTGAACACTTAATTGTTTATTTACCAATCTTTAATTTAAAATATAAATCCTTAATTACTTAGTTAATCATATTTATTAATTTAACCATCTTTGACTGCTTTCCCAAAATAGTTTGTCATTTATCTCAATTAACATTTAAAAATCTTCTTTAACTAAAATCAATCTGTTATTACATAAAAAAACTAATGGTAATTAAATTTAATATTTAACTTAAGTTAATTACTTAATTAAAACATTTAATTAAGGTTCTAGAAAACGTTGATATAACTTACTTAGTCGATTAACTTAAAACAAATTTCTTAGCTCAAAAATAGCTAACATCATTTACTTTAACCTTAAAAACTTTAAATAAATTTGGTACCAAATCACACGCCCACGTCCTTATATTTTATAAACTGCGGCCCATCAACAAAACCGGCCCACAAAAGAACTCAGGCCCCAACCTTTCTTCCCTCTCTCCCTCCTTCTTTCCACCTTACTCCCATCATTCATGTGCACCACGTACACGCGTGTACGTGCGCGACCCAACCAAACGACTCCGGCCAATTTTATGGACGGCGACCGACCACGCGCAACCACGTCAATCTTTCCGCCAACCCAAAATCAAAAATCCCACAACAAATCAAATTTCGACCCCTTCGCTCGAAATCTGGAAAAAAAAACTTCGACCACAAAACCTCCTCGCGATCGCGTCACCGGCCACCAGAAAATTCACGACCTTGGCCATAGCACGTCAATACCCCAAGCCATCATCACCCTCAAAATCCTCGAACTCGATGCATCAGAGGTGGTGTACACACCTCGTTTCCAGACCATATAAACTTCGAGTGTAATACCCTAATTCGACTTCATTACTCAAATTCACATAATTGAATTTTTTTTTTAACATTTTTCCTATATTAGTAAATCATCAAGTTAACTTCTCCCCAAATTTCAACCTCTAAAATTTGTTGAGCAATCAGAAATTGAATAAAAAGTATTTTCGATTCACTTAGAGACTGCAGCTTGTATACTGATCTAAAAATTATCATTTCTGTTTTAAAAATCTTACCTTTGTATGTTAAATCAAGATATGAAATAAACTTAACAATTTAAATTATTCGAATTTCAACATATGATTTCTTTTTTTTCTTATTTTACTGTAAACATGAATAAACTAAAGCCATGTTCCTCAGTCATGTTTTAATCCATTTCCAGGTTATGATTTTTGTGTAAACAAACTTATTTAGTTTAAAAATCCTAAATTTAAAATGATTATATGAAGAAGTATTTGCTTTCTTTGCATTTCTTTATTCTGTAACCAAACATATAGAATAACAGATCATATACAGATTTCCAGTGCAACAGAATATACACAGAGTAGTTTGTTTAAACTATTGCAAGAATATATCATTCAAAAAAAACACATACACAAGTTAAATTTTAAAATCAGTTGGGTTACTCACCTGTAAATATGTTTGAACAAAGAGTTGCTTCTGTTTTGCAAAACTGTTTTTGATCTTCTTCTTTCAGTAGTTTGCTTTCAAGCTTGAATAAAAAGTGATGTTTGCTTTTCTCTTTAATTTCTGTTCTTTGTTATGATTTGTTGAACGAATGAACTAAGACAAATCTCAAGTATAAAAGAGGTGGACAGGTTTAAGCAAAGTACTGAAATTAAATTTTGTATAGTTCCTTTATACTGTATTTGTACTTTGTGAATATTTCAATTAACTGGTTGAAGTTTGAAAGCATTTAATGAAAGTATGTATGTAATACTTTCATGTATTTACAGCATGCTATTTTGGTTTTTAATTTTGTTTGTTTATACTATCTACACATTTATTTATTCTGGTTCCTTCCTTTTGTTAACAAATCTTGTTCTTGTTTTACTGCTAAATAAAAGTGTTTGTCTTAATTATTGTTTTCTTATGTCTATATTTGAATGTAATATAAATGAATTTCCTATTTAAAGTTTTTTTTAACTATTAGTATTTAAATTTTCAACATATGTTTTATTTTATTTTATTGTTAATATAAATTCTTGTTTGTTACTTAATTTATTCATTATTTATTTAATTCTATACAAGTTTGTAATATTAATACCAACAATATTAAGTTTATGTTGAATTTCACAAATTTAAATTCCAAAGTTCAAAAAATTTATCGAATTTAAATTAACTAAATTCTGGAATGTTACACATTTACACATGCACACATGTCATGTGATAACTTAATTATGGTGTTAAAGTTAATAATTCATGCTTAGTTTAAAATAAAACATGATTTGGCCTTTTATGTACATATACATATTTTATAACCTTAGGAAATTAATCAAAAACCCTAACCATAATCTAAGCAAGGACCTAAGGCATGGTGAAGGGGAGGAGGAAAGTGTTGTGTGTATGTGTACATGGTGGCATGGAGGGGTATGGAAAGCATGCAACGTGACAACATTTATATTATTTAAATGTTTAAATTAAATTAAGTTAACACTCCACTTCTTTGCCTATAAATACCCACAATCCATGGAAATTCTCACTTTACATTTTCATTTCCTTCTTCACTTCTATTCTCTTCATATACGTGAACACCTATGGCTTCCAAGTCCATTTTTAAATTTGGCAAAATATAGTTTTCTTCACTACAGAACTCCACATATTCATCTACGACTTCTCTTCTACCAAAAAAAAGGCCACCTCCACCTCATAACTCTGAGGCCGACCCAAATTTTGCCATTGGCTGAACCATATTGCACCCTACAAGCCCAAACAAGTGCATAAATTCAAGTTAAGGAAGTTTGCTTAGCATTTAGACAAGTTCGGTGAAAGTTAGAGTTTGTTTTAGTGCATTTTTATGGCGAAGCTTTCACCTTTGAACCAGAAAACTTAAACTAGGTTCTTGCTCATATTTGTAGTTATTAAATGCTTATTGTATAGCCGTGATAAGGGTTTGGTTGATGTATTGGTTTGTTGCTTGAAAGTTAGCCGCTTTGGAAAGTTAGTAAGCGAATATTAAGTTATATGAAAATCTAGTAGTTAAATCAATCCCGTTGTAAATAAATGCTTGATATATGTTATATTCTTGTACATCATCATGTATTTATGTTCATTCCTTTGTTATGTGATGTATGGTTGCATATCAAAAGTCATATGCTTGAATTTCGAATTGCTAGTATAGCGATAGTTGCTATATCGGCACTCCTGGAAAATCACATTATATCGAAACCGTTTGGTTTCATTATCGTGCCTGGAATTTTTTTAAAAGTTAAGCAAGTTATTAATTAACAACGGTTTTAAAAATAATTTATTATATTAATAATGATTATTTAATTTAATTAACGTGGATCAAGTTTAACTAATTAGCTTACTAATGATGTGTTTTTAATTTAACTAATTACTTAGTTAATGATGTTTTAATTTAATTAATCATTGTATTTAATGATGTTTAAGGCTAACTAATCTTTTGATAATAATGGATTATGATTTATTAATTAATGATATTTTTAAAAATTAATTAACCCTTTTTAATTAATGACATTTAGAAGTCAGTAAATCTATTTAACATTAATTAATCTTTCCGTAAATAAAGTTTTAACTTAATAAATCACTTTCAAATGATGATATTTAATTATTTATTATTTAAAAATTAATTGTTTTTAATTATTGTTAATTAACTTGATTAATGATATTTTAAAAGTGATTTACCCTTTTTAAATTAAAGGTTACTGAAGTTAATTAATCAACTTAGTTAACAAAGTTTAAAAGTTGATTTATCCATGTAATAGGATGTTTTAAGTTGTTAAATACTTTTTATAATGATGATTCACAGTTAGTAAACTCTTTTAACAAAGTGTTTTAAATCTAATGCTTGTAATGTGAAGCAAAGTATGAATTCGTTTTTTCTATAAAAGAAAAAGTTTGATTCGTTTATGCAAATAAATAATTTCCATAAAGCGATTCACTTATATAGAAATGATTTATTTTTATAATTAGCACTAAACATCGAAAAAGTAGGCTTGTCGCTATTTCAAAATTTAAGAATAATCATGAGACATGACTTTGAGGTAACAGTACCTTGACTTGTTCGATATCATTGTTTACCAAGAAATAGTACAAGTTTGAATTCAATGGGTGGTGGTAAGTATACACTACTTAATTTCTATATATGATCATTTTATATTCTTGATAGTTGGTTTCTCGACTATCGGCTACTTCAGCTTCTTTATAATCGTCATTCTAAGACGATTTTTTGCTTTGTTGAGCATTTATATCCTTTTCCGGAAATGACTGCATGAGAGGAGGCAAAGCTATGTGGGGTTGTTCCCATTAGTATACTTTCACATCTCATTTAGATTGGATTCGGTAGCGTAATTTGATGTAAAATATGCGGATGCTCGGTAAGGTTTGGCGAGGTCTAGCTTGGAGCATTTTGAGAAGCGCACAAAGTAGATAAGCTTCTCAGAAGTATATTACTAGAGGTATACTTCAAGGGGTGTGCACCTTTCTAGTCATTTGTTAGAGATTTTCCTTTTCTTATTTGATTTGAAGCTTCAAATTTATCTCCTTATTTGCACCAGAAAGAGTCGACCACTCTTCGTGTTGTTTAATTACATATCCATTCTCTACTTTTGGATGTTGATTTATGTGGGAGTAAACCCGTTCCGTGTTCAACGATGGGGTCTCACATGTTTGTGTTTAATTTAATGCCCATTGTTTTTAATGTTTAACTCATACCCAATATATCGTCTGATTCGAGTTCTTCGTTTTTTCTAAAATTCTTGGGTACTCATTTTATTTAAGTAGTCGTAGATTAGTAGGTCTTTATTTAGCTCTTTTTGAAGGCGGCATCCGAGCATGAGGCTTTCATCTTCTTATTTATATATTCCATTGTATTATCTTGTTTGTGTAAGTATATTTTATTTTAGCATTTGTAAAGGCATGATGTTATAACTGCCTAAGCTGCTTTGTTGTACTTTGTTGTAACTCTGATAACTTCCTGTTAAGAGTAACCTGATGTACCATTTACTGTTATGTTTTGTTTAGCAGATTCGTTGTGAGGTTTTCTACTCTGTTCTTTAGTACTCCCCACGACGGTTCATCTTTCTGATGCTTAGGCCATGGCACACGAACACTGAGGATGCGTCAAGTGTCGTTCCTAAGGCTCAGAAAAGTGGGTCGTTATAGTTGATATCAGAGTTATGGTTGAGCAAACACCTTAGCCTGATTTGGGATACAACTCATTAGGGATAGGGTGAGTATTGCCCTAGAATGAGTTAATCTTGAGAGAGCGTTTCCTTTTCTCCTCTAAAAGTCTAGTTTTAGATCCTCTATTGCAAGTTTCCCTTTTTTCATCGTTGACCCTATATTTCTATTTTGATAATACCGGTAACTTATACAAGTTATTAAAAATGAGTACAAGAGGAAGAAGAGGGAGAGGATTCGAAACTAGCACGGCTGCAAATGGCAGAGCTCCTAGAAATGAGCCAGTTGTGGAGTCAGCAGTAGGAGCAGCAATGCAAGGTCAGATGCCTCAAAACTTTTCAACCTTGTGCAAGAATTACACTGCTTTTAGGTGGTAACCCTTTTTATAGTACTGAAGATATTTTGTGAGTTAGCATGGCTCCACTCTTGTGAAAGGACATTAGGGGATCTTCGGTTAGGAAATGCTAGAAAGAGATTGTTGGCATCGCGTCAGCTTCAAAAGGAAGAAATGGATTGGTAGGATTCAGTCACCATGAATATGCTAGAAAAATATTTCTCTTGGGCATAGTTTAAAGAGGTTTTTGAAGCTCAGTTTATCCCCGTTGCAGGAAGGACTCAGTTGTTTAGAAGTTTCATGGATTTGAAATAGGATGAGATGACAGTGCCACAGTATGAGCATAGATTCAATGCATTGTCCCGCTTTGGACTAGGACTGATCGATACGCCACTCAAAAAGAGTGGGAGGTTCGTGAAAGGAATGCAACCAGAATTTCATTAGGAAATGACTAATCATCTCACAGAACCTTTACTAATCTATCAGTATGGCTTTGAGATTTGAAGCTCTTAATATTGAGCAAGGAGTTTAAAAGGTAGTATTGCCAGTAATTAATGCCCACCTTTAATAGTTTTCCCAATATCTAATAAGATGGTTTTCAAGTGCAAAAGGAAGAGGAAATGGTCAAGAAAGAAGACCGGAGGTGGAGCATTAGCTCTAAATAAGAGTTAGACTTAACCAAGATTCTTTATTTTAAGTGCAACAAAATGGGCCACTTTGCAAATAATTACCCAAAGACTAATCTACCGGTATGCTACATTGCAACAAGCATGGACAAATGAAGAACCAGTGCCCTTATCCAAAGAAGGGATCACAGGGACAAGCTTTAACTATTAAGGAAATACCATCTACTTCTGTGGACCTAAAAGGAAAGCAGGTGTTGCAAGGTACATTATCCATTTCTGATATTCTTGTTAGAGTGTTATTCGATATTGGTGCATCCCATAGTTTTATCTCATATGACCTAATGAACCAGTTGAAACTTAAATATGTTATCATCTATAATTCTCATGGTATGTCGAACTCTATTGGGTGTCCGATCAAACTTGACACCCTATATTTGAATGTGTCTATTTGTGATCAATATTTGCCTTTCTTTTCTGACTTATTTGTTCTTTGGTTCATGGGATTTGGGGTAGTATTCGGTATGGATTGGTTGTCTAAATTTAGAGCGGTCATATATTGTAATCAAAGGATTGTTAGAATAAGTAATGCTAGAAATGTTGGTATGTATATTTATTGTGGAAGGCCAAATGAATTAATGAGTAGTTTCATTTATTCCCTCAAAGTACCCAAAGAGGAGATAAGGAATATACCGATTATTTAGGACTTCAAGGATAATTTTAAAAAAAGTGCAATGTTTACTTCCTCGGTAGGAGTAGAGTTCTACATTGATTTGATTCTTGAAATCAGACCCATTGCACAACCTCTTCCAAGGTCAGCTTCGAAGGAAAGGAAAGAGTTATAGATGCAGACGTTTGATTTACTGCAGAAACGTTTGATCGGACCCAACATATCAAGTTGAGGATCGCCAGTTGTGGTGGTTACCAAGGCTAATGGTTCTCTTAGATTATGTGTAGATTATCGAGATTAGAATAAGAGACTATGAAGAATAGTTATCTTTTACCTAGTATTGACGACATTTTTGACCACCTCCACAGAGCTTGTATATTTTCTCAGTTGAATCTTGCCACTGGTTTTCACCAATTAAGGGTAGCAGAGGAGAACCCTTAAAAACTTTCCATACCCCTGATAATTTTTATTAATGATTATTCATTCAATTCGGATTGGCTAATGCACCCTCTTATTTCATGGATTCAACGAATAGAGTATTTTGGGATCTTCTTAACAAGTTTGTCCTAGTCTTTATAAATGATATTCTCATTTGTTCTAAAGTGGAGAGAGAGCGTAAGTACCATTTTTATGTTGTCCTAAGCACTTTAAGAAGTCATATTTTAAAGGCAAAATTTTCTTGGAGTCATTTAAGGAAATTCGAAGTTAGATTTCTAGGGCATGTAGTTTCTAGAGAAGGTATATCAGTAGACCTAGCTAAAGTAGTTGTAATTCAAGATTGGAAGAAATCTGAAAGTGCAACTAAGCTCAGAAGTTTCCTGGGACTAGTAGGTTTCTATAGAAGGTTCATTAAAGATTTCTTGAAGGTTGTTTCTCATCTAACAATGTTAGTGAAGAAAGCTGCTAAGTTTGTTTGGACATCCATGTTCGATTAAGCTTTCACTAAATTGAAGGAGAAATTGAGAAGTGGTCCATTTTAAGTATTCCAGATGCGAATGAAGGATTAAGAGTTTGCACGGATTCTTGTAGAACTGGATTAGGAGAAATTTTGATGCAGAATGGTAAAGTAATTGCATATGCGAGTTGGCAGTTGAAATCTCGTGAGAAGAATTATGCTATGCATGATTTGGGGTTGTTGACAGTAATCTTCGCATTGAAGGTGTAGAGGCACTATCTTTTGATGCAAAGTTTGAGTTATATATGGATCACAAGTCGTTAAAGTATCTCTTTACCCAAAAGGACTTGAATTTGATGCCGCAAAAACAGTTGGAGTTTCTTGCGTCTTTTGACCTACAGATTCTTTATACCCCAAGGAAAGCAAATGCTGTTGTAGATGCATTGAGTAGGAATGTGTCGACATTGCAAATTTGGATGTTAAGCCAGCAGTAATGGAAAGAATTGCATATTTCCAAGAAGAAGACCATAATCTAGATTGGCTTAAGAAGGATGTTGAAAGTGGAATTATTTCTATTTTCGGATTGACTCCTGAGGCATTTTAAGAATGAATGGTTAGATTTATATGTCGGATTTTAATGGAATTAGACATCATGTACTGAGAGAGTGCTATCGGTCAAGGTTATCTATCCACCTAGGAGTAACCAAATTGTTTCAGAATATAAATAAAACCTTTTGGTGGAAAGGGATGAAGAGTGATGTTTCGATCTTTGTAAGTTGGCATGCTAACTGTCAACAAGTCAAGAGTGACCAACAGAAGACTATTGGGTTACTCAAACCAGTGGAGATACTGAATTGGAAGTGGGAGCAAGTATCCATGGACTTATTAATAGGTTGCCTATAACGATAAGAGGTAATGAAGGCATTTGGGTAATTATAGATCGATTAACAAAGAGCGCCCACTTTATTCCGATGAAGTCTACAAGGACCGTAGCTTCTTTGGCAGGGATTTATTTAAGGTAGATCGTTCGACTGCATGGAATTCTAGTAAGTATAGTTAGTGATTGAGACCCTATGTTCACCAGTCGATTTTAGGGAGAATTCCAAGCCACTTTAGGGATAGAGTTGAATTTGAGCATAGCCTATCACCCATAACAGATGAACAAACCAAAAGGGTGAAACAAATTTCGGAGGATCTCTTGAGAGAATGTATTTGGATTTTTGAGGTTTTGAGGAAGATCGTCTTCGTTTGGTAGAGTTCTCTTATAACAAAAGTTACCAAGCTAGAATTGGCATGGCATCCTATTAGGCTTTGTATGGACGGCCATGTAAATAACCTTCATGTTGGATAGAGACCAAAGACCAGTTAGTTCTTAGACCAGAGATAATTTCAGAAGCATCAAAGAAAGTGGCTATAATCAAAGAAAGTATGAAAGAAGCCTAGGATCGACATAAAAGTTATGGTGGTAAACGGAAAAGGGCTTAGAGTTTGCGGTCGGGGATATGGTATTTGTGAAAGTTTCCCAGATAAAAGGAGTTGTAAGATTCAGAAGAGCAGGAAAGATAATACCCAGATTCATTGGACCATGTAGAATCCTTGAGAGAATTGGATCATTGGCCTATAGAGGAGAATTGCCTGAAAGATTGTCAGAAGTTCATAATGTTTCTCATTTATCTCGTTTGAGAAATCATGCTCATGATCCGTCTTTGATTGTTGAGATGTTTGTTCAGGAAGATTAGAAATAAAACCAAATTTGATGGTAGTCCAACACCCAGTTTATATTGTAGATCCGAATGAAAGGAGATTAAAGAGCAAGACGGTTAAGCTTGTGAAGCTTCAGTGGAGTGATGATCCTTGCGATTGTACTTAGGAGACTGATGGTGATATTAGGGAAACTTACCGTGATACAATGTCAGGTTAGTTGTTGTTGTTTAACTGCATTACATCCGTTCTTGTATGGCATAGTTTCTTTGCATTGTTATATGAATTTGTACGTATAATATATTCCTTTGGATCGACTTTTTTGTATTAATTTCAAGGATGATTCTCCTAAGGAGAAGAGAGTGTAATGACCCATAAATTAGTCGCTTTGTATTTGAATATTTAAATAATGGATTTTAATAACCAAATAAACATATTTTAAATATTAATTAATTATATTAAAATGATTTTTAATTTTTTTTACAAAAATAAGTAGTTCAAATAAAAATAGAAAATGTGGCCGAAAAACATTTTCTGAAGTTTTGACTTTTCGGCCTTGGAAAGTTATCGAAAATGTAGTGCACACTTTTGTATCACTCATATACACAAGCAAATATGTCATGTGATAACTTAATTATAGTGTTGAAGTTAATGATTCATGCTTAGTTTAAAATAAAGCATGATTTGACCATTTATGTACATATGCATATTTTATAACCTTAGGAAATTAATTAAAAACCCTAACCATAACCTAAGCAAAGACCAAAGGCATGGAGAAGGGCGGGAGAGAGTGTGTACTTAGTGGGGTGGAGGGGTATGGCAAGCATGCAACATGAAAACATTTATATTAGTTAGATATTTAAGTTAAATTAAATTA
The DNA here is from genome assembly GCA_030765085.1 of Allium cepa. Lineage (NCBI taxonomy): Eukaryota > Viridiplantae > Streptophyta > Magnoliopsida > Asparagales > Amaryllidaceae > Allium > Allium cepa. The sequence goes on from CM060942.1 coordinate 10,824,595, forward strand.
ATACTCCACTTCTTTGCTTATAACTACCAACCATCTCCACAAATTCTCACTTTACATTTTCATTTCCTTCTTCGGTTTCTTTCTCTTCATATACATGAACATCCATGGCTTCCATGTCCATGTTTAAATTTGGTAATATATTTTCTTTACTACAGAATTCCACATATTCATCTACAACTTCTGCTCTACTAAAACAAAGGCCAACTCCACCTCATAACTCCAAGGCAGAGCCTAATTTTGCCTTTGGCCGAGCCTTGTTGCACCCTACAAGCCCATACAAGTGCATAAATTCAAGTTAAGGAAGTTTGCTTAGCGTTTAGACAAGTTCAGCGGAAGTTAGAGTTTGTTTTAGTGTGTTTCGGTGAGTAAAACTTTCACCTTTGAAACATAAAATTTAAACTATGTCCATGCTCATATTTGTAGCTATTAAATGCTTATTGTATAGTTGTGATAATCGTTTGGTTGATGGATTGGTTTGTTGCTTGAATGTTAGTCGCTTTGGAAACTTAGTAAGCGAATCTTTAGTTTTATGAAAATCTAGTAGTTAAATCAATCCCATTGTATATTTTGATATATTTCATGCTTTTGTAAGGAATCGTGTATGTATGCTTATTCCTTTGTTACATGATGTATGGTTGTGTTGAAAAAGTCATATGCTTGAATTCCAAACTGCCCATATAGCGATAATCGCTATATCAGCAATTTCGGGAAATCACATTTTATCAAAACCGTTTGTTTTCATTATCATGCTTGGAATTATTTTACAAGTTAAGTAAGTTATTAATTAATGATATTTTCAAAAATAATTAATTATTTTAATAATGATTATTTAATTTAATTAATGAGGATTAAGGTTAACTAATTAACATATTAATGATGTGTTCTAAATTTAACTAGTTACTTAGTTAATGATTTTTTAAATTTAATTAATCATTTTATTTCATGATGTTTAAGGCTTGTTAATCTTTTGATAATAATGGATTAACATTTATTAAATTATGATGTTTTTAAAAATTAATTAACCCTTTTTAACAATGACTTTCAGAAGTTAATAATCTATTTAACCTTAATTAATCTTTCCTTAAATAAAGTTTTAAATTAACAAATCACTTTTAAATAATGATATTTAATTATTTATTATTTAATTAAATTAATTTTATTTGAATATTATTAAATAACTTAATAAACAATATTTTAGAGGTGATTTAACCTTTTTAAATTGAAGGTTATTGAAGTTAATTCATCAACATAGTTAACAAAGTTTAAAAATTGATTTATCCATTTAATAGAATGTTTTAAGTTGTTAAATCCTTTTTATAATGATGATACAAAGCTGGTATACTCTTTTAACCAAGTGTTTGAACTCTATTGCTTGTAATGTAAAACCAAGTACGAATGTTTTTTAAAAGAAAACGTTTGGTTCATTTATGGAAATGAATTAATTTTTAGAAAGTCATTCACTTATATGGAAATGATTTATTTACATAATTAGCACTAAACATCAAAGAAGTAGGCTTGTCATTATTCAAAAATTAAGAATAATAGTAAGACATGACTAAGAAGTAATGCAACCTTGACTAGTCATAACCAAGAAATAGTAAAAGTTTGAATTCGATGAGTGAAGGTAAGTATACAAGAGTTAATTTCCATATACAATCATTTTATATCCTTGATTGTTGGATTCTCGGCAATCGACTACTTCAGCTTCTTTATTATCGTCATTCCAAGGCAATTTATTGCTCCATTGAGCATTGATATCCTTTACTGGAAATGACTGTAACCAAAGCATGAGAGGAGGCTGTAACATCCACCATCCTGAGGCCTAAAGATAAGTGCTGTAGATGCTACAGTCATCTATAGTATTTAACTTCCAGTGACAAAATACGATAATGTTAATGGTATCCATAATATCTGAAGCACATGAATATTTAATAAAATCACAGATTTCAATACAACTATTCTGTTAACATTTCAAATCCATTTTTTTCATATTCAATTACGTATTCCCAAACCGAATCCTAGGTTTTAATCAAATATTATTACAGATTACGCCAAGAGCGACAAATGAAGATGCCCCATGGATGATCAGAGTACTAGATAGACATATCAGCCATAATTACATCATAGATGAAATAAAACTAATTGCTCCTACATAGCTAACTTTGTCTCCTATTCATCTTTGGAAGCTTATTCGTCCAACCTACTAAACTTGAAAAACTCAACTTTCAATCAACTCAAATTAAGTTTTCAGCATCCTAGAGTTTAAGGGAAAAACATAAACTTTAAGTTATACATAAAGCCTGGTGTGAGTGATATTATTACATCTCGGTTAATTTATATTAAGTGAGAGCATGCCGCTTAGCAGAAAGGGTTTCCCCTCACTAATACCCCCTTTTAAAATATATCATTTGCAAATCAGAATCTTGCAATCAATCTGATTAAAATGATAATAACAAGTATATATTTATGCACAAAATCAAGAAACCAATGGACTATCTGTCCACACTATAGTTTTACATGGCTAACTATTAACTATTGCCTGACCCGCGCCTACCACACATAACCAAAAATCTGGATTTTGTTAGACAAAATACTGGATAGGCTGCCTTTTACTAATTCTAGGATCAACCAAACCTAATGGTTTTGTGGGCTCACCAATAACCTATCTTTACCCTGTATATTCCTTTTGGTGTGTAACCTCAATTTAGTCTGTAAAGGCATGTATCTTCGTTCCCTTTGAGTAGACAATAAATCACACATGTCCAACTCATATTGAACGGAAATATGAATCTTTAGGGTTTAAATAAAAACATAAAAAAATAAGAAAAGAAGAAAAAAACAAACATAGAATCTCGCAGCGAAACGATAAAATATAATAATCAAATAAATAGTTCATGAAGCTGTTTATACAATACATTTGATTATAATCTATACAACATTTACAAGAATTATATATACATCAAGAATACATAAAGTAATGCAGCAGACAACATGATGTAGGAATAATAATAGTTGTAATACAAATCTTCAGCTTCGTCTTCCTGAATAAATCTTCAATTTGCTAAAAAAACTCAGGACTGACCGAGCATAATGAAAAGACAAAAAAATCAAGTCAGGAATAAAATATCCTTATGTAAGTCATATCGATATCGCATATAACATGAGTGTAATGAGGTTAGAGATATTTTGGGTTTTCACATTTCCTAACCAGTGTATAATGCGCGTATAATAACTCAAGAGATGTTACGGGATTTCCATCGCTTAAAGATCCGTCAAAATATTTATATGTAGTAGAATAGCTATATATATATATGTATAAACATATAATGTATAGTCAATAAAATAAATATTAAAATAGCATTAAGGCTTTACATTGATCCCCCTTAACAATTTTTTTAAGCGTTGGCGTACAGTTTTCATTTGACACCACCAGTAGAATGTCGGTGGTCAGGGATGCACTATGATACGACAAAACTAAACAAAAATTGTATGGGTCTCGTTTAGGGATAAAAGTATGACAAGACACGTGAGGTAATGCCTAAGGTAGGATACTACCAGTTTACCCTTCTTGACCAGTGGTAACGCATTATAGCCATGATCGCCAACCGCGTCCAACACTACCATAAAATCAAAGGGTGTGCACCAATCAATCACAATGTAAATGATGGTAATACGAAAAATGCATCCGCTTGGGGTAGGTAGCCCACTTGGCCAGTACAGTTCCTATTTTAGTCATTTCAAATTGGCACAAGTGTTAGGCTAATCCATCATCGTTCTCTTTCTTCGAATCTAGCAAAGGATGCCAAATACAACCCTTCGTTCTTGATCATCACTCCAAGTACACAGTTGTCCAAGTGGTTCCAGTACCGACAGAGAGTATGCCTATATCTGGCTCCGGTCTCTTTAACGACCAAACGTCGTTTTACACACCGGTTGGTACTTTTACATTTCAAAACCCGTTCATACTTGATATCAAAATATCATATTTGCTTCAAAACAAATCCATTTCGAAATCGTCATATTTACTCAAAATATACCATCTCACTTCGAAAATCATTTTCGTCTTAATATCTCGATTTCGCTTCCAAAATCGTTTCGATTTCCAATTTGGCTTATAACTAGATTTAACCCAATTCGTATTTAATTCCATGATTAAAAATAACATCCCACTCTTGACCAGTTTGAATTTTTTGAAAAATAGTTTGAATAGTTTAAATTAGCTTAAATAATTAAAATAGTTAAAAATAGTGTAAACGGTTAACATAGTTTAATATAAAACAGTTTAAATATTAAAATGGTTTATAAAGAAAAACAATTTGGAAAACTAAAATAATTTGTATACTTCGGAAGATATCCTTTATATAGTTTTATATTAAACAATTTATTTAAAAATATTTTCAATGTCAAACTAATTCAATTCCAGCTTCCCAATTCAAATCAATTCCAATTTCCATTCAATCGATTCAATTTCAATTTCAATTCAAATTGATTTCAACTTCGATTTCAAATTAATTCAATTCCATTTTCAAATCCAATTAATTCAATTTCAGTTTCAATTTATAAGGATTTCGAGCTTTATTTTCAAAATATTGATTAAAAATATTTAAATCAAATTATCCTTCAATATTTAGTTTAAAATCCTAGTTTTCAAATATAATTTAATTCCAAGCTCAATTTTGAAATATCGTTTTCATATCACTTTTACTTAGTAATATTCAAAGTTCGAATAAAAGTCCAATCTCTTAAAAACAATCCAATTTCCAAATTTCAAATCTTCTTTCGATTATAACTTAAAATCTCCACTTCAATTATTTAAACAATCTCTTTTAACCAAAATAAACTTTAACAATTCAAACTCGAAGTCATGATTAATTCAAATTTCATAAATTTAATTTTTCATTTCCTTAAACCGTGACTTTTAAAATCATTTAGTTTAACCAATCCGGTGCCCGTATATAATTTTCTATCTTATAGCCAAGTGATTAGTTATTTCAATTTAATTTTAGGGATGGATATACATCATTTCAATCAAAATCACAGTGTCATTGGTATATGTCATTTCAAACTATTTCTTAATTTATTCGAAAATAAATCAATTTACTGTTTATATACTGTAAATAATTTGCAAGTTGATAACAGGATATACATAAAAATAAATAAACATCTAACCATCAAATATCATAGCATCCATTGCAATCAATCATCCAAACGGTTAATATAATTCACAACATAGTTATTAAAATTGGTTATTTTATTAGCAATTAAAGTTCTATTTCAAATTTAACTGTCAATTTAAATTTTTAACAGTTAATTCAATGACAGTTTAGATGACAATTAAATTTATCAAACAACAACCAATCAATTTATATAACTTCATATTTTCAAATTTAACTTGCGTAAAAATATTCTAGCACGTTGTGAGCGTTATAAAACACTTACCTTGAGTTTTCAATTTTAAATCAAATCGAATAACGTTTGATTTAACATAAAAATTTAACTAGCTCCAAACAACTCCTAATCAGTTCTAGAATGTAATGCTCGATGCCGTGATTCCAACGCCTCTTGTTTCATCTAATTCCGACCTCATATGAGAGAGTTACACATTTTATAAGATTTCATAATTTATAATATAAAAAATTTATATTTTCCTTTTATTTTTAATAAGCTAAAACAGATCTGGCCGCACGTTCTTGCACTCGAGATCTAGGTCGTGCATCCCATCTTCTTCATCGCACCAGGCAAGTTAAAACTCACACAACTCATCGTACGTGCCGTTCTTTGAGTTTTCGTGCCATCCATACTTAATTTGACGATGATCCACCAATGTCAATTGAAAGCTTTCCCCATGCCACGCCTATAGCCAGAGACCGGACTCTCCTCGATGCGCCATGGCTATGGAACCATCACCTAGAGCCAGAAGGAATGCAACGCCCTCCTGGTGATGCAGCGGAAATACGAAAAAAAGAATGAAATCGATGAAACTGGCAATCGGTGGATTGAAAATACTACAAGGCCCAAATTCGTTGATCCGAAGATACCGAATTCTAGCTATCTCTGACACGTTTGATCGCGGACGATACCGTGAAGAGAGATCTGCAATTCTTCGAGCGTTGATCAAGCGCCCTTGATTCCACGAATTGGCTTCAACGATCGAAGATTCGAGCGCACTCGAATGTCGAAAGTGGAGATAGGAGATCACACTCAACTACCAATTTAATGGAGGCACAAAGCTTCACAAACAAAAGTTTATTCAAACATAACGAAGTTTTACAAATGAACCCACATGCCTATGTATAGGCTTACAACTCACGCCTCACAAGGTCGCACGCGACCTAACACTATTACCCGACCTAACAACACACCGCGACTCAACTCAAGTCGACTTACGACCTAAGCAAGGTCGTTAGCGACCTAATTACAACATGTTACAACACTTCCCTGTACAGTTACCAGATGTAACATTATTACAACTAAACAACAACAAACGACCTATCGTTACAAGACAGTACGCGACTTAACAAATACAACGACATACGAGTTAAACACAACAACGACCCAACGACTTAATCCTCAGCGGCTTAAGGTTCTTCATGCGACCTTTCCAAAGAGCGTCATAAGGAAAACACGACTTCAAGATTATGCGACCCATGAAAATAGCGATCTAATATAGGTCATAGCTTGATAAGGTCGTGGTCGACCTATCTTATCTTAACAACAGGACATCTTTATGCGACCTAACTAGGTCGTTAGATCGCTTGAGCGACCTAAAGAATCGGCCTGTGGAGTTAGGTCGTTAACTCGCGAATCCCCACTAGGTCGTTGTTTGTTAACTCGCGCGTCTCTACTAGGTCGTGAGCGACCTAAATTTCCCGAGCGACCTAAAACCGCGGCATCCTCTGGACGACCTAAGGGATTTGAGCAATCCAACTTTATTGAGTTTGTAAATCGCGCTGCTTCGTCTTTCGGCCGGGCTGCATCATCCTCCCCTGGTTGGGAAAAATTCATCCTCGAATTTAAAAAAATTTCCCCACCTGTTTGTCCATCTCCATAGTAAGGTATAAGATGTTTAACAATAAACACATCAGAAGTATACACATCCTCCGGCAGCTTCAACCTGTAAACGTTTTCATTGATCCTTTTCACAATCTCTATAGGACCAATCTTTCGAGCTTTAAGTTTATTATATGTTCCCACTGGAAAACGATCCTTCGTTAGTACAACATATACTAAATCTCCTTCGTTAAATTCAACACTTCATCGCCTCAGATCTGCAGATCGTTTATACTTCTCATTTGTCTTCTCCAATCGTTTCTGAACGATTTTATGGCATTCCGTCAAACCATCAACAAAATCAGCAGCTCGTTTAACTATCCCCTTCGGTTGCGGCACTATCGTTAAATCCAACGGCCCCTTCGGCAAGCTTAAATATACAATCTGAAATGGACTGAAACCCGTACTACGATTCACTGCATGATTATGAGCAAACTCTGCTTGACATGACTTCACATCCCAGCTCTTCAGATTATCCTTCACAAGACACCGCAATAAGTTTCCCAACGATCTGTTAACCACCTCCGTTTGCCCATCAGTCTACGGATGATAAGCACTAGTGAAATTCAGCTTCGTTCCCACCATCTTCCACAAACTTAGCCAAAAATGACTCAGAAATCTGGTATCCCTGTCGGAAACTATAGATTCTGGTAAACCATGTAAACGATAGACCTCTCTAAAGAACAACTGTGCCACATGGACTGCATCTGCCGTCTTCTTAAAAGTAATAAAATGTACCATCTTCGAGAAACGGTCCACCACAACATAGACAGAGTCATTTCCCCGTTGATTCCTCGGCTAACCCAACACAAAATCCATGCTTATATCTACCCACGCTTTGTAGGAGCAGGTAAAAGCATATACAACCCCGCATTTGTAGCTGTCCCTTTCGAAACTTGACAAATATGGCATCTACGCACAAATCTTTCAACTTCCCTTCTCATGACGGCCAAAAAAAGGATTGAGATATCATATGCAATGTACGATCTCTACCCACATGCCCTTCTTCATGCAACTCTTTCACAATTTTCATTCTCAAGCTACAATCCGGTACGCATAATTGATTCCCCTTGAATAAGAATCCGTCTACCAAAATAAACTCATCAGTACTCCCATTCTTGACTTTCTCAACAAATTTTGCAAAGTAAGGATCTTCTTCAAACAATTATGGCAATAGTTCAAATCCTGTCACTTCAACCTTCATCGTTGTCAACAAATGATTCCTCCTGCTCAAAGCATCAGCGACACGATTCGTCACCCCTGACTTGTGTTTTACAACAAAAGTAAACTGCTGTAGATACGCGACCCATGAAGCGTGCCTAGCTGAAATCTTGTTCTGCCCTTGCAAATGCTTCAAAACTTCATGATCGGTATAGAGAACAAACACCTTCTGAAATAGATAATGTCTCCAGTGCTTCACAGCTTGAACAATTGCGTAAAACTCAACATCATAAGTGCTATATCTCAACTTAGCTCCAGACAACTTCTCACTGAAATAAGCAACTGGTCTTCCCTTCTGACTCAAAACTCCACCAATCCCAACTTTCGATGCATCAGTATGTAACTCGAACAACAACTGAAAATCCGGTAAAACTAGAATTGGCGCTGACGTTAAAAGGGTTTTAACCTTCTCAAAAGCTAACTCTGCTTCCTCTGTCCACATGAACTTCTTTCCTTTCATGCAATCGGTTACAGGTGCCATTACACAACTAAAATGTGGAATGAATCTTCGATAAAAAGATACCAACCCATGAAAGCTCCTCACTTCATTAATTGTCTTGGGTTGTGGTCAACTCCTGACAGCTTCTACTTTACTTTCATCCACTTGAATGCCTTCCTTCGACAGAACATATCCCAAAAACAAAACACTGTGCGTCATGAACACACACTTCCTCGTTGCAGCATAAAATTTCTCCTGTCGTAGAATCAACAGTACTTCACGCTAATGCTGGACATGCTCTTCCATACTCCCACTATAGATCAAAATATCATCTAGTAAACTACCACGAACTTCCCAATGAATGGTCTGAAAATCTGGTTCATCACTCTCATGAAAGTACTAGGAGCATTTTACAAGCCAAATGGCATAACCAACCATTCGTATAGACCTTCCCTGGTTTTAAAAGCAGTCTTCCACTCATCACCCGGTCTAATACGAATCTGATGGTATCCACTCTTCAAGTCAATCTTTGAGAACACAACAGCTCCACTCAACTGGTCAATCAAATCATCAAACCTCGGCATAGGAAATCTGTATCTCACAGTGATCTTGTTTAGAGCCCGACTGTCCATACACATTCTCCACGAACCATCCTTCTTTGGTACCAATAAGGCTGGCACTGCACAAGGACTCAAGCTCTCCTGAACACGCCCCTGTTCTAACAACTCCTCCACCTGCCTTCTCAGTTCCTCATGCTCCTTAGGACTCATCCTGTAATGTGGCATGTGTGGTAATACTGCCCCTGGCACAAGATCAATCTGATGCTGAATATCCCTCAATGGTGGTAACTCCGTTGGTAACTCCTCAGGAAACACATCTCTGAATTCTTCCAATACCGACTTTACTTCCTCTGGAATTTAACAGATTCAGTGGCTTCATGTCCAATCAACAAAAACACCTCTGGACTCTCCTCTACTTCTTCGATGAATTCCTTCAAAGTCAATAACATCTTCAGTTCCTCAATCTCTTCTGATTTGCTTTCTCCTTGCTGTCTCTTCTTTGGAACTAAAATGATCTTAACACCTTCAAATATAAAACTGTAGCTATTGGTTCGACCGTCATGCTGCACTGCTCGATCATACTGCCATGGTCTTCCCAAAAGCAAGTGGAAAACATCCATTTCCACAACATCACACCAGATCTCGTCTTTATACTTCTTCCCAATAGAAAATGGAACTTGAACTCGCCTGTCCACCTTCACCTCTCCTACTTTTCTCAACCACGCTAACTTGTAAGGATTTGGATGCTTCTCCGTCTTCAGCTTCAACTTCCTCACAGCTTCGGTAGAAATAATATTGTCACAACTTCCTGCGTCAATCACAAATTTACAAACCTCTCCCAGAATAGTGCATGTCGACTGAAAGATGTTACTCCTCAACCAACTAGCTTCATCCTCTTGCTTGGGTGTTAAACAAGACCTCCTCATCATTAGATTACATCCTTCATCTCCTGATGCAACATCCTATTCATCCTTCTCAGTTGGGCTAGAATAACCTTCACCAACATCCTCACCTTCAACTTCAACAATCATAGTTGATTTCTTCGGCTTCGGTAATTCATTACTCTTTGACCCACTTCCTGGCAATTATAACATTTGAAACTGTTGTTGATCTTCGCCTTCTCAACCTCTTTCACAACTGGTTTACTGACAGTTTTCGAAACATTGGAACTCCCACTAGCACCTTTGTTCTGAGTATTGGAACTTGGAAACACACCACCTCCTCGTCTTCCCTGCTTCTCCCAAGCCAACGCTTTCTGGTGCGCTTCAGCCACAGATCATGGATCAAACATATTCACCATATCCTGGATCTGGATCCTCAACCCTCCAACAAATCTAGCTGTCAATTGTTCCTCTGTCTCCATGATATCATTTCGAGCAATCAGTTGATAAAATTCATCAGCATAATCATTAACAGTCTTTGTCCCATGCCTCAGATTCTGCAACCTCTGATACATAAGTGATTGATAATTGTAAGGTAAAAATGTAGCTTTCATCAATTTCTTCATCTTCTCCCATGATTCAATCTTCGACTTCCCCATCCATTCTCGTGTAAGTTTGGTTTGCTGCCACCACGCCATAGCTCTACCTCTCAAATGAGTAGCAACCAACATCACTCTTCGATTCTCGGGAACCTCCTTGAAATCAAAGATCTCTTCAACATTAGACAACCAATCCAAAAATTCTTCTGCCACCATTCCACCCTTGAATTCTGGAATTTCCATCTTCATACCCGACCCCCAACGTCGATCATCTTCAACATCCTGATATTGACGTCGTCCCTGATCTCGTTCTCGATAATGAACACTTCCTCTATCACCATCAAACTCCTCATCAAAATCTGATGCATAGCGTTGTCGATCACGACTACCAACATCTCTACCACTACCACTTCTACCACCAACATCCCTTCGATCTACATTCCTCCGACCACGATCATCCACATCTCTCCGATTTCGATCATCAACATTCCTATCACGATTGTCAACACTTCTGCGATCATGATCTTATCTTCTCTCCCGATCTGAATGTGGTGAAACTCTACTTCCCCCATGGCTCGACTCCGGTGAAACCCTTCTTCTACTTTGATTCATTTCAAACATCATTCTCTCTAATCTACCAATTCCCTCATCAAACTTTTCATGCATGCGTTGTTCCATTTGATCGGCTTCTTCTCTTCTATACAACGCTTCAATATTTTGATGGCGGTTAGCTCTTCTCGGCGGCATGATTACACAATCACAAACACTTCAACAAATCAAATAATCTTCAAAAACTTCAACAATGCACGGCTACCTCCTAGCTCGGCTCAAACTCAAACAAACAAGGCACGGCTCAAAGTTCAACACAAAGCTATGCTCGGCCTATACTTCAACAAATGATACCAAAAGATGCTTCGATTCTCGGCTCAAACACTTCAACAAGATGAACTTCAACTTCAAACTCCTTGGCTCCAAGACTCGGCTTAGCTATGATTAGCTAAGTCCAGCTCTGATACCAAAATGATGCAGCGGAAATACGAAAAAAACAATGAAATAGATGAAACTGGCAATCGGTCGATTGAAAATACTACAAGGCCCAAATTCGTTGATCCGAAGATACCGAATTCTAGCTATCTCTGACACGTTGATCGCGGACAATACCGTGAAGAGAGATCTGCAATTCTTCGAGCGTTGATCAAGCGCACTTGATTCCACGAATTGGCTTCAACGATCGAAGATTCGAGCGCACTCGAATGTCGAAAGTGGAGATACGAGATCACACTCAACTACTAATTTAATGGAGGCACAAAGCTTCACAAACAAAAGTTTATTCAAACATAACCAAGTTTTACAAATGAACCCACATGCCTATGTATAGGCTTACAACTCACGCCTCACAAGGTCGCACGCGACCTAACACTATTACCCGACCTAACGACACACAGCGACTCAACTCAAGTCGACTTACGACCTAAGCAAGGTCGTTAGCGACCCAATTACAACATGTTACAACACTTCCCTGTACAGTTACCAACGACCTAACAAGATGCAACAGTATTACAACTAAACAACAACAAACGACCTATCGTTACAAGACAGTACGCGACTTAACAAATACAACGACATACGACTTAAACACAACAATGACCCAACGACTTAATCCTCAGGGGCTTAAGGTTCTTCATGCGACCTTTCCAAAGAGCGTCATAAGGAAAACACGGCTTCAAGATTATGCGACCCATGAAAATAGCGACCTAATATAGGTCGTAGCTTGATAAGGTCGTGGTCGACCTATCTTATCTTAACAACAGGACATCTTTATGCGACCTAACTAGGTCGTTAGATCGCTTGAGCGACCTATAGAATCGGCCTGTGGAGTTAAGTCGTTAACTCGCGAATCCCCACTAGGTCGTTGTTTGTTAACTCGCGCGTCTCTACTAGGTCGTGAGCGACCTAAATTTCCCGAGCGACCTAAAACCGCGGTTTCCTCCGAACGACCTAAGGGATTTGAGCAATCCAACTTTATTGAATTTGTAAATCGTGCTGCTTCGTCTTTCGGCTGGGCTGCATCACCTGGCCACCACACTCCATCGTTTCAGATCTCCACCGTTGATATTGTAGGGCTCGGAGAGCTCTAAACTTTTCATTTAGAAGCCGAAGCTTGATATCATGTTTATCTCGAAATAATTTGAGAGGAAGATTGGCCATTTGTGATATCCCGGAAATTTTGGAAATATCAATTTAATAATCTGTATAAAAAAATTAAATTGATTTAATAATTTTTGTTAATAAATTTGAATGGATTTAATAATCTTCTTTAATAAATATTTATTTGGTGAATTTTATCTTTTAAAAGCTAATAAATTGGTTTCTATTTATAATGTAAGCGTATGGTTTATGTTGTAAATAGATTAGCTTTGTTTTAAATTAACAAATGAAAATTTGTTTTCAAATTCTAGTATATTTTTATAATTTGGAAATTTTGATTTATTTAATATTGAACTTTTCAAAAGCTTGTTTTGAATCTATCTTATACTTTCAAAAGCACCTAAAGTAAATATTTATTGTTATTTAAAAATATAATAGCTTAAATGGTATATTATATATGGTTTAACTTGTTTCTTTAAAAATTGGTTTTTAAAATGGATTTAGTATATATATACTAAAGTACAATGTTTTTAGTAAAAACTTTAAAATAATATTTAATTTAATAATCTTTTCTTTTTAATTTTCCTTTCTTTTTAATTTAGCATTGGAAAATATATTTTTAAATATCTAAATAAACATAAAAGTATGTACTTAATAAAGGTAATGTGTATATAAACATTAAAAGCTAATTGAAATAAATATAAAAACATGTTAATATAAATAAGAAAATTTATTTAATAATGAAGTTTTAACACTTGTAAAATATGAAATTCCAAATAAAACATATGTAAGGTTATTATATCATGTAACTGACACTTGGAAACATTTTTTAATTTAATATAACAAGTGGCAACATTTTATTTCAAAGAAATTATGTATATAGCAATGTTTTCAAAAAGAAAGGCTGTTAATTTTTCTTCAGTAAAATTTTTCTCTGTACTTTCTTTCCTTCTTCTTCTTTAAACATATAAACTAAATACAAATATCAGTTCAAAAGTCCACAAACCTGAGATCTTACAAACAAAAGAAAATGAAAAAAGCAGCATTTCTTTAAAATCTGGAAATCAAAAACATCTGCATTCTTTAAACCTGAGTTATCTAAAGCAAGTTTAAATTCAAGTCTTCAATCATCTCAGCAATTTCTTCAGCAATTCAAGTTTAAAGCAAAGAAGTAATTTTCAAGTTTTAATTCAAGCAAATTGGAATCTGATCTAACCTGCACATCTTCAAACATGCAAACCAAAACCATTTTCCCTGTAAACAAATCCCCTGATCAAATCCGTTCAAAGCAAATCTGGAATTGTTTTCTGCAATTTCAAATCTGTGTCAAAAGCAACTCATTTCCAAGAACAAGTTTTAACTCAAGCAAAGGATCCCAGTTTTTCAAAGCTATTATCAAATCAAAATGGAAGCTCTGCCTTCATTTTTCTCTGGTGAGTAACATTCCTTTAAAAGCTTAAACAATCGAATGATTTGGTTGCATGCTAGTTGTTTGAAATAAATATGTTTTTGTGCGTATATTGTTGAATTTTTTTTATATATGATGTATGCATGTTTGTGGGTATCTGTAAGACCTCTCTGTTTCCAGTTTTGATTTAAATTCAAAATCTCTTGATTTTGACTCTGTTAAAAACTTAAGATTCAAATCATACTTGTTTGTTTCGCTACAAACTTTAGATTAGAATTTTACTTAAGTTAAATAATAGTAAAATGTCTTTGAATCCTTAAAAAAACTGAGCAAGTTTGAATATAAGTGAAAATTCAAACATTATGATTCAATATTTCAAGGTTAGGATCTGAAACATTATTCAAAATTTTGATTTTTAAAACTAAATTCACAGTTTTTAGAATTAGATTGAGGATGCAGTTCCAGTTAATTAGGAAATAGGGATGTAGGGGATTTCTGGTGATCTCTGTGATTTGGGTGTTGTAATCTTCAGTGTTGATGGGGGAGTGAGCATAGATTAAAGTAAAAATGCCAAGAAGATTAATCAATTCATTTTGGAGGAGCGCGAGGTTGATATGAATCTGTAACCCTAGTTTAACCAAGCTTGATAAAATCTGTTTGCACAAAAAATGGGCAAACACCTCCTAGTCGTATGATTTAGTTGATTATATGTTGATCTGGATGGTTTGGTTGATTTATGCAAATATATGAAATAGATGGACTAAACTGTAAAAGACACACAGATTTATAGTGGTTCGGTCTGAACGTGCCTACGTCCACTTTATATGTTATTCTCCTTTTTCTTTCAGATTACAAGTACAAAGCTTTGTATACAAGTATATGAAATTTGTTTGAAAGTTCCTTCCGTGCTTGAGCTCTCAAACTTGTCTGCCATTGTTGTACCCCCTGCCGAGTGAGGCTGGGGGCAAGGGTCCTGGATGTATATAGCTGCTGGTGGGCCTGGGCTGATGCTATCTGGCCCGACTAGGTTGATCTGGAATGTCTTGGTTCGGTGGAGAGTGGTATGTTGTTCTGGTTCGGTTGTATATGGAAGTGGAGTTGGTTCGGCGAGGGTTGGAGCGGCAGTTGGCTCGGTGGTGGTTGATTCGGTATGCTTTGGTTCGGTTACGTAGGGGAAGGTGGCTGGTTCGGTGGTGAGTGGATGGAGCCTGGTTCGGCATTGTTTGGTGAGGGTTGGACTGGCATTGTTTGGATATGGTATGGTTCGGTGGTATGTAGGAGCTGTGTTGGTTCGGCTAGGAGGTAGGTTTGGTTCGGTGGTATGTAGGAGGTGTGTTGGTTCGGCTAGGAGGGAAGTATGTCGTTTGGACCGGTGATGCTTTGGCTCGTGTTGGTTCGGCAGTGCCCTCCTTTTAATGGCTCGGTGGAAACACCCCCAACACTTGCCCCCCAAAGTAGGGCAGGTGCATGCAGATGGCGTACTTTTTTTTAACTTGGATGTTTCCCTCTGGTCATACGTGCCGAATCAACCGGTCCGGTCCTCCTGCCTTCGTCTATAAGTAGAGGTGTTAGGCCTTCGTTCAACCCCCATCATACGAGACAGCCGAACCACATAAGTGCCGAATCATCTAGTGCCGAATCATCTTAGTGCCGAATCATCCTCGTGCCGAATCATCCTAGTGTCGAATCATCTTAGTGTCGAATCAGGTGCGTCTCTTTCGCCGAATGAGGTTTCTTCGTTTCACCGAATGAGAATAAAGACACTCGGTACCGAATGAACTAAAAAAATTTCAACGCCGAATGGACTCGGGAATCTTTTATCCTTTGAGTTTTGAATTCGAGTGAAGTTGCAGACTATATACATTTGTTTGTTTATATCCTCTGTTCTAACGATGTACTTTCTTGTGTGGCAGATAAAATGTCTCATAAAGTGGAATCTCGATCAGAAAAAAGAAAATCTACAGACAGAAGAGAGCCCCCCGTTGTGCCCCCAGCCCAGCCAGGACCGGGACGACAGGGACCCACTCCGAGATCACTAGTGGACGGATATGGCCCTCAGGAGCTCCTGAATTCTCCTCCTTACTGCTTTCCGAGCTCGCTCAAAGAGGAGCAGCTTGATGTCATCTCTCGCTCCTTTAGGATTGACAAAGCGAGTATACTGTTGCCGGGGGACGGAGTGATGCCGTACAATCCCCCTGAAGGATATTTCGCGTATAGCCGATACCATTGCATGTGCGGGGCCATTCCTCCGATCAATGCGTGGATAGTCAGCTTCATTACCTACCTGAAGGTGGCTCCTTTCCAGCTTCAGCCCAACTCTTACGCCATCTTAGTGTGCCTATTCGTTATCTTCCAGAGGAGGAATGGGCGCCCCCTTCTAACCGGGGAATCCGATATTTATATAATCCGAGGGGCTACAAGAAGGGGTTTCCGTACATTAGTTTAGAGTCGGCCGTGTCCTTTAAGCCGGTCCTGGACCTATACTCTAAGTTCACCATGTTTAAGAAGGAATGGTTCTTCGTCAAGGACGACTCTGTTTCTTTTCGCCTTTTTACTTCTGGTTGTAAGTTGAATTTCATTTGTAATTTCTTTGTCCTGACGGCAATGCTTCTTCTTATGTGTTTTATTTCTTGCTAGCGACAGGTGGCTTTGCGGTCGTGGAGAATGATCGCCTAGTACAGATGGCTGCGGAGATAGAGGCCATCTCAGGAAGGGATAGGTCAGCTTCTTACCTGATCAGGAATGCTACTCTCCTGGAGCACAACTTGATTCTGCCACGTCAATCTGTGGTTAAGCAGAGGGATACGGCCGAGGAAAGGGCTGCCAAAGCTAAAGGCGGGGTCACGGCGAAGATCAGCAAGAGAAAACCCTTCTCGATATCCATTCGTCGGGGGGAAAAAGCTTAAGAAGTCTTATGGACCCTCCCCTAGCACATGTCCAGATATTTCGAAGGAGGAAGGTGGAGAGGAGGAAAGAGGCGAGGAGGAGAGCGGAGGAGATAGAGAAGGTAAAGGACAGGGTGGTAGTGGTGCCGGGGCTTTGTCTTCCGAGCAGGCAGGGCAGATCCAGGAGTGGACGGATGATGCCTTTCGCCAGGCTTTTGAGGGGTTGGAGGAAGGATCAGCCTCGGTGGAGAAGGAGAAGAAGGCTGACAAGGCTGGGACTGTTGCCGATCCATCTTCTAAGGGTCCTTCAGCTAGGGTAACTCAAGGTGAATTTTCAACTTCTGCAGACTCCCTTTATGATAAGGACTTAGGAATATTTTGTGGCCAGCTCCCGTCCTGGAATGAAATTCAGGACTTATTGCAGTACCCCACTCCCTCTCAGGGTTTGTAAAATAAACGCGTCTTCCTACTCCTTTTAACTTGACACATTTCTTGAATTATAGTTTCATGCATGCTTGTAACACTTGGCTTTTATTCCAGGAACGGGTAAGGTGGCCAATACATCAGATATTCGGCACCGCCTTGAACAGTACAAGCTACTCAAAGCTTCTGCCAAACCAAAGTCGTCAACTTGTCGTCCTGGAGATGTGGTTAGCTATCGCCCTCTTCTCGGAGTTATTGAAGAAGATATGCAAAAGAGGAAGAGGGGCCGATCTTTGTTTGAACCCTCACCTGACCCTCAGGCTCCAGTCCAGCCTATCCATGATATTACTGAGGAAGATACTGAGTTTATGCCTTCCCCACATCTGCCCGAAAATCCAACCGTCACCCCGATAGACCATCCTGGTTTGGTTCGCAACCCATTTGCCGGCCACCCGGATCTGGACCCGAGTTTTCAGGACATCTCTTTTGACGAGGCCACAGGTGAGCATCTTCTTCCCCGCAATCCCATGATACGGGTTCTTGATGAGGCTAAGTCCTTAGACCTCGATTTGCTTACTACTCGGATTGTGACCATGGGGAATGAGGCCAAGGCAAACATCGATCGGGTGGCTGAAGAGACCAAGAGGCTAATGGAGCGTCACGCTCGACTGGCCAAGGCTGGGGAGGAAATCAGAAATGCTAACATTCGGTTGCGGCTAAAGGTTTCTGATCAGGCCAAACAGCTTGCCGATCAGGCTATCCAGATATCCCAGCATGAAGCGGCCTCCAGACGACTAAAGAAAACCATGGAAGAGGCTAGCAAGGCTGAGTTGCGAAAAATGGAGGCTGTTTGCAAAGAGCGAATTGACATGGCCATCGCAGCGGTGGACGAGGTTCGGAGAGCGGATCTTGAGCAGGTAGAGGAGTTATCTGGGAGGCTTGAGGCCGCAGAGCTTGCTCAGGCCAAGCTGAAGGAGGAGATGGAAGTGATGCGGAAGTCCCTTCAGGCTGACTGCTCGAGATACAGATTGGAGAGAGATGCTGCTGTCGCACAGCTGTCGGTTTCTGAGGCCCGGATGAAAGAGTTTGAGGAGAACGAGGGGATGATGGACGAGATGCTCCAGGACATGTATTTCCGTTCTTGGAGGCAGGGCAACCTGTCCTGGATGGACGATTATCCTCGGGTTATGGCTAGGATATATCTCCGAGCTTTGGAGGAAGCTAAGGCTGAAGTGGATAAAGAGGGTGGCGCGGCCTTCAGAATGGATGTGGTTACCGCACAGTTCACAAAGGAGGAGAAGGCGGTGGTGAAGGAAGGCATGAGGCTGCTCGCCGCCGAGGAAGTGGGTGTGCAACTGGAGGATGACGACCAGGGAGCAGACGCTAGTAAGTCTTCCCTTTTAATCTTTTCATGATTTGATTGCTTATCTTTCGTGATTATTGATGGATTCTCTTCTGAATTGGGCAGGCGGGACCTCTGGAGTACATGCTGGGAGTTCTGACCCTACAGTTAAGTAGATCCAGATGGAGGGCATGACAGAGGCGGAGCCTCGATATAGTTGACTCTTTTATTTGGTCTGTTTGACATTCCTGTACATACTAGTCCAAAACATTATTGTATTTTTAGGCTGTAATTATATCATTGCAACGAACGTCTTTATGTAACTTTATAACATAAGAAGATTCTGTTATGTTCAAATGTGGTTGATATTTTGATATGTTGCATAAGAAATACAGCTGCGTGTTTATGCATGTGATTTAATCATATTTGATGCTATGTTTCTGCTCAAAATATTGTTTCATGTTTTGCAATGCCAATATGATGTGTGAATAAATTAAAGCTACGTATTTGTATACAAGAGAAGATAGTACCACCCTTCATGTTTTAGTTGTAGAGGGTTGCTTTGAATGTCTTGCGTGACTGAGTATGGAATGTAGCTGAGTGTTCCGTCATCCGGATGTGAGTTCATATTTCCACAAGCGAGAGTTCCCCTATTTTGTGACCTGTACTTTAGGGATTGTTATATAGGATAGGAGAAAAGTTTTCGAATGAAATGGAAATATGAGAAACAGTAAAACTTCCAATCACGGAAGGCCGTCGATATGCTTAAGTTCGTGGCAAACGGGTTTTGTAGTCACTATTCGGAGCCGAGATTGCGCACAGTAACTACCCGAGCCATTATAGCCCGTAATCGTGGGTATTATTCGATTTACTGTGGCCGACTAGCGTGGGTGCCGACCGTCAATCGTGAACTACCCCTGGCTGGCCACACCTTATGTTGGGGCTTAAAGTAGGTTCACAGTTGCCGGCGAGCCGAACGCCGTAATGAGCTGCCATCGGCTATAGTCGGCCTTCTTGATGGCTTATAATCGGCTCATTACAGTTGGCTTTGAGGGCAATCGTGAGCAATGAGTTAACCCGCAGCAGAGGGATGCTGGAGCAAAAGTGTCTCATTGGCGAGTGCATAGATTCGCATAGTACCTGTTGGGTCTTGTCCAGGTGAGGTTGCGCCGTGAAGTGTCCAGAATGGAAATGTCGTTATACATGATTTTGTTCAACAGAAAAGGATAAAGCTTAACAAGAAGCCAAGATATAAAGAAAACGTTAAAAAGAGACATGATTTTTAAAGTGGTTCGGCACGAAAATGCCTACGTCCACTGATTCTCTTTGTTAATTCACTTCATATGGGCAGTACAAGTTAAGAAAAGTATCGACGGAGGTGTTGGATGTTCCATGCCCTCTGGAACACCTCTCCGTCCACTGTTGACAAAATATAGGCTCCGTTGCGGAGATCTTTATGAATTATATAGGGTCCGTCCCAGATTGGATCTAGCGCTCCGGGGCGCAGGAAAATCCGCTTGAGGACAAGATCTCCTTCTTGTAAGCTGCGGTGCTTGACTTTGGAGTTGTATTGTGCTGCAACTTTTTGCTTATGAGCTGCTGCTTTGAGTGCTGCATCGTTTCTTCTCTCCTCAATTAGATCCAAAGACATGTGGAGGAGTTCTTCGTTCTCTTCTGGGTTGTAGTGGATCCTGCGGTGGGAAGGCACTACAGTTTCAACTGGGAGCATGGCCTCCGATCCGTATGCCAAAGAGAAAGGAGTATGCCCTGTTGATGTTCTATAAGATGTGCGGTAGGCCCAAAGTGCCGTAGGAAGTTCATCCACCCAAGCGCCTTTTGACTCTTCAAGTTTCTTCTTGATTAGGGTTTTGAGGATTTTGTTGACAGCTTCGACTTGTCCGTTTTCCTGGGGATAAGCCACATATGAGAAGCTTTTGTGAATTCCGTGCTCTTGGCACCAGTCGGCGAATTCCTCGCTGTGAAATTGAAGTCCATTGTCCGATATAATTTTGAGTGGAACCCCGTACCTGCATAAAACATTTTTGATCAAGAAGTTAATAAATTTTGCCGAAGATATTTTATTTAGAGGCTCCGCTTCCACCCATTTGGTGAAATAGTCAACTGCTACTATGGCATATTTGGCTCCGCCCCGGCCCACTGGCAGTTCGCCAATCAAGTCAATTCCCCATATTGTGAAGGGCCAAGGGCTGGTCATTTGAGTAATCTCATTTGTGGGTAGTCGAGGAATCTTAGCAAATTTCTGACATCTGTCGCATTTTTTGACGAAATCCAAGGCGTCTTTGTTTAAGGTGGGCCAGTAATACCCGTATCGGAGTGTCTTCTTGGCTAGAGTCTGCCCTCCGGTGTGATCTCCGCAACTTCCTTGATGGATGTTGGACAAGACTTCCCTAGCTTCCCTTCCAGCGACACACCTTAATAAGGGATTAGAGAAGCCGCGCCGATATAGGATGCTTTTTTGTAATGTGTAGCGGGAAGCTTTCCTTAAGATTTTCTTAGCTTCGTTACGCTCGTCGGGCAGTGTGCCATCTTGTAAATATTTCAGGACAGGAGTCATCCAAGTTTCCTCTTTGATTGCAGCTATCATGTTCATTGTCTCGTAACTCGGGGCTAGTTGCTGTGAGATGGTTATTGTTCGGGAAGCGGCGCTGTCCTTCATGCTAGCTTGTTTTGCCAGTTCGTCGGCCTCCTGATTCTCTTCTCAAGGAATGTGTTTGATTAAATAGTGATCCAACTGATTGATCAGCAGCTTGGTCTTCTTTAGATATGTTATGAGTCGTTCTCCTCGAGTCTGGAATTCTTCCAGTATTTGATTTACAATAAGTTGAGAATCACTATGGAGACATAAAGAACCGACTCCAATCTCCAGGGCAAGTTCTAATCCGGCTATCACTGCTTCGTATTCTACGTCATTGTTGGTGGCAGCGAATTCCAGCCTTAGGGCGTAGTGCAGCTTCCTTCCCCTGGGGGTGATTATCACAACACCTTCCCCCGAGCCTTGTTCATTTGATGCTCCATCTACGAAGAGATTCCACTCGATATCTTCTGCTATTTCAGATTGCTCCTTACCTTCGTTAGTAGTGAATTCGGCAATGAAATCAGCTATGGCTTGCCCTTGATAGCGGTGCGAGGATGATAGGTGATATCATATTGACTCAGTTCAAAGCACCACCTAAGTAGTCGCCCAGAAGTGTCGGGGCGATGGAGTACTTGCCTTAACGGTTGATCGGTTAAAACTCTGATGGAATGAGATTGGAAATAGTGTCGCAATTTCCGTGACGTGATTAGCAAACAGTATGCTAGCTTTTCAAGTTTAGGGTATTTGACTTCTGCCCCTGTAAATCTCTTGCTTACAATGTATACGGGCCGCCACGCGCGATCGTCTTCTCTCACTAAAGCTGCACTTAAAGCATGGGACGATACAGCAAGGTATATGTATAGTTCTTCGCCTTCATTCGGAGTTGAGAGTACTGGTGGTCTCTGGAGGTGTTCGATTAAGTTAAGGAAGGCTGTCGAGCATTCGTTAGTCCATTCGAACTTTCCTTTTTCTTTCTTTAGAGCTTCAAAGAAAGGGATGCATTTGCCGGTTGCTTTAGAGATGAACCTGCTTAGGGCGGCCACTTTTCCGTTTAGGCTTTGCATCTCTCTTCGAGTGGATGGTATCTTGATATCTTGCAAAGCCCGAACTTGTTCGGGGTTTGCTTCAATCCCCCCGGCATGGACGATGAATCCCAAGAACTTTCCCGACGATACACCGAAGGAGAACTTTAGAGGGTTCAGCTTCATTCCATATTGGCGAAGTACTTGAAACATCTCATCCAGGTGGTTTATATGATCGTTGGCTTTCCTCGATTTTACCAGCATGTCATCCACATAAACCTCCATAGTTCGTCCCATTATTTCCGCAAACCTCTTGTTGACGAGGCGCTGATAAGTAGCTCCAGCGTTTTTAAGTCCAAAAGGTATTACCCTGTAGCAGTACAATCCCTGGTCAGTGATGAAACTAGTATGGTCTTGATCGGGGGCGTGCATAGGGATCTGGTTATATCCTGAGTATGCGTCCATAAAAGTTAAGAGTTCGTGTCCGGTGGTGCTGTCCACGAGCTGATCAATTCGGGGGAGTGGGAAGCAGTCCTTCGGACACGCGTCATTTAAGTTGGAGAAGTCGATGCATATTCGCCACTTCCCATTAGCCTTCTTTACCAGTACTGGATTGGCGATCCATTCTGGGTAGATTGCTTCTGGTATGAAGTTATTGGCAAGTAGGTTCTTTACTTCTTCCTCGAAGGCTGCTGATCGTTCTGCCCCCATGCTTCTCTTTTTCTGCTTTACTGACACCTTGGTGGGATCGATGTTCAGCACGTGGCATGCTACGGCTGGGGAGATTCCTATCATGTCAGCGTGCGTCCATGCAAATACATCCATGTTGTGGCGAAGAAAATCAATGAGTTGACCCTTTAATTCTTCTTTTAGTTGAAATCCGATTTTCAATAGTCTACTTGAGTCATGTTTATCTACAGCTACGAATTCCATAGCCTCTGCAGGCTCGGCGGTGGCCTCCTCCTCTTTGTCCCTGGGGTCTAATTCATTGAAAGGGTCACTGGTATATCGAAGAGGATGGGCTTTCTTTAGTTGCTATGCTTCTAAGATTTTCATGCATAGAGTAGTCTCTGCATTTTTCCCTTTATCTTTTCTACGGTTATTGCGAAGTTCAGTTACATAGCATCTCGAGCAGCGTCTTGATCTCCCTCTATTTCTCCTATTCCATTATCTGTTGGAAATTTCATCTTCAGGCACCATGGGGCTAGGACAATTTGGAAGTCAGACAAGGCTGGTCTTCCCAAAAAGGCGTTGTAGGCCGAGTGGTTCTCTATTAGTACAAACATTTGCTTTCGCACAACAGAGCGGGGATGACTTCCTATTTCGACAAAAAGGTCCAGTTGCCCGAGGGGCATCTTCGCATCTCCAGTGAAACCATGTAGTGGTTTGTTGCAGGGAGACACATCCTTCATTGACAGCCTCATTTTGTCGAAAGCATGCTTGAATAGGATATTTACCGAGCTTCCAATGTCTATTAAAATTCGAAAAACTTTGGCTGGACCGAACCAGGCAGAGATGACCATAGGATCCATGTGTAGGTACCGTCTTCCCTCTGGATCACGCCTACTGAATGTGATG
This sequence comes from Allium cepa, assembly GCA_030765085.1. NCBI lineage: Eukaryota > Viridiplantae > Streptophyta > Magnoliopsida > Asparagales > Amaryllidaceae > Allium > Allium cepa. The sequence continues at coordinate 10,848,747 of CM060942.1, forward strand.
TCGTCATTCTCTTTCCGTTTCGGGTGGCGTTCTTCCATAACAGAGTTAACGTAGCCTTCGTCGTTTCTAAGTAACTTACCGTATCTTTCCATCTCCACCCAGCTTCTGTCGGCGATGTGTGGTCCTCCTGATACGGTATGGACCACTATCTTCTCTTGACTAGAGCCGCTGGTGTTGCGATTTCCTCCGCCTACTTCTGGGAGGGGTAGCCCAGGATTCTCATTGGCAGGAGTCGAAGTCCTGTTCTGGCTTTTTACATAGCGTTCCAGCCTCTTCCTTCTGATGTGTTCTTCAATCAAGTCCCGAAGATGGTGGCATTCATTGGTGTCATGTCCATGGGATTCGTGGAAGCGGCAGAACTTTCCAGACTTGAGTGCGTTATCTGACTCCTTCTTGTGCGGGGGGCGCTTGTATGTAACTTCGTCTTGAGTGGCAAGGAAGATGTTTTCGATCGTTTCATTCAAAGAAGTGTAAGAGTCAAATCTTGGTCCAGGTCGATATAAGCGCTTTTCTCCCTTCTAACCCCCAGCATTGTCTCTAGAGTCATTTCTCCGAACATCCTTTGCTGCAGCGGGAACCCTGTCTGTAACTGTCTTAGCCTGTTGTCCCGACTGCCTCTCAGTGGCAGCGTCTTTAAGTCTCATATACTTTCCAGCTTCATGGAAGAAATCAGGTAAAGTAACTGGCTTTTCCTTGGTTAGTCTTCTAGAAAATTTAGTATCCGGATGTACACCACTGCAGAGAGCCATTAGGATAAGTTTCTCGTCGGCATCTTGGACTGCGGCCGCCGCGGCGTTGAATCGGGTTAGATATTGTTGCACTGTCTCTCCGGGTTTCCGATTGATATTAGATAAGGAATAAGCGTCCTTGGGTTTTTCCACATGAATGCGGAATTGGTTGATGAACTTTTCTTTCAACATTTCCCATGAGCTGATGGACCCTTCGGGTAGGTGGCAGAACCAGGAGGTAGCTAGATCTGCCAAGAAAAGTGGGAAGCATTTACACAATACTCCCTCCGTTGCTCCGCTCATGAGCATATGCTGGGTGTATCTCTGTAAGTGTACGATGGGGTCAGAGGTTCCCTTGTAAGGTTCCATCATTGTCATTTTCCATTCCCGAGGGGTGATGGCAGTTTCGATATTGCGGGTGAAGGGGCTGGTTACCCTAGCACCTATCCCTCGATTCCTTTTCTCCCGTTGGAAGCAATCTCTGAACAATCGTGCCATCCTTTCATCAGAACTTGAAGCGAATAAAAATGAGTTTGGTTCTTCCCTGCGGGATTGATTCCGTCCAGATGACCTGTAAGGATGGTATCGTTTATCACTCCTAACATTCTCCAATGGCTGCCTCTGGTCTTCCGGGGGCATGCTGGGGCCAGCCACAATTGGCCCTTGCCTTGATCTTCCCCTGCTGGGATCTGTTCTTAGCACTTCCTCGGGTCCAACTTCGGGCTGGACTCCAGCTCGGCCCCGTCTACTGGTGTTTCCATGGTTAGGTAGCATGACAGGCTCAGCTACATCCGACCCCTATCTGGTACCTCCCCTGTTGGGTTCGGCTCCAAGAGTTTCCTCGGGTCGGAATTCGGGCTGAGCCTGGGCTCGGCTCCTACCATTGTTGTTTCTGTTATTAGCCTCTTCGAAGAAGAAAGACCTTTGTCGTCTCCCAGATCCTCCAGACCGGGACTCACCCCATGATTCAGTGTTGCGATTGGATTCTTAAATATACCTTAAGCGTGACATGAGCTGGTCCACCAAGGCTTCTTGTTGAGTTGCGAAGCGGTTAATTACTTCAGCCACAACCCAGTCCAGGTCCGTCCTTGTAATTGGTTGTTCCAAAGCAGGGGCTGTTGGATTTGCCTGATTTTCGTTTGCTGTTGGAACTGGACGATTGTCTTGATCTCTGATTACTGGATCTGGGATACTGCTAGTTGCAATGTTCTTTCCCTTGTTAGTATTTTTCTTCCGTCCGGGAGGCATGTTTTCCAAATGAACGATGCTGACAGGGAAAGGATTAAGTGGGAGAAGCTGAAGCTTCGAGCTCCTGCTCTCAGTGAAAGCACCAAAAACGTTTGCACAAAAAATGGGCAAACACCTCCTAGTCGTATGATTTAGTTAATTATATGTTGATCTGGATGGTTTGGTTGATTTATGCAAATATATGAAATAGATGGACTAAACTGTAAAAGACACACAGATTTATAGTGGTTCGACCTGAACGTGCCTACGTCCACTTTATATGTTATTCTCCTTTTTCTTTCAGATTACAAGTACAAAGCTTTGTATACAAGTATATGAAAGTTGTTTGAAAGTTCCTTCCGTGCTTGAGCTCTCAAACTTGTCTGCCATTGGTGTACCCCCTGCCCCTCTATTTATAGAGTGAGGCTGGGGGCAAGGGTCCTGGATGTATATAGCTGCTGGTGGGCCTGGGCTGATGCTATCTGGCCCGACTAGGTTGATCTGGAACGTCTTGGTTCGGTGGAGAGTGTTATGTTGTTCTGGTTCGGTTGTATATGGAAGTGGAGTTGGTTCGGCGAGGGTTGGAGCGGCAGTTGGCTCGGTGGTGGTTGATTCGGTATGCTTTGGTTCGGTTACGTAGGGGAAGGTGGCTGGTTCGGTGGTGAGTGGATGGAGCCTGGTTCGGCATTGTTTGGTGAGGGTTGGACCGGCATTGTTTGGATATGGTATGGTTCGGTGGTATGTAGGAGGTGTGTTGGTTCGGCTAAGAGGTGGGTTTGGTTCGGTGGTATGTAGGAGGTGTGTTGGTTCGGCTAGGAGGGAAGTATGTCGTTTGGACCGGTGATTCTTTGACTCGCGTTGGTTCGGCAGTGCCCTCCTTTTAGTGGCTCGGTGGAAATACTCCCAACAAAATCGATCAACACGGGTTCTACAATTGATCGATTGCTACCAAAATTTAGGAAATGGTGATGGGTGTGTTGAGGAAGGAGTAGCCGGAGCTTCAAATACTCCGATGGTTGGTGTGGTAAGCATGAGAAGGTCTATGGTTAGATATTAGATTCCAGGTTCGAGCAGTATGTTCGATTTTGATTCTAGAGTGTTGTCGATGTTTGGATGGTCACGATCAGAGGCGGGGATGATCGTCGTTTTGTTGAAGATGGTGGTGATGGCCATAGATGATCGGAGCCACTGTGCATGTGCACGGTGCACTCTTGATTTCCTGGTGAAGTCTGGGAACAGAGCACTGGTATTCGAGACTTTCTCTCGAAGTAGATTGATATTTGCTCGAGGCATTTTTGTTTTGGCTCGAAGCAAAGAAGTATGGGCTTGGGTAACGTTTTGTGTTACAGGTTTTAAAGGAAAACCTATTCTGTTCTATTCTGTTTTTAAAATTTAAAAATGAATTTAAATTATAAAGCATGGATTTAAAATAAGTTTTAAAATCAAAGTTTAAAATGGATTCAAATCTAATTTGAATCTTAGCCAGTAATAAATAAAGTTTTTTTAAAAAAATTCAAATTTGTTTAAATAACCTTAAAGCGGTTAATTGTTTAAAGTGTATTTAAAAGAATTTGAATTTAAAATAGAGTTTGAAATGTTCAGAAAGGATTTAAACAAAGTTTAAATCAAAGTTGTAAATCTGATTCAAATAAAAATTTGAATCTTAGTTTTGAAATAAAATAAGTTTTATAAATTTAAATGTTTTTAACAGCTTTGAATGTTAAAGTAAATTTTAAATGTTTGAATTTATAAAGGGATTTGATTTAAACCCTTTTAAAATCTTTTTTTATAAGAAAGTTCTACTTGAACATATGATTTTAAATTTTTTTTAAATTGGATCTAAACTTTGTTAAAGATAAAATTTGTATTCATTTTAAATCTTGAATTTAAAATGAAATTTAAAAGTAAATTTGAAAATAAACGTTTTCAAATGTATTTGTGAATGATAATTTAGAAATAGATAAGAAAAGGTTTTATCTTAAAGTTAAATTAGAATGTAAGGATTTGTAATTCATTTAATTATTAAAGTAATTAAATGGATAATTAATTTATTTAGTAAATTAATGAAATAGATAATTACTTAAAGTAATTAAGGGTTTTAAATCAAAAAAGTTTAAGATTAATTATTATTAGAATAATTAATTTGTAATTTTAGAACCATTAATTAAATAAGATTAGATTTTAATTAATGATTAGTAATTAATAATCAAGTAATTTAGGATTAATTAAGTTACAGTTAACACTTAATTAAATAATTAGGATTAATTAATGGGTTATTAACGGTTACTTAATTTATAATTAATATTAACTAATATAAGTTTAAATTACTTTAGAAAAGTAATTAAAGAATTTTTAATAGTTAATGAAGGTCATTAATTATGGATTTTTTTATAATTAATGTGATTAATTTTTGATAATTAATTAGATTAATTAATTTAATGATGATCATATATGAATTGTTTAAGTATAATTACTTAATGGAAGTAATTAAGGAATTAATTTCTCATTGTAATTAATTGAGTTTAATTTGATTAGTTTAAGTTAATTAATTCAGTTTATTAATTTGAAATAATCACTTGATGATTTGTGAAGTATAATTACTTAATGTAATTTAATGAAGTGAAATTACTTAGTGAAGTAATTAATTGATAATTAGTGGATGTAATTAATGAAAATGATTTAAGAATGGAAGTAGTTTGGATTGAATTACTTTTAATCAAGGGATTAATTAAAGAAACTAATTAAGGAGTAGTTAATTTATTTAATGAAGTAATTAGGGGTAGTTAATCACTGAATGTGATTAATCAAGAGTGATTAATAATTGTGGTTTAATCAAGATTGATTACCTAATGTAATTAATTTAAATAAAATGTAATTGGGGATCATTAATTAATATAATTAAAGTTTGATTAATTAAAGATTAATTAATCGATGATAAGTGATTAAAAGGTAATTAATTAATGTAATTAATTAAGGGTTAATGTAATTACTTTTAGTCAATTAATTAATAAAGTAATTAAAGGTTAATTACTGTATTTGGTTAAGAATAATTAATTTGTGAAATTTATTAAAGGATAATTACTTGAATGTAATTGAAGGATAATTAATCAAGGGTGATTAATTAAGGTGGATAATTAGAGGATAATTAATTAATTGATTTGTAATCAATTAATAGTTATGTAAGCAAGATTTATATGATGAAAGTAATTAATTTAATTCACATTAAATTAATTAGAGATGGAAGTAATTAATTTAATTCATTTTAAATTAATTATAGATGGAGTGATTATAGATCATTTCTTATGTATGGATGGATGATATTGTTTGCCTTGAATGGTTTGAAATCTCGGCTATGAGATAACTAATGTTGTGTGATATGGATGCATTGGTTGCATTGTGATGATAATAGGGATTATCTTTTGATAATGATAATATGGATTATCTGTTGTGATGATAGTGACGATTATCTATTGTGTATCTGTGAATAATCTATCTGTGTGTATAGAGATAATGAAATTGAATTGTTTTAAACTTTAAAACAACATGGCCTTAAAAGATACGCTTTGGATTTCGATGAGACTGGGATCGGGTTTCCAGATTTGGATATCTGAAAACCCCATCGATCCAAATTAACGATAGGTCGTGAATCTCAAGTGAAGAGTGAAGACTTGAGGTGTAAGGACTATTCGTCGTTAAAACTCTGAGGGTGATTCCAGTACGAGTTTAACGGGGTAGTACTTTTAGATTCGAGATGAAGATTCAGAGTGCAAGGGTTATCACCATTAACTCTAAGGGTGATTCCAAAATGAGTGTAACGAGATAATGCTTTCGGTTTCGTTTGAACCCGGAACGAACTTGTATGGATTGAATGCTTTCAGAACATCGTCAGGTGGACGATGAGCATTCCAAGATAGATGTGTTCTAAAGGTAATCGTAGCCTCAAGCCTCATCAATTGGGAATGACTAAAACAGGGGAGGTGCAGCAAGGATAAGTGGGTCATGCCCAAGTAGGACGAGATTTTCCCATGTCTATTGGTCCCTTTTTATTCGGTTAGTGGGCAGTTGGAAATGCACACCAACTGCGGGGTTGTCTTGTTCGAGACTGTCCAGTAAGGGATGGTTCCTGCCTTGTGTTACCAGAGATTTAGGGTGGATCCACGGTACGGTGATCTAGGCCATGTACTGTGACAGGTGGTATCCCAGTAGCCCTGCCATTGTATGGAATCCAAAATCCAATAAGTGCCATCGGTTTTGATTGTATTACCCACTTTTATGGCTAATAGCTGGAATTTAATCATGTAACAATTTCGGCTATTTCATATTTACTTAAAAACCCTAGACCTATTATAATATCACCGGATTTCCTATCAAATGTTTTGGTTAGCGTAAGGTAAAAACTTTTCCATGTTTATGTGTAGGAAGTCTTACGTGATACCTTTTCTTTTCGAAGGTTTTTAAAAGTTAAGCAACCTTAACCTGTTACTCACACCAGACCCATGTCTGATCCGAAGTTTATTTCTGTTTCTCTTAAATTTTTGGATACTCAAATTTTTATGAGTAGCCAAGAGATTCAGGTTAGCTTTGACGAATTGTGGAGGAGCAATGGAGCAGGAGGCTTCAGCGTTGTAGATATGTTTAGTGTTCCGCTGTGTTTGATATCTCTGTGTTTTCTCTGAGTTGTATTGAGTTGTATAACTAGACAGGTGTTTATAATTGTCGAGTATGTGATGTATAAGCTGTGTATCTCTGACAGATGTTGTATATGATACTATGTAATATCTTATGTTATTAATATAATTTATTCGTTCCGCTGTTTAGATTCTGATGTGTTTTCTCTTCTTTCTTCTCTATCTTTCTCTTTTCTATCCCTTTCTTTCTTATTAATGATGCGTCATTCTGTGGAGATGAATGGCGGGTCGTTACAGTGGTATCAGAGTGCTAGGTTGAGTGAATACCTTGGCTTTGGAGTGATTTCTTTCTTGGGAGAGCGTATTTGTAATTTTAAATATATTTATATATATTTCTACCTATCTGTTGGGTTACCTGTTTGGGTTTTCCAATATAAGTTATAAAGGTAGATGGGGTAGTGATGTGTATAACATGACTACTACCATTGGTTGGAGTTTGAATGTTTGAGGTTGGAAGTGGATCTATCGAGACTGTAGAACTAATACCGTCTCGAGTGAGCTTTGCAGCTCGGTGTAAGGAATTGATCGACCTCTGAAGGAAGCCTGTTGAGGTTCAGAGTTCATCTGTGAAGTTGGATGAGTAGAGTTTGAATCTATCGGCTGAGCAGAAGCGAGTGATGGTATCTTGATACATCAGGAAGTAGTAGTTGCATGATGAGATGCTGTGATTATAGATGCGTCTGAAGATGTTTCTTTGGAACAAGTTTTAGGAATTGTGTCTGCTTCGGTGTTCTGGCTGGGTTCAGCGGGATGTGGTGGTTGGCTTTGAGGTCCGAGTTTCTCAAGGAGCTTTGGATTGGGAAGTCTTTGGCATCTAGGCCAGCGATGCAGCTCGAAGTGTTTTGTGTTGGTAGGAAGTTTTCTGGCTGAGCTGTTTTTCAAGAGGTGGAGTTCAAAAGTAGCGAAGTGGATCCATTTAGTCGATGGATTGGCTAGATAAGTGTAAGCTGTTCTATTTGGTAAAGAGAGAATAATTTCTCTGGAAATTTTTAACATTCCGCCTTTTCGCACGCTTTAAATCGACACACGTGTCAATTCAAACCATACGGAAGGGGGATTTTATGGGGCAAACAAGAAAGAAATAAAACAAATAGAATCTCACAGCGGAAGGATAAAATAAAATAATCAAATATACAGTTCATGAAGCTATTTTTCAAAATATTTAATTATACTTACAATATATATATCAGAGTTATACATACCATAGAATATCAATAATGCAGCGGAATACAATAGTGTAGTGGAAAAATATAAAATATATTAATAATAATACTGAAATCTTCATCTTCGTCCTCCAGAGATAAAGCCTTCGGTCCTGAAATGCTCGGACTGACCCGAGCGAATTGAAAAGACAAAACAATCGAGTCAGAACTAAAAGATCTTATGTACGTTAAATCAACAGAAATAAATATGAGTGCAGTAACTCAAGATGTGCTTAGGATTTACTTCTCTTAAGGATCCGTTAAACTATTTACTATGTAGTATATTCGCTATTATAATAGTGTCTAACTGTAAAATAAACTTACTTTTAAATAGTGTTAAGGGGTTACCCATATAGCCCTTAACATAAATAATGCCAATAGTCTATACAGTGCCTGCATATCTCCTGATCGGGAGACTACGAGAAGACACACCATAGGTACGACACAAATAGGAACTCGTAGTAAAGGCTCGGAATGGTAGGTGACACGGCACAACTAGGCAATGCCAGGGTAGATATACGAATTACACTTCCGGGTCGGTGGTAACGTGTAGCCGCAACTACCTCCCACCTCGAGCCACACCCCCAAAATAAAAATCAAAAGTGGCCACCGAATCAATCCAAAAGTCAAAGTATAATATAGAAGGGATATGTCCGATCAAAGGTGCTGCCTCAATTAACTCGTCGATTGCTCCGGTTTTAGCCACCTTTTGCCAACTCATGGGAGTTGGGTCCACGTATTTACCTCAAAGGAAACGCCGCCACCATCCTACTTCATTCTGGAATCTCCACCGCATACACGATTGTTAAAGTGGTTTTCGGAGTTGGCAGAGAGTATGACAACTTCCGATCCCGGTCTCTTCAACAACCAAACGTTATTATAACACTACGGTCCTTTAAAAAATGGTTTATACTTTAAAACCAGAATGTAATTATCCATTTCAAAACCATATAACTACGATATCATTTTCGTTTTAAAAACCCAAATCATTTTGATATAATTTTTATTCCAAAATATCTCTTTCCCAAAAATCATAGCATTTTTAAATCTATATACCTTGAAACCCATAACTTTGAAACAAATTTCTAATACTTAAATGGTTTAGATATTTAATCACTTTATATAATCAGATAGCTTCTTTAATTTCACAAACAAATTCCAAATACCGATTTGAATTCCCAAATAAACCATTTCAAATTCAATATATTTCAAAGCTTAAATATACAACCATTTAAAATTAATACTTTGATAATTCCAAATATATAAAATTCAATGTTTACTTAATAAATTTAATAAATTTTAAGTAGAACCTTTAACTTCAAACAACTGGATATTCTTTCAATTTATTTAACTTGATAAATTCATTTATCTCAACTTTATATTCATTTAAATTACTTTAAACCAAATCAAGTTATAAGAATCATAACCTTTAAAAATCTCCTTTTTTATTTAAATTCCAAATCAAATTTATTCAAGTACAGTTCTTAAATAATTCAATTTAACCAATTTCATATTTATCTTCTAACTTTAATTTGATTTAAATCAATTAAAACTCTATATATACAATATCTTAAATAGGTACTAAACCATAGAATATAAAACAATCAAACTCTATTGTTAACTCATTTTTATTAATCAATTTTATACATAGCTTAAATTCAAGAATTTAACTATATACATATATAAAATAATATTTATATAACATCAAAAATTAATATTTATTAAACCGTATATTTCTTTCCAAACCATAGAAAATCATTTCAATATATATATATATATATATATATATATATACTGCGGTGCATGTATATAATTTTCTATCCTATGGTCAAGTGATACAGATATTTATCGTTTCAATCCGCAATTTAAAATAAAAAATGCGGTTGTATATCATTTCAAACCACATTCCCGAATGAAATGAAAATGCATAATAACTTGCAGTTTATAACAATATAAAATACAACATTCATTCATCCAATATCAACCATAAACCATTTATCACAATCATCATCCAATTAAATCAATAGCATCAATATATAACGGAAAATAAACAACAGGTATTAAATAGCAGCTTAATTCAATAATAAATTAAACAACAGTTTAACTGGCAGTTTATATGAAATGAATAATTAATTAACAAATTTAACTGGCAGTTTAAATGCAATGAATAAATTAAATAGCAATTTAATTTAAATAAATGAAATTAACTAAGACGATGATTAAAAATATGCCAAACAACCATATATAAATTTAAATCATATCATATATCAATTTAACAAACACAAGAAATTTTAGAAGTTGCTAGTGGGTTAAAACACTCACCTTTTGAATTTAAACTGAATTTAAATTCAATTTGAACTCAAAAATTTGACAGTCTCCAAATTCATCCAAACCAGTGCCAAAATGTCCAGAATTTTATTACGATCCTAACAAAAAAAACCGCGCGTGAATTGGTGTACGTATTCGAAAGAATAGCGATTTGTGTGATTGAATTTTAATAAAAAAAAATGTAAAAAAAAAGAGAACATAGTACTCCTCAAGCCATGTCATCAACGTTCACTCTTCCCTGTTACACGCACGCGCTCATACACAAGCACCCAAACCTACCTAGTCAACCATGATTTTGACCGAGAAATCCACGCACCTCCGGCCGCCGCTAGCCACGGCGCCACCGCCTATGAAGTCGCCTCGTCCTCCTCTACCCTCGGCCTGAGGCCGCACGCCTCTGCTGCCCCATAGATCGCCGCGCTGCCATCCACTTCCCAAACCGAATCCAATTTTCCCAGCAATCTAACCGTTGATTCTCGAAACAAACTACATAGATCGGCTCCCCTCAGTCCTCTCTTAAAAACCCAGAAAGGGTTTCCCGATCCATCGACATTGAGTACGACCCCAATGAACGGTCGAGAATTAAAACACAATTTTTGATCAAATGACAATCTGAATCAAAAAACGAACACTACCAGTGAATTAGCTGGTCGAGAGCTTCAACATATATTTTTTCTAGATTTTTCTGAGGACTTTGAATTTTCAGCTTTGGATTTGATTTGGGATTGGATCTGGAAATATAGAATTTTGTCTGCCATTGAGGAAGAGGAGGAATAGAGAAAAGATATATTTACAGACAAATGAGAAATAGAGGACTAGGGTTTATAACCGAGATATATATATAGGCAAACTGGAATTGAATAGATGGATGTAGTTGAATATACGCGCTAACGACAAAGTGGCCCAAAAAGCCCGTTCTGACCCCGGAATGAAATTGGGTAAACCCATATATCAAATTGGTGTTTTAAAATATTTTAAACGCGATGGAAAAATTTCACGTGCAAATTCCATCGTATGGAGAAGTTATGACAAAATCAAATTATTTCAAATTGATTTCAATTTCATAAATTTCAAGGCGTTTCGAGTCCGTACGACCAAACGACAAGTCCGATCGCTACGAAACTTGAAATCCTACAATAATTCATTATTACGGATCTGATGTAAACTGGTTTTGTCGAAATCTTAGTCAGTGGCCAAAATGGCTACTTTTCCATTAATTAAATAAATTAATAATTAATTAATTAAATCCCATTTTTAAAATCCAATTCTATAATCGACAATTCTTGTCATTTTTAATTTCTTAAACATTTATACTAATTTAAACAAATTTAACTGTTGATTTAAAATTGATAAATTCCTCAATTTCCTTAAATTCAATAATTATAAATTAAATTTCCAAAATTCTATTTAACTAAACCCATCAATAATTATTCAATTCATTATCGTTAAATAAATGACTTAAATATTGGATTTAGAACTATTACATTAATTTTTCTCATATTATCTTTATTTCAAAAAATGTAGTAATTAATTTCATTCACAATAAATCCAATGAATTATAATTTATTTCAATAAATAAACTTGATTTAACTCCGAATCCTTTTTATTTCATAAATAATTATTCAATAAACAAAGGTAACCTTTGTTTACCCTATTATACATTAGTAAGTCCAAATTTTCATCTTTCCTCTGTACTAACTACCCTATTTTCATTTTATTACATTTCTACGAATATACACGCTAATTGCATTTTACATTCTAAATAAATTCATTTACTTAGGTTCATACTTTCCATTATATCGATTTCTACAATACGCGTAAATTTAAAATTCCAATTATTCCATTATTACATTTACGCCTTCCGTTATTATATTAATAATCACTAAGTAACATTTACTATCAACTATAAATATTATAACTACTTAACGGACATTGATTTTATTCTTCATCAGTCAACCGGGAATCATAGCCTCAAGCCTCATCAACCGGAAATGGCTAAAACAGGGGAGGTGCAGCAAGGCTAAGTGGGTCATACCCAAGTAGGATGAGATTTTCCCTTGTCAAGAGGTCCCTTTTTATTCGGCTTAGTGGGCAGTTGGATATGCGCACCAACTGCGGGGTTGTCTTGTTCAGGACTGTCTAGTAAGGGATGGTTCCAGCCTTGTGTTGTAGGGGATTATGGTGGATCCTCGGTACGGTGATCTATGCCACGTACTGTGACGGACGGTACCCCAGTAGCCCTGCCATGTATGGAATCCAAAATCCAATAAGTGCCATCGGTTTTGATTGTATTACCCACTTTTGTGGCTAGTAGCTGGAATTTAATCATGTAACAATTTCGGCTATTTCATATTTACTTGAAAACCCTAGACCTATTATAATATCACCGGATTTCCTATCAAATGTTTTGGTTAGCGTAAGATAAAAACTTTTCCATGTTTATGTGTGGGAAGTCTTACGTGATACCTTTTCTTTTCGAAGGTTTTAAAAAGTTAATCAACCATAACCTGTTACTCACACCAGACCCATGTCTGACCTGGAGTTTATTTCTGTTTTTCTTAAACTCTTGCGTCCTCAAATTTTTATGAGTAGCCAAGGGATTCAAGTTAGCTTTGACGAATTGTGGACGAGCAATGGAGAAGGAGGCTTCAGCGTTGTAGATATGTTTAGTGTTCCGCTGTGTTTGATATCTCTGTGTTTTCTCTGAGTTGTATTGAGTTGTATAATTAGACAGGTGTTTATAACTGTCTAGTATGTGATGTATAAGCTGTGTATTTCTGATAGATGTTGTATATGATACTATGTAATATCTTATGTTATTAATATAATTTATTCGTTCCGTTGTTTAGATTCTGATGTGTATTCTCTTCTTTCTTCTCTATCTTTCTCTTTTCTATCCCTTTCTTTCTTATTAATGATGCGTCATTCTGTGGAGATGAATGGCGGGTCGTTACGCCATTAATGGTCATCGATATAGAAAAGATGGCGGCTTCATTAATTAGGCAAGGGTTTATTGTGCTCTCTTATATATAGGTGAATACATGATATTTTATTATTTTTTTCAACTTTTTCCGGACAAACTCCCGCCTGGTGTTTATAATGCTATACCCCTATTTCGAACACAATGGAATATGTTTTGGGGCCTAATTCGATTGTATATGAAAGATAGTTTTTTGAATCGAATTGATATATTAAATTTTCGATATTACTTTCAACGCATTTCTATACCGTACGACCAAACGATAACTCCAAACGCTATGAAATTTGAAATCTAATAATAATACACTATTATGGATCCAATGGAACTAGTTTCATCGAAATCTGAGACTGTACCCCGAATCGCTATTTTCACGTCTCGGTTATAATACAAAGTTTCCAATTTCTAATTATTCACTTTTAAATCCAAATTTAAATATTAACAATCTTCATTGTTATTTAAATAAAATTTACATCAACTATAGCTATCATTTTCAATCATATTAAATTCAGAATTCAATTATTCAAATAATTTCCAGTATTAAATTTAAATAATTTAATTATCTTATAAATCAATATTAACTTCCAAATAAATTATAGTCATCAACATCATTTTATTTTTATATAAGTAATTCACAACCATTATTCAACTTTAGTTATTGATTATAAACCTAGTTAATATATATAATTTCATTTCAATCTCGTTATGGCCAAAACTTCGAAATTAGTTTATTTCAAAAAATTTATTCAAGTTCATATCCAATAGTTTACATTCAAAATCATCGAATTTTTATTTTTAACCATTTTTATTTAATAATTACATTAAATGTAATAATTTAAAATAGCTAAAAATAAGGGTCGTTACAATCTCTCCTATTCAAAACTTTTCGTCACCGAAAAAGCATTAAGTAAAGAATTTAACATTTAATATAATTTAAAAATAACCAGCTTGTAAAACATAAGATCTAATTATAAAAAATTTACTACGCTTCCATTAAACTACTCTGATCGACTTACGGAAATCACAAATTTAGTTATAAAGACAAGTTATAAAAATTGTAAACTTCAAAAATTTTCTAACACCCGAAATTCTAAATTTTTTGGCAGAATCTCCTTTTTCCGCAACTCGATCGAAACAACTACAAAGTGCCTCTATGGGCCCCAAACCAAAAAAAGCCAAGTGGTTCCATCATAAAACCATCAAATCAAATGACAAAATAAAGATGTACCTTTTTGTCGGGAAATCCAAATTTTTCTTGATTTTATATACCTGCATTTTTTTTACCAGTGATATCCAATCGTATAGTTTAAAGTCAGTTTATATTTTGCATTTTCAATTTACAATATTTGCTTTACTTAAACACGTACGATGTACATATATAATCAGTATGCGATATCAAATCTGATCGCTCACTCGATCACAAAATTTCATTTCCAAACTAGTATCGTTCACACGACTGTCTAGTGCGGACTTAGATCTGGTTCATTAATCGAAAGCTGTTATTTTCCTTGCATAGCCATATACAATGATAGATAATTCCAGATTCAATCAAAATCCATATCCAAGTTTCACCGTCGAGAATCGAGTGAAAAATCCTAACTCGAACTAATATAAATTATCTCGAAATTCTATGCTCGAATCTGAATCAAATCGTCATGCGAATAAAATAATATAAGTACAACTTACATATTAACTTTCAATATATTTATATCCAATTCATCTATATTAAATTTCTTTTACTTACCTTTATTTCATTTACACTCAATTATTCACAATCCATTATTCATATCCCTTATTTACTTAGTAGACCCAATCCTTTTCATTCACATTTATTTTCATAATTTCCTTTAATAACACATTTATTTATGAAATATTTTATTAATCATCACATTAGTTTATAATCTTTCTATAAAAGTCATATATAAGAAGTTGAACTTTATCTATGTTTATAATTATCTCAAAAGCTACAAATTCAGTTTCATAATTTCTTTGCAAATTTATATTTGATTCAACAACCAATTTATAAACATATTATTCAATTCATTTGTCTACTTTCTTATTCCATTTGGTCATTCATCATTTCATAATATACTTAAGTATATATACATTTATTATTACAACTAAATTTCTATTTATATATATTTTAATTACTTTTAAGTTTTTTTTACTTGTATAATATCCCATTGCATATCCAAATCACCATTTAAATTTTTAACATTTGGTAAGTTTTATTATATGTTATTAGATTGCAATTTGTAATTATATAAATTAATTGATTCATTTTACTTAATTTGAATGTTCACTATTTCAACTTGTTTAATTTTTCTTTACATTCAGTTTTACTCTAAAGTTTCTTAAACTTTTAGCTTAGATTTCTTAATTCTTTTATTTTATAAGTTCTGGTTATTCAAATATTTCATTTCCTTCAAGTAATTTAAAGATTATTAATTAACAGAACTTATAAATTTAAACACAGGGTTCATTTCAAATCATTTGAAATAAGTATATATATACTTGTCTCTTATATATATCAAATCATACTTTTGGAGTTTAAACCAAAATCTATTTATCAAAACAATTTCTTAGCAAAGCTTCTCAGAAGTCTCCCTACTTTGAGACTCAAAAATGAACATCGATGATGTTGCGCAGTCATCACTGAAATTGTTTTCTAATGACAGAAGAGAGGAGTTCTAAATTCATCCCTTTTAAAGATTATTTGAAAATAATTTGTATCTGTATATACTTTTAAACAATACTCGTATTATTTTCAACACCTTAAAACCTTTTTCAGAAACTACGGAATTTAAATTTTTTAAATTCTCAATTTTATTTTCATTTTACTTGCAAATTATATTTTATAAATCACATTTATACAGCTTCATTTTCTTATAATCATACAATAGCTAATAGTTTAGGAATATTGACCATTCAAACAGTAAACGATAATGATCAATATTATCATTTCTGACAACCAATTCACACTATATAAACCCTAATAATTTCTAAATAATTATTTTTTATATACAGAATATAATCAGGGTAAAATTATTTCATTTACCCAATTTCAAAACAATACCGTGTCGGTTTACCTTGTTTAAGAGTTTGGAAACCCCTATCGATATGCTTGTACTTTCCGTACCGATCAGAACTTATAAACACTCAACCGATAAGTCAACACAATATAAAACATTTCATATTCACTAACAAATACATGCCCATATCTATTAATACGGCTCAAACTCATTCTAAGATGCTACTGACCATGTCTCTAATGAGTTACCCTTAAAGCTAAGGTTATCGCTAGACTAAAGCTCTAATACCAAATGTAAAGGCCTGTATCTTCGTTCCCTTTGAGTAGACAAGAAATTACACGTGTCCAACTGATGTTGAACAGAAATACGAATCTTTAGGGGTTAAATAAGAAAAATAAGAAAAGAAGAAGAAAACAAACACAGAATCTCACAGCGGAATGATGAAATATAATAATCAAATAAACAGTTCATGAAGCTGTTTATACAATACATTTGATTATAATTTATACAACATTATCAGAGTTATATATACATCAGGAATGCATAATATAATGCAGCAGACAACATGATGCGGGAATAATAATAGTAGTAATAGTAATAGTATTACCAAATCTTCATCTTCGTCCTCCAGAATAATCTTCAATAAGCTGAAAAACTCAGGACTGACCCAAGCGCAATGATAAGACAAAACACCCGAGTCAGGACTAAAATATCCTTATGTAAGTCAAATTGATATCGCATATAACATGAGTGTAACGACATCAGAATGTTCATGGGTTTTCACATCTCCTATCCAGTGTATAACGAGCGTGTAACAACCTAAGAGATGTTACCGGAATTTCCATCTCTTAAGGATCCGTCAAAATATTTATATGTAGCAGAATACGCTATATATATATAATGTCTAGTCAGTAAAATAAATATTAAAATAGCTTAAGGCTTTACATTAACCCCCCAATGCGTTTTTAAGCATTGACGTACAGTTTGCATTTGACTCCACCAGTAGAATGTGGGTAGTCAGGAATGGTGATACGACAATAATAAACCAAAATCGTATGGGTCTCCTCTAGGGATAAATGTATGACAAGGCACATGAGGCAATACCTAAGGTAAGATACTACTAGTTTAATTTTCTCGGTTGGTGGTAACGCATCCTATCCATAATCGCCCACCACGTCCAACACTCCCATAAAATCGGAGGGTGCGCACCAATCAATCATAATGTAAATGATGGTAATACGAAGAAGTGCGTCCGCTTGGGATATCTAGCCCACTTGGCCGGTACGGCTCCTGTTTTAGTCATTTCAAATCGGTACAAGTGCTAGGCTAATCCATCATCGTTTTCTTTCTTCAAATCCAGCAAACGATGCCAAATCCAACAACTTCGTTCTGGATCATCACTCCACGTACAGAGTTGTCAAAGTGGTTCCGATATTGACATAGAGTAGGCCTATATCTGGCTCCGGTCTCTTTAACAACCAAACATTGTTTTACATACCGGTTGGTACTTTTACATTTCGAAACCCGTTTATACTTGATATCAAAATATCATATTTGCTTCAAACCAAATCCATTTCAAAATCATCGTATTTACTCAAAATATACCATTTCACTTCGAAAATCATTTCGTCTTCGTATCCCGATTTCGCCTCCAAAATTGTTTCGAATTCCAATTTGGGTTATAACATCATTTCACCCAATTCGTATTTAAATCCATGATTTAAAATAATATTCCACTCTTGAGCAGTTTGAATTTTTTGAAAAATTGTTGGAATATTTTAAATAATTAAAATAGTTAAAAATAGTGTAAATGGTTAAAATAGTTTAAGTATTAAAATGGTTATATAGCATAAAAATTTGGAAAACCAAAATAATAAGTATATTTAAGAAGGGCCCTTAAATAGTTTTATATTTTATAATTTATTTGAAAATAGTTTCGAAGTCAGACTGATTCAATCCAACTTCACAATTTAAATCAATTTCAATTTTCATTCAATCGATTCAATTTCAATTTCAATTCAAATCGATTTCAACATCGATTTCAATTAATTCATTTCCATTTTCAAATCCAATTAATTCAATTTCAATTTATAATGATTTTGAGCTCGATTTTCAAAATATCGATTCAAAACATTTAAATCAAATTATCCTTCAATTTTCAGTTTAAAATCCCAATCTTCAAATATATTTCAATTCCGAGCTCAATTTTGAAATTGTATATCACTTTTACTTAGTAATATTCAAAGTTCAAATAGAAGTCCAATCTTTTATAAACAATCAAATTTCCAAATTTCAAATCTTATTTCGATTTTAACTTCAAAGTCTCCACTTTAATTATTTAAACAATCTCTTTTAACCAAAATTAATTTTAACATTTCAAACTAGAAGTCGTGATTAATTCGAATTCTATAAATTCGATTTTTCATTCCTTAAATTCAAAATCATTAAATAATTTCAAATCCAAGATTTTTAAAATCATTTAACTTAACCAATCCGGAGCCCGTATATAACTTTCTATCCTATGGCCAAGTGATCAGTTATTTCAATTTAATTTCAGGGATGGACATATATCATTTCAATCCAAATCAAAGTGTCATGGATATATATCATTCCAATATATTTCTTAATTTATTCAAAAATAATTCAATTTACAGTTTATATGCTGCAAATAATTTACAGGGTAGTAACAGGATATACGTAAAAATAAATAAACATCCAACCATCAAATATCAACCAATAGCATCCATCGCAATTAGTCACCCAAACATTCAGTATAATTTACAAAAATTTCATAGTTATTAAAATCGGTTATTTTATTGGCAATTAAAGTCCTATTTCAAATTTAACTGTCAATTTAAACTTTTAACAGTTAATTCAATGACAGTTTAGATGACAATTAAATTTATCAAACGACGACCAATCAGTTTATATCACCTCAGAATTTCAAATTTCGAACTTAACTAGCATAAAAAATACTCTAGTACGTTGTGAGCGTTATTGAACACTCACCTTGAGTTCTCAATTTTAAATCAAATCGAACGACGCTCGATTTAATATAAAATTTTAGCTAGCTCCAATTGACTCCAAATCGGTTCTAGAATGAAGTTGTCGACACCATGATTCCTACATCTCATGTTTAGTCCAATTCCAACCTCATATGAGAGAGATACACATTTTATAAGATTTCATAATTTATAATATATAAAAATTTACATTTTCCTTTTATTTTTATTAACCTAAAACAGGTTTCTTGCACTTGAGATCCAGGCCGTGCCATCCCATTTTCTTCATCGTGCCAGGCAACTTCAAACTCGCACAACCCATTGTACGCGTCGTTCTTCAAGTTGACGTGCCATCCACAATTAATTTGACGACGATCTACCAACATCAATCGAAAGCTCGTCGCTTGCCATGCCTAGAGCTAGAGACCGACCTTCCCTCGATGCACCATGGCCATGAAACCATCACCCAAAGTTGGAAAGAACGCGACGCCCTCCTGGCCATCGCACTCCATCGTTTCAGATCTCCACCGTTGATATTGTAGAGCTTAGAGAGCTCTACATTTTTCAGTTAGAAGCTGACGCTTGATATCGTGTGGATTTTGAAATAATTTGAGAGGAAGGTTGGCCATTAATGGCTATCAATATAGAGAAGATTGCGGCTTCATAAATTAGGTTAGGGTTTACTATGCTCTCTTATATATAGGTGAATACGTAATATTTTATTATTATTTTCAACTTTTTCCAAACGAACTCCAAATGAAGCATGCCGTTTGGCGTTTATAATGTTATACCCCTATTCCAAACGCAATGGAATATGTTTTGGGGCCTAATTCAATCGTATGTGGCAGATAGCTTTTTGAATCGAATTAAAATATTAAATTTTAAATATGGCTTTCAATGCTTTTCTATCCCATACGACCAAACGATTACTCCAAATGCTACGAAATTTAAAATTCGATAATAATACACTATTACGGATCCAATGGAATTGGTTTCGTTGAAATTTGAGATTGTGCCTCGGATTGCTATTTTAACGTCTCGATTATAATATAAAATTTCCTATTTCTAATTATTCACTTTTAAATCCAATTCTAAATATTAACAATCTTCATTGTTGTTTAAATAAAATTTAAATCAACTTTCGATATCACTTTCAATCATTGTAGATTCAAAATTCAATTATTCAAATAATTTCCAATATTAAAGTTAAATAATTTAATTATCCTATAAATCAATGTTAACTTCCAAATAAATTTTGGTTATCATCATCATTTTATTTCTATATAAATAATTAACAATTCAACTTCAGTTATTAATTATAAACCCAGTCAATATATATAATTTCATCTCAATCTCGTTATCGTCAAATTTTATCCAAGTTCATATCCAATAATTTACATTCAAAATCATTGAATTTTGATTTCTAACCATTTATATTTAATGATTACGTTAAATTTCATTAATTTAAAATAGGTATAAATACAGGTCGTTACATAGTCCCACTTGGACAAGCCCTACACACTCGAATTTTGGACTTATTTAGCTAGGGACTATAGCTAAAGTATAGGGCGCGACCTTACACCAGTCGCTTCTGGTCTTCTAATTTCTGGATCATAAACTTAGGGTTAAATACCCTTTTCATATTTCATTTCCTGTCTTAGGATTAACTAGCCTATCAAAACTTTATTTCCTTGTAAATATCCTTTATAAATGATTTACCCTGAAATCATACTTTTATAAAACAAGGAAATCATATACTTTGCTTTTCTCAAAATACTTATGCCATGTTATATATATTTTACACAAAACAATGTTGATGAAATCTAATCGGATTAGTTATCCCTCCAAAGTAAGTTAGAAAACCCATTTTAACTTATAAGATCTCAGGCCACAAAGCCAAGGTAAATCATTCGAAACCTTTATTTAAAGCTTTAAACAATCCTTTCTAATCCATTGAAAGTGCTCCTTTCAAATAAGTCAACTACTATATCTTAAATCCCTGGGACAAAAGGCCAAACATGCCTTTTGGAACCCTGAAAATAAACCTTTCGAAATCATTGAGAATAACTCTTCGAAAGCTTTATGAAAACCTTGGACATCTCCTTTTCAAAACTCTTTAACCTTACCTTTCGAAAGCATTGGAAACCTTCCACTGAAATCCTAAAGTAAACCTTTTGAAAACACTAGGCACTACAAGAAAAGTTACATGTTATAACCCCCAATAGATAGCACCTTGTTCCATAGTGTTATCTTTGTTTTAGTTTGTTTTATTCTGAATAGAGATTCACCTAGTAACATTTTTTAAGTGGGTTTTATATCAATATTTTCGCGACCTGCTTTTTTTTAAATTATTTCCTTCTTTCTCAAGTTCTCCTGTATCTTCACCTTATATACAAATAACTTCACTCAAAATAGAAAATCCTCCTTTTTGTATCTTCTCTGCGAGTAAGCACCTAAAATTTAGATCTAATGTTGGAACATCACCTGTAAGTTCAACTGTCACCGTTGTGCCACGCCTATATTTTGAAGAGACACCATGTTAGAGTTTGCCTATTGCCTTGTTACTTTCTATTGTCGTATGCAGCCACCAATTCGCCATCAACCTAAATCACTTCTGTATGAACGTCCGCTACACCTTGGTAGAGCTTTTAAAACCACCTTACATCTCGTAGATTTAGCCCCAGAAGTGGCTATGGTGTTCTTCTATTTAGGTTTATGCATGGGTGGGGTTTTCGACACTAATGGTGGCTTTCAAAGTGTGTAGGTTGGAGCATATGTAACTATTGGAGGAAGATTTTGCTTTTCACTAGGTGGAGAAATCGGGTGAGTCTTTTCATCATTACCTATTTTAGGTCGAGAACGATAGTTATCTCTTTCTGCGATCATGAAGAGCATAAGGGAGCTTGACTGGTTGATTCTATTGATGCTTGCACACTGTTGTTGGTTTTCCCTCTTTCCTTCATTACCGTTAGGATTTCCCTATGTACACCGGTACGACAATAGTGTTATTTCTTCCACATTTCTATTGTTTTCGTTCTCATATTTCTAGTTGTTGGAGTTATCTTAGCTAGTTTTTACCGATTCTTTAGATGCAATTTTATCCATTGATCCTGTATTTGGAACTGGTTTTTAAATGTTATGATATATCACTTGGTGATTATTTACCTTAACTGGTTTGTTTAATTTTACACTATTATAAACAATACAAATGATATGTTTACTAGATCGTGGTATAAATACCATTTGGATAGGACGCTCAATGACTCTTTGCCTTCTTTCAGAATTAGCTTAACACTAATTTAGTTTGAATTGGTTTATGCATAGCATGATGAAGAATCTTATTCTGTATTGAAACTGTCAGTAATCTACAAACAATCATTTTCTGTTGAGAACGAAATATATAAACCTTACAAGATTTTAAATAATAACCATTTTTTATGCCAATAGTATTATTTTTCAACTTTATTTGATCTTAGAATAATAAATGTGCAAGATTTTATTTCTAAAGCTTTACTAATATTTGCTTAGTGATTACTGCAAAATTATTAGTTAGATTAAAATCTAGTCTATCTAAATGTAGTGCACAAATTTGATTAAATACTTGAGTAATATTAATTAACAAGTTGTTTTGACATATCAGTAAACAATATTGGATCATGTAACAAACTCCACTTAGTTCATATTATAAAGATAAAAACCTTAGATATATTTATTTCTTTACTAGCCAACTCACAGTTACTGTGGATTTCTGACTATAACCGTACACTATCATGGATAATGAAAACATCAAGCCTCATCACTCCTTCCTTGATGTCTATCCTTAAGCGAGTGTTCCTTTAAGGTTGTTATCTTATATCATGATTTTCATATTTCTATTTTATTTAGTGTTGTCTAATGTGAATGGGGATGGTACATTTCTAAGTCAAAAACTAGTTAGGACCAATGATGATAACCCAAGGAGTAATGATAATTTGGCTTAGTAACTTCCTGCATTCCATTTTAGAACTTTCAAGCTGGTAATATAATTTATTCTTCTCGATTCTGATTTTGTTTCCAGTATTGTTTGTCAAATATTTGTCGATATAATTTTCTTTGTTTTCTATGCTGCTATATATACAATATATATTTATATAATGTTTGTCAAAATTATTTCATTATTTGGCAATGGTGTTATTTTTCCACCTTGCTGTTGTTTTCATTGTCATATATCTGTTTGTTGGTGTTATCTTAGCTAGTTATTAATGATGCTTTAGATGTAATTTTATCCATGGCTATGATATTTGCAGGAAAGCATGGCTTTATAACTCGAGATTTGTTTAGATGGGCATTGTGATGTAGAAAGTTTAAAGATTTTGCTAAGCAAGGATATCTTCTTTTTGCTCAAAGGTTAAGGGATGAGTGGAAGAAGAGTGTAGTTCAGGGGACTTTGGAGCGTGGACTTCATGTGAACTTAATAATCGATGAATTGTACAATGATGTGTTTTAACTTTTCCTACATGCATATTTTATATTCAGTTTCATTTTATGTTCGCTTCGTAGTTGTATGCAAGTAATAATAGACATTTTCATATGAATAACCTAGTAATTCCACTGTAACATAGCAAAATGAAAATGCATGTAGTTTTTGAAATAAACATTCTTGTCCTTTGATTGTTGAGGATTTAATCGCATATTGTATCCTGAATAATTAATTATTATTGACAAATTATCTGTTAATGACCAATATGCATGCGTGTCTCGTTGAGATATGAGATATTTAAGTATTTCTCTTTAAATGGTACTATTTATCTATTTTAGTCAATATTTGAAGTTCGGTTCTGTCTGGTTTAACTGTGCTATAGAAATTGTCTATAAGAAAAAGTATTTATACTAAGTCTGGTTACATTTAACTATGAAATTTAAACTATGTATTAGCAATAGGACAATGTTTCTTTCATATGAAGTTCTTATATGTAGCATAAAGTCCCACCACCACTTTTTGATGATATATGCTTTAATCGTCAAAGATTTATTGTTTGAATATGGTGTATAAATGGCTATACTTTTGTTTGCATTAGAAAACTTGGTAACATGGAAAATAATGTTCTCAAATATTTTTGTTCTAAACTTGTCCTTATTACCAATATTATCACATACCAATGCCAGATATTTACATAGCCTATTCCAGCAACCACCTCATCACCCACTAATGTTGGCTGTTTCCATATCTCATTCAAATTACTTGCATTATCACACACACCGAAGCCAATTTCTCCCGTACCATATCTATGCTACTTGCACCATCATCTATCAATGCAAACTGGTCTACATATTGAATTGTACAACGAAATATATTATCATGAACAACAATACACAGTTCACTTGCACTCCCTCGCATTAATGTTTCATGCATTTTTTATTTGAAATAATGTAAAATGTAACATCCCGCCTTTTTGTACGTTTTAAATCGACGATAAACCACACACATCAGACTCAAAAC
The DNA here is from genome assembly GCA_030765085.1 of Allium cepa. Taxonomy (NCBI): domain Eukaryota; kingdom Viridiplantae; phylum Streptophyta; class Magnoliopsida; order Asparagales; family Amaryllidaceae; genus Allium; species Allium cepa. Next base: position 10,873,410 of record CM060942.1, read on the forward strand.
CATACAAAAGGGCGGATTGTTATGGGGTAAATAAGAAAAGCAGAGAAAGAAATAAAACAAAACAGAATCTCACAGCAGAACGATAAAATATAATCATAAAATAAATAGTTCATGAAGCTGTTTACAAAATATTTGATTATACTTACATAATACATATCAGAGTTACACATACCAGAGACTAATAATTAATGCAGCAGAATAGTATGAATGCAATAGAATAATATAGTAAATAATAGTAATACAAATCTTCATCTTCTTCCTCCAGAAATAAAGTCTTCAAATCCTAAAATGCTCAAACTGACCAGAGCGAATTGAAAAGACAAAACACTTGAGTCTGAACTAAAAGATCTTATGTAAGTTAAATCAACGGTAAATAATATGAGTGGAATGGCGTTTGAGATGTTTATGGGGTTTGACATCTCCTATCCAGTGTCTAACGTGAGTGCAGTAACTTAAGAGATGCTCGGGATTCACATCTCCTAAGGATCCGTTAAACTATTTACTATGTAGTAATATTTCGCTATTATAATAATGTCTATTAGTAAAATAAACTTACTTTAAAATAGCGTTAAGGAGTGACCCAATATTCCCCCTAACACATAAATAGTGCCAATAGTCTATGCAGTACCATAATACCTCCTGATCGGGAGGCTACCAGAGGATACTCCATAGGTACAACACAAATCAAACTCGTACAAGGCGCGCTAGGGTAGGTTACACGGCACAACTAGACAATGCCAGGGTAGACATACCGATTATGCTTCCAGACCGATGGTAACGCGTAGCAACTACTACCGCCCACCTCGAGCCACACCCCCAAAAATCAAAAGGGCCCAAATCAATCACAAACTAATAGAACTGTATCGAAGGAGTGTGTCCGATAAAAGGTGCTACCTTCTTGGCCCGTCAATCGCTCCTGTTTTAGCCACCTTATACCAACTCACAGGAGTCGGGTCCACGTGTTTACCTCAAAGGAAATGCCGCCACCATCCTTCTTCATTCTGGAATATCCACGGCGTACATGGTTGTTAAAGTGGTGTTCGGAGTTGGCAGAGAGTATGACAACTTCCGATCCCGGTCTCTTTAACAACCAAACGTTATTATAACACCGCGGTCTTTTCAAAATAGTTTATACTTCAAACCAGAATATAATATCCATTCAAAACCATATAAATACGATATAATTTCCACTTCAAAAACCCAATCAATATGATATCATTTTTATCAAAACCCAAATCAATATAATATCATTTTTATTTCAAATACATTCCTTTTCCAAAATCATAGCACTTCCAAATTTATACCCTTCGAAACCAAACATTTGAAATTATAAAACTTTTAAAACAAAATTCTTTGAAACCCATAACTTTGAAACATAACTTCTAATACTTAAATGGATTAAATATTAAATTACTTTGTATAAAAAATAGCTTCTTTAATTTCACAAATCAATTCCAAATATAGATTTGAACCCCCAAATAAACCATTTCAATTTCCATATATTTCAAGGCTTTAAATATTCCAAAATTTCAAAACTAAATTTGATAATTCCGATTCAATAATTAAATTTTCTATTATTTAGTTTTGATGTAATTTGCATAATTAAATCCCTTATCACTTAAATAAAACTCAAATTACAAATGACTAAATATTTCCTTCTGTTCATTTATACTTGAAATGGGCATTTAATTCACCTTGATCCCAAAATCAAGTTATAATAATTATACCTTTAAATATTTCCCATTTAATAAATTTCACATCAACCATTTTGAGTTTAATTCTTAAATAAATTTAATTTCAGATAAATCTCCGATTTATCTCCCAACCTTAATTTATTTAATTCATTATACACTCTATATTAAAATAAAATTTAAATACTTACTCACATTTATTTTAATAAAAATCAAACTCTATTGTTAAACTTAATTTTTATTTAACCAACTTATACATAGCTTAAATTCAAGCATTTAATTATATATAAAAATAATATTTATATAATATAAAAAATCAATATTCATTAAACCATATATTTCTTTCCAAAACCATAGAAATCATTTTCAAAATTATTTTAAATATAGACCACGTTGTCTGTATATAATTTTCTACCCTATGGTCAAGTGTTACATATATTTATCATTTCGATCCGTAATTTAAAATAAAAATACGGTTACATATCATTTCAAACAGCAATCCAGAATGAAATAAAATTGCATAACAACTTGCAGTTTATAACGATATAAAATACAACATCCATTCATCCAATGTCAACCATCAACCATTTATCACAATCATCATCCAATTCAAACAATAACATCAATATAGAACAGATAATAAATAACAGGTATTTACTGGCAGTTTATATTCAATAATAAATTAAACAACAATTTAACTGACAGTTTATATGCAATAATAAATTGAATAACAGTTTAATTCAATAAATTCAATTTAACTGGAATGATGATAAAAAAATACCAAACAGCCATAAATAAATTTTTAATCACATCAGAAATTAATCCAACACATATAAGAAAATTTTGAAGTTGTCAGTGGGTAAAAACACTCACCTTTTGAATTTAAATTGAATTTAAATTCAATTTAAACCCAAAATTTAAACAGCCTCAGAATTCGTCCAAACCAGCATGAAAATGTTTGAAATTTCGACACGATTGCAATGGAACAAACCGCACCTATATCCGGGTTCATATGAAAAAGTTGTTAAAGTTAGAGTGTTTCAAAATTAAATTTAAATTAAATAAAAAACAAAACGTCAACTTACACGTCACCCACGTTTCTTTCTTCCAGGCCGTTCGAAATCCTACTCCCTTTGCTTGCTCAACCCAATTTCACACATCGCCACTGACGTGATCGCTACCCCCCCCACAAGACACGCCACGATCTCCTCAAGCTTCTCCCCATGGCCATGCGTCTCCAGGCGAGCATGACCATGGCTCGAATCGAGTAGCTGCCACGTGGGTGTGAAACTCTAACTGAATTTTGCCGACGATCCAACTGATGAAACCATGAACTAATTATACCGATGAGCTACGCTCATCAATCTCTACAAAACCCATACGTTGATTTGACGATCGGACAAGTTTGATTGCGACGTGATGAATTACCACGAATAGTTTATCGATTTCCGGCCACACCGAAACCCAGATTGAAAAACAAATCATATATTTGACTTGCTCTCATCGAGAGCTTCAAATCCATATGTAATTCGATATAGTTTCAGGAGTTTGATTTCTGAAGTTGTATTTTGAATTGAAATTGAAATTAGGGATTAGGGTTTGCCTGCCATTGAGGAAGAAGAGCAACAGAAATTTTTGTACGTACAAGAATGAGAAATAGAAAGGCTGCTAGGGTTTATGACAACGTATATACAGGCTGAACAAAATAGAATAGATGGACGCGATTTATTTACACGCTGAACGATAAAATGGCCCGAAAAGCCCGTTCTGCCTCCGGAACAAAATTAGGGCAACTCATATATCAAAATAGATGTTTTTGAATATTCTAAAGGCAATGGAATAGGTTTCAACTCCAAATTCCATTGTATGAAGAAGTTATGCTAAAATCAAGTTATTTCAAATTGATTTCAGTTGATTCCAATTTAATTGATTTCAAGGTGTTTCAAGCCCATACGATCATATGACAAGCCCTATCGCTACAAAACTTGAAATCCTATAATAATTCACCGATACGGAACCGATGAATATGATTTTGTCGAAATCCGAGTTAGTGGCCAAATGGCTATTTTTACATTAATTAAATAAATTAATAATTAATTAATTAAATCAAAATTTCAATTTCAATCCTATAATTGACAATTTTTATCATTTTTAAATTTCTTTATCATTTACTCTAGTTTAAACAAATTTATATGCCACTTTAATGTTGATTCAATCATCAATTTCGGCGTTAAATTTTCAATTTCATTATATTCATAAATTATAAATTATATTCTCAATAATTCCATTGAATTTACTTTTCATTCTTATTATTCAATTCATTATGGTCAAATGGATGAAATTAACAATGGTCCATGATCTATTACATAATATTCTCAATTTTCAACTTAATTTCCATTTACGTAATATTTAATTATTAGTTCATTTAATTGCAATTAATTCAATTATTATAATTTAAATTCCAATAAATAAATAAATCTTGATTTCCATTCTTTAAATCAACCAATTGTCATATTATAAATAGAATTTACATTATTTTCAATTGTTTCCTTAATTTACACTTTATTACGTATTATTTCATCAATTAACATACTTTGAACTTATTTCCCAATTTATTAATTTCAATCAAATATAACTTTACATTTGGTTTCAGTTAATTGGGATTGCACTAAATTAATTATTTATTTACTTGTATTAACATTATTACCTTTAATTTAGTGATTTCATTATTAAATTACAGATTTTTATTTTTCTTTCCGCATTACATTACCAAAACTTAATAAATTAACAAAATTTAATTGTTGAAAATTATGGGTCATTGCATAAAATGTACCGCTATTCCAAGAAAACTATTTTTCACTTCATTTATAAGTATCTATGTATGGAATCAAAAAAAGGATAGACCTATAGCCACACATATGAATGATTCTCGTATATGGCTTAAAGACTAAAGCGGTTGAGAAAATGAATTATCAAATCATACTAACAACAATAATAATTATCAAATCATACAGAAAAAATCATCCCCACTTAGGATATTTCCTCCATGGTACACTTACAAAGAAATGAGCTTCCGTGACTTTTAACACAGGTGCAACACTGTTTACACCAAAGCTAAAATAACACAGGTATGCTAATGTTAAACTAAAATAGGTATTGGGGTGCATATAGCACAACTCTATCGATATTATAATGGTTTGGATTGTAAGAAGAATTCATGCTTTGGAAAATTAACAGTAATAAACATAGGCTGGTGAAATTTTAGACCTTAATGTCAAACAAATGGAACTAAAGTTGTATATAATAATAACATAAACCTACATCATATCAAAAAGTTACAATTATAGGTCAGATATTCTTAACTTGTATCATATATATATATATATATATATATATATATATATATATATACACTTACCAAATTCTTATATACGTTGTGCAAACATAGAAACAATTGAATACATCGTGTTTTGGCAACCAGCAGTCAATAATACATATAAAGCAATGGATGGGAATTATTTAAAGTTCACCATTCATTATGTTTTAGAGGATGAAGTTAGAATAAGAAATTGGTAGAGAACTCACATCAGAAATATCCTAAAGATGGTAATTGATGGCCATTTATACACATGCGCTTAAAAGATAGAAATCTAGCATTTTATGCCAATTTCTGTATTTTTATGTTGTTGGAACAAATAATGAATTGGGATGTTTGATGACGTTTAAGAAACAAGTCATGTTTACTTGGAAAGGCGACAATTGCTCATCTGTTAAAATTTATGGACTTGACATTGGTTGGGGGCGGGTAAATGTTTTACATGTAGCTGCTCATTGCATACGATTTAATGTTGTGTTAGGCTCATTTATATTATACTAAAGTCAAGATATGGATAATATATATCATTATTCAATGATGATAGAAGTTACATATGTGAAACTATAATAGTTATTTATCAGCAGTAGTTCTCTTCTTCTTCCACGTTTAGATCTTTCACCTACGAATCTGTAATTTGCACCTTCATGTTACACTATTTAAATAATGTCTTCAAAGTAATTTATGCACTACCATAAGAGAAATGCTATGTAGTTCACCTAATACACAAGATTGTAACTAGTTTGTAAGTATATACACTTATGCACGTGTACATGGATAAAAAAATTATAATGGAAACAACATTAGTAACAACATTGGTTTATTATTTATGTGCAGATTTTTTCCTTTTTTTCTTTTACACCGACTGTATAAATAATTTTGTATAGAGTCCCACTCAAATTCAATAGTGAGACAAGGTCTTTGACTCTTGACAGATACTTGCTAGTAAGTTCAACAAACATTGACATCCTGTCAGTTGTCATATAAGCATTCCAAGTTTTTCAACTTTCTTTCTTGATAGAAGTTATTAATTCAACTGTTTAAACTGTTAATATTTTGCATGTCGATCCGACAGGAAGGTTGCTATGAATACAAGTATATAGTAAATGGCAAATGGACATCCAATAAACCAAAGCCAATTACAGTGCCAAATGGAGATGTTCATATAACTAATTATATTCAAGTAAATTTGTTGATGGAACCTTATCCTTGTGTGTGCCTATTCTCCTTGTCATCAAGGATCAATTGAATTTCCACCCGACATTCCACGTTTTATTTTATTTTAATTGATTAAAATATCATAAACATGCGGTGGAGATTCAATTGGTCGACAAAACACTGGTAGTGCTGGTGATTATTTTCCATATGATTTATTTCCATGCGTGATTGATAAAAGCTGTAGATTTTATGATTTTGCTGGTTTTTCCGTATGTATCTGGCTGAAGGATCGACGATAAATTTTTATTATATTTTTCTAGTTATTTTGTTATATGAATGGGTGTTGTCTTGTTTTATGACATCGTATAAGAACGTAAGCAACTTCTTCCATATCTATTTACTAACATGTATGCATTTCTATATATCTCAAAGCATATCTCTACTTCACTTTCAGCCTTTTTTAAAGGTTCAATGATTTCATTGTAGCTGTATATGCCACACTACTATCATACAGGCTATCTTCTGTAGTTTGTCTGTTAGGTAGTTCTTTCAGCTAATAGAGTTCAGGTATAAGATATCTTCGTTTAGTTCGTACTCTCCATTATTACAATCTTTGCAATCCTGGACGATTTCTTTCCGTATGTGTTTGCTCATCGAATAGTTAAAAATAGATGTCGGTGTTCTTCATCATGCTGGTTGCATGAAACACATAACAAATCCTGTTAAATGCCTTTCTATTTATGGATTTTGATGATTTCATACATTTCAAGATTATTGCTTTCAGACGTAATAAACTCAGCCCATTCTGTCTTGTTGTATGTTTCTCTGTTTGCTTCTTAAGTAGTTTTAAGTCTGAAGTCGACATTTTTGCTGGGCTCCATGTCCAAATATCTGATTCAGCATTAGTATAAGTGGGAATATACTCAATTTACTTTTTAGATTTCTGATCACTATCAGATTATCTATAGCCTAACATCCATTAATATTTTTATACGAATCACTTTATTATCTCTATCTCCATTTGCCACAAAAATGTTTAAGCCCAGGTCAGTAACTAGGTTTGCATCACCTAACCGTTGGTCTAACCTGACAAAAATAGACCCATTGGGAGTCTTTATATCAACAAGTTGAGCCATATCTCAGATAATCATACTAACAACAACAACAATAATAATAATAATAATAATAAGTTATTTATATAATTATAAGTTCTATAAAAATTAACTAAGTTTATAATAATAAACTTTATAAATATTAACCAAGTTAGCAATGTTTTGTAAAAAAATAACTAAATTTATATAATAATAATGATAATGTTAAATTAATTAAGATTATAAAAATTAACAGTGTTTATTAAGTTAAATAAAAATTGAACAAGCTTATAAAAATTAACAAAATTAATAATAATAATAATTTAACTAATGATTTCGAAAAATAACTAAGTTTATAATAATAACTGACAACAACAATCATAAATGTGATAACAATAATAAATAAACTAAGTTTGTAATAATAATAATGTGATGAATTATAAAACATTAACCAAGTTAACCAAGTAATTATAAAAACCAAATAAGTCTGTACAATAATGACAATCAATAGTAATAATACTAATAATAATAAATTAAACAAGTATAAAAATTAATTAAGCTTATAATAACAATACCAATAACAGTAACAACAATGGTCATAACAGCAATAATAATAATAAACAAATCATGTTTATAAAAATTAACCAAGTTTCATATTAATTAACTAAATTTAGAATATTAATAATAAAGTATAAAGAGAAGAATTACTTAACTTTAAGAAATATAAAAAATTCTTTCTGTTACATTTCCTTCTGATTTTTCATAACAATTATTCACTTCCATGGACAAATTCAATATAAGAACATACTAAGAAGGTTAGAACTTTCTATAAAATAGTACCAAGTTGAAGAAACTGAAATATAATAATTTATAATCAAGACTACAAATCTGAACATTTAAAAGGACGTAATATGTTAGTGTCTTTATCGTTATTGACCTCTAAATGTATGCTTTTTAAACATTATTCTTTGGTACTTATGACTACAAGACATTTGAATATGAAAGCTAATAAGAAGGAAAAAATAGACCAAATGATATGGATCAGTGTAATTTACTTGGAATCCCCTTATTGGTTAACATTGTTTCTCTAGCCTACATCTAGAAACTTGTCATCAGGCAATAAGCATGTGTTTTATTCATATTAGGTTTGAGCTTCGGATTTCAAGTGTTTTATTCATATTCAATCATATTGTAGATATTTACCTCATTAGCAGGTGTGTGAAAGGAGGAGGATCTGAAAGTTGTTGATATTTCTTCATTTTGATGCAAAACAACCAAATATGTACTTGTTAATTGTGTTACTTTACTACTGCTTTTTAGGGTATGTTTAAACATTTGCTACTACATTTTGGTTTATGTGTTTTATATTTTGAGATATTATATGTATGAATATTCAATATGTTTAATGTAATGTCTTATATCTTTTTGTTTATTATCTTGTACTATTCTTGCATTATTTAAACTATTTTATGTTAAAAAAGATTATTATCGCACATTTTGATATGATACTGAAAATTGTTATTTATAAATAGGATGTAGCTAAAACTATAAAAAGAAACCATAACACTAAAAAAATGCCATAGTTATTTAACAACGTTGAATTCTGCTATTAAATCTATCAATATTTTTTTTTTTGGAAATGGTACTTTATATACAACAAATCATTGGGACAACATATCCCATGTCAATAAATGTTCGAAAGCAAGTTTTGAACTTGTGACCTCTTGCACCAAAGCCTGAATCAATTAACCACTTGGACAACGGTGGTTGTCAATCTATCAATATTATTGGTACATGACATAAAAAAGCGCTAAGGTATCATAATAAGGGCTATAAAAAAATGTTAACAGGTTCATAAATGCTATAACCAAACTTATCCTAACAGAGTATAAGCGCTATCGTTGCTAAATGCTTTTTATAGCGGTTTATAGGTGGTGTGTAATATCCAGCAGCTACATTAACATGTTCCGCTGTTAACATGTTTTCTAGCGGATTATTAGTGCTATCTAAGAGAAAAGGATAGCGGATGATTTACGCCATATTATGTAAACTTTTTATAGCGGTTGTTTTTGTGCTATGAATTATGCATTAGTTTTAATAACATGTCGTTATACAACGTTTATCTAACGGCTGTTGTAGGCTTTAATAGCGTTTTTCCTACGCTGTCATAGGGTCTTTTTTGTTGTATTGAGGGTATCTCTTCTTCGAAACTCACATTATAAATCTTTCAAAAGCATTAAAATTCCCCACTTAAAACATACCTTTCAGAGGTATTGGGTTCAAGTAAAATTTTGTGGAACATAGCTTCGAAACAATTTCAATCATCTCTTTCGAAACCTTTGGGTTTAACTTTTGATATAAAAAGAGTCGTAAAGAACTAGGGCAAAAGCATATCTTTCAAAAGCATTATTCCTAAGTAAAAGAAAGATGGTGGTTTCGAAACCAACCATTTCGAGAAGTTGTGAAGCGGCTTCAAAGTTTAAAGACAAAAGCAACCTTTGAAAGCATTGGTTCGAAGGGTTGAATGCGGTAGCATGGGTTTCTACCCTTTTTGAAAGCTTCATTTTAAAACAAAAAGGCGGCAACCCTTTCGAAAACCCTTTTTATATAAACAAAAATTGGCTAAGTCGAAAGCTAACTCCAACCCATTTGAAAGTATCAGTTGTAAACAAAATAATTCAAAGTTAATAAATGCGACTCTACCCCTTTGAAAGCATGGTTTTGAGCCTATACCTTCCACCTTTCTCCACTCCACTATGTACCAAATAGTTGATACCATGCGTATTTGTTTCAGCTTGGTTAGGGGTGAAAGTATAGGGTTGAAGAGTAGCTGAAGGAAGTGGGAAGCAGTAATCTTTTGCAAAACTTATTATTAGCCTTTTAAAGTAATTTCTTTCCAACTAACTTGCTTTATTTGTCAAAATACAATTAGTTGCCAATACTGTTTCAAAATCTTTTTCTAAAATTGTTTATTTTTTTTCTCTAAATTGTTGGGTACACATTTTATTTGAGTAGTCCGAAAGTAGCAGGTCTTTGTTGGGCTCTTTTTAAAGATGGCTGCCGAGCAGGAGGCTTTCATCTTCTTAGTTATCTATTCCATTGTATTATCTTGTTTTTGTAAATGTATTTTATTTCAGCATATGTAAAGGCAGGATGTTACAACTGCTTAAGCTGTTTTGTAGTACTTTTGTGTAACTCTGATAACTTCTTATTAAGGAGTAACCTGATGTACTATTTACCGTTAATGTTTTATTTAGAAGTTTCATTGTGAGTTTTTCTATTCTGTTCTTTATTTCACCCCACGATGATTCATCTTTCCGATGCTTAGGCAATGGAATATGAACACCTAGGATGTGTTAAGTCGTTCCTAGGGGTTAGAAAATTGGATCATCATAGGGAAACATTATTCCGAATTTGTTTACAAAAATATTTAGTTCCAAGTAAAACAAAAAATGTGAACGGAAATCATTTTTCGAATATATTACTTTTCATTGGCTAAAAATTATTGGAAAGGTTAGGAACTCTAGTATAAGTATACGTACATGTATAAATAAGCTAGCATATGTTAGTATATATGTGCGTGAGTGTATATATATACTGAAGTTTAAATAGGTTTAAATTTTGAAGAAATTGATAAAATAAGCCCACACCACATAAAGAATTATGCAACATTAGAAAACATAAGTACACCTGAGCATATATGCATGTTGGCATAGATGAAGGGGGGACATGCTCCTTGTGCAATGATATGAGGTAGAGGAGGATGTTGGAACAAGATGAGGTGGCGTTCAAATAGTAGAGGACATGTACTAAAGGCTATTTTTGTAAATTACTAATTGCAATTTATATAAAACCAATTTCCTAATTTTCCTTCTCATTTTTATCATTTCCATTCTCAATTTAATAAACCCCACTTTCTTCCTTACACTCTGTAATGGATACCAAGGATATTTAGAAGTTTAAAAATCTTAGATTTATTCATTTTAAATCTTTAAAACTTTGTTTAAAGCAACTCCTTCTATTTCTACACCTCCACCTCTACACAACAAGCCCTCACAAACCCCATTCAATCATGGTGTGACGCCCCACCTCTATACCCACGCTAGCCAAGAACACTACGGTGTAATGCTGTCAACTAGCGCGGAGAATAAGGCTGTTGAGGAGCGGCCATCCGTAGTTAGGCCTTACACTAGTATTGGTTATCTCGATAGAAGTGGTATATATATTCTTTCATTTTACACCTCTGATTTATTTACTCCCATCGACATACCCCAATTCCAGTATAAAACGAACTACGATGGTTCATAATAGTTTAGGATAGTAAATATAATAATAACACAGATAATATAAATGCGGAACATAGATAAAACGAGAAAGTCTCATATATATAATAACTGATGTCAGTTACAATACATTTGACACAATACATATGATACAACTACAACTATCGACTCTGGAAGTTATATATATATATATATATATACACACACACAAGTGCATTATCGACTAATATACATGGATACATATCAACCTATACTGTGACACGACAACTCCAAAAGACATGAAAAGTCTTCATAGCTCAAACAACAACCCAAAGCTAAAAATCTACAACCTGTAAATACTCGGTCTGACCCGAGTATTACATTCAAAAGAAAATAATACACGGGTCAGTCTAATTCAAACTCAGTTATTAGTGCACAGAAGCAATAATAATTAAATAATGAATAGACGACGGTCACAATAAATCTCGTCTATCCGATCCTTAAATAAAGAAATCGGATAACGATAAATATAACACGTAACAGTGTTAAACAACAAATCAGAAAATTTAAACCAAATCAGAATACAATTCATAATATTGAATTGAATAAACAAAACAGTTCAAGTAATTGAAAACATCAATTAAAACATTAATTCGAGTAGGGCTGCAGTACACGCACGCGTGCACTGCTTCGCCACTACAGCATATGGAGTATGCTAAAGATCAATAAATCAAAAGCAATATAGAATATCATAAAAGCCATACCGTGTGGCTGCAGTTCACGCTTGCGTGCACTGCCTTGCCACTACAGTGATAATGTACCCAAAAACTCAGTACCGTGGGGCTGCAGTTCACGCTTGCGTGCACTGCCTTGCCACTACAGTGATGATGTACACAAGGTCAAACCCAAAATAAAAAGACGGGTTCAACTCAGGTGAAATTTCGGAAAATAAACGAAATGCAAAGGTCAAGTCACTGCAATCATGACCCAACACAATGCAACAACCAAAGTCGAGGCGACATGAAGTAAGCAACTCAACTGCAAGTCCAGATTAATGAACAGCATAAGCAAATGACACGGTCAAATCAAACATGCTCAAAGCTAACAACAAATGACTCAAGTTTGATGCTATCAAGTGATACAAATGTAATTACCACAAATCCAAGACCGACAGCAGTTTATACAACAAAGGATGATGCAGGCACCAGAAACATGATCAACACAGCAAAAATGGTCAAGCAGTATGCACAATGCACACTCAAGTGCACCAGTGATATTAAGACCGAGTATCATACTCAATTTGATTGTAAGCATGTGCAACAGGACAGGGCAGTGGACAGAATTGCAACAGATATAAGGTGATGTAGTCGACATATACTTAGTGTAACATGTGCAGAGGCAACAAAAGTCAGGGAACAGGACAATATCAAGTGATGCAACATCACATAAATAGGTCAAGTGCCATGATGAAGCAGTGCAACATCAAGGAGCTGAAATGCAAACACGACAGTGAAACAGGTCATAGTGAAAATAACAAATGCAATGACCAGCTACACTATGCTCAGTGTCGACTAAGGCACAGAGAAAATTCAAGTGAAGCCAAATGAAAATCAAGGCATCTTGTATATATACAATGCCAACCAAAGTAGTGGAACTGCAACAACTGGAATGAGCACAACATCAAAAATCAAGTGAATCTGGACCACCAAGCAATCAGACTCAAAAATATAAACAAGGCACAGTAAAACTGCAATGCTCAAACCCAGGTGGGCAGCACGACCGAGTATGCAAGTGACTCAGGCAAATGCACAGAAGCAACCACAACTACAATGAGGCTTAGTGGTGATGCAGTCAACAGTCTCAAGGCTACAACATCAAGTATACATGGAGCAATACTCAAGTGAAGTTCAGGCCAGACCAACTAGAAAAGGGTGCAAACTAAGTATGCAGTGCATACTTAAGAACACAAGTGACATAAGTGATACAAGACACAGTGCATATATGAAGTACACAAGTGCAACAAGCATCAATATGCAACCAGACCAATACTCATGAATATATTCAAATGATCAGGCCATAATGAAGCAAAACACTGACTCGAATACACAAGTGCAACAAGCAACATACAGAGGCAACAAGGTCAGAGTACGGTGCAACTAAATGATGCAACATTTTTAAAATGCACAAATATGCTATGCAGTGAAGTCAAAGCAAACAGAGACATCAATATGGCAACACAGCAGCAACATGCACCAGTAAACCAAGCAATAAATATGGAACAAATTCTTACAGCCAATAGCAAATTGAAGGTCAACGCAAAGCAAAACCGAAGCAATAGTAAAATCACCACAGTCAACTCAAACGAACAAGTAAAATTCAAAAACCGTGGTAGCAAAGGAAATTTGACCGAGTTAAACATCGAAGCCGTGGGACGCAAGTGTCAAATTATACGAAATTGACAAAGTCAAATAAATCATCAACGTTCAACAAAAAAATCGAATGGCCGAAAACATGTTAATGAACAATGTAAATGTCAAAGTCATGGAAGAATCAAAGTCGAAGCCGACCATTAAATTCACGAAATCAAAAATTGGGCAAAGCCAAAGGAAATCAAAGCCGAGAGCATCAATTAATTAAACAACGATAAACACAGATATGAACTAGCCATAAATCATCAAGAATGACTTGAATTAGATGCGAGTGGAGGACCACTCACCTTTTCACGAATCGAAGAATTCAAAGAAAGCAAATTCGTAACCGGTCTCGATCACGTTTGAAGCTGAGCTAGAAGAAACAATCAGCAAGCCAAGTCAAATAGCATCGAATCGAACGAGCTGCTACAACAAATCTAAATTGGATCGAAGGGGAAGCCCAAAAAATTACAAAGAGGAATGAACGAAGAGCCGCCGCCATTATCTTCGCTTGTTTTTGTTTTAGGGTTTTGGAATTGAAAAAGAAAATAAAAAGGGGAACGGGTTTGAAAATGGAAAATGAAACGAGAGAGGGGAACGGGTCTTTACCCTGAAAATAATCACGGCCCAAAGAAAAACATGGACCACGATTTAATTTATAAAGCCCACTTAACATTTAATAATTTTTTCAAGAGAGTTTCAAACTGGTTTTAAAAATTCCAAACAACAATTAGCTAGGAAATGTAATCATCCAAAGATGATAATTAATCGGTACGAAATACCGGGTTGTTACAGACTCCCCTCCTTAAAGAAATTGCGTCCTCGCAATCATAAGGAATAAAGGGACAAAAGGTAACAACCATAAAAGCATATCATCACAAGAAGAAGAAATTTGAAATAGGTAGTTCACCATATAGAGCATGAAAGAATAAGCTTGAACGTGTTTTCTCGATGAATTCTCTGGATTCCTAAGTGCATTCCTTAGGATTTGAGAACCATTGAACTTCCGCAAGAAAAACATCTTTATTTCGAAGGTGCTACACCCCCGAAGCAATAACGTGAATAGAAGGTTGCTCAAGAATAAAAATCGAAAATCCCTAAGGCATTTCCGTAATTGGAAGATGTGGAAAACGTCATGAATAGCAGAAAATTGAGCCGGTACACCGACATAGTACAATATAAACACCAAAGAAATCTTTTAATTTCATAAAACAAATTCACAAATTCTCTACAAAATTTAATTATCAATTTGATAATTCAGAAATCTCAAATCACAAATATTCGATTATCAAAAACAATAATCAAATCAACAATTATTCGATTATCAAAAACGATAATCGAATCGACAAATATTCAATTATCAAAAACGATAATCAAATCTCAAATCAACAAATATTTAATTATCACAAACGATAATTAAATCTCAAATATCTAATTATCACAAGCGATAATCAAAAATTACCACAACGGTAATCAGAACTCATAAACATCCGATTATCAAAAACGATAATCAGAAACCAAAAATATCCGATTATCAAAAACGATAATCAGAAATCACAAATCAACGAATATTTAATTATCACAATTGATAATCAAATCTTAAATCACAAATATTTAATTATCACATCGATAATTAATTCTCAAACATCTGATTATCAAAAATGATAATCAGAAGTCACAAATATCCGATTATCAAAAATGATAATCAGAAATCACAAATATTTCAATTAACGAGTCCGGAATTAACCGAAATAGCAAACGTACATGACCCATAACCACGAGTTTTACTAAATCATTTAAATCACTTCATCGTTTTCTTGAAAGTGCATAATTGTGTATTTTAAAAATAACATTTCACATTCCCAAACGGACAAATCCGGAATTAAGCGAATCAGTAAAAGAAAGGGGTCATAGTCCTCGATTTTGCTGAAACGTTTAAGTCGCTTCCTCGTTCTTTTGAAAGCGCGAACTGTAAAATTTTTGAAAACAATTTTAATTTTAATTTTGAAACAATTTTAATTTTAATTTTGAAACAATTTTTAAAACACGTGATTAAAATAGCAACATCAGAAGCAACTTCGACAAGGAAATTGCACTTCTCAAAATACCATAAAAATGGACAACAAAATAAGCATCGCGGGATAACCGCTTGAAAATCCATTTTAAAATTGATGGTTACTGAAGTCAAAGCGACAGTAACCTTTTATACGTCAAAATATCATCAAAATAATTGGCATTAAAACATAATACCAATGAATTTTCATTCATAAAAAATGTCACAAGAATCTTCTCAAAGATAGAAAGGGGTATCTTACCCTAAACTTGTATTCATAACAAGTCAATGACACATGAATTCACCAATGCACAAAAATTGATAAAACTTATCAATAGAAATCACGAATATTGGTGAAGCACAAATTCCAGAAGACTACACAAGAAATCCAGATATCACAAAATGAGAGTATGAAAACTCAAATGGGAGTATGGAAACTCAAATGGGAGTACGGAAACTCAAATGGGAGTATGGAAACTCAAATGGGAGTATGAAAACTCAAATGGGAGTATGAAAACTCAAATGGGAGTATGAAAACTCACCTACACGTGAGCATGAAAAATCACCAACACGTGTAACGCAAAGCGAGAACGGGAGCATGGAAACTCACCTACATGTGAGCATAAAAAATCACCAACACGTGTAACGCAAAGCAAGAACGGGAGCATGGAAACTCACCTACACGTGAGCATGAAAAATCACCAACACGTGTAACGCAAAGTGAGACGCTATCTCATGGTGGCTAACCGAAAAGCAAAAAGATATGTGTGAATGGAATCACACAAGTGGTGTCTAGCCTAACCAGAAAGTAAAAAGATATGTGTGAATGGAATCACACAAATGGTGTCTAGGCTAACCAAAAAGAAAAAAGGTATGTGTGAATGGAATTACACAAGTGGTGTCTAGCCTAACCAGAAAGCAAAAAGATATGTGTGAATGGAATCACACAAATGGTGTCTAGGCTAACCAAAAAGCAAAAAGGTATGTGTGAATGGAATCACACAAGTGGTGTCTAGCCTAACCAGAAAGCAAAAAGATATGTGTGAGTGGAATCACACAAATGGTGTCTAGGCTAACCAGAAAGCAAAAAAGGTATGTGTGAATGGAATCACACAAGTGGTGTCTAGCCTAACCAGGAAACAAACAAAGAGACATCGCACAATTGCTAGTCTAAATCATAAAATGATCGTCATGATCAACGAGAAGTGTCAATTACACTAAGCTAGTAAATATAAAAGTCAAGCTTCATGTCCCATAACCACTTGCTTAACCTAAATATTTACGAACAAATTGTAGATATCCACTAGAAAATTGTCACAAGAGATTCAATCGAACAAATCCAAGAATTAACCGACGAAGTAAACGCAAGTGTTTCAAACCACTTGTTTTACTAAGTCGTTTAATTAGATTTCTCATACGAGTGAGGTAAAGGTTTGTATATACTAGTAGATTGGAAAACAGTTTTGGAAAAGAGCTTTGTAGTAAAATAGTTTTGAAATCGTTTGGAGAAAAGGGTTTTGATATTTACTACTAGTATAGAAAAAATTTATATTTTTAAAGTGACAATCTCAAAAATGATTGTAGAAACAATCAATCACAAGAATTCACATACAAAGATGTGAATAGAATCCAAAGAAATCGATACTAAGTTCTTCGAAAGGTATGTTCACGAAAATCCCAAAGAAAATGTCATCAAAGTTGCTAATAAATGATAGCAACAAATCGGGGAATTAACAAGAATCGTTTAAATTTGGAAACCAAATCAATTCACTAAATTCACATTCGAAGACATGAATAAAATCCAAAGAATTCGATTCCAAATCCGTCAAAGTAGAAATACTCAAAAATTCTAGAAATAGAAGTTATCAAGATCGACATAAGTGATTACAACTAATCGAAAAAGGAGAATCGATTAACAATTGGAAAAACAGAGCAAAACGAGCATAAACGCATAAATGAATTCAACAAGAATAAAAATCAAGTCAATGCCGAAGTCAACGATTATTGGCCACAATCGAGTACAAAACGAATCAACATCCTCATCAAAGAATTCAACAGCAAACAAAGTCAGAGTCTTGGAAATCAAGAAACTAGCAATTTCACGAAAACAAAGTGACCGAAGTCGAATGGAAATCAAGCCGAGGAAAACACAAAATACCAAGTTCAAAATCGTTGAGATTCGAACAAAATCAACATCGACTAAATGAATTCAAAGCCGAAAACACAAGAACAAAATCCTCATCATCAAAAACCCAACTTGAGTTCGCAAAGCAAATGGAGGCCGGAGCCAAAATACTTTCATGAAATCAAAATCAAATGCACATGAATAAGCGTTAGGAATTCATACCTAACAATTAAAGATAATCATATACAAAGATGAGAGATAAAACATCGACAAGTAGTTGTAACACATGTTCCATCTAAGTTATGTTTTATATTAAGTCCATAAACTCCAGGCTTTGATACCAAGCTGTGACGCCCCACCTCTATACCCACGCTAGCTAAGAACACTACAGTGTAATGCTGTCAACTAGCGCGGAGAGTAAGGCTGTGGAGGAGCGGCCATCCGTAGTTAGGCCTTACACTAGTATTGGTTATCTCGATAGGAGTGGTATATATATTCTTTCATTTTTCACCTCTGATTTATTTACTCCCATCGACATACCCCAATTCAAGTATAAAACGAACTACGATGGTTCATAATAGTTTAGGACAGTAAATATAATAATAACACAGATAATATAAATGCGGAACACAGATAAAAACAGAAAGTCTCATATATATAATAACTGATGTCAGTTACAATACATTTGACACAATACATATGATAAAACTACAACTGTCGACTCTGGAAGTTATATATATATATATATATACAAGTACATTATCGACTAATATACATGGATACATATCAACCTATACTGTGACACGACAACTCCAAAAGACATGAAAAGTCTTCATAGCTCAAACAGCAACCCAAAGCTAAAAATCTACAACCTGTAAATACTCGGTCTGACCCGAGTATTACATTCAAAAGAAAATAATACACGAGTCAGTCTAATTCAAACTCAGTTATTAGTGTACAGAAGCAATAATAATTAAATAATGAATAGACGACGGTCATAATAAATCTCGTCTATCCGATCCTTAAATAAAGAAATCGGATAACGATAAATATAACACGTAACAGTGTTAAACAACAAATCAGCAAATTTAAACCAAATCAGAATACAATTCAGAATATTGAATTGAATAAACAAAACAGTTCAAGTAATTGAAAACATCAATTAAAATATTAATTCGAGTACGGCTGCAGTACACGCACGCGTGCA
This sequence comes from Allium cepa, assembly GCA_030765085.1. NCBI lineage: Eukaryota > Viridiplantae > Streptophyta > Magnoliopsida > Asparagales > Amaryllidaceae > Allium > Allium cepa. The sequence goes on from CM060942.1 coordinate 10,892,781, forward strand.
AGCTTCGCCACTACAGCATATGGAGTATGCTAAAGATCAATAAATCAAAAGAAATATAGAATATCATAAAAGCCATACCGTGTGGCTGCAGTTCACGCTTGCGTGCACTGCCTTGCCACTACAGTGATAATGTACCCAAAAACTCAGTGCCGTGTGGCTGCAGTTCACGCTTGTGTGCACTGCCTTGCCACTACAGTGATGATGTACACGGCCGGGCACAAGGTCAAACCCAAAATAAAAAGACGGGTTCAACTCAGGTGAAATTTCGGAAAATAAACGAAATGCAAAGGTCAAGTCACTGCAATCATTACTCAACACAATGCAACAACCAAAGTCGAGGCGACATGAAGTAAGCAACTCAACTGCAAGTCCAGATTAATGAATAGCATAAGCAAATGACACGGTCAAATCAAACATGCTCAAAGCTAACAACAAATGACTCAAGTTTGATGCTATCAAGTGATACAAATGTAATTACCACAAATCCAGGACCGACAGCAGTTTATAACAAAGGATGATGCAGGCACCAGAAACATGATCAACACAGCAAAAATGGTCAAGCAGCATGCACAGTGCACACTCAAGTGCACCAGTGATATTAAGACCAAGTATCATACTCAATTTGATTGTAAGCATGTACAACAGGACAGGGCAGTGGACGGAATTGCAACAGATATAAGGTGATGCAGTCGACATCTACTCAGTGTAACATGTGTAGAGGCAACAAAAGTCAGGGAACAGGACAATATCAAGTGATGCAACATTACATAAATAGGTCAAGTGCCATGATGAAGCAGTGCAACATCAAGGAACTCAAATGCAAACATGACAGTGAAACAGGTCATAGTGAAAATAACAAATGCAATGACCAGCTACACTATGCTCAGTGTCGACTAAGGCACAGAGAAAATTCAAGTGAAGCCAAATGAAAATCAAGGCATCTTGTATATATACAATGACAACCAAAGTAGTGGAACTGCAACAACTGGAATGAGCACAACATCAAAAATCAAGTGAATCTGGACCACCAAGCAATCAGATTCGAAAATATAAACAAGGCACAGTAAAACTGCAATGCTCAAACCCAGGTGGACAGCACGAGCGAGTATGCAAGTGACTCAGGCAAATGCACAGAAGCAACCACGACTACAATGAGCCTTAGTGGTGATGTAGTCAACAGTCTCAAGGCTACAACACCAAGTATACATGGAGCAATACTCAAGTGAAGTTCAGGCCAGACCAACCAGAAAAGGGTGCAAACCAAGTATGCAGTGCATACTTAAGAACACAAGTGACACAAGTGATACAAGACACAGTGCATATATGAAGTACACAAGTGCAACAAGCATCAATATGCAACCAGACCAATACTCATGAATATATTCAAATGATCAGGCCATAATGAAGCAAAACACTGACTCGAATACACAAGTGCAACAAGCAACATACAGAGGCAACAAGGTCAGAGTACGGTGCAACTAAATGATGCAACGTTTTTAAAATGCACAAATATGCTATGTAGTGAAGTCAAAGCAAACAGAGACATCAATATGGCAACACAGCAGCAACATGCACTAGTAAACCAAGCAATAAATATGGAACAAATTCTTACAGCCAATAGCAAATTGAAGGTCAACGCAAAGCAAAACCGAAGCAACAGTAAAATCACCACAGTCAACTCAAACGAACAAGTAAAATTCGAAAACCGTGGTAGCAAAGGAAATTTGACCGAGTTAAACATCGAAGCCGTGGGAGGCAAGTGTCAAATTATACGAAATTGACAAAGTCAAATAAATCATCAACATTCAACAAAAAAATAGAATGGACGAAAACATGTTAATGAACAATGTAAATGTCAAAGTCATGGAAGAATCAAAGTCGAAGCCGACCATTAAATTCACGAAATCAAAAATTGGGCAAAGCCAAAGGAAATCAAAGCCGAGAGCATCAATTAATTAAACAATGATAAACACAGATATGAACTAGCCATAAATCATCAAGAATGACTTGAATTAGATGCGAGTGGAGGACCACTCGCCTTTTCACGAATCGAAGCATCCAAAGCAAGCAAATCCGTAAGCAGTCTCGATCACGTTTGAAGCTGAGCTAGAAGAAACAATCAGCAAGCCAAGTCAAATAGCATCGAATCGAACGAGCTGCTACAACAAACCCTAAATTGGATCGAAGGGACGAAGCCCAAAAAAATTACAAAGAGGAACGAACAAAGAGCCGCCGCCATTATCTTCGTTTGTTTTTGTTTTAGGGTTTTTGAATTGAATAAGAAAATAAAAGGGGAACGGGTTTGAAAATGGAAAATGAAACGAGAGAGGGGAACGGGTCTTTACCCTGAAAATAATCATGGCCCAAAGAAAAACATGGACCACGATTTAATTTATAAAGCCCACTTAACATTTAATAAATTTTTCAAGAGAGTTTCAAACTGGTTTTAAAAATTCCAAACGGCAATTAGCTAGGAAAGGTAATCGTCCAAAGACGATAATTAATCGGTACGAAATACCGGGTTGTTACACATGGACAAACCCCTCAACCTCCTTAGCCGAACTATTTTGGTTACTTAGGGCCTCCAAAATTTTAGTTTTCCAAGTTAAAAGCAAGGATCTAGATTGTATTCAATATAGTGGGAGTTCGGTTTGATTTGTTTAGCTTTTGGTGAGAAAAGCTCACCTTTTTATATACTGTGTTAACTATATTTACTTTGCTTACTTTGTTGTTAGATGGTTGTTTGTCTAGATGAAAGTAATGATAGTGGCATGTTTATATATGATGTTGTACATAATGATTGTTAAACTGGAAAAAAGTGAACTAAAAGTTAGTAAAGTTTCCAAGTTAGGATCTTTGCCTATATTATGATGTTATGGCCTACATATATGTGTGCTGAAGTCATGCTTACAATGCTATAGGCTAAACTTTTTAATATTTGAGCTTGTTGTTAGTTGCGACATTGAGATCCATTGGTTTAAAAACTTAGTTCCTTACTTAATTTTCTTGAAGTGTTTGATAAGGTCTCAAAAAACCTTACTTCTATTTTCTAAAACCTTTTACTATGTAACGACCCGTAATTTTCGATAATTAAATTTGTTAATTTAATGAATCTTGCTATTTAATATTGAAAGGAATAAAAAAAGTTGTAAGGTAATAATGTTAGTGCAAGTTGATAAATAATTAGTACAAACCCAATTATTTGAACCAATTGTAAGATTTTAACCGATCGTAATAGATAAATTGAAAAATAAGTTCAAAATACATTAATTGATGAAATAATACGTAATAAACGGTAATTTATGTTAATATAAATTAAAGAAATAATTTGAAACAATGTTAATTCTATTTATAATATGACAATTGGTTGATTTAAGGAATGGAAATCAAGATTTATTAATTTATTTAAAATTTAAAATTCAATAATTAGATTAATTGCAAATAAATTAAATTAAATATTTAATTATTATGTTAATGGAGATTTAGATGAAATCTGAGCATATTAAGGTAATAGATCATGAATCCAATGTTAAATGCATCCATTTGACAACAATTAATTGAATAATAGAGTGAAAGTAAATTAAATGGAATTATTTGAAATTAAATTTAAATTTCTGAATTTAATGGAATTAAGGCTAACACTGAAATTGATAAATTAATCAACTCTAAATTGACATTTAGATTCGCTTAAATTAGTGTAAATGATTAAGAAATTTAAAAATGATGAAATTTGTTAATTATAGAGTTGAAGTTGAAAACTTGATTTAATTAATCACTTATTAATTTATTTAACTTACTAGAAAATAGCCATTTTGGCCACTGACTCGGATTTCGACGAAACCAATTTCATCGGATCCATAACGATGAATTATTGTAGGATTTCAAGTTTTGTAGATTGGACTTGTCATTTGATCGTATAGACTCGAAACGCCCAGAAATCAATTAAATTGAAATCAATTAGAATCAATTTGAAATAACTTGATTTTCGCATAACTTATTCATACGATGGAATTTGGGCTTGAAACCTATTCCATCACGTTTAAAATATTCAAAAACATCTATTTTGATATATGGGTCGACCCAATTTCGTTCCGGAGGCAGAACGGGCTTTTCGGGACATATATCGTTTAATTTATCTGTCTTTCTATTTCAACTCTGTCTATATATACCTCATTATAAACCCAAACTGTTCCTCACTGTCATTTGTCTATACGTACATTTTCTTCTCACCTCCTCATTTCAATGGCAGACTGAACCCTAAATCCTTAAATGCAATTTCAAATCGAATTCAAAGTCAAAAATTTAAACTCTCCAAACCATATCAAATTTTATATGGATTCGAAGCTCTCGAAAAGAGCATGTCAAGTCCGCTGTCTGTTTTTCAATATGGAATTTTGGGTGGCCGGAAATCGAGGAACAAATCTCGACCGTTTGTTGATCATCGATGAACTTTAACGGATCGACAAATCGCGGGTACCGTTGGGTAGAGAGTGATGCGCGTAGTGCATATGAGCTATTCATTCGTCATTTCATTGGCTAGATCGAGGGGAAAAATTCGCTAGAGTTTCATTTTTTTGTGGCGGCGGCTGTCGTTTGGGTGGCCGAAGCTGGTCGAGACAAGGCACAGGGGGAGGGGGGTCACTTGACGCTGGCGAGTTTACGGCGTGGTCTGGTGGTGCGTGCGTTCGTGCGGCGGCAGCTTTAGCTGTCGAGCGCGACTTCATGTTTCACTAGATTTCGATAATCGTTGTATCTTTGAGATAAGGGGTGACGTGGCCTATAGTATGGTGTGAACGGTGATTTGTTCTATTTATTTTATTTTAAATCGTTTATCGTTCTAACTCACACAACTTTCACGTACGAGGTCAAATTCATGTGAGGTTTTCTCCGCTAGGTTAGTATTGGAATTGCAGACATTTTTCCGCTGCTTTGGACGAATTCTATAACTGTTCAAATTTTGGGTTTAAATTGGATTAAATTCAATTTAAATTCAAAAGGTGAGTGTTTCAACCCACTCACAACTTCTAAAATTTCTTATGTTTGTTAAATTGATTTATGATATGATTTGAAATTTATTTATGACTGTTTGGCATATTTTTAATCATCATCTCAGTTAAATTAAATTTATTGAATTAAATTTGTTATTTAATTTATTATTGCATATAAACTGCCAATTAAATTGTTATTTAGTTCGTTATTAAATATAATTGTCAGTAAATACCTGTTATTTATTATCTGTTCTATATAGATGTTATTGATTGAATTGGATGATGATTGTGATAAATGTTTGATGATTGATATTGGATGAATGGATGTTGTATTTTATATTGTTATAAACTGCAAGTTGCTATGGATTTTATTTCATTCGAGATTGCGGTTTGAAATAATATATAACCATATTTATGTTTTAAATTACGGATTGAAATGATAAATATCTGTATCACTTGACCATAGGATAGAAAATTTTATGCAGACACCGCGGTCTATATATAAAAATATTTTGAAATTATTTCTATGGTTTTGTAAAGAAATATATGGTTTTATATAAATATTGATTTTCGATATTATATAATGTTATTTTATTCTTGATTTTGAACTATGTATAATTTGTTTAATATAAAATAAGTTTAAATATAGATTTTTATTTTATGGAAGATAACATGATTAAGTATTCAAATTATATGTTAATATATAGAGTTTATATTAATTTAAATAAATTAAGGTTGGAATACAAATTGGAAATTTATTTGAAATTGAATTTATTTAAGAATCAACACAAATAAGTTGATGTGAAATTTATTAAATTTAAAATTTTAAAAAGGTATGATTATTATTACTTGATTTTTTGGTTAAGGTGAATTTAAGGAGTATTTCAAGTATAAATAAATTTAAGGAAATATTTATTTATTTGTAATTTGGGATTAATTTTAATGATAATGGATTTATTAAATAAAATATTTCAAAACTAAATAATGGAAAATTGAATTTGATATGGATATATGAAATTTCCAAACTCAGTTGTGAAATTGTTGAATATTTAAAGTTGGAAATATATTGAATTTGGAATAGTTTATTTTGTGGATCAAATCTGTTTTGAAATCAATATAATTTAGAATAATTTATTTGGAAATGGGATTGAAATGAAGTTTATGATTTGGGAATTTATTTGGGAATTGAAGAGGCTATTCTATTTTATAAAGTATTTTAAATATTTAAACCATTTAAGTGGTGGAAGTTATGTTCAAAGTTATGAGTTTCAAGGTAATATTCAAATGTTTTGATTTTGAAATAACTTTGAAGTGTTATGATTTTAGAAAAGGATATATTTGAAATGAAAATGATATCGCATTGATTTGGTTTTGAAATGGCAATGATATTTGGTTTTAAAGTATAAACTATTTTGAAAATGACCGCGGTGTTATAATAACGTTTGGTTGTTAAAGAGACTAGGATCGGAAGTTGTCATACTCTCTGCCAACTCCGAAGACCACTTTAACAACCGTGTACGCGGTGGAGATTCCAGAATGAAATAGGGTGGTGGCGATATTCTATTGAGGTATACACGTAGACCCGACTCCAGTGAGTTGGCATAAGGTGACTAAAACAGGAGCGCTTACGGGCCAGTGAGGTAGCCCCTCTTACCGGACACACTCCTTTTATGCCATTCTATTACTTTGTGATTCATTGGGGCCCTTTTGATTTTTGAATGTGTGGGTCAAGGTGGGCGGTAGCTGCGTGCTATGCGTCACCATTAGTTCGGATGCGTAATTGGTATATCTACCCTGGCATTACCTTGTGTGTCGTGTCACCTACGCTGGCGAGCCTTTTACAAGTTTGATTTGCATCGTACCTATGGAGTATCTTCTCGTAGTCTCTCGATTAGGAGATATGCATGTACTGTATAAACTACTAGCACTATTATGTGTTAAGATGGAAAATGTAAAGCCTTCATGCTATTTAAAAGTAAGTTTATTTTACTAATAGACATTATTATAATATCGTATATTACTACATAGTAAATAGTTTAACGGATCTTCAGGAGATGCGAATCCCAAGCATCTCTTAAGTTACTGCACTCACGTTAGACACTGGATAGGAGATGTCAAATTCCGTAAACATCTCTGACGCCGTTCCACCATATTATTTACCATTGATTTAACTTACATAAGATCTTTTAGTTCTGACACGAGTGTTTTGTCTTTTCAATTCGCTCGGCTCAGCCTGAGCATATCAGGATTTGAATACTTTATTTTTGGAGGACAAAGACGAAGATTGTGTTACTATTTTCTATTATATTATTTCACTGCATTCATACTGTTCCACTACATTTTTTATTATTCTCTGGTATGTGTAGCTCTGATATGTATTATATAAGTTTAATCAAATGTTTTTAAAACAGCTTCATGAACTATTATTTGATTATTACATTTTGTCATTCCGCTGTGAGATTCTGTTTTGTTTTATTTCTTTCTCTGCTTTTCTTATTTACCCCAATAATAATTCACTCTTTTGTATGGTTTGAGTTGGTACGTGTGTCTGCTTAAACGTACAAAAAGGCGGGTTGTTACATCTGGTATCAGAGCTTTGGTTTAGCAGTAAACTTTAGCTTTGTGGGGTCTGACTCTTTATTAATAGGGTAATATACGCAATTATGAGTCACTAAGTGTATATATATGAGAGAGTGTATTTGTTAGTGTTATAAAAGGTTTTTAATATTGTGTTAATTTGTTTCGTTTTGCATTTATAAATTCTGGTTGGTGCATAAGATGCTATGACATCAATAGGGATTTCTAAACACTTAATCGGACAGACCGACACAATATTTGTTTTGAATATAAGTGAATGAAATAATTTGCCTATTATATTTTCTATATATAAAGTAATAAATTTTATAAAGGTTATATTTGGTTGTAATATATTGGTTGTTAGGTAGTGAATTTTATAAATATTGATTGAGAAATAAAATTTACAAAGAAAATGAATAAAATTGGAAATTTAGAATCTAAGTCCTGAGGTTTTGAATATTTCTTTCGAATGATTTTGGAATATAGTAATAATATTATAAGAAGTATTTCTGTCATAAATATTTCAATATGATTTGAAAGAATTGTTTTAAAGAAATTTTTGGAAGGAAATAAGTTCAGTTCTCCCCTCTCTGTCGCTGGAAAATAATATCGGTGATGAGTGCACACATCATCGACATTCATTTTCGAGTTTCGAAGTGGGAATGCCACTGTAGTAGCATTACTGCAGAGTTATTTTGATAAATAAATATAAAATTCCAAATTTTTAAACATAATTGGATATATAAGTTGTAAGTATATGCATTTATCTATTATTTTAAAATGATTTGGATAAAACCTGGTATTTAGTTCTTAAGTTTCCATTAACTAATAGTTCAATCAGTGTAGTGAAATGGAATTCAACTAATAAATTGAAACCTATAAAGGAAATAAGAGAATTAATGCTAAGTTATAAATGGAATTAAAAAGAAAGTAGAAATTGTAACCTATAAAACAAAGGATAAGACTATTGAACATTAAATTAGTTAAAGGAAATGAGAAAACTTGTATAACTTCCAATTACATTCTTAAAGGCATATATATATAACTTTACAAAGATTTCAAAGTTGAAATGTTAACAACAAATTGTAATGGATATTATACAAGTAAAGCTTGAAAGTAATAAATAAGAATTTGATGTGTAGATGAAATGCTACTAATTAAATATAATAGAAAGGTAAGCACTATAAATAAATATATGAAAATAAATGAAATTGAGAAATGAATAAATGTAATGCAATAAAAAGAAACTAACATGACCCGAATAAATGAAAATGAATAATTATAAGTAATAGGTGAAAATAAATGAAATAAACACTGAATGAGTGAGTCGAAATAAAAGTTAGCAAGAAATAAATGTAAATAAAAAGGATAAATCATTATACAAATGAAAAGGAAATCAAACAACAAATATTATAAAATAAAATTATTAAGAATGAACTTGATCTATTGCTTGGGATTGTTGTTTGTTTGATTTATGGTTGTTTGGGCAAGGATACTTTAAAATTGTTTGGATGATTGAATAATATATTTTGTTTCATCTAAGACTGTTGATTATATGGTGCACTTAGTACTTTATTATTCATTCTATACAATTTAAAGTTGTAAACCCAAACAACTATTTGTTTCGTTCGCTATGGACATGTGGATTGTTGATTTTATTGACTTCATAGGATGGTTGTATGTTGTGATTGCAAGTGATTATTATTGATTTGTTTGTTGGTGGTTGAAACAACTTTAAATATTCCATTTTATATAATTGTTAACCATTTGGATTATATATGTGAAATACAGGTATGGAAGCAAATGCTACTGCTTTTGGTTTCATAATTAAGCGTTAAGTTCCCGACAAATAGGTACATTTTCGGATTATGGTTTATAGCGTTATTATATTGTTTTCCCGTGTTGGGATATATATTATTTTGGAAACTATACGATGTATATTGTTATATTTGATATTTTATTTTCTCCCAAGCCTCTCCGTACAAAGGAGACTCTACCGAAATTTTTCGTAAATTTTAGACTTAGAATTTTTTTGAAATGTTTTCCAAACTTTATTAATTTAAGTATAAAAGATTTGAAGGTTATGAATTGGTATGTTTTATTTAAATTAATTAATTTTGTAAATTAATTTTTTATAAATTTAATATTTTAAGTAAGATATATTGATTTCTTAATTCTTCTTTTCCCTTCTTTTTCCTTTTCGGGGACGAAAAGTTTTGAGTGAGGGTGAGTATAGCGACCCATAATTTTTGATAATTAAATTTGTTAGTTTAATGAATCTTGTTATTTAATATTGAAAGGAATGAAAAATTTGTAAGGTAATAATATTATTGCAAGTTGATAAATAATTAGTGCAAACCCAATTAATTGAACCAATTGTAAGATTTTAACTGATTGTAATTGATAAATTGGGAAATAAGTTCAAAATACATAATTGATGAAATAATACGTAATAAACGGTAATTTGATAAAACCAATGTTAGTATAAATTAAAGAAATAATTGGGAATAATGTTAATTCTATTTGTAATATGACAATTGGTTGATTTAAACAATGGAAATCAAGATTTATTAATTTATTTGAAATTTAAAATTCAATAATTGGATTAATTGCAAATAAATGAATTAAATATTTAATTATTACGTTAATGGAGATTTAGATGAAATCTGAGAATATTAAGGTAATAGATCATGAATCCTATGTTAAATGCATCCATTTGACAACAACGAATTGAATAATAGAGTGAAAGTAAATTAAATGGAATTATTGGAAATTAAATTTAAATTTCTGAATTTAATGGAATTATTGGAAATTAAATTTAAATTTCTGAATTTAATGGAATTAAGGCTGACACTGAAATTGATAAATTAATCAACTCTAAATTGACATTTAGATTCGGTTAAATTAGTGTAAATGATTAAGAAATTTAAAAATGATGAAATTTGTTAATTATAGAGTTGAAGTTGAAAACTTGATTTAATTAACCAATTATTAATTTATTTAATTTACTAGAAAATACCATTTTGGCCACTGACTCGGATTTTGACGAAACCAATTTCATCAGATCCATAACGGTGAATTATTATAGGATTTCAAGTTTCGTAATGATCGGACTTGTCGTGTGATCGTACGGACTCGAAACGCCCATAAATCAATTAAATTGAAATCAATTTGAAATAACTTCATTTTTGCATAACTTCTTCATACGATGGAATTTAGGCATGAAACCTATTCCATCGCATTAAAATATTCAAAAACATCTATTTTGATATATGGGTTGACCCAATTTCGTTCCGGAGGCAGAACAGGCTTTTCGGGCCATATATCGTTCAATTTATCTGGTCCGTTCTTTCTGTTTCAACTCTGTCTACATATACGTCGTTATAAACCTTAATTGTTCCTCATTGTCATTTGTCCGTACATACAATTCCTTCTCACCTCCTCATTTCAATGGCAGACTGAACCCTAAATCCCCAAATGCAATTTGAAATCAAATTCAAAGTCAAAAATTCAAACTCTCCAAACAATATCAAATTTTATATGGATTTGAAGCTCTCGAAAAGCGCTTGTCAATTCTGCTGTCCGTTTTTCAATCTGGATTTTTGGATGGCCAGAATTCGAGGAACAAATCTTGATCGTTCGTTGATCGTCGATGAACTTTAACGGATCGACAAATCACGGGTATCGTTGGGTAGAGAGTGATGCGCGCATTGCATCTGGGCTGTTCATTTGTCGTTTCATTAGCTAGATCGAGAGGAATAATTCACTGGTTTAGTTTTTTTGAGGCGGCGGCTGTCGTTTGGGTGGCTGATGATGGTTGAGATGAGGCGGGGGGGGTGTGGGGGTCGCCTGACGCTGGCGAGGTTATGGCATGGTCTGGTGGTGTGCGCGTTCGTGCGGTGGTGGCTTCAGCTGTCGAGCGCGACTGCGTGTTTCACTAGGGTTCGATTCCGCTGTAGCTTTGAGATGAGGGGTGATGTGGCCTATAGGATGGTGAGAACGGCGATTTTCTATTATTTTATTTTAAATCGTTTGTCGTTCAAACTCACACAACTTTCACATACGAGGTCAAATTCACACGTGATTTTCTCCGCTAGGTTCGTATTAGAATTCTAGACATTTTGGCTTTAGTTTGGACGAATTTTGAGACTGTTCAAATTTTGGGTTTAAATTGGATTTAAATTCAACTTAAATTCAAAAGGTGAGTGTTTCAACCCACTCACAACTTCTAAAATTTCTTATGTTGGTTAAATTGATTTATGATATGATTTCAAATTTATTTATGACTGTTTGGCATATTTTTAAACATCATCTCAGTTAAATTGAATTTATTGAATGAAATATTTTATTTAATTTTTTATTGCATACAAACTGCTGGTTAAATTGTTATTTGATTTGTTTTTAAATATAACTGCCAGTAAATACCTGTTATTTATTATCAGTTCTATATTGATGTTATTGATTGAATTGGATGATGGTTGTGATAAATGTTTGATGATTGATATTGGATGAATGGATGTTGTATTTTATACTGTTATAAGCTGCAGGTTGTTATGGATTTTATTTCATTCGGGATTGCGCTTTGAAATGATATATAACCGTATTTATGTTTTAAATTACGGATTGAAATGGTAAATATCCGTATCACTTGACCATAGGATAGAAAATTTTATGCAGACACCGCGGTCTATATATAAAAATATTTTGAAATGATTTCTTTGGTTTTGTAAAGAAATATATGGTTTTATATAAATATTGATTTTCGATATTATATAATGTTATTTTATTCTTCATTTTCAACTATGTATAATTTGTTTAATATAAAATAAGTTTAATAATAGAGTTTGATTTTATGGAAGATAATACGATTAAGTATTTAAATTATATGTTAATATATAAAGTTTACATTAATTTAAATAAATTAAGGTTGGAAGATAAATTGGAAATTTATTTGAAATTGAATTTATTTAAGAATCAACTCAAATAAGTTGATGTGAAATTTATTAAATTTGAAATTTTGAAAAGGTATGATTATTATAACTTGATTTTTGGGTTAAGGTGAATTTAAGGAGTATTTCAAGTACAAATAAATTTAAGGAAATATTTAGTTGTTTGTAATTTGGGGTTTATTTAAATGATGATGGACTTATTAAGTAAAATATTTCAAAACTAAATAATGGAAAATTGAATTTGATGTGGATATATTAAATTTCCAAACTCAGTTGTGAAGTTGTTGAATATTTAAAGTTGGAAATATATCGAATTTGGAATAGTTCATTTTGTGGATCAAATCTATTTTGAAATCGATATAATTTAGAATAATTTATTTGGAAATGGGATTGAATTGAAGTTTATGATTTGGGAATCGATTTGGGAATTGAAGAGGCTATTTTATTTTATAAAGTATTTTAAATATTTAAACCATTTAAGTGGTGGAAGTTATGTTCAAAGTTATGAGTTTCAAGGTAATATTCAAATGTTTTGATTTCGAAATAATTTTGAAGTGTTATGATTTTAGAAAAGGATATATTTGAAAAGAAAGTGATATCTGTTTGCACAAAAAATGGGCAAACACCTCCAAGTCGTATTATTTAGTTGATTTTATGTGGTTTTTAATGATTTGGGTGACTTATACAAATATGTAAAAAGCAGGGACTGAACTGTAAAAGACACACAGATTTATAGTGGTTCGGCCAGAACGTGCCTACGTCCACTTTATATGTTATTATCCTTTTTCTTTCAGATTACAAGTACAAAGCTTTGTATACAAGTATATGAAAGTTGTTTGAAAGTTCCTTCCGTGCTTGAGCTCTCAAACTTGTCTGCCATTGTTGTACCCCTGCCCCTCTATTTATAGAATGAGGCTGGGGGTAGGGGTCCTGGAGGTATATAGCTGCTGGTGGGCCTGGACTGGAGCAATCTGGCCTAGTAGCGTTGGTTCGGCAGTGCCTCGATGGAGAGTTGATTCGGTCAGGTGATACGTTGGTCCGGCTTCATGTTGGTCCGGTGGTGGCCCCTTTGCTCTTGGTTCGGTGGTATTGGCAGTGAGGTGGTTCGGTGGTAGGAGCGTGGATGTGGGTTCTGGTCCGGCTATGCAGGGTGTGGTGTTGGACCAGTGGAGTTTGGACCGGCGATGGATGGTTCGGTAGTGATAGGGAGGAGATGGTTCGGTAGTCACCTGGTTCGGTGGTAGGTCTGGTCCGGTAGGTGTAGGAAGGAGTTGGTTCGGCAGGGAGGTTGGTTCGGCGGAGTTTGGTTCGGTGGAGGCTTGAAGTCGTGCTGGTTCGGCAGCGAAGTGGTCCGGCAATGGTGGGCTTTTGGACCGGCTATAGGTGGTTCGGTGATGGTGGGCTGTGGCAGTGGTCCGGTGATTGGTGGTGGAGGAGTGTGTATGTGTTGGTCCGGTGAGGCCTGCGACCGGATGGCCTTTGGTTCGGCAAGGATGTGTTGTTTTGCTCGATGGGCTTGGTTCGACGAAGGATGGAAACTCATGGGTGGAAACACGCCCAACATTTGCCCCCCAAAGTGGGGCACATGCTTGCATGTGTCGCGCTTTGCTTTAAGTTGGATACCTGGTATAGCTTTATTCGGTTTGAGGTGCCGAACCGGTTGGTCCGGTGTGCCGAATGGGCTACGCCAATTGAGCTTTCATATTTGAATCTTGAGTGGAACACTAGACCTATATTCACCTGCTCGCTTTATGCACTTGCTTGCTTATATTTCCATACTTCTTGTTTTAATAACGTGCTTTTGCTTTTGTGTTTGTAGATAAATGTCTCACAAAGTGGAAACCCGATCAGATAAACGGAAGTCTAAGGGCGAAGGAGAGTCCTCCTCCGTGCCCCCAGCCCAGCGAAGACCAGAATGTCATGGACCTGCCCTGAGGTAGTTAGTGGACGGATATGGTCTCCAGGAGCTTCTGGACTCCCCGCCCGACTGTTTTCCTAGCTCCCTCAAAGAGGAGCAGCTCGACGCCATATCTCGTTCTTTTGGGATTGATAGAGCGCCCATGGTGATGCCAGGGGCTGGAGTTATGCCATATGATAGAGCGTCCATGAGTCTCTCTTCTCCTTCTTCTCCATTCTCTCTCTCTAGTTCCTGAACATTCCTTACGAGAGTCTGCATGCTCTTCATTTGATGATGAGGCCACCGAGGAATTCCCAACTCTCTGCATTTCTTCTTCAAAAGAGTTAGACCTATGTTTAATTCTTTCGCTGATTGCGATATTGGTAAGTAAAAGTACTTCGATACTAGTTCAAATGTTAAGGCCGTTTTTTCCTTGTTCATCGTTAATTTCTTCTTATTTCCCTTTTTTTTTTAAAAATTCTTCCTTCTGATCATCATTAGATATCCTGTAGCTCAACTTGGACTTCTCTATCTCATAACTCAAGTCGTTGAAGATGATATTGAACTCTTCAGAAAGGGTCAGAGAAGCTAAACGAGGATCTGAAGGATGGTTTAGAGGAATGGCGTTGATTATTTCATCCAAATCTGGTACTTCATTGTTCAAACCACTGAATGATCCTTCACTGAAATCTAGTTGAGCATCATCAAATCCACTGGGCAGACCATCAATATCGTTCCAAAGATTATGATCATCTAAATAGTGCAATTGGTTATTCATGACCGCAGAAGGACTGATCATGTAATTTCGCATATGATATTGAAATGTGTAGTCAATGCAAAGAAGATTGAAGCTGGTAATGAATGTGCATTTCATCTTGAGTGTTCTGAGTTCAAGCCTTGCTTCCCCTTCTTTTCTTTCTAGGTTTTCATAACTTGATCGTTTACTGTTTGTTTAATGAATTCCTCTTCTGAATTGGACAGGTGGGACTTCCGATCAACATGCTGGGAGCTCCGATCCAGCAACCAAGTAGATTCGGAGAGCTGTTTCTGAGGTGTAGTGGTTAGCACTAATGCAGCTAGTTCTTTTATTTGGTCTGCTCGACATTCCTGTATATGCTAGTTCAGAACATTAATGTACTTTCAAGCTGTAATTATGTCATTGAACGACTTTATGTAATTTCATAACATAAGCTGATTCCTTTATGTTGGAATGTTATCGCTATTTTGTTGTGTTGTGTAAGTGATGTAACTATGCATGTTACTAGTGACTTGACTGTGCCTGATGCCAAGTTTTTTGCTTAAAGTATAATTTTCTCATTTTGCAACGTAAATGTGATGCGTGAATATGAACTGCAGCTATGCATTAATGTATAAAAGTAGAAGGTACCGCCCTTCATGTTTCGGCTGTGGACGGCAACTTCGTGTGCCCTGTAAGACTAAGCACGAAATGCTGTTGAGTGTCTCGTCATCCAATTGTAAGTTTCTGTTCCCATTAGCGAGCGTTCCCTATTTCATGTCCCGTACTTTCAAGCACCGTTACGGAGAATAGGAGAAAAGTTTTAAATGAAATTGAAATATAGGAAAAGTAAAACTTTCAGTCACGGAAGGCCGTCAATGTGCTTAAGTTCGTGGCAAACAGGTTTTGTAGTCACTTTCCCTAGCTGTGGGTCTTGGAGACATTTGTCACCCATCTTACGCCTCTGCGGGGAGTTTTCTTTTTTACCACAGCCGCACTTAAGACACATCGGAGCTGATCGCACACAGTAACTACCCGGGCCATTATGGCCCGTAATTGCGGGTATTATTCGATTTACTGTGGTCGGCTAGCGTGGGGGCTGATCGTCAACTGTGAACTGCCCCTGGCTGGCCAGACCTTATGTTGGGGCTTATGATCGGTTCGCAGTTGCCGGCGAGCCGAATCGCTGTAATGAGCTGCCATGGCATAGTCGGCCTTCTCGGTGGCTTATACTCGGCTTATTACAGTCGGCTTTAAGGGCCGAGGCAAACAATGAGTTAAATCGCGGTAGAGGGATACCGGAGCAAAGTGTCTCATTGGCGAGGGCATAGGATCGTAGCGTACCTATTAGATTTTGTCCAGGTGGAGTTGTGCTGTGAAGCTCTGAATTGAAATGTCATCTGCAAAGGATTTTGTTCAACAGCAAAGGATAAAGATTAACAAGTAGCCAAGATATAAAGGAACATGTTAACAAGAGCCAAGTTTTTTAAAGTGGTTCGGCACGAAAATGCCTACGTCCACTGATTCTCTTTGTTAATTCACTTCATATGGGCAGTACAAGTTAAGAAAAGTATCGAAGGAGGTGTCGGATGTTCCATGCCCTCTGGAACACCTCTCCGTCCACTGTTGACAAAATATAAGCTCCGTTGTGGAGATCTTTATGAATTACATATGGTCCGTCCCAGATGGGGTCCAGTGCCCCGAGGCGCGGAAAGATTCGCTAGAGGACAAGATCTCCTTCTTGTAAGCTGCGATGCTTGACTTTGGAGTTGTATAGTGCTGCCAATTTTTGTTTGTAAGCTGCTACTTTGAGTGCTGCATCGTTTCTCCTTTCCTCAATCAGATCCAAAGACATGAGGAGGAGTTCTTCGTTTTCTTCCGGATTGTAGTAGATCCTACGGTGGGAAGGCACAATAGTCTCAACTGGGAGCATTGCCTCCGATCCGTATGCCAAAGAGAAAGGAGTATGTCCTGTTGATGTTCTAAAAGATGTGCGGTAGGCCCAGAGTGCCGTAGGAAGTTGATCCACCCAAGCGCCCTTTGACTTTTCAAGCTTCTTCTTGTTCAGCGTTTTGAGAATTTTGTTGACGGCTTCGACTTGGCCGTTTGCCTGGGGATAAGCCAAGGATGAGAAGCTTTTGTAAATCCCGTGCTCTTGGCACCAGTTGGTGAATTCCTTGCTGTTAAATTGAAGCCCGTTGTCTGATATGATTCTGAGTGGAACCCCGTACCTGCACAGAACGTTTTTGATCAAGAAGTTGATAACTTTAGTTGAAGATATTTTATTCAGAGGCTCCGCTTCCACCCATTTGGTGAAATAGTCAACTGCCACTATAGCATGTCTGGCCCCGCCTCGGCCCATCGGCAGTTCGCCAATTAAGTCAATTCCCCATATTGCGAAGGGCCAAGGGCTGGTCATCTGAGTAATTTCATTGGTTGGTAGTCATGGAATCTTAGCAAATTTCTGACATCTGTCGCATCTTTTGACGAAGTCTAAGGCATCTTTGTTTAAAGTGGGCCAGAAATACCCATATCGGAGTATCTTTTTTGCTAGGGTCTGCCCTCCGGTGTGGTCTCCACAACTTCCCTGATGGATATTGGATAGAATTTCCTTGGCTTCTCTTCCAGCAACGCACCTCAATAAGGGGTTAGAGAAGCCGCGCCGATAGAGGATGCCTTCTTGCATTGTGTAGCGGGAAGCTTTTCTTAGAATTTTCTTAATTTCATTTCGCCCGTCGGGTAGGGTGCCGTTTTGTAAGTATTCTCGGATAGGGGTCATCCATGTTTCTTCTTCGGTTGCAGCTATCAGATTTACTTGCTCGAAACTCGGGGTTAGTAGCCTTGAGACAGTTATCGTTCCAGAAGTGGTATCATCTCCCATGCTAGCTTGCTTTGCCAGCTCGTCGGCCTCTTGATTTTCTTCTCGAGGAATGTGTTTGATCGAGTAGTGATCCAATTGATTGAGCAGCCGCTTGGTCTTTTTCAGATATGTCGTGAGCCGCTCTCCTCGAGTCTGGAACTCCCCTAGTATTTGATTTACGATGAGTTGCGAATCACTGTGAAGACATAAGGAACTGACTCTGATCTCCAGGGCGAGCTCTAATCCGGCTATTACTGCTTCATATTCTGCATCGTTATTGGTGGCGGCAAATTCCAACTTAGGGCATAGTGCAGCTTCCTTCCCCTGGGGGTGTCTATCATGATGCCTGCCCCCGAGCCTTGTTCGTTTGATGCTCCATCTACAAAGAGATTCCATTTGACGTCTTCTGACACCTCGGATTGCTCCCTACCTTCATCGGTGGTGAATTCGGCAATGAAATCGGCCATAGCTTTTCCCTTGATGGCGGTGCGGGGATGGTAGGTGATATCATATTGACTCAATTCAATGCACCATTTAAGTAACCGCCCAGAGGTATCGGGACGATGAAGTACTTGCCTTAGTGGTTGATCGGTTAGAACTCGGATGGAATGAGACTGGAAGTAGTGTCGCAGTTTCCGTGACGTGATTAGTAAGCAGTACGCTAGCTTCTCAAGTTTAGGATATCTGGCTTCTCCCCCCTTAAACCTCTTTCTTATGAAGTACACTGGCCGTTGTGTGCGGTTTTCTTCTCTTACCAAAGCGGCGCTTAGAGCGTGGGATGACACAGCAAGATATAGGTACAGTTCTTCGCCTTCATTCGGAGTCGAGAGTACTGGTGGCCATTGGAGGTGCTCGATTAGCTTAAGGAAAGTTGCTGAACATTCGTCGGTCCACTCTAATTTTCCTTTGTCTTCAGGGCTTCAAAGAAGGGAATGCATTTGTCGGTTGCTTTAGAGATGAATCGGCTTAGGGCGGCCACCTTCCCGTTTAGGCTTTGCATTTCTTTCCGAGTGAAAGCTACTGAACATTCGTCGGTCCACTCGAATTTTCCTTTGTCTCCCTTTAGGGCTTCAAAGAAGGGAATGCATTTGTCGGTTGCTTTAGAGATGAATCGGCTTAGGGCGGCCACCTTCCCGTTTAGGCTTTGCATTTCTTTCCGAGTGGATGGTATCTTGATATCTTGCAAGGCTCGGACTTGTTCGGGGTTTGCTTCGATCCCTTTGGCATGGACGATGAATCCCAAAAACTTTCCTGATGACACTTCGAAGGAGCACTTTAGAGGATTCAGCTTCATTCCATATTGGCGGAGTACTTGGAACATCTCGTCCAGGTGGCTTACATGATCGTTGGCTTTTCTTGATTTAACCAGCATGTCATCCACATAGACCTCCATAGTTCGTCCCATCAATTCCGCAAACATCTTGCTGACGAGGCGCTGATAAGTAGCTCCGGCGTTTTTAAGTCCAAATGGCATTACCTTGTAGCAGTACAATCCTCGGTCAGTGATGAAGCTAGTGTGGTCTTGATCGGGGGCGTGCATAGGGATCTGGTTATATCCTGAGTATGCGTCCATAAAGGATAAGAGTTCGTGCCCGGCAGCGCTGTCCACGAGTTGGTCGATTCGGGGGAGTGGGAAGCAGTCTTTCGGGGAAGCGTCATTTAAGTTGGAGAAGTCGATGCATGTTCGCCACTTTCCATTAGCTTTATTTACCAGTACCAGGTTGGCGATCCATTCCGGGTAGATGGCTTCACGTATGAAGTCATTGGCAAGTAAGTTCTTTACTTCTTCCTCGAGGGCTGCTGATCGTTCTGCCCCCATACTTCTCTTCTTCTGCTTTACCGGCACCTTGGTAGGATCAATGTTCAGTGCGTGGCATGCTATGTCTGGGAGATTCTAGTCATATCCGTGTGCGTCCATGCAAATACATCCAAGTTGTGGCGAAGGAAATCAATAAGATGGTCCTTCAATTCTGCTCTTAACCGAGATCCGATTCTCAGTAGTTTACTTGGGTCGCGTTTGTCTACAGATACAAATTCCATAGCCTCTGCAGGCTCGGCGGTGGCCTCCTCCTCTTTATCCCTAGGGTCTAACTCGTTGAAGGGGTCACTGGTATATCGAAGAGGAGGGGCCTTCTTTAGTTGCTATGCTTCCAAGTTTTTCTTGCAGAGAGCAGTCTCTGCATTCTTCCCTTTATCTCTCCTGCGATTATTGCGAAGTTCAGTTACATAGCAGTCCCGAGCGGCGTCTTGATCCCCTTCTACTTCTCCCACTCCATTATCCGTTGGGAACTTCATCTTCAGGCACCATGGGGCAAGAACAATTTGGAAGTCGGACAAGGCTGGCCTTCCTAAAAAGGCATTGTAGGCCGAGTGGTTGTCTATTAGCACGAATGTTTGTTTCCGAACGGCGGAGCGGGGGTGACTTCCCAATTCAACAAAGAGATCCAATTGTCCGAGGGGCATCTTTGCTTCTCCAATGAAACCGTGTAGGGGTTTGTTGCAGGGAGATACATCCTTCATTGACAGCTTCATTTTGTCGAAAGCATGCTTGAATAGGATATTTACCGAACTTCCACTGTCTATTAAAATTCGAAAAACTTTGGCTGGACCGAACCAGGCAGAGATGACCATAAGGTCCATGTGTGGGTACTGTCTTCCCTCTAGATCACGCCTACTGAATGTGATGTCGTTATTTTCCTTCCGCTTAGGGTGGCGTTCTTCCATAACAGAATTGACGCAGTCTCCCTCACTTCTGAGTGAGTTTCCATATCTTTCCATTTCTGCCCAGCTCTTGTCGGCGATGTGTGGCCCTCCTGATATTGTATGGACCACTATCTTCTCTTGGCTGGAACCGCTGGTGTTGCGATTTCCTCCGCCTATCTCTGGGTGGAGCTGCCCTGGGTTTTCCTTGGCGGGAGCTGGAGTCCTATCCTGGCCCTTTACATAGCGTTCCAGCCTCTTTCTCCTGATGTGTTCTTCAATTAGGTCTCGGAGATGGCGGCATTCATTGGTATCGTGCCCATGAGACTCGTGGAAACGGTAGAATTTTCCGGACTGGATTGCGCGATCTGACTCTTTCTTGTACGGGGGGGGGGGGGGAGGGGGGGCTTGTATGTAAGTTCGTCCTAGGTGGCCAGGAAGATGTTCTCGACTGTTTAATTCAAGGGAGTGTAAGCGTCAAATCTCGGCCCTGGTCGGTACAAGCGCTTTTCTCCCTTCTTGCCCCTTGCATTGTCTCTGGAGTCGTTTCTCCGAATGTCCTTCGCTGCGGCGGGGATATTTCCATGAGCCGTCTTAGCCTGTGGTCCTGTCTGCCTTTCAGTGGCAGCCTCTTCGAGTCTCATGTACTTCCCAGCTTCATGGAAGAAATCGGGCAAGGTAGCTGGTTTTTCTTTAGTTAGTCTTCTAGCAAACTTGGTATCTGGGTGCATACCACTACAGAGGGCCATTAGGGTGAGTTTCTCATCGGCATCTTGGACTGCGGTCGCTGCGGCGTTGAACCGGGTTAGATATTGTTGCAGTGTCTCTCCGGATTTCTGTTTGACATTGGATAGAGAATAAGCATCCTTGGGTTGTCCCACATGAATGCGGAACTGGCTAATGAACTTTTCTTTCAACATCTCCCATGATCTGATAGATCCTTGGGGTAAATGGCAGAACCAGGAGGTAGCTAGATCTGCTAGGAATAGCGGAAAGCATTTACACAACACTCCTTCCATTGCTCCGCTCATGAGCATATGCTGTGTGTATCTCTGCAAGTGTACAACGGGGTCGGAAGTTCCCTTGTACGGTTCCATCGTCGACATTTTCCATTCTCGAGGGGTGATGGCGGTTTCGATGTCGCGGGTGAAAGGGCTGGTTACCCTAGCGCCTATCCCTCGATCCCTTTGCTCCCGTCGGACGCATTCCTTGAATAATCGTGCCATTCTTTCATCAGAATTTGGAGCAGACAAAAATGAGCTTGGCTCTTCCCTGCGGGATCGATCTCGTCCAGATGACCTGTAGGGATGGTATAGTCTATCACTTCTGACGTTATCCAGTGGTTGTCTTTGGCTGCTCGGATGCATGCTAGGACCAGCTGCAGTTGCCCCCTGCCTTGATCTTCCCCTGTGGGGTTCTGTTTCGAGCATTTCCATGGGGTCAACTTCGGGCTGGGTTCTAGCTCGGCTCCGTTTAGCGGGGTTTCTATGATTAGGCGGCATGACTGGCTCAGATGCATCCGATCCTCGCCTGGTGCCTCCCCCATTGGGTTCAGTTCCAAGCCTTCCTCGAGTCGGAGTTCGGGCTGAGTCCGGGCGCGGCCCCTATCATTGTTGTTCCTGTTGATAGCTTCTTCGAAGTGGGAAGACCTTTGTTGTCTCTGAGATCCTCCAGATTGAGACTCACCCCATGATTCAGTATTGCGGTTGGATTCTTCTGCATCCCTCAAGCGTGACATGAGTTGGTTCACCAAAGCTTCTTGTTGGGATGCGAAGCGGTTAGTCACTTCAACCACAACTCTTTCTAGGTCTGCCCTAGTGATTGCTGCCGGTTGTTCCGCGGCAGGGGCTGTCGGAATTGCCTGATCTACATTTGGCACTGCTGTCGTACTGGGATGGTTCTCTTGATCTGGATCCACTGGATCTGGAGCGCTGCTGGTTGCAACGTTCTTTCCCTTGTTGGCGTCTTTTCTCGGCCTGGAAGTCATGTTTCCCAAGCAATGAAGGGTGCTATTGGGAAAGAAGGTTGAATGAGGGAAGCTGAAGCTTCGAGTTCCAAGCTCTCAGTGAAAGCACCAAAAATGTTTGCACAAAAAATGGGAAAACACCTCCAAGTCGTATTATTTAGTTGATTTTATGTGAATTTTAATGATTTGGGTGACTTATACAAATATGTAAAAAGCAGGGACTGAACTGTAAAAGACACACAGATTTATAGTGGTTCGGCCAGGACGTGCCTACGTCCATTTTATATGTTATTATCCTTTTTATTTCAGATTACAAGTACAAAGCTTTGTATACAAGTATATGAAAGTTGTTTGAAAGTTCCTTCCGTGCTTGAGCTCTCAAACTTGTCTGCCATTGTTGTACCCCTGCCCCTCTATTTATATAATGAGGCTGGGGGTAGGGGTCCTGGAGGTATATAGCTGCTGGTGGGCCTGGACTGGAGCAATCTGGCCTAGTAGCGTTGGTTCGGCAGTTCCTCGATGGAGAGTTGATTGGGTCCGGTGATACATTGGTCCGGCGTCATGTTGGTCCGGTGGTGCCCCCTTTGCTCTTGGTTCGGTGGTACTGGCAGTGAGGTGGTTCGGTGGTAGGAGCGTGGATGTGGGTTCTGGTCCGGCTATGCAGGGTGTTGTGTTGGACCAGTGGAGTTTGGAGCGGCGATGGATGGTTCGGTAGTGATAGGGAGGAGATGGTTCGGTAGTCACCTGGTTCGGTGGTAGGTCTGGTCCGGTAGGTGTAGGAAGGAGTTGGTTCGGCAGGGAGGTTGGTTCGGCAGGGAGGTTGGTTCGGCGGAGTTTGGTTCGGTGGAGGCTTGAAGTCGTGCTGGTTCGGCAGCGAAGTGGTCCGGCAATGGTGGGCTTTTGGACCGGCTATAGGTGGTTCGGTGATGGTGGGCTGTGGCAGTGGTCCGGTGATTGGTGGTGGAGGAGTGTATATGTGTTGGTCTGGTGAGGCCTGCGACGAACTTAAGCACATCGACGGCCTTCCGTGACAGGAAGTTTTACTTTTCCTATATTTCAATTTCATTTAAAACTTTTCTCCTATTCTCCGTAACGGTGCTTGAAAGTACGGGACATGAAATAGGGAACGCTCGCTAATGGGAACAGAAACTTACAATCGGATGACGAGACACTCAACAGCATTCCGTGCTTAGTCTTACAGGGCGCAGGAAGTTGCCGTCCACAGCCGAAACATGAAGGGCGGTACCTTCTACTTTTATACATTAATGCATAGCTGCAGTTCATATTCACGCATCACATTTACGTTGCAAAATGAGAAAATTATACTTTAAGCAAAAAACTTGGCATCAGGCACAGTCAAGTCACTAGTAACATGCATGGTTACATCACTTACACAGCACAACAAAATAGCGATAACATTCCAACATAAAGGAATCAGCTTATGTTATGAAATAACATAAAGTCGTTCAATGACATAATTACAGCTTGAAAATACATTAATGTTCTGAACTAGCATATACAGGAATGTCGAGCAGACCAAATAAAAGAACTAGCTGCATTAGTGCTAACCACTACACCTCAGAACCAGCTCTCCGAATCTACTTGGTTGCTGGATCGGAGCTCCCAGCATGTTGATCGGAAGTCCCACCTGTCCAATTCAGAAGAGGAATTCATTAAACAAACAGTAAACGATCAAGTTATGAAAACCTAGAAAGAAAATAAGGGGAAGCAAGGCTTGAACTCAGAACACTCAAGATGAAATGCACATTCATTACCAGCTTCAATCTTCTTTGCATTGACTACACATTTCAACATCATATGCGAAATTACATGATCAGTCCTTCTGCGGTCATGAATAACCAATTGCACTACTTAGATGATCATAATCTTTGGAACGATATTGATGGTCTGCCCAGTGGATTCGATGATGCTCAACTAGATTTCAGTGAAGGATCATTCAGTGGTTTGAACAATGAAGTACCAGATTTGGATGAAATAATCAACGCCATTCCTCTAAACCATCCTACAGATCCTCGTTTAGCTTCTCTGACCCTTTCTGAAGAGTTCAATATCATCTTCGACGACTTGAGTTATGAGATAGAGAAGTCCAAGTTGAGCTATAAGATATCTAATGATGATCAGAAGGAAGAATTAAAAAAAAAGGAAATAAGAAGAAATT
The DNA here is from genome assembly GCA_030765085.1 of Allium cepa. NCBI lineage: Eukaryota > Viridiplantae > Streptophyta > Magnoliopsida > Asparagales > Amaryllidaceae > Allium > Allium cepa. Next base: position 10,917,633 of record CM060942.1, read on the forward strand.
AACGATGAACAAGGAAAAAACGGCCTTAACATTTGAACTAGTATCGAAGTACTTTTACTTGCCAATATCGCAAGCAGCGAAAGAATTAAACATAGGTCTAACTCTTTTGAAGAAGAAATGCAGAGAGTTGGGAATTCCTCGGTGGCCTCATCATCAAATGAAGAACATGCAGACTCTCGTAAGGAATGTTCAGGAACTAGAGAGAGAGAATGGAGAAGAAGGAGAAGAGAGACTCATGGACGCTCTATCATATGGCATAACTCCAGCCCCTGGCAGCACCATGGGCGCTCTATCAATCCCAAAAGAACGAGATATGGCGTCGAGCTGCTCCTCTTTGAGGGAGCTAGGAAAACAGTCGGGCGGGGAGTCCAGAAGCTCCTGGAGACCATATGCGTCCACTAACTACCTCAGGGCAGGTCCATGACGTTCTGGTCTTGGCTGGGCTGGGGGCACGGAGGAGGACTCTCCTTCGCCCTTAGACTTCCATTTATCTGATCGGGTTTCCACTTTGTGAGACATTTATCTACAAACACAAAAGCAAAAGCACGTTATTAAAATAAGAAGTATGGAAATATAAGCAAGCAAGTGCATAAAGCGAGTAGGTGAATATAGGTCTAGTGTTCCTCTCAAGATTCAAATATGAAAGCTCAATCGGCGTAGCCCATTCGGCATACCGGACCAACCGGTTCGGCACCTCAAACCGAATAAAGCTATACCAGGTATCCAACTTAAAGAAAAGCGCGACACATGCAACATGTGCCCCACTTTGAGGGACAAATGATGGGCGTGTTTCCACCCATGAGTTTCCATCCTTCGTCGAACCAAGCCCATCGAGCAAAACAACACCTCCTTGCCAAACAAAAGGCCATCCGGTCGCAGGCCTCACCGGACCAACACATATACACTCCTTCACCACCAATCACCGGACCACTGCCACAGCCCACCATCACCGAACCACCTATAGGCGGTCCAAAAGCCCACCATTGCCGGACCACTTCGCTGCCGAACCAGCACGACTTCAAGCCTCCGCCGAACCAAACTCCGCCGAACCAACCGCCCTGCCGAACCAACTCCTTCCTACACCTACCGGACCAGACCTACCACCGAACCAGGTGACTACCGAACCATCTCCTCCATATCACTACCGAACCATCCATCGCCGGTCCAAACTCCACCGGTCCAACACCACACCCTGCATAGCCGGACCAGAACCCACATCCACGCTCCTACCACCGAACCACCTCACTGCCAGTACCACCGAACCAAGAGCAAAGGGGCCACCACCGGACCAACATGACGCCGGACCAACGTATCACCGGACCGAATCAACTCTCCATCGAGGCACTGCCGAACCAACGCTACTAGGCCAGATTGCTCCAGTTCAGGCCCACCAGCAGCTATATACCTCCAGGACCCCTACCCCCAGCCTCATTCTATAAATAGAGGGGCAGGGGTACAACAATGGCAGACAAGTTTGAGAGCTCAAGCACGGAAGGAACTTTCAAACAACTTTCATATACTTGTATACAAAGCTTTGTACTTGTAATCTGAAAGAAAAAGGATAATAACATATAAAGTGGACGTAGGCACGTTTTGGCCGAACCACTATAAATCTGTGTGTCTTTTACAGTTCAGTCCCTGCTTTTTACATATTTGTATAAGTCACCCAAATCAATAAAAACCACATAAAATCAACTATATAATACGACTTGGAGGTGTTTGCCCTTTTTTTGTGCAAACAATATCGCATTGATTTGGTTTTGAAAGGGCAATGATATTTGGTTTTAAAGTATAAAATATTTTTGAAATGACCGCGGTGTTATAATAACATTTAGTTGTTAAAGAGACCGGGATCGGAAGTTTTCATACTCTCTGCCAACTCCGAAAACCACTTTAACAACCATGTACGCGGTGGAGATTCCATAATAAAGTAGGGTGGTGGAGACATTCTATTGAGGTATATACATGGACCCGACTCCCGTGAGTTGGCATAAGGTGGCTAAAACAGGAGCGCTTACGGGCCAGTGAGGTAGCGCCTCTTACCGGACACACTCCTTCGATGTCATTCTATTACTTTGTGATTGATTGGGCCCTTCTGATTTTTGGGGGTGTGGCTCGAGGTGGGCGGTAGCTGCGCGCTATGCATCACCATTAGTCCAGATGTATAATTGGTATATCTACCTTGGCATTGCCTTGTGTGCCGTGTCACCTACCCTAGCGAGTCTTGTATGAGTTTGATTTGTGTAATACCTATGGAGTATCTTCTCGTAGTCTCCCGATCAGGAGATATGCAGGAACTGTATAGACTACTGGCACAATTACGTGTTAAGGTGGAAAATATAAAGCCTTAACGTTATTCAAAAGTAAGTTTATTTTACTAATAGACATTATTATAATAGCGTATAATACTACATTTTAAATAGTTTAACGGATCCTTAGGAGATGTGAATCCCAAGCATCTCTTAAGTTAATGCACTCACGTTAGACACTGGACAGGAGATGTCATATCCTGTAAACATCTCTGACGCCGTTCCACTCATATTATTTACAATTGATTTAGCTTACATAAGATTTTTTAGTTCTGACTCGAGTGTTTTGTGTAACGACCGTGATTTTATTACCGTCGAAATATAAATTTAAAATAGAAATTTTCAAACTGAAATTTGAAAAATAAAGTTGTAGTGCAAAATTGTTTCAAAGTCAGTTGCTTACTTTTTTTTTTGGTAGCACGTTTAAAGTAAATATCAAAGTTGTGCTATAATTCATTTGCCTTCACGTGCATTTGAATAAAGGCTAATGTAAGTAGTGGAACATCACTTTATGCTTGGCTGTCACACACAAAGTTGTAAAGCAAATTGTGTAAAACACACGAACACTTTGCATATAGTCTAGCATCATTTTTTTTGTCTTGCTGTCACACTCATTTTGTAAAGCAAAGTGTGAACACAGTTGGCCATCGTCATTTTATTTATAGCGTGTACTCACCTCTACCGAAGCACGTTTTCTCTTTAATGTTTTGTACCAAAAATATAGACAGCATTATTTCCTTTGTCTTAATCAAAAAATTGAGAAAAAAACAAAACATTGCAGCATTCTTTTAGGTTCCATTTTCTTCGGTAGCTCTGTAAGAAACATTAATGGCGGTTCAATGGTTTCTCTCTTTTGGTCCGGTTGATAACGATTCTTAAAGCAAATTTTTGGTGATTTTTAAACTCATGTTTCTAATTTATCCTTTGCTATAATTGGTGCGTACGAAAATATTTGGTTGCCATGTTGTTTGCATGAGGTTGTGTTGCCAGAGGAAAATGTTGCCTAGACTAATTTCTTTACTTTCAAGTGTACAAATATAATATGAAAGTCAAAATTTCTTACTGCATTTAAGTGCTGCCACGGTCCATAGTTTACTCGAGTGTGAAAGATGAATGCTACCTGAGTCAAGTCTTTTATACATTCAAAGTCATACTTGCATATGAACTATGTTGAATGGAAACCAAGGTCCAGATTACTTTTTTTCTTTGTATTTTTGACGTGCCTTGCGAAAATTGGAGTGTGTGTGCTTATGGATAGTAGAAATTGCCCAGACCTTTTTAGATTCTTTTGTGCTAAGTCATTCATGCATAAAGTAATTCATTTTTTTTGTGCAATCATGTTTTGAAATTCTGTCCTGTATGTGTGAAAGTTGTGTGCATGCATTTCGTGTACTCGAAAATTCCATATGTCTGTGCAAGTTAAATGGAGTATGGAATTCACGAAAATAGTGTCTGGTTATTTTTCTTGCAAATGGGTCTCGAAATTATTACTAGCCACGTTGAATATATGCACGATATACATGAAACTAGTTCATGCCTTTTATTGTGTGCATGTGAGCAAAGGTAGGACGTATAAGAACTAAAATATAACCCAGATATGCATGTATAAAGCATTGACCAGATACACACATTTTTTTATGCACACATTTATTAAATTTCACACTTGCGTTTGCGTGTAATATATGTTGAGTAGAAAAAGTTCATGCCCAGACAATGCTCTGTACACCAAAAGTAAGCCTAGGTCAATTGCAATATGAGTACACTGTTTATAATCTATGAGTCACCTTTGCATTTATACGTATGCAATATGACCATTATTATATGTCATGCATGCATGAAATGAAGTGTCCAGGTCAATTGCATAATTTTTATTTTTGAAAGTGTGTTTACAATTGCATTAAAACCAAGTTGCATTCTTTAAAAAAAATGTTATATATGAAAATGGGGTTCTGGTAGATAACGCATACACATGTAGCTGGTTGTAATACATGCATAGGTTAATATTTCTTGCGCAAGACACACTAAGCAACGCAACTGTGTCATTTGGTGATGCTCAATAGCAAGCCCGAGTGTGCATTTTATTTCAATTGCATGCAACGTCAATTGCGTGCATATTATATTTGTGTGCACGTATCAGTTCATTTTATTCATTTTTGAGGCAAATTTTCATGTCAGATGTATTTCATTAAACATGTTTTGAAAAGTGTAAATAGTCCAGACAGTGCAATATTTTTCGTTGAATATATAGATGTGCAGTCTACTATCAAATTACGTTGAACCGGTGTTACGTTTTAAAATGTATTTTGTTGCCGTTATTTTTATAACGGAATTTTTACGTTGGTATTATATTTTTAAAGCGTGTTGTTTTGGTGACATTTTTGAGGAATAAAAATTACTGTTGTTTTGACTTCAGTAACCGTCAATTTTAAAGTGAATTTTCAAACGGTTATTCCGCAACGCTGATTTGATATCCGTTTTTATGGTGTTTTGTGAAGCGCAATTTCCTCATCGAAATTGCTATAGTTGTTGTTGTTTTGATCACGTGTTTTAAAAATCATTTTAAAATAAAATTATTTTCAAAAATTTTACATCTTGCGCTTTCAAAATAATGAGGAAGCGATTTAAATGCTTCAACAAAATTGGGGACTATGAATCCTCATTTTTACTAATTCGCTTAATTCTGGACTTGTCCGTTTGAGAACGTAAAATGTTATTTATATAAAATACACAATTTTGCACTTTCAAGGAAATGATGAAGAGATTTAAATGATTTAGCAAAAGTGCGGAGTATGGAACTATGTTTTTACTATTTCGGTTAATTCCGGACTCGTTAATTGAAATATTTGCCGTTAGATGATTTTGATGATTTTATTTGGCTTTCGAGCCACTCTGCTGGACCTTCAGTTCATTTGTTGGACCTTCGGGTCATATGATTCGGGTCAATTACCAGTACTAGACCTTCGGGTCATTTGTTGGATGCCAAAAATTATAGTACATGGTAGGCTTCGGCGACATGAGATGCACGTGCGGCGTCGCTAAAACTCGCCATCTGCTAGGATCGATCCATCTTTTATGTTGATTTTCTAGTTATCTTATTTTGATTTCTAGATTTTGCGACTGCTGATTTGTCTAGTTATCTTATATTGATTTCTAGATTCTGCATATTGCTGCTTTGAATTCAATTGTGAATTTTGAAGTTGATTTTGATGATGCTTAATGGGAATTCTTCCTTTAAACTATGCTGATTACTATTTTGTATAGTCTCAACCGAGATTATAATTTTGAGTATAGTCTCATCCGAGATTATAAATTTGCGTATTGTTGTTTTGAATTCAATTGGGAATTTAAAAGTTGATTTTGATGGAGTTTAAATTGAGACTTCTTCATTTAAACTATGGTGATTATTTATGTTAAATAGTCTCATTCGAGATTATTGATTTTGATGGTGTTTAAATTGAGATTTCCTTATTTGAACTATGTTGATTTTCTATGTGGTATAATCTCATTCGAGATTATGATTATTTGCTTAAGTGTTGTTTATCATACACTTATTTCTGAAGTTTAAATTAGACTGATCCGTTTAGTATTTTCTTTTAAATAATACTTGGGTCGGACCGAGTTATTTCTGGATAATCACTATCTCTGATTCAGTTGCTGCTTCAGCTTTTGGGATTTCACTTCATCGTTTGTCTAGCTTCGAGGTGTTTCTTTTGGTGTATTGACTATCGTCTCATGTATGTTGATGTCTTTGTATATGTACATTTGGTTCATGTGAACTATCGATTGTTGTAGCATGTATTCCAGATTTGTCTTCCGCTATATATCTGATATTTCTATTCTGACATGATTATATTTATTAGTGTTGTTGTTATGAGTTGTTTTGGAATTTTCTTTAGCCACCGTAGTTTCGTTTTAGATTTTGATTAAATTTATATCTTTGGAGTAATTTACACAACTCCTATCGATGTAATCAATACTCGTCTAAGGCATAACTTACGGATGGTCGCTTCTAACAAGCCTTATTCTTCGCAATAGCAGACGTTATTCCTTATAATAACCTTTGTTATTGTTAGTATAGAGGTGGGGGCGTCACAGCTTGGTATCAGAGCTGAGATTCAGAACAAATTATAATAAACACGGAACAGAAGCAGTATGGAACATGTGTTACAACTATTCGAGAGTCTTATTCATGCCTTTCTAATCTATTCCTTCGTTGTTCTTAAACTTTTATCCTCTCTAACAAGTTGGAATATGTCTAGGAATATATCTCATATTTCCGTAGTATTCCATTTGTTAAATTCCTTATCAATCTTGCTTGTAGTTTCCTTGAGTTAAAACAAGGAAAGTCCTTTGTTTTCGATTGTTTAACTGCTCCTAAGGGTTTCAAATCTGGGAAGCTTAATGTTGTTAAAGCTTCTGGTGATTCTTCTAAGCCTGAAGGTTTTACTCCTTCTGTTTTGGAAGGATTTATTTTATTTCATGGTCGTTCTATTAGAATTCTTGTCGATACGGATGCATCGCATTCATTCGTGTCGAAGGAGCTTGTTGATGTTATTCCTTTGGATGTTGTTAGTCTTTACGACCCTTTGAGGATTGTAAATCCTATTGGTGGATCTGCTACTCTTGGTTTGTTATGTGTTGATGTTGAGATTATTCTTTGTGGTTTTTCCTTTCATGCAAATCTGCATGTTATGGATCATCTTGGTTTCGATATGATATTAGGTATGGATTGGCTCATCCGTTATGAAGTTCAATTCCTCTGTCCTAAAAGAACTTTATATCTCAAGCATCTCGATGCTATCGAGCAGTTACGTATTATATTTTGAAGCATGGAACATACTTGGAATGTCATCATTTCTTCCTTCGATTCGGAGGATGTCATAGCTAATATTCCTGTTGTTTGTGATTTTTCTGATGTCTTCAAGCCTATTTCGAGTTTGCCGTCGAATAGGGCAATTGAGTTACATATTGATCTTATCTCTAGTACTCATCCTGTCAGTCGCCCTCCCATAAGGATGTCTGCTAAGGAAAATGAGGAACTCAAGAAACAATTATCTGAATTGGAAGCCAAGCAATTTATTCGTTCTAGCTCTTCTCCCAACTCGACCTTACCACCGATTTTCATTTGGCTATGAGTTGCGGAAGTTAGCATTCCACTTACCACATTCCGCACTCGTTATGATTCTTATGAACGACTTATTGTGTCATTCAGTTTGCCCAGCTTATTTCATCCATTTTATGAATCATTCTACGAATATCCCGATGACTCCATTTGTGTATTTATTGATTTTGGATGAAAACAGCAATTTAAAATTTTGCAAATCTTTTTCTTAAGATTTAATTACAAGTATAGTTGGATTTGTGTTTATCATATAGAAGGTGATTTTGTGATAGGATTGCCTATTGAGTGCTTTAAGAATTCTGCTCGATGCGCTTGATCAACGTTATCGATAGGAATCTCCTAAACGCTTTGATGAGACAATTTGACACAATAAATTGACCTATAAAAAGTAAATATTTCTAGAAAATAAATTCATAAAGATAATTTTAATTTTTGAAGTTTTAGATTTTATGGAAAGAAGATTATTTGAAAGAACTCTCTTCCGATACTCTTATCCTTGTAATTCCCGAAGGGAATCAAGACTTCATTATTTGTACCAATACTAGCCGTATTGGTTTCGGTACCATTCTCATGCAAAAAGGATAGAGTACTTGCCTATGCTTCTAGATAATTAAAGCCTAACGAGATTCATTATGCTACCCATGATTTGGAGTTAGCCGCTATAGTCCTTGCTCTAAAGATTTGGCGACATTATTTATTGGGCAAGCGTTTTGTTCTCTTCACTGATCATAAATCTCTGAAGTATCTATTCACTCAGAAAGAACTTAATTTAAGGCAACAGTGTTGGCTTGAATTTCTAACTTCATATGATTTCGATATTCTGTATACCCTTGGTAAGGGTAATCGTGTTGTTGATGCGCTCAGTCGCAAGCAGCAAGTTGTTGTTTCCATGACGCTAGTAGAGTGGAATATATTGGAAGCTTTATCTCACTGTGATATTAGAGACCGTCCTTCAGTTTCTGATTCTTCCATGCTTTTACTTAGCATGGAAGCTCGTCCTAGTTTGTTGGATCGTGTTGCCGATGCCCAGAAACAAAATCCAAATCTCCCTTATCTTATTCAGAGTTGTAAATCGAAATTCCGAAGTGATAATCTAAAGGATTTTGACATTGATATTCATGATTGTGTTCGGAAGAAGGGAAGGTCGATCGTGTTTAATGTTCGTAATCTTAGAGATGACATTCTTAAGGACCGTCCTCGTTCTAAGTATATTATCCATTTGGGTAGTAGTAAGATGTATGCTGATATGAAACGCTTATACTATTGGGAACGTATGAAGCATGATGTTGCATGTTATGTGAGTTAGTATGACTTGTCAACTTATTATAGCAGAACATCATCATCCTAGTGGTCTTTTGCAGCCTCTTGAGATTCCATTGTGTAAATGGGATCAAATTTCTATGGACTTTATTCATGGTCTACCTCGTTCGAGGTCGGACCATACTAGTGTTTGGGTGATTGTTGACCGATTGACTAAATCAGCCCATTTTGTTCCTATCAAGTCCAATCAGACTACTTCTTGGTTTTCGTGGTAGTTAGGAAGACCATTTATCTCTTGTTGAGCTTTCTTATAACAACAGTTTTCAATCCAATATCGGTATGGCTCCTTTCGAAGCTCTTTACGGAAGACCGTGTCGATCACCATCTTGTCGGTTAGAAACCGGGGTGGATTTAGTTCTCAACCCGATTATATTCATGAATCTTCTGAGAAGATTGATATCTTTAGACATAGAATGAAAGAGGCTCAGAATAGGCAGAAATCTTATGTCGATCATCGTAAGAAGCCTTTGGAATTTTCTGTTGGCGATCACGTGTTCGTTCGTGTTTCTCCGATGAAGGGTGTGGTGCGTTTAGTAGCTCCGGGAATTGGCTCCTCGATATATTGGACCGTTTTCTATTACGGAACGAATTGGCCCAGTTGCTTATTGTGTATCTCTACCTATTCAGTTTTCGGGAATTCATGACATATTTCATGTATCCCAGCTTCGTCGATGCCTTCAGATTCGGATTCTTTTGTTGATCCTCATGTGTTGCAAGACCTTGAGATCTCACCCGACTTGTCTATGGTGCAAAATCCTATTCGTGTGCTAGCTTCGGAGGTTAAACGCCTTCATAATAAAGAAGTCTCGCTTGTGAAAATTCAATGGTCCGCAGACCCCAAAGATTGCACTTGGGAAACCAAAGAATTCATCGAGCGTTCTTATCTGGGTTTTCTCTCCACTTTGGGTGGGGGTGAGAATTCTTATTCATCTTTTCTATTTTAATCTTTGTTGTGTTGAAGTACTTGTGTTATTGACCGCTTCTAGTGTGAAAATTGCAGAGACGCAATTTTTATAAGGGGGGAGTCTGTAACGACCGTGATTTTATTACCGTCAAAATATAAATTTAAAATAGAAATTTTCAAACTGAAATTTGAAAAATAAATCTGCAGTGCAAAATTGTTTCAAAGTCAGTTGTTTACTTTTTTTTATGGTAGCACAGTTAAAGTAAATGTCAAAGTTGTGCTATAATTCATTTTCCTTCACATGCATTTGAATAAAGGCTAATGTAAGTAGTGGAATATCACTTTATGCTTGGCTGTCACACACAAAGTTGTAAAGCAAATTGTGTAAAACACATGAACACTTTGCATATAGTCTAGCATCATTTTTTTTGTCTTGTCGTCACAGTCAATTTGTAAAGTAAAGTGTGAACACAGTTGGCCATCATCATTTTATTTGTAGCGTGTACTCACCTCTACTGAAGCACGTTTTCTCTTTAATGCTTTGTACCAAAAATATAGACAGCATAATTTCCTTTGGCTTAATCAAAAAATTCAGAAAAGAAAGAAAACACTGCAGCATTCTTTTAGGTTCCATTTTCTTCGGTAGCTCTACAAGAAACATTAATGGCGGTTCAATCGTTGCTCTCTTTTGGTCCAGTTGATAACAATTTTTAAAGCAAATTTTTGGTGAGTTTTAAACTCACGTTTCTAATTTATCCTTTGTTATAATTGGTGCATGCGAAAATATTTGGTTGCCAGGTTGTTTGCATGAGGTTTGTGTTGCCAGAGGAAAATTTTTCCCAGACTAATTTCTTTATTTTCAAGTGTACAAATATAACATGCAAGTCTAAATTTCTTACTGCATGTAAGTATGCCACGGTCCATAGTTTACACGAGTGTGCAAGATGAATGCTACCTGAGTCAAGTCTTTTATACATTTAAAGTCATACTTGCATATGAATTATGTTGCATGGAAACCAAGGTCCAGATTACTTTTTTTATTTGTATTTTTGACGTGCCTTGCAAAAATTGGAGTGTGTGTGCTTATGGATAGTAGAAATTGCCCAGACCTTTATTAGATTCTTTCGTGCTAAAGTCATTCATGCATAAAGTAATTCATTTTTTTGTGCAATCATGTTTTGAAATTATGTCCTGTATGTGTGAAAGTTGCGTGCGTGCATTTCGTGTACTCCAAAATTTCATATATTTGTGCAAGTTAAATGGAGTATGGAATTCACGAAAATAGTGTCTGGTTATTTTCTTGCAAATGGGTCTCGAAATTATTACTAGCCACGTTGAATATATGCACGAGATACATGAAACTAGTTCATGCCTTTTACTGTGCACATGTGAGCAAGGGTAGGACGTACAAGAACTAAAATATAACCCAGATATGCGTGTTTAAAGCATTGACCAGATACACCATTTGTTTTATGCACACATTTATTAAATTTCACACTTGCTTTTGTGTGTAATATATGTTGAGTAGAAAAGTTCATGCCCAGACAATGTTGTGTACACTAAAAGTAAGCCCAGGTCAATTGCAATATGAGTACACTGTTTATAATCTATGAGTCACCTTTGCATTTATACGTATGTAATATGACCATTATTATATGTCATGCATGCATGAAATGAAGTGTCCATGTCAATTGCATAATTTTTATTTTTGAAAGTGTGTTTACAGTTGCATTAAAACCAAGTTGCATTCTTTTAAAAAAAATTGTTATATACGAAAATAGGGTTCTGGTAGATAACGCATACACATGTAGCTGGTTATAATACATGCACAGGTTAATATTTCTTGCGCAAGATACACTAAGCAACGTAATTGTGTCATTGGGTGATCCTCAGTAGCAAGTCCGAGTGTGCATTTTGTTTCAATTGCATACAACGTCAATTGCGCGCATATTATATTTGTGTGCACGTATCAGTTCTTATTATTCATTTTTGGGGCAAATTTTAATATAAGTTGTATTGCATTAAACATGTTTTGAAAAGTGTAAATAGTCCAGACAGTGCAATATTTTTCGTTGAATATATAGAAGTGCAGTCGACTGTTAAATTACGTTGTACCCGTATTACGTTTTAAAACGTATTTTGTTGCCATTATTTTTATAACGGAATTTTTATGTCGGTATCAAATTTTTAAAGCGTGTTGTTTTGGTCACATTTTTGACGAATAAAAATTACTGTTGTTTTGACTTTAGTAACCGTCAATTTTAAAGTGAATTTTCAAGCGGTTATCCCGCAACGCTGATTTGGTATCCGTTTTTATGGTGTTTTATGAAGCGTAATTTCCTCGTCGAAATTGCTATAGTTGTTGCTGCTTTAATCACGTGTTTTAAAAATCGTTTTAAAATAAAATTGTTCTCAAAAAATTTACAATTTGCGCTTTCAAAAGAATGAGGAAGCGATTTAAACGCTTCAGCAAAATTGAGGACTATGAATCCTCACTTTTACCGATTCGCTTAATTCCGGACTTGTCCGTTTGAGAATGTAAAATGTTATTTATATAAAATACATAATTTTGCACTTTCAAGGAAACGATGAAGAGATTTAAACGATTTAGCAAAAGTGCGGAGTATGGAACCATATTTTTACTATTTCGGTTAATTTCGGACTCGTTAATTGAAATATTTGTTGTTAGATGATTTTGATGGTTTTATTTGGCTTTCGAGCCACTCTGTTGGACCTTCAGGTCATTTATTGGACCTTCGGGTCATTTGATGGACCTTCGGGTCAATTACCAGTACTGGACCTTTGGGTCATTTGTTGGACCTTCGGGTCATTTGTTGGACCTTCGGGTCATTTGTTGGGTGCCAAAAATTATAGTACTTGGTAGGCCTCGGCCATATGGGACGCACGTGCGGCGTAGCTAAACCTCGCCATCTGTTGGGATCGATCCATCTTTTATGTTGATTTTCAAGTCATCTTATTTTGATTTCTAGATTTTGCGGCTGATGATTTGTCTAGTTATCTTATATTGATTTCTAGATTCTGCGTACTGCTGTTTTGAATTCAATTATGAAATTTTAAGTTGATTTTGATAATGTTTAATGGAAATTCTTCCTTTAAACTATGCTGATTACTATGTTGTATAGCCTCAACCGAGATTATAATTTTGAGTATAGTCTCATCCGAGATTATAAATTTACGTATTACTGTTTTGAATTCAATTGGAATTTAAAAGCTGATTTTGATGGAGTTTAAATTGTGATTTCTTCATTTAAACTATGGTGATTATTTATATTAAATAGTCTCATTCGACATTATTGATTTTGATGGTGTTTAAATTGAGATTTCCTTATTTGAACTATGTTGATTTTCTCTGTGGTATAATCTCATTCGAGATTATGATTATTTTCTTAAGTGTTGTTTATCATACACTTATTTCTGAAGTTTAAATTAGACTGATCCGTTTATATTTTCTTTTAAATAATACTCGGGTCAGACTGAGTTATTTCAGGATAATCACTATCTCTGATTCAGTTGCTGCTTCAGCTTTTGGAATTTCACTTCATTGTTTGTCTAGCTTCGAGATGTTTCTTTTAGTGTATTGACTACGTCTCCTGTATGTTGATATCTTTGTATATGTACATTTGATTCATGTGAACTATCGATTGTTGTAGCATATATTCCAGACTTGTCTTTCGCTATATATCTGATATTTCTGTTCTGATATGATTATATTTATCAGTGTTGTTGTTATTATGAGTTGTTCTGGATTTTTCTTTAGCCACCGTAGTTTTGTTTTAGATTTGGATTGAATTTATATCTTTAGGAGTAATTTACACAACTCCTATCGATGTAATCAATACTCGTCTAAGGCATAACTTACGGATGGTCGCTTCTAACAAGCCTTATTCTTCGCAATAGCAGACATTATTCCTTATAATAACCTTTGTTATTGTGAGCATAGAGGTGGGGCGTCACATTTTGTCTTTTCAATTCGCTCGGGTCAGCCTGAGCATTTCAGGATTTGAAGACTTTATTTTTGGAGGACGAAGACGAAGATTGTGTTACTATTATCTATTATGTTATCTCTCTACATTCATACTGTTCCTCTACATTTTTTACTATTCTCTGGTATGTGTAACTTTGATATGTATTGTATAAGTATAATCAATGTTTGTAAAATAGCTTCATGAACTGTTATTTGATTATTATATTTTGTCATTGCGCTGTAAGATTCTGTTTTGTTTTATTTCTTTCTCTGCTTTTCTTATTTACACCAATAATAATTTGCTCTTTTGTATAGTTTGAGTTGGCACGTATGTCTGCTTAAAGTACAAAAAGGCGGGCTGTTACATACTAAGTCTATAAAGTGGTTAAAATATAAAAGATAATGATTTTTAAAGCTATTTGTATAAAAACGAGTTTTGAAAATTACGGATCATATAGCGATAGTCGCTATGGATGTAGTTCGTAAAACGAACTCTTTTTGCAAATTTAAAATGCTTTTACTTAAGGGTATTTTTGAAAAGTGTTTCCAAAACATATTATAAGTATTTAAAAGTATTTATTTATTTATTTAATGATGATTATTTAATTAATTATTAAAGAAAGTTACTTAATACTTAATCATTAGTTAATAAAGGAAATTTATATTTAATTATAAATTAAGTTAATTATAATTAGTTAATTGATAACAGATTAATTTTTATTCAATAGTTTATTTAAGGATTAATTATTATTATATTTGTAAAGAAGGATTAAGTATAATTTAATTATTGATTGAGGGTTAACTGTTATTTAACGATCAATTAACGATCAATTATGATTTAAATTATTTATTTAAACTATAATTATTAGTTAATTATTTATTTAAAAAGTTAGTTATTGTTTAATTATTAATTTACAGTTTAATTATTATCAAAATAAAGTGTTTAAATGTTATTTAATTATTAAATAAAGGTTTTAAAGTTTTAAACTACTTTATTTCAAAAGACCGGACTTGTTTTTAAAGCAATTATTTTTAAACGGTGTTTCAAAACCAAGGGATTTCTTTGTTGATTACCCTCAAGAAACCTCAAATGGATACGAAACCCAATGACATCTGTTTGGCAGGATTCACCATTCAACTAATTAAATTGTGGTTGGTATCTGTTAGGAGAATATATAAACGTTCTTCTATAATACACCAAATATATTGACATCTATTTAAGCAGAATTTAAACTCAGTTCTGCTATTTTTGGTAACTTGGACATTTATTTATATGATGGTTGATTTTTACTTGATGATTCCTTTTACATATATAGTTTTTATGTAAATACCCATGTTATAACTTGGGAAGTTAAATTTAATTAAATGAGAACCGTTATGGTCGCCAAGCCTCTTTTTGGTTTTGAGAAATCAATCATTTTAAATACTTTTTTTGATAATGGTTTTGAATTTAATTATTATATTATTTAAAGGGTTTTAGGCAAATTTATCACTTATTCATAATGTTCAAAGTTTATTACCCTTTTAAATGTGATATTTAAAGGACAATTAAGCAATTATTTTATTTAAGGTATTTTGAAGTAGTCTAATACTTTTTAAATAAATTTTTAAAGTCATTATTTTGTTAATGTAGTTTAAAGATAAATTTAATAAAGGATATTGTAACGACCCACTTTTCTATACAGTTTAGGCGAACAATCAACCACTCATGACCCACTCAAATTGAACGGAAAGGTGGATAGTTAAGGAAAAGAAAGAAGGAAGGAAGAAGAAAAGTAAACAATATAGAATCTCACAGTGGGATGAATAATCTGTAATATACAACAATTTTACAAAAGAAAAGAAGTAATATACATACACTAATCAAAGTATACTACCATTTTTTAGCCCGGACATTCATAATAGCATGTCCTTACGACTATTGTTAAATACAACCAACAAACAACAAAGCGGAATACGGTGAAATATGTAGATACGTCTTGGGCCTCCAGCTCGCCTCTTGAAGCTCCAATTGCATCCAAACTAAATTTGTAATATGCACAGTCCGACCCGGGTATTATAATAAATTAACACCCGAGTCAGTCTGGAAAACCAATGTGGGAAAACACACCCAACTTATTTTTCAATGTTTATTAAAAACCTTTCAAAATAAAGGAACCTCATAAGACCACACTGAACATAAACACGGGCGGGTTTTTCCTTATGATAACAAAGCCATTTCATATGAAATTCTTCGATATTAAGAGTGCCTAAGATACAAATACTTATTAATTATAGCTGAAATTTTTACATTAATTAAATTTCAACATAATAGGTACACAACTAAAAACGTAAAAGCACGTATGGGAGAATGGATTCCATATAATGAATAGGCTACTGGGGAACCTCCCGTCACGTTGCATCTCTAGATAAATAACACCGAGGTCAAATGTATCGACCCCTGCTAATACAGAACAAGCCTACCCCTTACTGGATAGCACCAAATACGATCACCCCTTGGTTAATGAGCCCCCAAGTATACAAGTGAGAGATAATATGGACTCTAGATAGGAATGATCACACCCTACTTGGGAGTGGCCCACTTAGCCCTGTTGCATCTCTCTTGTTTTGGTCATTCCCGATTGATTAGGCTTTAGGCTACATTTTACCTTTATGTAGGACTTCGTTCTTGGAATGCTAACACTGCCACCCATACAACAATGCAATATCAGTATTCATCCACACAAGTTCGTTCCGGACTGAATGAAACCCTTGAGAGCTCTTTCTTCAATTCCATCATTTCCAAGATGTCTTCACTTTGAAATGTTTGAGTTGGATCGAAGTGGTTTTCGGATAACATATCCTATCCCGGTCTCTTTGGATCAACTTTCGATAATTTCTGATAAACTCAACCCCAGTTCTTTAGGAAATGAACAGTTAAAGATAAGAGTGGAGATCACCTCCTAGCCGTTGGTGGATAGATTTCCTTATTGTTTGTCCTAGGAGAACGAAACGAGATTTATATGCATAGTACAACATCATCGGAGATGACAATGCCATATAAGTTACTTGTTTCTCCTAGATATTTCCAAAGTTACGTTTTAGGTCCATATTTAATAGTCAATTATTTAAATATCGAACAAATACACATTCAAATTAGGGATTTAATTCCAAAAGGAAAACCAACATCGGTTAAGCACATAAGAAATCACTAGCATCTTAAATTAATCTTCTCATTTATTAAAATCACTTTGGAATAATGGTATCAAGATACCTTTTTACAAAAGTCTATTCACAAACCCTTATAATTTTATACTTTGAATATATCCATATAGTTATCTCAATGGTGTAATTATATTCACGTAACTCTAAGGAAGATCTACTTTTTATACAATTCAAAATCATTTATAAACTCCATTATAAATTTCTAAAACCATTTATAACTATTTTATAAATCTTGGACCATTTATATAACTCCTTTATTCATTACTAAAATCATTTAAGACCTCTTTCAAAGTCCATAAGATCATTTATAAAACTACTTTTATAAGTCTATAACCCCATTTCTAAAATTCTTTTATAGTTATCTAAAACCATTTATAAAACCATTTTTATCCTTTAACTAATCTTCCTTTAAGTTTCCAACCATGTTATAAAATTCCTCTAATAAAACTCAAGTATTTTGATAAAACTCTATTTGTAAAACTCAAAAATATTTATAAATAAATTTTAATCATTTATTTTAACACTATAATAATAATACTTATTAATAATAACATTATAATTAAATAATTATCATTAATAAACATCTTAAAAATAACAACTAATAATTCCAAAATATTATTAATAAAACAACAATAATTAATCTTTACCATTATTATAAATAGTAATAATTTATTTTCAAAACATTATTAATAATCCTTATTATTAATTTCAAGCCATATTTATTTTTAAAACAATTAACTTTTCAAAATATTAAAATATTGATAAATAACCTTTAGACAACATTAAATATAAATAAATAACTTTAAAACGATATTGAATATAAATAGATAATTGTAAAGACAATATTAAATATAAATAAATAATCTTTAGAAAAACAACAATATTAAATATAACTTTTAAAAACAGTTCTACCAACTTAGGAACGCCAGATAATAAGGTTGGAGTAAAATAGAAATTCAATCCTTTTTAAACAAAATATTTCCGAAAACCAAATTCAGATTTTGAAATAATTTCCTATCTCAAAATTCAACTCCAACTCTAATGAAAATTTATAGTATTTTTAAAAAACTAATTCAAGGTCAATTGCTACTAAACGCTTAATCAATATCAATATTGATTTTCTACTACTATAGGGTCTAAGTTTGAATATATAATAATGTCATAAACCATAGTGCCCATAATTAGATTTCATATTCAACAATCGTATAATAAGAATATTATTGGAATTAATATCAACAATGGCAAGGAATCCATTTGGATCCCTCCAACCTGTCTCCCTACATCACAAATTATATATATCAGCACATTTATATGTGAACAAAATCAACAATGGTGAGCAATCCTATTGGATTCCTCCAACCTCTTTTTCCCTGTTTCATAAATAGTATATAATTATATAATATGGGTCATCCACTGCTAGGCGGGTGTATATATAAGGTCATACACTCCAGGGACAGGAATAAATCCAGACCAATAGTAAATCATCCAAACATCCGATCAACAATTTTTATCAACTATACAATATTACTAGTTAACCAAAAAGGTGAGTTTAACTCACTTTGATTCCATTCGTCACAGTAGCATTCCTATTTAAATTAAATCAAACAAGCGTTCAATTTTTACAAAAATTCCCAATAACCTCAAATCCATCCAATCCAACTCCATAACTTATTTACTGATTCAAACAAAATGCAACACGTCCGTTCAAATCAGACCTCGAATGAAAATTTAATACAATTACAAAAATTCGATCTTATTAAAATAATCAATTACACTTAGTTACATCGTTAAGGTTAACTACCCAGGCTAATTACGTCTAACCCAAATTCATCTTTTATAAACGAGATATCTAGTTCAAACTTTGCCGCCTCGTCTTTGTTCATTGTCGCAGTGCCTCGCTCCACTAGCCCTCGCTGCGACTCCTACCACAATTGCCCCGACCATCCACTTTCCTCTATTGTTGACCTTGTCGCGTCACGTGCCATGACCACCGACAAATCAAACCCTAAAGCTGCCATAAACGAAGCCAAGTTCTGCCCATTTCTATCCATTGTCGGCCAATTGCATTGTCCATTGATTCGAGCTCCCCCACCGAACGTTTTTGTAGTTAAAGCCTCGGCCTGAATTGGCCAAGGTCGGCACCGTTGATTGTGGAACGTAGGATGAGGGAAGTTTGATTTGAAAACTTTTGAACCTTTCTGATATAAACACCGTTCATAAAGAAAGTGGGGTACAATATACATGATGGAGGTATGGGTCATGGGTACATTGGGTATGGGATTAGTATGGTAGGATGTACTATATTTTTAATTCTAAAATATCAATTTTTAAGCACCCAAATATTTCGAGCTCCAATGAAGGCGTTCCGCCTAATGTTCTATATGTAATACCTCTATTTCGAACACGTTGGAACTAGTCTCGAGACCTAAATCAATCATATGCAAAAGATAGCTTTTTAAAGTGGAATTATATTAATTTAAATTCCTTTAACTAATTTCTACGTGTTTCGAGCTCGCATGATCAAACAATGCATCCCATTACCATGGAAATCGTGAACAGACAATAATACACTATTATGGATCTAATGAAACTGGTTTCATTGAAATCCAAGATTGTGCCTCGGAATGATATTTTTATGTATTAATTAAAATGAATTATTGTTCAAATTTAATCTTAATCACTTAATTATAAATTAAAGTTTACTATCTTTATTCTTATTCAAATAGATTTAATTAAGATTTCGAAATCATTTTTTTATATTCACATATTCAAATAAATCTCTATATTTGAAATTTAAGCTATTTTTATTTTAAAATTAATATTCTAGTTTTTAGAATTTATTAAA
Organism: Allium cepa; assembly: GCA_030765085.1. Taxonomy (NCBI): domain Eukaryota; kingdom Viridiplantae; phylum Streptophyta; class Magnoliopsida; order Asparagales; family Amaryllidaceae; genus Allium; species Allium cepa. The sequence continues at coordinate 10,937,322 of CM060942.1, forward strand.
TATTTCAAAGTTAATTGACTAAAATTTTGGGTCGTTACAAATGTTTGGAATAACAACTTGTTTATTTAAATATGCTATAAATAATTGTTTTGTTTATCGAAGGAACTTTATCGATTAAAATTTATTAAAGGAGTTTTGATTTAAATAAGGAAATTTATGAAATTTGTTTATAAATTGAAAAGATATTTTCAAATTTGGAAAGAAGTTTTATAAGTGGTTTTGGATATCTATAAAAGATTTTTATAAATAAACTTGGAGATTAATAAAGAGTTTTCATAAATGGATTTGGAATTTTAGTATAAGAGATTTCATAAATGAAAGTGATTTATTTAAAAAAAAATTATATAAGAAGTTTATAAAAGAAATTGAGATTTGATTTCCTTAAATTGACCTTCTTAATTATGGTAGTATGGAACATTTGTTTCACTCTTAACACCGAAGAAATAATGTTTAGGGTTATCCTTATCTCCGTTTCTTTTTAAATAACTTTTGTTTGATCCTTTGATATGATTTTGGAATAATAAATTTTTCATAATGTTTTGTGAATATCCTTATACCAATAGGATAAGTATATGAGTATTTAAAGTAAATATTTTGAAAAGAGATTTAGTAAATAAAAGATTTATTTGAGGCTTAGTGGTTGCTACGGGTAATTCAATCTCTGGATTGTTGATTGATTGTGTATTTTATCGTTAAATAACTGACTGTCAATTCTTGGGATGTTTTGACTTAGGAAGTAAACAAGAGCTTCACGTGTTCATATGATTTGAGTTCCCTTGGGAGAACTCATTCGGGTGAAACATCTCTAGCATAAAAGAATATATTAGAGATCCCCTTAGGACTTTGATGTAGTCCACTTACTTTTGAAAGAACCGAAAATGAGTCAACGAAAATTACCAGTTGTTGGTCCGGAGAGACCGAGATCAGATACGCTATCCGAAAACCACTTTGAACCAATATAAGCATTCGAGTGAAAGATATCTGGGTGATGGTCAAAGATGGAGTTCTTTGAAATGCAAGGGCTACTTGCTACAAATCCCGAAGGTGATTCCAAAACGATTGTAGTAGAGGCTGTGCCTTCGGTTTCGTTCAGATCTAGAGTTAACTTGTATGGATGAATTCTGGTATTGCTTTTCTACCTAGAGGGAAGTGTTAGCATTCCAAATGGGAATTGCTAAAAGAAGGTAAATTGTTTTCTCAAGTCTCATACCCCGGTAATGGCTAAAACACGGTAGATGCGGCAGGGCTACGTGGGTCGCTCTCATTAGGGTGTGATCATCGCCTTATCTCGCCAAGGATATATTGCTTCTGTGTTAAAAGAGGTCAAAAGGTTTTCGTCCTCATGTACATTTTATCTAGAGGTGTACCATTTTAGAAAGGTATTCCCTTGCCTAGCCATTTGTTGGAATCCATTTTTTATATACGTTCCTTAGCGATTTTTTATTGTATACCTGTTATTGTTGTGATGTACACACATCATAGCTACTTTCTTATTGGTATTGTAAACTGATAGACATTATTAAACTATCACTAGATTTTATTATAATAATGATTTGATTATCGTAAGGTAAAAATCCATCCATGTTTACGTGCGGCGTGTGAAAGTGTGCTATGCGGTGGATCGTGTAATATGGAATATACTTAAATCTAAATGTGGAAACAGATGATAATAGCAAAGTAAATGGAAATAAGTAAAATAGAACAAGAACACCAGGAATTTTTATACTGGTTCGAACTTCCCGTTCTACGTCCAGCCCCATACTTCTTCTGGAATTTCAACTACAATAACTCTCACATAACCCGGAGGAACAGGTATATACGGTCTGAGCAGCAGAACATAACCTGAGCAACTGATCAGGATTTTCGCCTCAGCGGCAGAAGAGGACTTTACTAATAAAAAATAATATCTGACACTTTGTGTTCTTGGTAACACTGATTTGTCACTGATAGTACAAACCTCTTATAATCAAATCCTCAAGTATACGAAGTGTATGTGAAGATATGAAGAGAAGGTAATGCAAAGAATCGAAGATTATGAAAGTTATTTGTAGATTCAAAGTAGTAAAAATGTATGTTTGTTGTTTGAATGCAAATATTAAAGCATAAGAAGAATATTAGAGAGTTAGAATAAAAATCGGTGAATATGAAGTGTTCGGGAGTATCTATATATAATAGTTGAAGAGTTACTACCATTGGTGATGGGTTCTGACGAAGAGGAGCACCTATTTCCGTTCAGAGAAGAGTTGCATCCTTCGGAGAAGAAGACGTCTTTTCGAAAATATGGCAGTTGGTCTCGGGTCATTCGACTGGTCGTTTATGGTCAGTCGACTGACTACGCAAAAGATTTAAAAAAAATAAACTGTGCACATGTATATGTACACAGTCAATCGACTAGATGGATATGGTCAGTCGACTGGCTGTGACATTTTTACATAGTATGCTTCTGTTTTTATGTGAAATATGAAGTGCGGACAACTTGAGGATAGATTTTAATAAATTTCTAAGACTCAATCATACATACCAGATAGTGAAAACATATATTAAAAGTCTTGATATAGCTATAGTCCGTTTTCTTTTTGTCGTGAGTTCTCTTTTTCTTCTAACTTGCTTTGTCATGAATCAAAACTAGTGGTTCAACAGCGTGGTCTTACAAGATAAATTTTTATAAAAAGGTTTTTAAATGTAAAAATAAATATGATTTGATTGAGCTTTCTTACGCTGGTTTACCAAACTGATCAGGGCATTATTTCTTTTAATGCTTGAGTCAGCTCGAGCATATTTTATAAATTCAGTTGGATGCTTTGGACCTTTTAAGTGACAAGTTGGGTTTTCCAAGATGTATTCATGTATTTTATATTCTTCCACTTTATTTTGTTTTGTTTATACTTATCAACAATTGTAAGGATGGGCTGTTATAACTGTACAGGCTGATAATATGTTAGTGTATTCTAATGTTCCTCCTACCACATGGATGACCAAAAAAGAGGACTAGATGGGCCCTTAAAACTTTCAAATCAAATTATTAATAAGATAGTTTAAATCCAATTTAATAATTTATTGATAATGTAAATTAATACATACATACATAACATTTGTATATGCACTTTATTAAACAGTAATTCAAATAATATAATAAAATTTAGTAATTAATACTATATAAAGATTAAGTAATTAATTAGTTTATAACAATTATAATTTAATTATAGTGTGTTCTTTTAGAGTATTCAACATTTTGGTGGTGCAACTCATAGGCATAAATTCAATCGGCGATTAATATTGAACAATTTGAATATTAATGTTCACACCTACCTTAACTATTGGAGTGACGATTTGGCCGAATTTATCACTTACGTAGTTCGAATAAAATCCAATTTTACTACTTAAAGTGGTTTCCATTACTGAAAATTATTTACAACAATTCTCTTCGTCAAAACTATATCACATTAGGACTTATGAAATTTGGTATTGGTCAAAATTCCAATAGCATCCACATTCGACTAGTATAGTCCAAACATAAAGTGCTTGGTTTAATAATAATAAAATTAACCAAATTGTTCAGGCCAAAGACTTTGACTTTGAGTTCAATGTAGCTGACTATGATACTAACCTCATATAACTGAGAAGAAAAATTCTTTATTAAATATGGTTTTAATTCCAATGCTTCACACAACACCAGAATTGCTTTTTCCCAATGGTTATAACTGTTACAAATGAAAATCGTAACAGTTATAACCATTACAAGCAGGTAGGTGACAAATTTATATCATTTTTCCCAATGGTTATAAACGTTGGGAATTGGGATTTTCCCAACGGTTATAACCGTTGGGAAAGTTATCCATCCCCAATGGTTGCAACCATTGGGAAGTGGAATTTTCCCAACGGTTATAACCGTTGGAAATTGAGATTTTTCCCAACGGTTATAACCGTTAGAAAAGTTATCCTTTCCATTACGGAGTTGGAATTTTCCCAACGGTTGTAACTGTTGGGAAATTTATCTATTCCCGATAGTTATAAACATTAGAAAAATTCCAATTCCCAATGGTTATAACCATTGGGAAATTTCCAATTCCCAACGGTTATAACCGATGGAAAAACCCCTTCCCCAAGATTAAATGCCAACATGCAAATTTCATATAAAAGTTTGAGCTCGATTTTATATAAAGTTTCAAGTGTACAGCAATAATTATATACTCAATTTTCATCAAACCAACAAATATGGTATTAGATTCCACAAATGTCATACAAAGCAACTTCATCACTCATCATATATAACAAACAACAATATATAACAATTGAATATATAATCATTCACCATACATAACAAACATCAAATAACCTAATAACTTCAAAGTATCGCAATTTAGAAACAACTCAAAAAGTTACAAATAACAAATCAAGAAGATTATACATAATGCAAGCGATAATTGGACCAGATTACAAAACCCACTGCCAATTAGATTGAAAAGTTTGTGCATACCTTTGTGGTGATTCAAAAATTGATTCTTCCAGATTTAAAACATCCTCTACATAGGAAACTCTCTTCTCCTCTACTGTATGGCGAACTACTTTAGAATCAAAAGAAAAACATCAATACATTACTAGAAACTTACTCTCAACAACATTAATAAACAACATTTTAACATCTAATGTTACATTCCTTGTTCTAATGATAAATAGTATATAGAAAATTAAATTTATATTAACAAGCATGACATGTTTATTTCGGTAATAGAAACTGCTGCTTTTCTAGTATCATTACACTTAGTGATCTTACTAGTTTAGAATACTCACTAATGCTTCCTTTTTTTGAGTAACAAAATGCAACGGCCCACCCTCCTCGACCTTGAGAATCGACACAAAATACCCCACGGTATGATATGCCGACGATCAAGTGCCAAAAAAGATAGATTGTTAAGGGAAAGAAAGAAGACACAAGAAAGAAGGAACTAAACAATATCAGAATCTCACAGTCGCAGCGGAACAAAATATAATATATAATATCATATCTTTACAAAAAATGAAAACTACATCAGTTTCATACAATATACCATCAGAGTATCACAAAATACAATCACAGCAGTGGAAATATACAAGTACGGATTATACGTCTCGGGATCCAGCTCCTCTCCTTCTCCATAGCATCCTGTCCTGAACATTTAATACTCGGTCTGACCCGAGCATTATAACGAAATAACACCCAAGTCAGTCTGGAATACCAGTTGATAATAATGCACCCAAATTGATTATTAAAGTTTCAAAAATCCTTTCAAAAACAAAAGCATCTCGTAAGACCATGCCACAAATAAACATGTCGGGTTTTTACCTTACGATAGCTAAAACACTTTTTATAAAAATCCTCTGATATTATAATAGGGTCTATACACAAATACTTATAAAATAGCCGAAATTGTTAAATGATTAAATTCCAGCTACTAGCCACAGAGTGAGAAATACAAACAAAACTCATAAAAGGCACGTAGGGAGAATGGATTTCCAACTAATGACTAGGCACTGGGGTACCACCTATCACAGTACTTGGTCTAGATCAGTGTACCGAGGACCACGCCCGATCCCCTGTGATGTGCACGTAAATGTGCATATTTTTACCACCATATTTACTCTATTTAAATTAAATAATTGACCATATTGGGTATTTTAACTTGTTTTAACCAAAATTCATATTAATTCTAAATTTTCACATATTCATCTTCATATAAGGGTAAAATGGCCACTTGTGCACGTATATTAATTTGATAGAATTTAATTGGAAATTTCTATAATATTTTGTAGGAATTTAGCTTCTCATATTAGTGGGTTCATGAAGAAACATGCATGCACAAAATGGATATAAAGGAATGAAGATGGAAATAATTCAAAGTGAAGATCATGGAGGACCCCATTTACCCACCTACCTTAATGTACAAATTAAAGGCTAATGCACATGCTTTTGGACTTAATGACTTCATGTACATTTAATGGGGGATTAAGACATGTTAATGATTACTTGGCCTTCACACTTCCTAAGGGGCATTTTGGGCATTCCCCAAAAAGTGAATTAGGGTTTTAAAACTTGTATATATACCCCTTATGTTTCATGTAGCCATCTTCCTCTTAGTTAGTTTTAGTTTTAGTTTAGAAAATAAATCAAATCTCTCTTTCTTTCCATGGCTACTTAGCCATTTCTTCTCTTATGTAATTCTTTTTTTATGCAATGTTAATTATTGTTTCTTTTTAATTACATGTTCATTTCCTTTTATGCAAGTAGTGTAGATTTTCCTTTATGCAATTAGAATAGTTTTCCATTTCACTTTGCTCTCTTTTCCTTTTATTTTTCTCTTATGTTGCAAGCTACATTTGTTTATATGATAACAAATATGAGAGCTTAATCCCTACAATTTAGGAGTAATGAAGCTCTCTAGTATGTAGATGCAACATTTTGATGTTTATACTCTCTTTTGTGCTTTAATGGAAACACTTGAAGTGGTTTATTGATGTTGTTTAGCTTTGAATTTGTTAGTCTATGTTGTTCATAACAAATCGGCTATGCTTAAACAAACATAACACAAATTGCCTCTTCATCTAAATATGATTATGGCAAAGAAGTGAATGTTGAAATTGAAATTTGATAGCCTATATTTCTAAACAATAGTTAATAGGCTATGCTTAAAATAGATTTTTATTTCAACTTTGTTGTCATATTTCATGAGAGTTAAAAGTGTATTAGTGGTTGTGTTATAGTTTGATGGTTTATATTGAGGTAATTAATAGCAAAAATATACCATGATTATGATAAGCACATCAACTAATTCACTAATGACAAGAAAAGAGAGATCATAACTTCATTTTGTTGATTTATGTGATCTAGAGACTGGAAATTGCCTCTAAATTGTCTTAACACTCATATTTTTATCAATTTTCTTTTGCTTGTTTTTCTTCTTTTCTAGTTTAACATTCTCTTCAAGATTGGTTTAATTTGATTGAATAGATTTTTAAAATCATCAATTCCCTGTGGATCGACCCGTATTCGCCGCGTGCTACATTCGTACACCGTGCGCTTGCGGTTATTTTTATTCTAAATTCGTTCGACGGTTTTCTAAACCGATAGAAAATCCGTCGACGAACACCCTGCAACATAAGGCCCGGACTATCCCTTACTGGATAATCCCGAGTAAGATCACCCCATGGTTGGGATCAACAACCGCACCACTAAGCCGAAATAAAAAGGGACATCTAGACAGGGATGACCTTACCCGAAAATGGGTGCTGCCCACCAAGCCTTGCTGCATAACCCATGATTTTAAGCCATTCCCATTGATGAGGCTTGAGGCTAAGCGTTACCTTTTAGAACGTTTCACTTAGAATGCCCATCGCCTACAAGACGATGTTCCAAAAGCATTCATCCATACAAGTCCGTCCCGGGTTCGAACAGAATCGAAGGCACTACTCCTACTACATCCATTTTGGAAATATCCTCAAGATTAGTAGCGACTAGCCCTTGCACTTCACTGCACCATCTTCGACTCCGAACTCGTTTTTCTCACGAAAACATACAAACCGGATCGAAGTGGTTTTCGAGAAATAAATCTCAATTCCGGTCTCTTTGAAACGATCAACGCATTTGTCCAATATCGATAGTTGGTGATTTAACTATCAATTAACATCCATAAGCATCCATCACACAATAAATACATCCCACATTATTTATTTTCCTCAAAAATATCTTTATGAGATATAATTCCATTTTCAAATCCATTTGAAAAACTTTTCAAATCCAATTCTTCTCATGGAATAGATTTCCAAATCTTTACTTCCTCTGAAACATCCAAGTACCCATATTAAAGGTTTAAAATAATTTAAATACTTTATTCTTGAAAATACACTAAACATTTATATTTAAAACTTCTTACATACTTAATTTAATATATATATATATACATACATATATATATATATATATATATATACCTTTAAAAATATCTCGAATAAAACTGCTTAATAAAATATAAACTATTATCTTCAAAATAAAGTTAAGTCATACTAGATCTTGAAATAAAGCTGTAAAATTCTATACAAGTTTCAAATAAAACTTTAATTGATTATCTTTAAAATAGAACCATTTATAAAGTATAAATGTTAATAATATTCTTTTAAACATAATACTACTTACCATTAAAATAATTACTTCTACATCTAATTTGATAAATGCTTACTTTTAAAATTCTTATAACTTAAGTAATTTCTTGAAAACATTCTTTAATACAACTTCTAACCTTTCAAAAACTGGCTTTAAAAGCGTACTTGGCTTTTCAAGGAATATACTTCTATTCTAGGATAACCCAAAGAATTCTTTTTATAAATCCTACACGTTTTATCCCAAATCAATTTTACGTTCACCCCGTAACTTTCCTTTCCATACTTTAAAAATAGCTCCTTTATTTTTAAATGCATTTCTATTTCCTGGAAATCATTTTCAAACATATGTTTAGAATATATAAAATAAAGCTTCTAGAAATTATTTGATCGAAAATAATACTTAAGGAAATATATAGAGGTTTCCTAAGTACTTTAAGTCAAGTTTAACTTTTAAAAAAAAGTTATTAAGTTAAATATTTATATTATAATTTCCTTTTGAAAACTTAATACTACTTTACTTTGTAAAATAATTAATTACCATAATTACATAAATAAATATTTACTTACACTTTAAACAATTTAAAATAATATTTCTTTCTAAAATATTCTAAACCTATTTAAACTGCAAATTTATATTTGAAAGCTTTTCTTAAAAACATAATAAAATTTCCAGGAGAAAGCACACTTCCCATCCTTTAAAAATAAATCTCGCTATTCTTTTAAACAATTTACCTTTCCTTTTAGAATCACGATTTCAAACACTTCAAATTACCAACCAATTTCTTGAATTTAATTCCTTCTAAATTCCTTACTTAAGAATTCCTTTTATTTCCTTTAAACCCAATTTATTTATTTATATTTAAATTCCCAGGTCGTATTCACCCAATCATAGCATAACATAATTTAATTTCAATTTAATCTAACATGGTATATAAATAGAGCATAGCATTACAGGATCTAAAACAACTTCTCACAGATTGTAAATGAGATATATCATAGAATATAAATTAATTTCTATTTGTGAGGAATCCAGTTGGATCCCTCCAACCTGTTTCCCTGCATCCACGGATATTAGCACAATAAATAAATATCGATTCAATTAGATAATAATTATCATATTCAGCTAAACAACCAGTCAAACCTTTAAATATTAACTGTTTAAAATACTGGTATCCAGATGTGAGTGAGGTTAACTCACCTTGGGTTTTCGACGAGCGTTCAAATTTAAATTAAATCGAACGGCGTTCGATTTAACCTAAATTTTTACTTGCTTCGAATAATTCCAGAATTGCTCCACTGCGTAGATCACGTCGCTTCGATTCCGGCGTTTCTCGTTTCGCAGAAATCTGATGACATATGCGAAAGATATACAAGTTTAAAGATTTGTATATATATAATTAAAACAAAATTCTTTTTTTTATTTACCAAGCAAATCACGAACGTTCGCACAATAGAAATCAGGTCGCACGTCGTCTTCTTCATCGCGATCAGAAAACAAAACGAACCCATCACGCCGTCGACTAGGGTTAGATATTGCGGCCACCACGACGCACTTTGAATAGATCGGCGACCACCACCGGAAAGGTCTTCCCGAGCTCTACCACCAGCCACGGCCACGTCAAGCTCGGTTATGGCTTTGCCAAGAAAATCGCGTGTGACACGTCCCTCCTTCTAGCCAATTTTGACCATCTCGACGATTTTCACGCCAACCTACCGTACGGATGTGTAGATCTCTTCACGATCTACAGTTTCCCTTTAGAAATTTTTTGGAATTAAAGCTTGGATGTTGAGAAAATTGAGGAGGAAGATCATGATGTTTCGGCCATTAAACGATAGTGTCGGCGCTGAAAGATATTAGAGTTTCGGCCCTCCTCTCTAAACGTATATATATACGTATAACCAATTATTTAATTATTTAATTCACTTTAAAGCAACTTTTTCAAACGATCTTCAAACAACACGTGTGACAGGAGTTTCTAAGGTTTTACCTATGTTCCGAACACAATGGAACGTGTTACAGAGGCTAATTTGGTCGTATGCGCGAGTTACGGAAATAAACAGTCAATTTTAAAGTAAAATAGTTTCTATGCGTTTTAAGCTGCCAGGGTCAAATGACAACTCCGATAGCTACGAAAATTGAAATCCCATAATAACTAACTATTACGGATCCAATGAAACTAGTTTCGTCAAATTCCGAGACTGTGCCCCGAAAGGCTATTTTAACACGTCGATAAATTCGAGCGATTTTCAAATTCGTCGAAATCACTTAAAATTTCACCTTTAAAAATTTTATTAACTCTATTATAACTCGTATAAAATTTATATTCACATTAGAAATCATTCTGATTCTTTTTGAACCAAAATCTAATTATTTGCATTATTATATTATTAAATTCCATTATTAAATTAATATAATATTCCAAATTCAGCCTATCGACTTTTAATTCCATCCAATAGTCCAATATCATAATTCAAATCCAAATAGGCTTAAAATAAAATTTAGAATCTATTTTTATATTTATTTACACCCAGAATCACCAATTCTAATATTAAATTATTATTATTCAAGTTTCAATTAAATTCCCGTATTTAAAATTTAACTAATTTTATTAACTTAACCTAAATCTTTTTACTTCAAAATTCAAATTATAATACATATTCAACATTTAAAACGAATTAAATGTTCAAATCTAGCAAATAAAATTTCAGGTCGTTACATTCCTTTCCCTTATAAAAATTTCGTCCTCGAAATTTGGTAAGGAAGAAGAATGTTCCAAACCCAATAGCAAAACTTACTTAGTGAAAATCTCAAGTTCTCTTTTCCTAAACTCTTTAGTTCCAAATCGAAACTACTAGTTTCGACTTCCATTCCAAAATCCTTTTTATTTTAATTGTTATTTGAAATCAATTTGTCGTCAACGAAACATTTCAAAATTTTCAAAAAATTTCTAACTCCCATAATTTTCGGAAAATTTTGGCAAAGTCTCCCTTGTACGGAGGAGCTTTTGCAATATCACAATAGATATAAATATATATACATCGACCCACACGGTCGGAAAAACCAAAAACAGTTCATATTTCCTATTTTTATTGCGTAGGTGTACCTTTTATTAGCATTTTAAAAGCATGCGGCTAATTTATATTGCATATACGCGCTCCAACTCTATCTACTGCCTCCCATACCTGTACTTACTTAAACAAACACATCATTTTTTAATAATATGAGAATTTATCGACATTTTTTTCATTAATCTAGCCAAACTCATCAATTTCATAGTTTAAACCAATAAACCTCATAAATTTAATATGTTAACCATATTTTATCAGCAATCCAAAGATTTCAATCACTATTTTAATTTTCTATCAAATCTAACTTCATTTTATTTCACTTGAATGATTTACATCCAAGTTTACTTTTTACAATTCATATTTACTCCAAACATGTGTATTACTTGCATCAATTTACTTCAATTCAATTCCAAATCGATTCACAACCAAATTTTACTTTCAATTTGAAGTATTTGCATTTCTTTTATGATCCATTTTCATTCATATGCAAAACCACTTATTAAAATTTCAATTCATTTCCAATTGATTCAAAAACCAATTTCTTTTGCTTCTTTAAACAAACTCTATTCCGAATACAACAAAACGACCAATTCTTATGCAAATATTCATGTCATTCAAGCAAATAACCATCACTTAAACTTATAACCATTTAAAATTAATTCCAACTTAGATTTATGTGAATTTTATTTCATTCGGAATTTTCACAATCCTAAATATTCTTATTTCCCTTCAATTTTTAAATTAAATCCTTATTCTCACTTCAAACTTATCATCCAACTTAAGTTTATATTAATTTCATTCCAATCCGTATTATTTAACTCATACATTCTTATTTCATCACACTAACTAATTAAAATCCTTTCACTTGCATTTACATTTTACTATCTAAACAAATTTCATTCAAGATCACTTATAAAGCTCACCCACAGTCATTTTTTTTCAATTTGCTTAAGTTCTTTCACGATATTTTCGTTTCTTCTTAAATCAATTTTATTTCATTTTCATTTGATTCTCATTAAATAAAATTCCAATTCATTTACAAATTTTAATTCAATTTGTTTACTTACTCGATCCATTTTAAAATTTAATTCATCTTCTCGATTCATTCTGAATTTTATTAATAATATGACCAATTTAAATTATTTCACTCATTTGAATTTATTTATAATTCAAACCACCATTATTATAATCTAATTCCATTATTCATTCAAGCTCTCAACTTTCATTGCCAAAATTAAATCCCATGCTAGAGCTGGGTTTTTATTTTTCTTTTCAAAATTTTCTTAACAAACCACCAAAATTTCATCCACGCCAATACAAATTCCATTTAGTTTAGTTTACACTAAATTCATTTTCAAGCCTCTTTTATTTAATTATGCTTATGCTAAATTCATTCTCATACAATTTCTTTGAATTTAGTTGAGTTAAAATTTTATTCATACAATATCCTTTCAACTTAATTAAATTTTCTTTCAATTGAATTCTTTTCCAATTCTAATTCAAGTTTCACTAAATTTATTCAGCCAACTTAAATTTATGCTATTACCTTTACTATTTTAAATAAGACTTTAATTCTATTCAAAATTATTTGTAACACAACTGAATTTTGATTTTAATTCAATCCAAATTCAACTCAGTTCCATTTAATCGAAGTTAAATCCAATTTTAATCCTCCATATACAAATTCAAAACTTATTTACTAACTTAAGTTCATTCACATCTTTTATATTTTATATTTTCTTCACCTTATTTCAATTCACATTCATTTGAGATTAGGTTTGAATTCACCATACCAATAACCTATTTCCCATTTGTGATTATAATTCCATTTTTCTTGGGCTTACAATCTGATTTTCTATTCTTAAGTTCACCAACTTATTTACTTAAAAGCTTATATTTCTCATTTGAGTTATTTTCATCTTATAATCACAATTTCAAATTCTATATATATATATCTATGTATCACTGTATTCTCAAAGATACAAATTTCATTCACCTTAATCCTTTGCAAATTTTAAATCCATAATATCAAATTATAAGTATAACACTTACTAGCTTATGAGTACAGTTTATTACATACTGTCCCACAATTACAAAATCATTTTACACTTTGATTTAATCCAAATCAATTTAATTCTAAGTCCAATTTATTTAACTTATCCCAAGTTAAATTAAATTTTCTATTTACTTCCATATATTTTATTTACTTCCATTTACTCAAGTTAAATTTTTAATTTCAGGATTAAAATTTTCATTTCCTTCTTATTAATATCAACTTCACTTAATAAGTTCATCAGTTAATTCATTTTAACCTTACACATTATTTAAATAGAATTTTCCAGAATTCAATTGCCCGATTTTATCTCAAAACCATTTTGAAATAATAATCAACACATACCCATTTGGTATATCAATCAAATCTCCGGATTTCCAAAACAACTTGGTTGTACCAAAACAATTTCCCCTTTTTTGAAATTTCTAAAATCGCTTGTATCTCAAACAAGTCCAACAAATATCAGAATAACTCAACATGGTAGCAATCCATCACTTAAAAAACTCGAAAATGAATTCTGATGATGTGGCCATCGTCATCAGGATTATTTTCCAGGGATTGAAGTGAGTTCAGTGCTTCCTTACTTTCCCAAATTCATTCCAAAACAATTCCCATTCAAACATATTACCAAAAATAATACTCCATCATTGCCTTCAAATCTTTGGACAACATTCCCAAACATTCCCAAGATTTTGAATTTCAAAATTTTGTTTTCAATACATTTAAAATCCTTTTCAAAATCCCCGGGATTTAAATTCTAATTTAATTCAAATTTAGTTATTATCCTTTTGTATAATTTATACACATAGAATTTTATTTGGTTTAACCATTTCAAATTTCAGATCAAATTTTAGATTCTTAGTTGATTAAGATATCCACATCCTAACAATCAAATATATATATATATAATAATTTCAGAAAATTATTCCTTTTATTTCAAAATATAATTTTGGGTAAAATTATTTCATTTACCCACTTTAAAAACAATACTATGTAGGTTTTTCTTGTTTAAGAGTTTAGAAACCCCTAACGATATGGTTGTACTTCCCGTACCTACCAGAGTTCATAAACACTCAACCGATAAGTCAACACAGTATAAAAACAATTTTATATTCACTAACAAGTACGCTCTCATATTTATTAATACACTCAACACATTATAAAGTACTATTGACTCTGTTTAATGAGTAACTTCCCCACCAAAGCCTAGGTTGTCGCCAACCTAAGCTCTGATACCAAGTGTAACGGCCCGCCCTTCTTGACCTCGAGAATCGACAAAAAATACCCCACTGTATGATATGCCGATGATTAAGTGCCATAAAAGATAGATTGTTAAAGGAAAGAAAGAAGACGGAAGAAAGAAGGAACTAAACAATATCAGAATCTCATAGTCGCAGCGGAACAAAATATAATATATAATATCATATCTGTACACAAAATGAAAACTATATCTGTTTCATACAATATATCATCAGAGTATCACAAACTAACAATGTTTACCAGTCAGACAATTTAATACAATCACAACAGCGGATATATACAAGTACGGATAATATGACTCGGGCTCCAACTCCTCTTCTGTTCCATAGCATCATGTCTTGAACATATAATACTCGGTCTGACCCAGGCATTATAACAAAATGACACCCGAGCCAGTCTGGAATACTAGATGATAATAATGCACCCAAATTGATTATTAAAGTTTCAAAAATCCTTTTGAAAACAAAAGCATCTCATAAGACCACGCCACAAACAAACATGTCGAGGTTTTACCTTACGATTGCTAAAACACTTTTTACAAAAATCCTCTGATATTATAATAGGGTCTATATACAAATACTTATAAAATAACCGAAATTGTTACATGATTAAATTCCAGCTACTAGCCACAGAGTGGGTAATACAAACAAAACTCGAAAAGGCGCGTAGGGAGAATGGGTTTCCAACTAATGACTAGGCACTGGGGTACCACCTGTCATAGTACCTGGTCTAGATCAGTGTACCGAGGACCGTGCCGGATCCCCTGCAACACAAGGCCCGGACAATCCCTTACTGGATAATCCTGAGTAAGATCACCCCACGGTAGGGATCAGCAATCGCACCACTAAGCCGAAATAAAAAGGGACATCTAGACATGAATGACCTTACCCGAAAATGGGTGCTGTCCACCAAGCCTTGCTTCATAACCCCTGATTTTCTGTCATTCCCGGTTGATGAGGCTAGAGGCTAAGCGTTACCTTTTAGAACGTTTCACTTAGAATGCCCATCGCCCATCTGACGATGTTCCGAAAGCATTCATCCATACAAGTTCGTCCCGGGTTCGAACGGAACCGAAGGCACTACTCCTACTACATCCATTTTGGAAATATCCTCAGGATTAGTAGCGACTAGCCCTTGCACTTCACTGCTCCATCTTCGACTCCGAACTCGTTTTTCCCACGAAAACGTACAAACCGGATCGAAGTGGTTTTCGAGAAATAAATCTCGATCCCGGTCTCTTCGAAACAATCAACGCGTTTGTCCAATATTGATAGTCGTGATTTAACTATCAATTAACATCCATAAGCATCCATCACACAATAAATAATTCCCACATTATTTATTTTCCCTCAAAAATATCTTTACGAGATATAATTCCATTTTCAAAATCCCTTTGAAACAATTTTCAAATCCAATGCTTCTCATGGAATAAATTTCCAAATCTTTACTTCCTCTGAAACATCCAAGTACCCATATTTAAGGTTTAAAATAATTTAAATACTTTATTCTTGAAAATACACTAAACATTTATATTTAAAAATTCTTACATACTTAATTTAATATATACATATACCTTTAAAAATATCTCGAATAAAACCGCTTAATAAAATATAAACTATTATCTTTAAAATAAAGTTAAGTCATACTAGATCTTGAAATAAAGCGATGAAATTCTATACAAGTTTCAAATAAAACTTTAATTGATTATTTTTAAAATAGAACTATTTATAAAGTATAAATGTTAATAATATTCTTTTAAACATAATACTACTTACAATTAAAATAAATACTTCTACATCTAATTTGATAAATGCTTGCTTTTAAAATTCTTATAACTTAAGTAATTTCTTGAAAACATTCTTTAATACAACTTCTAACCTTTCAAAAACTAGCTTTAAAAGCGTACTTGGCTTTTCAGGGAATATACTTCTTTCTAGGATAACCCAAAGAATTCTTTTTATAAATCCTACACGTTTTATCCCAAATCAATTTTACGTTCATCTCGTAACTTACCTTTCCATACTTTAAAAATAGCTCCTTTATTTTTAAATGCATTGATATTTCCTGGAAATCATTTTCAAACATATGTTTAAAATATATAAAATAAAGCTTCTAGAAATTATTTGATGGAAAATAATACTTAAGGAAATATATGGAGGTTTCCTAAGTACTTTAAGTCAAGTTTAACTTTTAAAAAAAGTTATTAAGTTAAATATTTATATTATAATTTCCTTTTGAAAACTTAATACTACTTTACTTTATAAAATAATTAATTACCACAATTACATAAATAAATATTTACTTACACTTTAAACAATTTAAAATAATATTTCTTTCTAAAATATTCTAAACCTATTTAAACTGCAAATTTATATTTGAAAATTTTTCTTAAAAACATACTAAAATTTCCAGGAGAAAGCACACTTCCCATCCTTTCAAAATAAATCTCGCTATTCTTTTAAACAATTTACCTTTCCTTTTAGAATCACGATTTCAAACACTTCAAATTACCAACCAATTTCTTGAATTTAATTCCATCTAAATTCCTTACTTAAGTATTCCTTTAATTTCCTTTAAACCCAATTTATTTATTTATATTTAAATTCCCATGTTGTATTCACCCAATCATAGCACAACACGATTTAATTTCAATTTATCTAACACGGTATATAAATAGAGCATAGCATAACAGGATCTAAAACAACTTATCATAGATTATAAATGAGATATATCACAGAATATAAATTAATTTCTATTTATGAGGAATCCAGTTGGATCCCTCCAACCTGTTTCGCTGCATCCACGGATATTAGTACAACAAATAAATATCGATTCAATTTGATAATAATTATCATATTCAGCTAAACAAGCAGTCAAACCTTTAAATATTAACTGTTTAAAATACTGGTATCGAGATGTGAGTGAGATTAACTCACCTTGGGTTTTCGACGAGCGTTCAAATTTAAATTAAATCAAACAGAGTTCGATTTAACCTAAATTTTTACTTGCTTCGAATAATTTCAAAATTGTTCCACTGCATAGATCGCGTCGCTGTGATTTCGGCATTTCTCGTTTCGCTGAAATCTGATAATATATGTGAAAGATATTCAAGTTTAAAGACTTGTATATATATAATTAAAAAAAAAATCTTTTTTTTTATTTACCAAACAAATCACGAACGTTCGCACAATAGAAATCAGGCCGCATGTCATCTTCCTCATCGCGATCAGAAAACAAAACGAACCCATCACGCCGTCGACTAGGGTTAGATATCGCGGCCACCACGGCGTGCTTTGGCTAGATCGGCGACCACCACCGGAAAGGTCTTCGCGAGCTCTACCACCAGCCACGGCCACGTCGAGCTCGGCTATGGCTTTGCCAAGAAAATCGCGTGTGACACGTCCCTCCTTCCACCCAATTTCTAACCATCTCGACGATTTTCACGCCAACCTACCGTACGGATGTGTAGATCTCTTCACGATCTACAGTTTTCCTTTAGAAAGTTTTTGGAATTAAAGCTTGGATGTGGAGAAAATTGAGGAGGAAGATCATGATGTTTTGGCCATTAAACGATAGTGTCGGCGCTAAAAGATATTAGGGTTTCGGCCCCCATCTCTAAACGTATATATATACGTATAACCAGTTATTTAATTCACTTTAAAGCAACTTTTTCAAACGATCTCCAAACAACGCGTGCCGACAGGCGTTTCTAAGGTTTTACCTACGTTCTGAACACAATGGAATGTGTTTTCGAGGCTAATTTGGTCGTATGCGCGAGTTACGGAAATAAACAGTCAATTTTCAATTAAATCGATTAAAATAGTTTCTATGCGTTTTAAGCTGCCAGGGTCAAACGACAACTCCGATTGTTACGAAAATTGAAATCCGATAATAACTAACTATTACGGATCTAATGGAAAAGGTTTCGTCAAATTCCGAGACTGTGCCCCGGAAGGCTATTTTAACACGTCGATAAATTCGAGCGATTTTCAAATTCGTCGAAATCACTTAAAATTTCACCTTTAAAAATTTTATTAACTCTATTATAACTCATATAAAATTTATATTCACATTAGAAATCATTCTGATTCATTTCGAACCAAAATCTAATTTTTTGCATTATTATATTATTAAATTCCATTATTAAATTAATATAATATTCCAAATTCAGCCTATCGACTTTTAATTCCATCCAACAGTCCAATATCATAATTCAAACCCAAATAGGCTTAAAATAAAATTTAGAATCTATTTTTTTATATCTATTTACACCCAGAATCACCAATTCTAATGTTAAATTATTATTATTCAAGTTTCAATTAAATTCCCGTATTTGAAATTTAACTAATTTTATTAATTTAACCTAAATCTTTTTACTTCAAATTCAAATTATAATACATATTCAACATTTAAAACGAATTAAATGTTCAAATCTAGCGACTAAAATTTCGGGTCGTTACACAAAAAGTATCTCACATTTTTAAACAAATGTTGTAGTGCAATAACCAACGAAATATGATATATATTATTCTGCTCTCACAGTAAAAAATAAATAAATATTATTAAAATATAATTAATATATTTCTATTATTATGGAAAAATGATAGCTAATCCTGAAATCATTTCATGATATCCTTGATTTAAAAATAATATATTTTAGTGATTCATATTGGTTAGCAAATTCAAAGGAGTTAAAATTTTAAAATGTTGGATTTGCATAGATGATCTTGCTATTTGACATAACACATGTGCAAAATTGGACTATGTTCTAGGATAAAATCACATGAGAAACATAAGGAGATTGAAGGAAATGTAGATCCATCCGTTGTAAAAATAATCTATAATATGCCCATTTTTAGTAAACCAAAGGTCAAATGAAGACTTAGGTATAATGTAATTTCAAAGCAAACATGGGTTATCAATGTACATGTGTACATATTTAAATAGGTTTACACTACAAAAACACTATAATTATTGTAATACACAACATTTGAGTGATTAGATTGCAAGTAAAAGTAATGTAAACCTACGTTAATAAATAGGGTCAAAAACAAGTTAATATCAGTAAGAATCAAACACAGGTTAAGCTATCAATTATTTAGCTTAATATTTTTTTAAATTCATACTATTTAATGCATTTCTTTATTATTACGGTTTTCTTACATTAAATGTCTTCTATAACTTAATAAAAGTGAAATGCAACCTTCTTAACAAAGCAATAAATCATATAATGCTTCAAGTAGGGCTGTCAATTTCCTACACGACCCGAAACACGACCCGAAACCCGCACGGAAATTAGCAGGTTAACCCGACCCATTTAATTGGCGGGTCATTTTCGAGTCAACCCGAATTTGACCCGTTTATAAACGGGTGGGTTTCGGGTTGACCCGCCAACCCGAAACTGACCCGTTAACAACCCGTTTATACAGTATATAGGTTAAGTTGACCCGTTTACGACCCGCTCCGACCCGTTTATGACCCGTTTGTACCTTACACGGGTTATGTGGGTTGACCCGAACCGTTTACGACCCGTACCGACCCATTTACGACCCAATTATACCTTATACGGGTTGACCCGACCCGTTTACACCTTATATGGGTTGACCTGACCCATTTACGACCCGACCCGACCCGACCCATTTATAATCGGGTTACACGGGTTGGGTCGGGTCAACCCGTTTATAAACGGGTCGGGTTCGGGTTGAGCGATTTCGACCCGTTTAATAAACGGGTTGACCCGACCCATTTAAAATCAACCCGAACCCGACTTGACCCGACCCAAACCCGACCCGACCCGACCCATTGACAGCCCTAGCTTCAAGTGACTAAAATCTTAAACTCTAAATTATTTGTTATATGAATTTATAGAAATAATTTCAAAAAAAGTATCTTTAAAAAAGAACCATGGTTTATCTTTTAAAAAAGTGGTCAAAATTATATTATTAGAAAAAAATTGAAATTATTAAGAAATTACCATTAAACATAGAAACAATACTCAGTTAGAGTCCACTACAAATAAAGTCAAGCAATAAAAACACATATAAGTCAATAAGATCTGAGTTTATAATGTTGGGAATATTCAAATCTACTTACTTACCTGAAAAAGGGATGAGCATGCTTGAACTTTCAAGACTATAAAAGTTCTATGATCAAGTCTGTCTCTACATGCTACTTCCCATGCAGCAATATCACCAACATTTGTGCCAATTAGATATAAACAAACATATAAGAGGATCATAATTCCAAAAAGAATTCAATATGAATGTAGATGGTGGTACCACTCACTGATTGTACCATCAAACGGATAAAAAAGGAATTTGTTAGCTACACTTTCATCGCAAAATTAATCAATCAATTACAAGCAGTTATGTTCCCCAGCAGCATCCATTTTTTTAGCAAACCAATCAATTTCTAATATTTGAGTTTCAACACATTTTTTAGCTACACTCTCTCACAAGAAACATCGGTTGCATAGGTACAAAACAAGGTACTAGACATTTAAAGAGAAACTCAAATTACCATACATTTCGTGTGAAGTTCAACATGTAGGATGACCATTTATTTGATAGACGGGTCTTTTTGAGCTTTAGTACATCCAACCATATCGCACATCTTCATATGTCTAGCCTTTATTGTAGAAGTGATGCATAACTAATATACTCCACTCTTAGAATTTCACAAACATTAATAAAATGAGCTTATATGTAAGCAGAGCTGAAAATTAGTTAACTGGTTTCAATATAGGTATAGGAATATTCTTGCACTATAAATGTATTAACACAAAATTTTAATTTTTGATGAACAAATTACCTAGTAAACAGTAACGATAGATAATTGAGAAGGTTTTATATATTATTTACGCAGTAACTTCCGTTCTAACATGTACCATATGCAGTAAAGGACATATATAATGATTAAGGAAGACTTTCTAAAAACCAACGAAAAATTCAAAATTGTACATAAAAAATAAAAATAAAATAAAACTTACCTCATGTGGCATAATATCCCAAAATCCATCACTAGCTAAAACCAAAAAGTCAAGGCCTTTGTCAATGGTTTCTACCTAAAAGTTCATAGAGAAAGCAATATAAGCTTAAAATAATATAATAATGCATCAATGAATAACTACATTGATGGATATTGCAAGTAATAATAGGACCTGAAAGATCTTAGTGTAATGGATGCAAAAAAATTAATCAAAAAATCCACTTTGGATCATCTAAAAGACCTTACAACATGTGGTTATCATACAACTAATGATGTTTTGCTAGCTCATACGTCAGAATCATTAATTAGCTTTTCTTTTAAAGATTATCTAATTGGAAAGTTGAAGTTCTATACTCCTTAAAATATGCTAATTTTCTGACATACTGTAGGATATCTATTTAACAATATAGAAAAACTTACATGCCTACTTTATTTTAAATTATAAAGAGTACAGATCGGGATCTCAAGAAATTATCTAAATGTCCGGATTTGCAACAACAAATTATTTAAGAAGGCGATCATCAAATGCTCGAGGCATTGCCAATACACCACCTACCCTCCAAGTACCTTACAAACTAAACAAAAGGTATATCCAAAAATACAATAATTGGACAAATCAAAATAATAAGTTGGTATCAAGAACACGGACCAATTATTTCCCTTATCGTCTCGACTTGACAATAAAGTTTATGATGCTTAAAGATTCAAAAGATAAAACTTGGACTAACATTAATTAAATAACAAAACAATCGCAGAATTTCAGAAATTGTCAGTCGTTGAATAAATCTTTAAGAAAAAGCCTACTCAGATCAATGAACTTGTCTTCTCAAGGATACACAAGTGCCTCCAAAGTCTGACATGCATAAATAAGGTTAAACATTCATCACAATATTAGAGTAAGCAAATGCTTCACATTACGTTAAACATAATATATAAAAGACAAGCAAGAACACAATAAACAAAATAAATGAAGAATCAAAACAGTATACAAAATACAAATGATATAAATAAATGTATAGTGAAACGCTAATTTGGCATAACACTCAAATTACGATTAACATTATATTCAGAACCATTAATAGGATCGGATGTTGATAAGTTGTACCAGTCAAATGTACTCAAAAACATGGACCAAATAATTTCCTCATCATCTTCATAGAGTTCACAACAAAATATATGATGCTTCAAGAGTAATTCTTTTAGAAAATGAAACTTAGATTCAAAATACTATTCTTGGAAAAATAAACATAGAATTTTTTAAATCCTATGAATCAACTGAATAGCTCTTCCCACAAAGTTTAATTTTATAAATTCACACAATTTTTAAATCTTGTGAATTAGTTGAACATTATTACGAAACTAAATGTATCAAGGATATGATCCCAATACTCAAAACTAATGAACTTTTCTTCTTACATATATATAAACATCTCCAAAGTCTGACATGCATTAACAACGTTCAACATTCATCACAGCATTAGAATTTGCAATTGCTTGGCGTATTATGTTCATTCGCAATTGCTTGCCATGTTATGTTCGACACAACACAAATAATACGAGTAACAAAAAAACAATATACAACATACAATATACAAGTACTATCAACGCAACATACAAAATATATCATACTTTGCATAATATTCAAAATACAAGTAACATTATATTCAGCCCTGTTTATAGGATCAGAGGTTTGTAGTTTGTATCAGTCAGGTATAATCAGAAACACGGACCAAATATTTTCCTCATCACGTCCATAAACTTCACAATGAGAATATGACGCTAAGAGATTATTGAGAAGCAAAAAAATGAAAAGAAAGTAACATCGTAATTTTATCCACTTTTGCATTTTATTTTAGCCAAAAGTAGTTTATAAATTATAATAATAATATTTGATTGATAAGAAAAATGGCTTACAGGTAAACGAACTCTTCAATTAGTAAATGTAAATAAAATGATGAACTAGGTATAGACATGTCATACTAGAGAGATGTAATATTCATGGAATATAATATCTTTCAAGATGCCTTTGATAGTAGCATAATAGAAGCAAAGATTCAAAATCTTATGCTAAACAACATGAAGGTACAAGTCCTCTTCAAGGAAAAATATTGAGAATGTTGGGATTCAATTAAGAAAGCATAATTTATGCTTCATAGAATACTTATGCTATTCTATCTGTTTCACTTAGTTATGGGACCTCATTTACACATTTTATTTACTAACAGACACAGCATAACTTGGCTAAAATATTAAATGATTAAAAATAAATTAACAGAATTTTATAAACCTCATGATTAATTAAATAATTAATGTAGTACAAGTTAAACTCTAAGCACTATATCACTTAAAATGGTACTAAAGAACATAATCCTTATGCTCGGTTTGCACAGAATATATTCAACACTAGGATTATATTGTTTAATACCAATATTCAAGTAAATTATATTTTTCTCTTATGGGTTATTTGACCTTGGAAAATGAAGAAACTATTTAGCACGACTTGAAATTTATCGAGAGAGGAATACAGAACAAGGGTTTCTCCACAGCGTTTCGACTATAACCACACTAGACTTTCAAACCGTCAACCCTAAATGTATGAAATAAGTTAACCAACTACACGTTAGAATGGAAATCTTCTTGCTTGATATTATTAAAACATAGTAGAAACAATAGCATATTTCCCTAAAAACTAATAAAAAATCCAATTGAAAAGGTAACCAAGTAAATACCAAATATTCAACATAAAAAGATTCATTATAATTTACACTTACAAAATATGCATCTTCAGTTAGCTTTTCGAAACTTAATCATATATTTGAAGATAGATCCGGTGATGGAATTTCTCGTTCTAAAGAAATAGATCTTGCGATAGATCTGGAGATGGAAGATTAGTCAATGGTTGTGCTGGTGAGTTTAGATCTAACCCGATTATGGTTGATGGTCAGCGATGGTAAGCGACGTTGAAAGTTCGAATGAGTTAGGGAAGGCAATTTAGTGGACTGAGGTGCTGGTCTGAAGGAAGAAGGGGAAAATGATGGAAATTAGGGTAGAAAATAAAATTACTATGCCATCCCTCTATCTTTCCATATTTATAGTATTATCAACGGTACTAGCGGTAATAAGCGTGGTAAACTTTTATAGCGGTAATAAGCATTAGTAATTTGTAACGGATATAAACGTTACAAATTGGAACGAAAAAACTGTTACAAAATGGACTGTTCTGTGTAGTGTCAACTCAGATCCAACTATACTCAGTCGATGGATGTCATGCCATGATTTAACTATAATCAAAGTGAAGTGCCACATTGAAGTTTAATAGTATTTTCAAGTTGAGAGAACTATGTAATATTGTTGCTTCGATATTCTTTGTTTGAACTTTGTTATATTAACCAACAAAAAACTACCAAGTGAGTTATTCCATAATTATCTAATAACTATTAGTATATAACCTCTTGGTGCCCCTAGCATCCTTAAGTAATATAATGTCCAATATTTGGAGAGCATTACATATACTAGTCTCAACGGATATATTGATATCCGGCTTTGATACATCTTGGCTATGAATATTTAAAATGATATATTTATTTTCACTATGATAAATTTCTCATGATTACACCACATTATAATTACTATCACAAAACATACCATGTATAGATTTTTCTATTAAATATACTTTGAATGAATAAATAATACAAAACGTTATAAGAAGTATATAATAGAAATAAAAACACATTTTATTCCTAATGAAATTTTATTATAAAGTTAATTTACAATGAATTATAGAATTGCCCCCAAAGGCATATCCCTAATTCTATCAAGGCCTATGTCGCAACATATAATGTTAAAACATAACATTACTTGAAAATGATGGTGTAAAGCCTATGTTGCACCCTATAATGTTAAAACATGTCATTATTTTGGAATGATGGTATAAGTCCCATGTGACATCTTAAAGTATCAAAATATAACATTCTCTAGGGAACAGAAGGTGTAAGCCCTATACGGTAAACTAAATGTTACAACAAGACATTATTTAAGAGCGATGGTGGAAGAGCCAAGTGACAACCTAGACATTATTTATTACTATGTATATGTATATTGTTCGCCATGTAAGTTATGTCTATATCATGAATCTATATATATTGGCGGTATCGTCATTGGATGATAATGTGTGTGTATGCATTTTCATAAAATTGTACATATATTTATATACTAGACGCTCATGGCTAAAATAATATATAAAATGATTATTAAATAAAAATCAATTTAAATACAAACACATTTACATAAAATATACGAGTATAAATTTCATTAATTCGTAAATACATTTTATACTTCATGAAAGTTAAAAGAATTATATATATGTATATATATCTATATGTATTTATGTATGTATAGTATAAAATTTGAATATGATATTTATATATATTTTTTAATTTAAAATATTGTTCTCGATTTTTATATATATTAAATACATGTACATATTATAAATCAAATATGCGAACATTTTATAAAATAAGTACAAGTTTAAAAATGGTTTTGGAAAGTATAAAAAATTATTTTGTTTATTTCTATAGGAATTTTTTTTGTAAATACTGGTTTTAATTAAAACATTTTAAATGGAAATAAAAAAATTAATTTTTTTAGGTTGATTATGCATAAGTATATATGTATATATATAAATAAAATATTGATTTTTTTAAAAACAAATTTAAATAAAATCTAAATAAATTTTGACTTTATAGACCCAATAAGATCTAAAATAGGATAATTTTTTTAAAATTTATCCATTTACCCCGCTGTTTGCTTGCCTGTTCCAACAACTTCTACGTGCGCCCTAATAGCCATGAGTAAATCCTTATATATTATATGGAGAGCGTTACATACACTAGTCTCAAAATACCTGTTGATATTCTTTTCTTGATACTTCTCGATTATGAATATTTGAGGAGATGCGTTTTATTTGTATCGATTCCATATTCATGG
Source organism: Allium cepa (assembly GCA_030765085.1). Classification (NCBI taxonomy): domain Eukaryota; kingdom Viridiplantae; phylum Streptophyta; class Magnoliopsida; order Asparagales; family Amaryllidaceae; genus Allium; species Allium cepa. The sequence goes on from CM060942.1 coordinate 10,963,810, forward strand.
TTATGAACATTTCATAATTTGAATCCATAAAACACTTCTAAGAATTTTCTACTTGTATATGTTTAATATTAAGTTACACATAAAACTGAATACAAAACCAAAAACATATTTTATTTTAAACACAATCATCTACAGAATTAAAATTATATAACAATTATGTAATTGCCCATAGGGTACACTCTTAATTATGTCAATTTATAGCAATACTAAAGGGTTGTGTAAAATATCTAACCTAGATCCATCATTTAGGATATGACCCTGTTTAAGTGAAGTCGTATCACACTTAATTAATTAAACTCATTTAATTAATTCATACTCGTATATATTTCGGCATGTCTTACATTAAAAAAGTTTTAAAAAATTTGGCTACCAAAATTATACGTGTGTGTACACACACACACATAATTTATTATACTTAAATTATTATATTGGCCCAAAAAGTAATCAAATAAATATGCAACAATTATATATTTTATTAAATAATTTCAGACCTTTTAATAATATATAGAAATGATGATAAATTAATTATTATAGCCAGTATACTAATTTATCCATAATAATAATTTATAACATTTATAAATTGTTTCAAGAAATTATTTTTAGTTAAAAATTGAGAGTTGCGGTTGTGTAACTTCCATGTGTGAAATCAACAATTAATAATATTTAAAAAAATTAAATTTTAAAGCTTATACGAACTTTGTTGAAGTACAATAGTTTGACATAGTTCAATTACTTATAAATTATTTAGGTAAAATCCAGTTTCTTATTTATTAAAGCGAAACCCTTAAACAATAACATATTGTGCATGTTTTCTCTTTATTGTCACTGTATCATTTTGATATCTAGAGCTCGATTGATGGTAAAAAGTGTAATAATATCCGTGTTTTGTAAAGTCTAACACTAATGCCCATAGTTCAATTTGACAACAATTATCAATTAATTGATTTTCTTTAGCCAAAGATTTTAACTTTATGTTGATTACCAACTATGGTTATACTAACCCTTTTTTTTAAATGGTACTTTATATACATCACTATGACAACATAACACATGTCAATAAACGTTCGAATCAATTGTGACCTCTCGCACCAAAGCCAAATCACTTAACCACCAGGGACAATGGTGCTTGACATGGTGATGCTAGCCTTCTATTTGATGGAGATGAGTCCTCTCTTGAATAATGTTTTCAGTAGTTGAACTTTTATCAAATGTAAAGACCCACTATTTTGGACCATTCAAATCGACAATAATCCACATATGTCAGACTTGAATAATTCAAAATAACAGATTGTAATAAAATTTGGAGCAAATACAACCAATCACAGAAATCACAGACATAGAAATATCAGAATAACTCGCAGCGGAAGATAAAATACCATAGTAGTTCATGAAGCTACTAAAACAAAATCACAAAGCAAATACATAATATCAGTCTGAACACAAATACAATAGAAATCTCAAATACATAGAAGTCCACTAATACAAGAGCTGAAATAGAACAACTGAAACTGAAATGGATAAATAACTAGATAAGCAGAATCTTCAGGGATTCCTAGCTCCAGAAAGTGATATCCAAAGCTGTGAATACTCAAGCTGACCCGAGCGTAAATTAAACACAAATACTCGAGTCAGGACATACATACTTATACAATGTAAACCAACTCAAGTGAACTGTAATAAAAGCTCAAGTAACTTAAAGGATGCTTGGGACCGTCCATCCTCTAAGGATCCATTAAACTATTTACTATGTCGTAATATTTCGCTATTATAATAATGTCTAACATTAAAATAAACTTATTTTTTAATAGCGTTAAGGGGTTATCCGTATAGCCCTTAACGTGTACTAGTCCCAATAGTCCATCCAGTATCAGCATACCTTCAGATCGGGAGGCTATCCTAAATTCTCCATGGGCTACGGGAGAAAACCAAACACGCAGCAAAGCTTGCTATGGTAGGTGACATGGCACAACAAGGCAATGCCAAGGCAGATATACAAATTACGCACACGGGCTGGTGGTAAAGCGTAGCAGCCACTACCTTACACCTCGGAACACACTCCCAAATCAAAATCGAAGATGGCCATCAAGTCAATCACAAGTTAAGAGTATAGTATAGAAGAAGTGTGTCCGACCAGAGGAGCTACCCCTTTTGGCCTGAGATCGCTCCTGTTTTAGCTACCTTAAGCCAACTCACGGGAGTCGGGTCCACGTTCATACCATAATATGATCGTCGCCACCATCCTACTTCATTCTGGAAACTCCACCGCGTACACAGTTGTTAAAGTGGTTTTCGGTATCGACAGAGAGTATGTCCATATCCGATCTCGGTCTCTTTAACTACCAAACGTTATTATAACCCGTGGTTATACATTTCAAAATGGTTTATATTTCAAATCAAAATACTCCATTTAAACCATTTAAAAATGAAGTCATTATACTTACAAATCAAATATTCAATTTCCAAAATTTAGCCTTTTTCTGAGCTTATTTATTCAGTTAAATACTACAAAACATTGAAATTTCAGCTTTCACGGCACTTATAAAAAATGCTGTGGTAATTTATATTTGAAAAAAATTCATTTCAGCAAAGACAGCATTTAAAAAAACTGTTGTAGTAGTTTATTTTATAAAACAGTTCATTTCAGCAAAGATAACATTTAGAAACTGCCGTAGTAGTTCAGTTTCATAAAACAATTCATTTCAGAAAAGACAGCATTTAAAACTACTGTAGTAGTTCAGTTTTATTTGTTTTAGATTTAAATTTTCTTTCTGCAACCACATCACTTACGAAGTGCTGCAGTATCTCTTAATTAAATTTCAGCCATAGTTTATTTACAGTAACCACAGCACTTACATAAGTTCTGCAGCATCCTTTACTTTAGATTTTAAGTTAGTTTCAGAAATGATGGCATTTATAAAGTGCTACTAATTCAATTTCCAGATTTAAAATAAAATTTCAGAAACAAATAAACTTCGATTTTTAACCATTTAACTTATAAAAAATCATATTTTTCCACTCAAAAATGCTCATTTAAATACCCTTTAACTTATTATTTTTATAAAGTAAAACTTTATAAATAAAATCAAATTTTTAATAATTCACTTATTCAATCCAAGTGTACTAATTTCCTATTCTTTGCATTTTTAACAATTGACCAAACACTTATATTTAAATTACCATTTCAAAATGTACAGAACTTAATTTCCATTTTTTTCTCTTAACGTAAACTTCATTTTTAAACCAAATCTCAAATTTTCAAATTAAGTTATATTTCAAACCACAATTTAACCATTCATTTGTTTTACATTTTTAACTTAGGAAAAATCACTAACCTTTATTTAAAACAGTTTAAAATCAATTTAAATCAAATTATCATAAATTTACAATTTAAAAAAAAGCTTAAAAATTTCAGAAAATTTATAAAATAACCACGGGTCTATATAATATTTTTTAACCTAAGTCAAGTGATACGGATAATTTATCACTTCAAACCCGAAATTTACAAAGAAAAATACGGGTTCGATCATTTCAAACCCGCAATCCCAAGTAAATAAATATAAATAAAAATCGCCCAGGCCTATCATTTCAGCCCGTAATGAATTTTCCCTATTCTAAAGTCCGTTCGAGTATGTATCATTTCAATCCATAGTGATTCTATTCTATAGGGAACTTGTAGTGTGAGAAATAGAATAAAATTACAATATAGCAAAATATAACAATATCAGATGATGTGACAGGTTTTTAAACAAGGGTTAACATCATATAATTCATATCACAGGCAGGTATAACATGATATAACAATTCTACACATTCACTTGTTATCACTTCACAATTGCATAAGTATGAATGTCAAGCGTGAATACTCACTTTTCAAGTTGGAGTTAGCAAATCAAAACACACAGATAAATTCTGGAAAGCACGACTTTAGATTTAAGTGGAGAGAGAGCCAAGATATTGATATTGTATACAACAAATAAAACAAAGCAATATAAATATATATTCAACACGAAATTTAAATTGAAACAATTGGAAATTAAAATTAATCAAAAGAGAAAAATGGCTTAACCATGCTTTAACCACTCAAGTGCTCAACCATAAAGGGTCATAAGCTTGGCCGTGATGGTTTATTGGTGGTAAGTGGCTCGGGTATAGGTCAAAACACATGGCTAGGCTAGGAATTTGAAGGGGTTGGAGTTACAAATATTGAATGCAAAGTGTCAAGGCCAAAAAGGTGGAATTTGGTGCAACATATGCTCGGCCTATGTCAATATTTGGGCTCGGCTATGACACTGCAGGTCAGGTCAGAGGCTGATGTGATGTCCAGAGGTGATGTCATGTGCTGGTGGTGGAGCTAGGGGTGATGGCCAAAGTTACAACATGTGATGGTGATGGGAATATGGCTTGGCTATGCAATTTGTAGGGGGTTTGCAATGTTTTATGGTGATGGCGCCACTTGGTGGTCACGGTTAGGTCTGCGCAGGGAATTAAGGTGGTTGGCCGTGGATGATGAAGGGGAGGAGATGATGTTGGTGGTGGTCGGTGGAGGTGATGGTGGTTGTAGCCGAGCAAAGCTAGAGAGGAGCAAGGAAAAAATCAATATAATGAAGAAGAAAAAATGAGAAAATGGAAACCATGACTTACAAATTTTTTTCAGAAGTGAGAATAGCTGTGTATTGTGAAGAGATGAGAAATTTTTCACGTGATTAAGCAAATGAAATGCACGGCTATCAAAGAGAAATGAACAGCCAAGGCAATGGAGAGACAAGAAAAGGAAAAGTCACAAGTTAAAGTGTAAAGCTTTTGTCTCTTTGAATTTCCAAATCTATTAATTCAATATAAACAAATAAAAAATCAAGTAAAAAAATAGAATTCGACACAAAATAAAGTGGAAATGAAAATAAAATAGTATCTTAGGAAAAATAGGAAAATAAATGAAGAAAATAGTTTGTTATATTGAAACTAGAATTAAAATTGTAAACAAAATACAACTAACATAAGAAAATTACAACACTTTTAAAATGTTTTGAAAATAAAATATTGAAATGAAATCTATAAAAAAAATATTTGCAAGAAAAACTTGGATTGTTACACCAAACTTTTGCCTTAACACGATCACATTGTCGTGTGATTGGCCATAGTCAGGATATAGTTTAGACATTTAGGATTTTTAGTATTCTCAATTGAAAAACCACTTCACATCATCGCCTATGATCTATTATTTAACTTTTAAGCTACAAAAGACTCTCGATGAGTTGTTCTGTAATCGTTCCAAAGAATTACACATATATAACCTCTTGGTGCCCGTAAATGATCATGAGTGATTTATCATCCAGCATTTGAAGAGCTTTATGTACATTAATCTTAACAGATATGCTGATATCTCGTTCTCCATACATCTTGACAAAGAACATTTAAGGACAAATATTTATTTTATTTGGTTTGATACCTATGGTTACGAAAATATTCCTGACTACAATCGATTAAATAATTTTACAAGGATTTTCTAAATGTATATATTTAATGCACTTATATACATTATTTATATCTTAATATAACAGTATATACAATTGAAAATAAAATAATAAACTTACTTTATTTCAATCAAGATTCACTATTAAACTTAAGTTATATAATCATGTACCAAATTGCCCCAAGTGTATGCCTTTAACTCTATTGCATATATCATTGTTTAAGAGTGCAACTGTAACAATCTGTAAATTTTGGTAATTAAAAATAGTTGATTTAATAAGATTTTAGTAATTAAAATATTAAAAGAAATAGAAATTGGTTATTTAATGTGGACTTATTAACTAATTTGAATATTAAAGAATGTAATTTAAGCTAAATTATTGATAGATTGAAGGAGATTACAATAAATTGAAACAATATAAATGTTGAATTTATGAATGAGGTATAATATAATAAATGGAAATTGAGTAAGACCATGGTCCTGTAAGTCATTGTAACTTTGTTCTGTAGACAATAAACTTATAAATGTAGTTAAAAGTAAACAATGACAATTATTATGTGTTGCATGTTTATTTAGTCTACTAAATTGAAATGAGAAGTCAATTTTTAACAAATATAAACAAAAGTTACATTAATGTGAAATGTGATACAATGTTTAGAAGTTGTTAAATTGGAGTATATTAAGGAATGAATGGTTAACTAGGTTTGTAGAGTAGTAATGGACTTAATAAAAAGATTTGGAATTCAATCAAAATATGTACTGAAATTTAATCTCTAATTATTGGATCTATTGTAGTATATGTAATCAAATATTACATTATTCGAAATTAAGATAAAATAGGAATATTAATGCACTATGGTATAAACCATGATAATTATACCATATAATGAAATGGATTGAATAACTAGATGGAGTTAAGAATATGAATTTATTGGGAATTTAAAACTTATGTTTTTTAAACTGGATAAGTTACAGTGTTTTACACGCAAAAAATTTCTGTACTTTTATTATATACATATTTTATATTTTTCCTATATCCATCTCTATTTTATCTTTCTATTTTTATTTGTCCAAGCTTTTATTGTATTTTTATTGGAGTTTATTTGTGTATATTCTTTTATTTAATGGTTACGTTACTTTGTTTAATTAGGCATAGGTTACATTTGCTTTATTTCTTGCCTTTTATTTACCTATCTATTTAATTACCTACCATAGCCGTGTATATTTTTTTCTGGCTGTGAGAAATCATTCCACAAATCACGTACAAGAAGATTTGTTTCTCATCTCAAACTCCTCATTTTCATTTGCAATTAAGAATAGATATATACGTTCCTTTCTCCTTATTATGCATTTTATCTTTTCTAGCATTTACTTCTTTGCTTGCCTTCCAAACCACTTATCTATTAGCCTTGAGAAACTTTATCAATTCACGTACAAAAATTTAATTCCCACTTCCCATATACATTTGCATTTAAGAATAAAATATATGCAAGTTTATTTATCCTTAGCTTATGCCTTTTTGTTTAGTATCATTTACTCCTCCTTATCCATTTCTTTTTTTTCTTCCATCTTTAGCCGTGTATTTCCTTTGACAAAACATGCACAAACAATTCTCAAAACTCCTGATTATTATTTGCGTAAAGAAAAAATATAGTAAGCCCTGACTATTCCATGGCTTCCTCTTCTTCTTTTTCTATTTTCTTTTCTCTTTTCCTTTGTTCTTCTTCAAGCATGGCTTGGTTTCCACCTATTGCCAACCACACCACCTCCTCCTTACCACCAAAGCCTAGCCGTGACCACCATGGAAGCATACATCACCAAAATTAATAACAAACCATAACCAAGTCATGTATTGATCACCTTGCTTTGATTTATCAAGGTTTGGTCATTTTATTTTCTATCTTTTCATTGTTTTTATCTATATTTGTTTGCATTGAATCATTGCTTATATATGTTATGTATTGCGTTGTTTACAAGTTCGAATCTGACTCTTCATCCACTCAAAAAATATAGTCGTGCCTTTTCGAGCTTTTTGGAGTTTGGATGCATGTTTGATTTTGATTATAGCTTTCAAAAAGGTGAGATTTTTCACTCTAGACAACGTACTTTTATAATCATGAAATGATGACAAGTGAATTGTAGAAATTATTATGATATATTCATACATTCCTGTGATTGATTATATGATGTTAAATGCTATTTATATATTTGTTACATCATCGGTTATGATATTATATGCTATATTGTTATATTTATTTCCTGTTTATCACACTGCAAGTTTTCTATTTCTATGGGCTGGAATGATACATACCCAAATGGACTTTAGGATAAGGAAAATCACTATGGGCTGAATATTAAGCTCGAGTGATTTTTTATTGATTTTTTTTGTATTTTTTTCTTGGGATTGCGGGTTTGAAATGATAGAACCTAGATTTATCTTTCTAAATTACAGATTGAAATGATACATATCTGTATCACTTGATCTAGGTTAGAAAATATTATACAGGCCCATGGTTAATATTTTTAAAATAATATTTTCCTTAAAATTTATTAAGTATTTTGAAATTTTGGAATATACGGAATTTTAACTTAAAATTTGATTTAAAGATTTGAAATATAAAGAGATATCGGTTTTTATAAGTTAAAATGTTATAAGCTGATAATTGGTTTAAAGTGTAATTTAAAAATCTTTATTTGGTTTTAAATAGCAATTTAAAGATTTTTATTTGTGATAAATAATTTAATAATTAAAGTTGATTAATATGGAATTTTACAATCTAACGTGATAATTGCAATCAATCTTTAGTTATGAAATGAGTATGGTTGTATAATAAATGATGTATTTTGAATTGAGAAAAATGAAATACAGTTTTTAATTAATGCAAGAAACATGTAAAGTCCTAATTAATGAAAGAACATGTAAAGTTTTTAATTAATGCAAGAAACATGTAAAGTTTCAATTAACGAAAGAAACATGTAAAGTCCTAATTAATGAGAGAGCATGTAAAGTTTTTAATTAATGCAAGAAACATGTAAATTTTTAATTAACGAAAGAAACGTGTAAAGTCCTAATTAATGATAGAACATGTAAAGTTTTTAATTAATGCAAGAAACACGTAAAGTTTTAATTAATGAAAGAAACGTGTAAAGTCCTAATTAATGAAAGAAACATGTAAAGTTTTAATTAGTGTGGTATTGAATAAATTATTAAATGCTCTTTACTGTGATAGAAATGTAAATTAAAACGTACATTTGATAATGTAAGTTTTAATTAGTGTAATATTGATTAAAATGATAAATGCTCTTTATTGTAATAAATGTAAGTTAAAATGTACATTTGATATCTAAATTGTAATTAATGTAAATGGAATATTTTAAATGATTAAAAAATAAAGTTTCTTTATTGTAATAATAATGTAAGTTATAAGGTAATTTTAACTTAACATAAAAATTTCAGCTTTAAATTGTATATTATGGTAACAAAGTTTATTTAACTATAAGGCTATGATAAAATGACCATGTTAAAATTTGTAAGTATATAAATACGTTGGTTATATAAAATGTTAAAGTGGAAATTATTACATTCCAAAAATGCTATGATTCCTAAGTATTGTGATTTTAAGAAGTAAGAATTCCAAATGATAACATTTCTGAATTGTTAGGATTTCACAGTATTAGGGTTTCAAAGTGTTTGATTTCAGAGTTGTTATAACTTAAAAGTGATATGGCTTTAGAAATGAAATTTTGGAAATTGTATTTAATTAAGAATTGTCTTTAAATATATAAATTTGAACTTATTGAAATAGAAGATTTAAGAATATGACTTTATAAAGTGGTTTGGTTTAAGATGATTTAAAACATTATTTCGAGTTTAATAAATTAAAGGAATATTCAATGATTTGGAAACTTGGGTTTTATTTAAATGAGATATTGATTTTGTCTTTGGAATTTAAAGGATAAATTATTACTTTGGTTTTTGAAATGGGAAATGATATATTGATTTGATTTTGAAAGGAAATAATATAGTATTTAGTTATGAAATGGATATGATATTTTGGTTTTAAAGTGTAAATGATTTTGAAAGAAATATCAATGGGTTATAATAACGGTTGGTTGTTAAAGAGACAGAGATTGGATATGGGCATACTCTTTGTCGATACCGAAAACCACTTTAACAACGGGTACGCGGTGGAGATTCCAGAATGAAGTAGGATGGTGGCGGCGTTCCTTTAAGGTATATACGTAGACCCAACTCTCGTGAGTTGGCATAAGGTGGCTAAAACAGGAGCGATCGTTGAGCTAAGAAGGTAGCACCTTTTATCGGACACACTCCTTCGATACCATTCTATTGATTTGTGATTGATTGAGGCCTTTTTGATTTTGGGGGTGCGGTCGTGGTAGGCGATAGTAGCTGCTACGCTTTACCACTGGTCCGGAAGCTTAATTGGTATATCCATTCTGGCATTGCCTAGTTGTACCGTGTCACCTACCCTAGCGCGTCTTGTACGAGTTTGATTTGTGTCGTACCTATGGAGTATCCTCAGGTAGCCTCCCGATCAGGAGGTATTACGGTACTGTATAGACTGTCGGCACTATTTCGTGTTAAGGGCTATATGGGTAACCCCTTAATGCTATTTAAAAGTAAGTTTATTTTACTATAGACATTATTATAATAGCAAAATATTACTACATAGTAAATAGTTTAACCGATCCTTAGAGGATGGACGGTCCCAAGCATCCTTTAAGTTACTTATACATTATATTACAGTTCACTTGAGTTGGTTTACATTGTATAAGTATGTATGTCCTAACTCGATGTTTTGTGTTTTCCTTTACGCTCGAGTCAGACTGAGTGATACAACATTAGAGACTCACCTCTGGAGTTGGAGCTTCACTTGGAAACCCAGCTATCTATTTCTCTTTCAGTTATCCAGTTGATTCTGGTTATTCAGTTGAGTCCAGTGATGGATTCTGTTTGTACTTGATATCATATTGGGACTTCTGTTGTATCTTACTTAACTATGATGTATATTTCTATAGTAGCTTCATGAACTACTATTTCTTTACTTCCGCTGCATTTTATTACTCTGTGTCTATGATCTGTGATAATTTATTTACTTTTTATGTTGTGTTTTGCCAAATTTAAATTACAATTCGGTATTTTGAACAATTCAAGTCCGATGTGTGAGGATGCGAACGGTTGAAAACAGCGGGTCGTTACATTGGGTATCAGAGCTTTGGCTCTAGGAAAACCTTAGCATATATGGTAAATTTATTTACAGAATCACTTTCGTTCGAGCTTGAATCTTTTCTTTTTGACTCGATTTCCTTTGAATTTTGGAACGTTCCCACGGTTCTGAAATTCATTTTTGTCCCTCACTATTTGTATTATTTTGATTATGGAGTATCCCATAACTCCGCTTCAAATGGCTTGTAAAGGGATGGAACTTCTTTACAATACGCATTTATTCATCGAAGATTTTATGTATCCTCGGTTTAGATGCCAGTGTCTCTTGATATCCCAAGTTCGAACTCTTGCGATCGCATGTAGACTTGCCTTAGAATTCCACATCGATCTGATTCTTGAAGTCACGGTTGATCCGTTTAAGGTTGCCCGTGATTTATATAAGCTTACCCATTTCGTTATTCGGTTAGTTAATCATCTTATCTTTTGTTCCAACTTATTTTCAAATCAAAATTTTCTTTGATTTGAGTTAATCGAATTTGAATCTCTATCCTTGCTTTGAAAATCTATTCCTGTATAGTTTATTTATAAACCTATATTTAAAATGTTTTATACATTGTATTGTTTGAGTTGTTGATGTTGATTTGGGTTTTCGATCGATTCGTCTGATCAACGCTATCGATAGGGTCTTCAAAACACTTGAACAGAGCAAACTGACACAGTTTTGTTTTCAAATTTAGTAAATGAATAAATTTTGTATAATTATAGTATATATAAGTATAACTTTCTGAATTTTGATAGTTAACTGAATTAGATGTTTAGAAATAATATTTGACTTTGTATATAGCTTGTAACCATTAGCTTTTGTTTCACATATAAATAATTGAACTATAAAACATGGTTATAAATTACTTTGGAAATTAAAATGAATTTAAATCAAGAATTTGAGATTTAATTTTCGATGATTTGGAACACTGGTTTTAAAGTTTTAAAAGATATATTATTTTAAGTATTTTCTGAATAGAAATCGTTTTCAAGGAATTTCAAAGTTTTAAGGCAGTGCTCTTCTCTTTGTTGCTAGAAAATAATTTCGGTGATGACTGCAACATCATCGACATTCATTTTCTAGTTTCGAAGTTGTAACAACCCTAGTTTTTAAATATAATTTAAATTTGACTTTTTTATTTTGAAATTATTTCAAATTATTTTATTTGTAAGATTTCATTTTTAAATATTTTTAAAGTGATAATACAATTTTTCCAAAATTTATTGCATTTATTTTCTGTTTTAAAGCCTATTTTCCATTTTTCTGCTATTTTCTTCATTAAATTATATTTAATTAAAATTTATTTATTTATTTTTGTGAATGCATTTTTATTTTGTGCTCTTATCTTTATTTATAAATATTTTTCAAGTACATAAAAGTTTTTCCAAAGTTCATTTCATTTATTTTCAAATTTTCAAGACTAGTTTACAATTTCTGCTATTTTTCTTAATTTAATTATATTTAATTATATTTAATTATTTTGCTTATTTACTATATTTCTGAGTTTTTATCTTTATTTATCAGTAATTTTCAAGTTATTTCAAAATTTCAAAAAAGAAATATGGATATATGAAGAATTTTGTGACCTTTGATTTGCTTAAGGCTTTTTGTATTCCATCTTTTCATTTTCAACCAACATCTCCTCATTATTTGCTGCCATAACTCCTCATTTTTCAGCCGACCACTTCTCCATTTCATTTCACGTGAATTTTCATCTCAAACTCAAAAGAAAAATTCGGCCATCATCTTGTGAAAAATTTTGGTAAAACTTTCCATTCTTTTTCATTTTTTCATTGTTTTGTTGTAGATTTGCACTTGCCTCCTTCATCTATTTGTTCGGCCTCGCCACTCCAGCCAGGTTGCTGCCTCCACCACCACCTAAACCAGTCACCACCACCTCCTCTCCAACCCTATAGCCAAGCTGAGCCATGGCCATTCCCATGTTGCTTTGGCCGAGCCTATATTTGCTTTAAAATATATTGTGTTGCCTTTGTGTTGTGTAGTTCATGCATCCAATCTTTGCACCATCTTCTTCCCATGCTAGGCCAACCATAAAAACCCACAACTAGACCCAAACACACACCTTAGCCATGTACTTTAACCCATAGCCGAGCCTAGGGATAGTTGAAGGCAAGTGCAAGTGGTTTGGAGATGTTTTGTGCATTCATTTCTAACATTGTTTTATTATATTGGGTTGAAAACTTATGTTGTTTATATCGTTTTGTTTGAATGTATTCAAGGCAATAAGCTTTGGATCTCCCACACTCGAATCTTTGTCGTGTTATCGTGCTTTTATGGATCTTAATTTGTGCATTTGATTGTTGTCATCATCTTATACCAGCGAGTTATTCTCACCAGACAGTTTTATACATATATGACTAGTAAACCGATCGCATTTGAATCTGTAAAATGCATCACCATGTTACACCTGCTATGTTATGATTATATGATGTTCACCCATGCTTAAACACCTGTCATATTATCTATTACTGTTATATAATGCTATCCTATTATTTATATTAGTTTATCACACTACAAGTTCCCTTTAGATTAGAATCATTACGGGTTGAAAGATGCATACCCGAACGGACTTTAGAATAGGAGAAAATCGTTATAGGCTGAAATGATAGGCCTGAACGATTTTCAATTATTTCATTTTACTTGGGACTGTGGGTTTGAAATGATAAAACCCGGGTTTTCTTTGTAAATTACGGGTTGAAATGATATATTACCAGTATCACTTTACCTAGGCTAGAATGATATACGAACCCGTGGTTAAAATTTATTTTTCTAAAAATTTTAAAATATGCTTTAAATGTAAATATTATTATATTTTTATTTAAAACTTAATTAAAAATGATTTTTGTAAAGTATTATTGATTTTCTAAGAATTTATAAGTGAAATAAATAAATGGTAAAGTTAGAAATTTGAAATATAAGTTATTTTTGAAATTTTGATTTAATTAAATAAAATTTAAATTAAATATGATCAATTTATGATATTTTGCATTAAAATGAATTTAAAATGATTTTTATAATATATTAATGATTTTTGAATAAAGTTGGAAAGTTAAATAAACAAATGTTTAAGTTGAATTTTGAAATATAACTTAAATTGGAAATTTATGAATTTTGTTTAAAAGTGAATTTTGAAGGTAAGTAGTAAAAATGAAAATAAGTTATATTTGGGAATTTAAACTTAAGTGTTAAGTTTAAAATTTAATTTAAGGAATTTAAATTGAATGTGTTAATATAATATGTGAATTATTATTAAATATTGATTTTGAATGGAAATTTAACCTGATAAAATCATGAATATAAGGGTAATTAAATGACTGTTTTAAAAGTGGAAATGTATGATTTTATAAGTTTAAAATGACTTAAATAAAATTTAATTATTTGTGAAATTATGTTGAATATTTGAAATTTAATTAATAGCATTTTTGAAATGCTATAATTTATAATGTAAATGATATTACAGCACTTTTGTAAATGCTGTAGTTGATATAAATGAACCAAATGGCTAAATTTTAATAAAGGGGTATTATAGCACTTTGTAAGTGCTGTAATTGTTAAATTTAACTAAGGTTTTATTTGAACTAAAATAACTCTATTACAGCATTTTTAATGCTGTCTTTTGTTAAATTGAACTGTTTTGAAAGTAACTTGCTGTAGCATTTTCCAAATGCTACGAATGGTGAATTTTCATTGCTTTGATAAGTTTAAGTGAATAAATGAACTTTGAAAAGATTAAAATTTTGGAAATTTAATAATTTAATTATTAAATGTAATAACTTCATTTTTATGATTTAAATGAAGTAATTTGATTTGAAATATAAACTATTTTGAAATATGAATTGAATTGGTGTTTTAAATTTGAATAAAATGAATATAGTTTTGAAAAGATATGATAAGTTGGATATTTTGATATGGATTTGAAATGATATTTGATTTTTGAAATATAAATACCATTTTTAAATTATAACCATGGGTTATAATAACAATTGGTTGTTAAAGATGCCGAGATCGGATATGGGCATACTTTCTGTCGATACCGCAAACCACTTTAACAACTGTGTACGCGGTGGAGATTTCAGAATGAAGTAGGATGGTGGCGACATTCCTGAGGTACATTACGTGGACCTGACTCGCGTGAGTTAGCTTAAGGTGGCTAAAATAGGAGCGATCTCGGGCCAAAAGAGGTAGCACCTTTGGCCGGACACACTTCTTCGATACCATTCTATTACTGTTGTGATTGATTGGGTGCACCCCTTAATTTTGGAGTTTTGTTCGGGGTGGGCGTAGTGGCTGCTACGTTGCCACCAGCCCGCGTGCGTAATTGGTATATCTACCCTGGCATTGCCTTGTGTGCCGTGTCACCTACCATACCGAGCCTTTACTATGAGTTTGTTTTTCTCCCATAGCCCGTGTGGTAACCTCTGATAGTCTCCCGATCTGGAGATATCATGATATTGGATGGACTACTGGGACTATTATGTGTGAAGGGTGATATGGGTAAGCCCGGAACGCTATTTTAAAGTAAGTTTATTTATTATAGACATTATTATAATAGCGAAATATTATTATATAGTAAATATTTTAACGGATCCTTAGAGGATGGGCGGTCCCAGACATCCTTTAAGTTACTTGTACCTTATTACAGTTCACTTGAGTTGGTTTACATTATATAAGTACATATTGTCTTAACTCGAGTGTTTTGTGTTTTGCTTTACGCTCGGGTCAGCCTGAGTATTCACAGCTTTGGATTCTCTTTCTGGAGCTGGTCTTTGCTGGAGATTCTGCCTATCTACTTATATATCTATTTCTGTTTTAGCTATTCTAGTTTATCTCATGTATTAGTAAACTTCTATATATTTGGGATTTCTATTGTGATGTTTTCAGACTGATATTATGTAGTTGGTTTGAGACTCTGTTATAGTAGCCTCATGAACTACTATGTTATTTTATATTCTGCTGCGAGTTATTCTGATTGTTTTGTGTCTGTGATTCTGTGTATTTGATTTCATTTGCTCCAAATTTTATTTACAATCTGTTATTTTGCATCATTCAAGCCTGACATGTGTGGGTTATTGTCGATTTGAATGGTACGAAATGGCGGATCGTGACAGAAGTGAAGAGACTATCTTGTAGTTTTAATACAGTTTTGCTTTGGAGAATTAAATTGATTTGAAATTCAAAAAATATGACTTGATTTACAATAAATATATTGGTATATGATTTCAAAGTTGATTTGATATATATTTAGTATATATATTTATATACCTCTAAAATAGTTGAAGTTAGTCGAAAATTTGATTCTTAAATTTTATCTTAAAGCACGATTTCATTGTAAAAAGAACAAAATTTTGAATAAATATTTAAGCTTTAGAAAATTGAATTAAAATGTTTTATTTGTATAATATTCTATTGCATTCCAATATAACTTACCTAAATTATTCAGAAGTTGAATATGTAATTGGATAATATACAATATAAAAAGATTTTATAAATAAAATTCGAGTGGCTATAATAAATGTTATACACTTAAATTTTAGTTATAAAACACTAATAGAGGTAAATAGAATAAAAAAGTTAATTGAATAATATACAGTATAAATGGAGTTAAAGGAATTTTTATACAAATTGGTACATTTTATTCAAATTAATTAATTTTATAAATTTATTTGTTTATAAAGTTAGTGTTTTTGAATAAGATGCATTGTTTACTTAAATCTTTCGTTGCCTTCTTTTTCCTTTTCGGGGATGAAAAGGTTTGAGTGGGGAGAGTGTAACAATCCGTAAATTTTGGTAATTAAAAATAATTGATTTAAAAATATTTTTGTAATTATAATATTAAAAGAAATAGAAATTGGTATTTAATGTGGATGTAATAAGTAATTTGAATGGTAAAGAACGTAATTTAAGCTAAATTATTGATAGATTGAAGGAGATTACAATCAATTAAAATAATGTAAATGTTGAATTTATGAATGAGGTATAATATAATGAATGGAAATTGAGTAAGACCATGGTCCTGTAAGTAATTGCAACTTTGGTCTGTAGACAATAAACTTATAAATGTAGTTAAAAGTAAGCAGTGACAATTATTATGTGTTACATGTTTATTTAGTCTACTAAATTGAAATGAGAAGTCATTTTTTAATAAATATAAAAAAAAGTTACATTAATGTGAAATGTAATATAATGTTTAGAAGTTGTTAAATTGGAGTATATTAAGGAATGAATGGTTAACTAGGTTTGTAGAGTAGTAATGGACTTAATAAAACGATTTGGAATTCAATCAAATTTATGTATTGAAATTCAATCTCTAATAATTGGATCTATTGTAGTAAATGGAATTAAATATTACATTATTTGAAATTAAGATCAAATACGAATATTAATGCACTATTATAAACCATGATAATTATACCGTATAATGAAATGGATTGAATAACTAGATGGAGTTAACAATATGGATTTATTGGGAATTTAAAACTTATACTTTTTAAACTGGATAAGTTACAGTGTTTTACACGCAATAAATTTCTGTACTTTTATTATATACATATTTTATATTTTTCTTATACCCATCTGTATTTTATCTTTCTATTTTTATTTGTCTAGGTTTTTATTGTATTTATTGGAGTTTATTTATGTATATTCTTTTATTTAATGGCTTGGAAACATATTAATTAGACATACGTTACATAGTTTAATTAGGCATAAGTTGCATTTGCTTTATTTCTTTCTTTTTATTTACCTATCTATTTAATTACCTACCATAGCCGTGTATACATTTTTTTCTAGCTGTGAGAAATCATTTCACAAATCACATACAAGAAGATTTATTGCTCATCTCAAATTCCTCATTTTCATTTGCAATTAAGAACAAATATATACGTTCCTTTCCCCTTAATTATGCATTTTCTATTTCCTACCATTTACTTCTTTGCTTGCCTTCCAAACCACTCCATCTATTAGCAATGAGAAACTTTATGAATTCGCGTACAAAAATTTATTTCCCACTTCTCATATTCATTTGCTTTTAAGAATAAAATATATGCAAGTTTATTTCTCCTTAGCTTATGCCTTTTTGTTTCCTATCATTTACTCCTCCTTAGCCGTTTCTTTTTTTCTGCCATTTTTAGCCGTGTATTTCTTGTGATAACAAACAATTCTCAAAACTCCTCATTATCATTTGCGTGAAGAAAAAAATATAGCATGCTCTAATAATTCCATGGCTTACTCTTCTTCTTTTTCTATTTTCTTTTCTCTTTTCTTTTGTTCTTCTTCAAGCATGGCTTGGTCTCCACCTATTACCGACCGCACCACCTCCTCCTCACCACCAAAGCCTAGCCGTGACCACCATGGAAGCATACGTCACCAAAGTTGATAACAAACCTTAACCTAGCCATGTATTGATCACCTTGCTTTGATTTATCAAGGTTAGGTCATTCTATTTTCTATCTTTTCATTGTTTTTATCTATATTTTTTTATATTGAATCATTGCTTATATATGTTATATATTGTGTTGTTTACAAGTTTGGATCTGACTCTTCATCCACTCAAAAAATATAGTCATGCTTTATCGTGCCTTTTCATGCTTTGCGGAGTTTGGCTGTGTGTTTGATTTTGATTCTAGCTTTCAAAAAGGTGATATTTTTCACTCTAGACAACGTACTTTTATAATTGTGAAATGATGACAAGTGATTTGTATAAATTATTATGTTAATTCCTTCATTATGTGACCTAGCAACTCAACAATCGAAGCGACCTAAAGAGGTTAACAAGTTGGAGCGACTTACGTAAGCATAGCAACCTAAAAGACCTGGCGGCTTAGCGACCTAAAGTAAGAAGCGAGTTAGCGACCTAACAGGCAGCGACCTACCGACCTAAGAGGTGGAGCGACCTAACGGCCCAAGGAATAAAGCTGCCCAACGACCTAACGACCTAAAGAGGTCCACGACCTAACGACCTAAGGAGGTCCATGACCTAACAAACTAAAGAGGTCCACGACCTAACGACTTAAGAGATGGACGACCTAACTGCTTAAGAGATGGACGACTTAATTGCTTACAGGAAGCCACGACTCAGCGACCTAAATACTTCACAACCTAAGGAGATAAAGCGGCAGCGACCTAGTGCTTTCGCAACCTACTTTAAGTCGCTCACGACTTAGCACTTGTAGAACCATGCCACTCTCCGATAGGTCGCTAGAACCTAATAGCTAGCTCAGATGGCCAGGTGCGAACCAGTTAGGTCGTAACTCATATCCCCTTAGCTCGTTGACGACTCATGACCCATCTTAAGTCGTAACCTTCGAATTACGACTTACCTTAAGTCGCTCACGACTTAAGGCCTGTTCGAAAACCCCTATAAATACAGCGTGAGCTCCAATGTTCGAGGGACCTTTTTGGGCTCATTCTGGAAGCACCAATACTTTGCCGTTTTCTCAACTCAAACAGCACTTCAGGCACTCCAAACACCAAAGATGCTACGACAAACTTCAAGAGAAAATCTACATCATTCAACATGAATTCGAAAGATTATTCTACATAAAAGTTTGATCTACTAGTCTAAAGTGTGTTGTAATTGAAGAAAGTTGTATTAGTTGTACTTGAGTCAGCAATAAAGAGATTGAAAGTGGACGTAGGCTTGACTATAAGCCGAACCACTATAAAAACTGTGCCTTTTATTGTCTTCCTGATATTTTCCTGCTTATTTCTGATTCCCGTATCAACGGGTGGTGCTTTCACACAATCATTACTTGCACCGGGGTGTTAGCGTCTGATTTTTACGTTAACATTTTTGGTGCTTTCACTGAGAACCCAACTCAGGATACTGTCATCATAGCTTCACATAAATTTGTAGAAAGAATCTCCCTGAAAACCAGAAGTCTATCAGAAATAATGGCTCCTGGAAGAAAGCGCAAGTCTGTTAGATCTGACGATATTCGCAAGACTACTGCAACCTCTCCTCCTTTAAGCCAAACAACTCCAACTGTCGGAGTACACGAGCAGAGCTAGATCCCGTGGTATCCGGGCTACATCGGCAAATGGAAGCTCAGAATAACCTAATGATGGAAAGGTTGAATGCTTTATTTGAGGCAAACCATCAGCCGGTGACTAAGGAGGGAGACCTTGCCGATGAAGTGCAGAATGTGGAAGGAAGAAATATCCCTCAAAGGGCGGCCGACCTAGTGGAAAGGACACCTCCCCAAGCCGGAGGATCGGGGCCGCAACCAACCCTCCGTGAACGATTGTCAAGACCAAATTCCGAGAGAATGGCTGATGTTTGTCCCGCTGAGCCTCAAAATGATGAAGAATATTTCTCAGGCATGGTTCGTCAGATTATGAAGGAAAGTATGCAAAGAGACGAAGATGAGAAAGAATGGGGTTTCACTCCGAGCAAAACTCCGTTCACTGAAAAGATCTTGAAAGCAGAATTCCCAAGGAAGTTTGTCCCTCCTACTATTCCGGCTTATAAGGGAACGAGCGATCCTAATGAGTTTCTGTATAAGTATGATTGGCACATGACGGGTGCCAGAGCCTCTGATGAAATCAAATGCCGGTATTTTCAGGTATACCTGGAAGGAGTTGCCCTACTTTGGTTCACAAAGCTGCCGGTCCGGTCGATAGACCAATTTTCTGATTTGACTCGGAAATTCAAGGAACAGTTTCGATTGTATGCGTCAAAGGCAAAGGATATAATGTCGCTCTCCAGCCTAGAGCAAAATCCTGGAGAATCTATCAGATCATTCTTGAATCGCTTTAACATAGCTTTGGCCGAGGTGGATAACGCAGAGCCACGCATGATCCTGACATACTTGATGAGGGCAATTGATAAATCAAGTGAATTTGGAAAGTGATTGAAAATGAAAGAACCAAATTTGCTTGACAAGTTTTATAAGAAAGCCGATGAATTCATGCGATTGGAAAGCCTTCAAACACCGGCTAAGGTAGTATCGTCTGGGGCCGGAAACTGTGATGTTGCTCTGAATAAGAAGGAATCTGGCAATCAGAAGAGGGGAAACGATGGTCAAAAGAAACAAGGCGATGCAAAGAAAGGTCGTCCCTTCAACTTCACCCCTCTGACTGATACCCCGGAGAACATCTACTTTGCAAACAAAGACACGGTAGAATTCCCCGCACCAGCTAAGCAGAGGGTTGGACCAAGAGATGAGAAAAGTGGGAAATTTTGCCGGTTTCATAACTAACCCGGCCATGATACTAACGAGTGTCGTCACTTGAAGGAGGTAATTGAGGAACTATTGAAGGAAAACAAGCTCCAGCAATATGTAAGAAGGAACAGGAATGGCCCAACTTCGTCAACTCAAGGACAACAGGTTCCTGTTCATCGTCCTAGCTCAAGTGAAAAGGCGGCAGCTCTTGAATCAGAAAGGCCTGTTATAAATGTGGTTACAGGGGGTCCTCACCCAGCTGGCAGGAGTTGGGGTGAGATGGAAAGATACGCCCGTGCTTTGAAGTATGCACCGGCAGATGAAAGTGTTTTTGTGTTAGAAGATGCTGCACCCTTGAAATAGCAGAAAACTTTTAATGATGACATTATATTCAGTGCCAGGGATTCGATGGGTGTTGAAGCTCCTACCATTGATCCTTTGGTCATCTCCGCTGGCATCGGACTAGCTACTGTGAAAAGGGTTCTGGTTGACTGTGGAGCTTCGTGCAACATTCTCTTCAAGAAGACTTTTGATCAGATGAAGATTCCAATGGCTGACGTTCAAGCTTCATCACTAAAGATTGCTGGTTTTACTGGGGAACCGAAACAGCCAATTGGGACTATCGATTTGTTTGTAGAGCTTAGAGAGGGGCAGAGAAAAGTGGCTCGAAAACAGACCTTTGTTATTGTTGAAGAATTTTCTGCCTATAATGCTTTCCTAGGCCGACCAACTCTTACAGCATTTAAAGCTATTCTTGCCCCGTGGTGTCTGACCATAAAATTCCCCACAGATAATGGAGTCAGTGTGGTGAAAGGGGATCAGAATGCTGGATGGGAATGTTATCTTACAGAGTTGCGTGAAGCGAGGAAGAGAGAAATGGGAAAAGATGCGGCGGCCCCAGTCCGCATCAAAGAATCAACCTTGTAGCAATTACAGGGTAGACCCTGCACAGGCGAACATAGTGGTGCACGAAGAGAGATGGATCCCAGAAAAGCCAGTGCATGGGAGAATAGAGTGGTACCAGTTGAAGTAACAGTGCTGGTACCTGTTGACCCGAAAGACCCGAACGAAGTGTTGAATGTGGGTTCACAGCTTAATGCAACGGTCCAAAATGCTTTGATATCATTTTTGAAAGCAAATATGGATGTATTCACTTGGACTCAGGCTGATATGTGTGGAATATCCCCAAAAATTGCAGTGCACACCTTGAATATTGATCCGAAGTTTACACCGGTAAAGCAGAAAAGAAGAACCCAGGGCCCCGAGAGGTCAGCAACGTTAAAAGAAGAGGTAGATCGGCTCATGGAGAATGGCTTTATCAAAGAATCTACTTATCCGAATTGGGTTTCAAATCCAGTGCTGGTTAAGAAAGCTAATGGGAAGTGGAGAGTGTGCATTGACTTTTCAGATCTAAACAAAGCCTGCTCGAAAGACTGTTTCACGTTACCCAGGATTGACCAGTTGGTGGATGGAACGGCGGGGCGTGAATTGTTATATTTTATGGATGCATACTCCCGATATAACCAGATCATGATGCATGAGGAAGATCAGGAGGACACGAGCTTTATCACCGATGTTGGTCTCTACTGCTACAGAGTCATGCCTTTCGGACTTAAGAATGCGGGGGCAACTTACTAAAGACTTGTTAATGCCATGTTTAAACCACAGATTGGCAAGACTATGGAAGTTTATGTTGATGATATGCTTGTAAAATCGAAGAAAGCAGTGGACCACATGGATCACTTGGCAGAAATGTTCGCGATCCTCCGGAAGTATGGAATGAAGCTTAATCCTTTGAAATGTTCATTTGGAGTGGAGTCCAGAAAGTTCTTAGGATTCATTGTGAGTGCAAGGGGCATTGAAGCTAATCCTACTCAGATAACTGCCTTAAGAGAAGTCAAAGCTCCTAGAACGAAGAGGGAATTGCAGAGTCTCAATGGAAAAGTTGCTGCCTTGAGTCGGTTCATTTCCAAAGCTACTGATAAATGCATTCCATTCTTTGATGCTCTAAAGAAAGGAAGAAAAAACTTTGACTGGACTCCTGTGTGTCAGAAAGCTTTCAATGATCTATATGGAAACGCCTTATATACTTTCTAAGACCGACAATAGTGAAGATCTTTTTGTGTATTTGGCAATCTCGTCTCATGCCCTCAGCGCAGCTTTGGTACGGGAGGACGCAAAAATTCAGCGTCCGGTCTACTACATTAGTAAGAGATTCACTGGGGCAGTGATGAACTATTCAAAGTTGGAAAAGCTCGCCTATTGTATACTGATTGCATCAAGAAAATTGAGGCCATATTTCCAAGCTCATCCCATCAAAGTCCTCACCGATCAGCCCTTGAAGCAAGTCCTGTTTCGTCCTGAGACTTCGGGTCGACTTCTAAAGTGGAATATTGAACTCAGTCAGTATGACATCACTTATCATCCCCGAAGAGCAATTAATGGACAAGCTTTGGCAGATTTCATCGCAGAATGTACAGGTAAAGGTGATAGTGAGGAAGAAGTGGTCTGCAGTACCCCAACCCGATGGAAATTGTATGTGGATGGCGCAAGAAATGATTACTGTTCCGGAGCTGGGGTTGTACTTGAAACCCCTGAAGGATGGTCACTGTGTTATGCATTGAGATTAGAATTTCCTTCGACTAATAATGAGGCAGAATATGAAGCTCTCATTGCTGGCCTGAAGATTGCTAAAGAACTGAACATCAAGGCGTTGCAGATCTTCAGTGATTCACAGCTTATCGTGTGTCAAATCAAGAAAGAATTTCAAGCTAAAGGGGGAAATCTACCCACATATCTGTCCAAGGCCTGGGAGCTTCTCGATGATTTTGACCATTACACAATAAGCCATATTCCCCGGGAAGAGAATATGAAGGCAGATTCTCTCGCAAAGTGCTCTAGCACCGGTGAAGCTCAGTTATTGGGATTAGTCCCTGTAGAAGTCCTATCAACTCCAAGCATTGACGAAATGGATATAGACTGGATCATGACCGTATCTCAAGAGCAAGAATCATGGATGACTCCGATAAAGGAATATCTGCTCAATGGGTCTGTGCCAGAAAATTCAAGAGAGCGTCAGAAACTGTTAAGAAAGGCTTCAAGATATATAATTCAAGATGGCCGATTATATCGACGAGGATTTTCAATGCCATTACTCCGATGCGTGACTAAAGAAAAAGCTAAGACAATTCTAGCTGAGGTACACGGAGGAGAATGTGGAGATCATACAGGTGGTCAAACTTTAGCAAAGAAAATTCTCCGTTATGGATACTTTTGGCCAGATATCAACCGAGATGCTGCAGACTATTTCCGAAAGTGTGACAAATGCCAGAGATTTGCCAAAATCCGTAGAGCACCTTCCACCGAGCTAACACAGATGGTCAGCCCATGGCCGTTTGCTATTTGGGGAATAGATCTTATCGGGCCTTTACCGACTGCCAAATCCGGAATCAAATATGCTATTGTTGTTGTTGATTATTTCACTAAATGGGCTGAGGCTGAGCCATTGGCCACTATTACCTCCAAAACGATGATAAGTTTTGTGACTAAAAATATCATTTGCAGGTATGGAGTGCCTCAGAAGATAATCACAGACAATGGTACCCAATTTGAAAGTGAAGAATTCCAGGACTTTTGCAAACGATTCAAGATTCGAAAAAGCTTCTCGGCAGTGGCTCATCTGCAAGCAAACGGGCAAGTGGAAGCAGTGAAAAAAATCATCAAGTCAACCATTAAAAAACAGCTTGAGAAAGCAAAAAGTGGTTGGGTTGATATGCTTCCACTAGCACTATAGGCATACAGAACTACCCACAAAACTGCGACTGGGCATACTCCATTTTCGCTGGCATATGGATCAAAAGCGATGATTCCGGTGGAAACAGAAGTTCCTTCACACAGAAGAATTCATTTCAATCAAGTTGAAAATGACAAGCTCCAACTTGAAGCACTTGACTTCCTTGATGAAAGAAGGGAAGAGGCTAGTCTCAGAGTAGCAGCCCATCAGCAAAGGATAGCCAAGCACTTCAATTCCAAAGTTCGCCAACGCAACTTTGAAGTTGGGGATCTAATCCTGAAAAGAGTTATGACAGCTACAGGTGTGTTTGGGCCGAACTGGGAAGGGCCGTATGTCATAGTCCAGAAACTTCTTGATGGCACATTCAAACTCACAACTATCGAAGGAGACCCAATTCCAAGGGCTTGGAAGAGCAATCACTTGCGTCCATATTTTACTTAAAAGCTTTGCTGAGATATTGTAAAAGAATTATGCATATATGATTCTTGAATTAGAAGCCATTGTAAAAGCCAGTCCAAGTGAATAATAAGAAGTATAAAGTGGATGTAGGCCCAGCTTTTGGCCGAACCACTATAAATCTTGTGTTCTCTACTATTATGAAATGTTTGCTTTATTTCGATATATAAAATACTTTAAATGTATGGCTAAAATATCGATTTAGCATTGCAGGCAATGTAAAAACAAAGCTTACCCATCCTGAAACCAAGTCACCCCCGACACCACTCGACAAACAAATGATAAGCCACAAAAAATTCCAGATTCAAATCCTATATAAGAAGGGCTTCATGCACAAAGTTAGTGATTGGATCGGAGGTAGGCCCTTGCTAGCTAATAGAGATAGTTTGTGCAAACAAACGTCCGATTAAATAGCTTGTGTCTACCCCTATGAACTCGCTAAACTATGAAGTACACTTCCCTCGATAAGATGAATTATTTGCAAAGGGAAATGAGCTTGAAAATGACAACAGGGGACACTGACATGACCACATAGGCAAGCAGACTGGGAACAACAAAAGACCTCTTCAGAGGCACAAGCCCTCTTCGGAGGCACAACTCTTCGGAGGATAAAGACCTCTAACGGGGCAGGCCAGAAAACAAAAGTTCTCTTTCTCAAAAAAAAAGAAATTGGTGGGAATGACCGGAGGCACCTTCCTAATTGGAAGGCAAGGCGTTTGTTCACTAGTTGAGACAGTTTGCATAAACAAACGTCCAAGTGACTTGCGTCCACCCCGTAAATCCATGTGATGTACGGAGGTACAAGGCGCCTGTTCCCTTGCTGAGACAGTTTGCGCAAACAAACGTCCAAGTGACTTGCGTCAGCCCCGTGAATCCAGCCAACCATTAGAAAGTAACTTCCAGGCATACTCGGAGGCGCATTTCATCAGGAGTTGAAGTGTAAGAGTCGCTCTTCGGAGGTCCACTTCACCAGGAGCTGAAATGATAATAAAAAAATGCCCTTCCTCAAAAAACTAAAGTGCCCTTCAGAGGCCCGCTTTACTACGTAGGGTAATTCACTTTGTGACAATATATATATATATATATATATATATATATATATATATACACAAAGGAAAAGGTAATATCTCCGAAGGTTGAAGCGTAAAAACTCATATGAAATGAGGCGTACTCTATTTTGAGCAGAATGATATTTCCCCAAACATGAAATAATTATTCTCCAAAAAATAGAAGTACAAATCCCCTCGAAATTGAAAATATTACAATGAGCTTGCGGTATGGGGGCAATACGATATAGTTGCATTGGTAAAAATAATGCTCGAATAACATACCACAAGCTCACTGCAATATCGTATAAGGAAACTTGCATAGAAAAGAAGAATAAATGCATTCTCAAATACAGACAGAAATTTGTATAAGTAAAAGAACCATTTTATTCCATACTATGAGAATTTTATACACATGCAGGTTTCAAAGTAAAAGAAGGCGGGGACTGGTACCCGCACAACCTCCAGTCAACACAAGCTTATATACAAGCAAAAAACAAAGAGCGAGATAAAAAGCACAAGACCAAATCCATCATTTCTTCTTCCCTCCACCTTTTGAGCCTGCATCTGGCCGGATAACCAATTTCTTGCGCCGGCTTGAAAGAGTAGGGGAAGAAGGAGAAAGGGGAACAATTGGACTTGCTTCTGCCTTTTCCTCGCCGGTTGGAGCTTCCTTCTTCTTCTTTGAAACTCCACTTTTCCCCCTCTTCTTGGAAGAAGACCCACTTCCTGGAGTGAAAAGTGTGGTTAACGGCATATCGTCGGAACAAGTTGGTTCCGAAGTCTTTTCGCCCTCTTCGGGTTCTTCTCGCCTATGTTCTTGACAAGCAATGGGATCGTCCAAGTCTTGGAGAGCTTCTATTTTCTCCTCTTGTGATCACGGTTGAGAAACAGAAGGAGGAGTTGCTTGGAGAGACGGAGGAGGAATAATTGGAGGAGGGGGAGTCTGAACAATACCCGACACTTTCTCTACAGAAGAAAAGAAGTTAAAATCAGTAAAGAGAGGAGATAAAGGCTCGTTGAGATTTAGGAAATAATCAAGAAGCTCATCAAACTCATGTGAAGCAAATGGGAAGTTTACTTGAGCAAGATCAGCATTAAAGTTACCTGGAGAAGTTGGCTTTCTAACGTCAATTTCATAAGCTGGCGCTTCAGTACTTTCTTCTCCTTCATCTCCACCCTGTGCGCTTGTAATTTCAGTTATGACTTTAGCCGTGGGCGGAGAATGGGAACCGGAGCCTATGATATCAATGTCGGGCGAAGTCGAAGGAGGGACAGGGGCAGTTAAAGGTGCTTCTTTCTCTGGATGGTCCCAGCCCATCGTTTCGGCTCGTACTTTAGCGAGTTGCTCTTTTCCTCTGGCAAGAGCGGCACGAGTTTCGTCATCAAAGTAATGCGCTTCAAGTTCATCTTCGGAATAACCGGCACCTCTGAGCATATCCATTACAGCCTCCCACACTTCGGCCAAAATGATTTCATATTTAGGCCCCAAAAATGCAAGGCTGCCACATCCTAAGACGCTTTGGACGTAAAAATCAAATAGAGTAGAGTTGATGTTGGCTTTTGTCTCTTCATGAGATTGTTCGGCGGCTCTCTTTCCAGCCATGGCCTCATCACGTTCTTTCTCAGTCTTTAATAATTGAGCTTTCAGCCTCATGGTTTCTAAGTCCTGGGAGTTAGCTTTCTCCCGTAGCCCTGCAAAATCAGCACGATATCTTTCCACCGTCTTCTGTGTAGCTTCAAGTTGGGTTTCGACATACCGTTGAGCGGCATGAGCGTCTCAAACTTGCTTCTGAAGCACTTCTTCCCTTTGAGTATAAGAGGTGGAAGAAGTAGCAAGCTCGTGCTTAAGTTTCTCGACCTCCGCCTCAAGCTTTTCGTTGTACTCAGCGATGTTTTTCATTTCGGTGTTGTGCTGATCAAGAATTTTCTGCCATTCAGACTTGTCGTTCTCCATCGTCAGCATAGCTTCAAGGTTGGCCCAGTTCACCCTCTGAAGCTCATCGACGAGCTTTTGCCACCCTGACATTCTCTCAATATCAAGTTTAACAGTGTCAAGATTTCGTAGCATGGCCTCTTTGTCGATGAAAACCAAGTCAAGGTCGAAGCGGACTCCCTTTAAGCACCAATGCGGGAACCGACTCTGAAGGGTTGACGGACCTCTCTCAACTTGGTATGAGGGTCTGCCGAGAAGTGTCAGAATGTCGGCTCCTTCAAGGGCAGGAGACTTTGAAGGAATTTTAAGAGAAGTGAGAGCAGCGGCCTTTTCTAAAGTTGCAGATGTGGTCTTTTCATCAAGCCTGGCCCGCTTGCTTGGGTCTCCGATGTCATGACTCTTTCCTCTATCGTCATAAGTTTTTCTTTTATGAGAGTCATCGCCTCTGCGAGAAGAGTCGTGTTGCTCATCCCTTCTTCCGTACCTTTCTTCATACGCTCTTCTTTCTTGAGCCTTTCGAGCAGCTCTCTCTTCATCAGTTTCCCTGTGGGTGGAAAGATAGAGCCTATAATCATACTGACCACGCCTTCCGTACTGTTGAAAGTCGTCATAATAGGAACCGCTACGCCCCATTGGAGAACCTGAAAATGAGAAAGAGGCAAAACTTGAAATCCTGGAAGTAAAGTGCATGAGAGTACATATAAGTGCTGAAAAATCCTAAGTGTGTGTAACATGCAGGCTACGCGCGTCAAACTACGAACCACTCCTCGGTTGCGGGGAAATGATGGGTGTGGTAGCTAACGTCAACTCTTGAGTCGACGGAATCTGTTGCAAAATAGAAGTTGCTTCAACTACTGAAGAGGAAACCCTAGTGGTAACAGGATCATCTTTAAAGAGCTCCTGTGAGGTGATAAACAGGTCGCTCAACCCTTCAAAAGTGTCATCCCCGCTCTGCTTGGCAGGACTTGTTTTCCCGGCTCCTCCATCACCGGACTTCCCTAAATGTTGGGGAGATTCTCGAGGCTCTTCTTCTTCAATGATCGGGGCAAGTGCAAATTTGCCAGATGACCCCGTGACATCAGTAGAAGTAGAGCACTTCACCAGAGAAGCCTTAGGAGCAGGTTCTTTCAGTGTAGGCTCCTCAGCAGAAACTGGGGCATCCGGTGCCTCAGCCGAGAATCAGGAACTTCATAAGGCTGAGTAGAGCGGGAAGGGTGTAAGAGTCCGAACTGATGAAGGAACTCGTCTCTTAGCAAAAACTTGATGCTTCTCTCCTCAGCCGCCATAGCGATAAGCCTCTTAAAAGTTGACTTGTGGCTAAAGTCTCTACAAGGAGGAGGGAGGACTGCAAAAGTAGAAAGCGAAGTTAACATTTAGCAATTCAGATCTCGCAAAGCTCAGAAAAGGAAAGAATGGGGATAAGTAAGCCTACCCCCTACTCTCCAAACAGCGTAAAATCCCTGGAGGCAACGGACAAAGAAGAATTGGTTCAGGAAACCATGAGCGCTATCAGAGAGATCAGTGATAAGCTTGCGATTTCTGGCGCTTCTCACATATATAATGGAAGGATGGTCTTTGTTTCTCGCAAATGTGCATAAATAGCATATTTCTTCAAAGGTTGGGAGGCGGTCAAGCGTCCTCCCGAAAAGAATGCATAATCCCATCAAAATGGCATAGCCGTTGGGGTGCAATTGAAAAGGAGAAATAGCCAATCGGCGAAAGAGTTGTTGGAGAAAATTGTTAAAAGGAGGAATGGCACCACAAAGGCACATTTAGCGGTTAACGGCAACAAAGCCGAAGGGAGGACTATCAGCAAAATCATTTGGCCCAGGGAGAATAGCATCTGCTTCTACAATCCCAAACTGGGCGCGTAACTGGTTGAACACCCGGCGACTCAGAGTAGTTGGAGTTCTTTCTGGTGGGTTGACCAGTGGACCAACTATCGGGAAGGCCTCTCCAGTTTGTTCTACTTCTTCCTCTTGATGAGAAGACATTCTACACAAGGAACTGGATATTCAGATATGAAGGTGCACGTTTCCTAAATGTGTGAAGTGTTGTGTAAAACTAATAAAGTGACAAGTAAATATAACTGAAATTAAACTAATGAACATGTGTCAATTGTAAAATTTCAAGACTTGTCGCTCTAAGTCCAATTACAGGTGCAGTATTAATGCAAACAAATCAGCTTTAGTTGATTAACATTGCTTTACTACTTCACTTGAATTTGTTGACTCACAGCATTTCACACAATTTCCTTAAGTTGAGTTAATTATTTTTTATCGACTAATCTGCCATTTGATGCGGGCAGTCAGTGGCAGTATATTCGCCCTAGTTTTCTGCAAATGTTGTATTTAATAGGTTATTAGCGTCAAATTTGGTATAATCAGTTAAGAAGGCATAACAAGGTCATGCAAGTTATCTCGGCAGTTCAAAGTTTAAGTTTGGAATGCAATCAAGTTCTGTCAAGATTTTGAAGCTCTCAAGTTATTCAAGTCCTAGGTCGTTCACGACCTAATAGGAAAGTCAAAGCGGATCTAGGTCGCAAGAAGTAGTTAAGTCGTAAGCTCTCCAGGTTGTGATGCATATTGAAGGAAAAAGGGGGCTTGGGTCAAAGTGATGTAAAACCAGTCCAAGTCTTAGCTCGGGGACGACCTAATCCTTATGTCGCTGACAGATAGGTCGTTGTTAAATAAAGTTGTTCTGCTTTGAAGCCTAAGTCGTCCAGGTATGGTAAGTCGTGAGAAAGAAAGATCGCAGGCACGCTAAGTCGTAAGCCAGTGGGTCGTTCATTTTTCCCTGGATTCCAAGAATCTTTAACTCGCTTGATCCACTAGATTGTCCCAGAGGTAACTCGGCAGTCTCAGGCCATTTCCCCTTGGAGAAACCCTAAATCTCATCCCTCATAACTCGTTAACCCGTTGATAATCTCCTCGCTCCCTCCAGAATCATGAATCAATTAGCCTAACATACTGTAATCCATCATCTCCTCCTCGAATCATTGAAAATCACCCCGAAACTGAATCAAGCCACCTCAATTCCATTGGAGATCAATCACGGCATGGTTTACAAGGAAAACATAAGAATATGAAACGAGAATCCAGAACTCGTGATTAAGTCACGATCGTGAGGTAAGTAGAAGACGGAATCACTTACGTAATATAGTAGTTGGAATGGATTGACAGTTTGATTGGAAAGGATTCGCCTGTTGAAGCTCGAATATTTGTTAATGGCGGTTTAGAGTGATGAAGCAGGCAAAGTGAAGAAGGAGCGAGTTACACAATTTATATAAAAGGAAGGCATACCGTCACGTGACCTAGCAAACCGTTTGAGTCGCTCACAACCTAAGGAACTAAGTCGAAGCACACGACCTACGACCTAGGCGTGTACTTCGAGGGGCAAGTGTTAATTCCTTCATTATGCGACCTAGCGACTCAACAATCGAAGCGACCTAAAGAGGTTAACAAGTTGGAGCAGCACAGCGACCTACGTAAGCACAACGACCTAAAAGACCTGGCGGCTTAGCGACCTAAAGTAAGAAGCGAGTTAGCGACCTAACAGGCAACGACCTACCGACCTAAGAGGTGGAGCGACCTAACGGCCCAAGGAATAAAGCTGCCTAACGACCTAACGACCTAAGGAGGTCCACGACCTAACGACCTAAAGAGGTCCACGACCTAACAACCTAAAAAGGTCCACGACCTAACGACTTAAGAGATGGACAACCTAACTGCTTAAGAGATGGACGACTTAACTGCTTACAGGAAGCCACGACTCGGCGACCTAAATACTTCACGACCTAAGGAGATAAAGCGGCAGCGACCTAGTGCTTTCGCAACCTACTTTAAGTCGCTCAGGACTTAGCACTTGTAGAACCATGCCACTCTCCGATAGGTCGCTAGAACCTAATAGCTAGCTCAGATGGCCAGGTGCGAACCAGTTAGGTCGTAACTCATATCCCCTTAGCTCGTTGACGACTCATGGCCCATCTTCAGTCGTAGCCTTCGACTTACGACTTACCTTAAGTCGCTCACGACTTAAGGCCTGTCCGAAAACCCCTATAAATACAACGTGAGCTCCAACGTTCGAGGGACCTTTTTGGGCTCATTCTGGAAGCGCCAATACTCTACCGTTTTCTCAACTCAAACAGCACTTCAAGCACTCCAAACACCAAGGACGCTACGACAAACTTCAAGAGAAAATCTACATCATTCAACATGAATTCAAAAGATTATTTTACATAAAAGTTTGATCTACTAGTCTAAAGTGTGTTGTAATTGAAGAAAGTTGTATTAGTTGTACTTGAGTCAGCAATAAAGAGATTGAAAGTGGACGTAGGCTTGACTATAAGCCGAACCACTATAAAAACTATGCCTTTTATTGTCTTCCTGATATTTTCCTGCTTATTTCTGATTCCCGTATCAATGGGTGGTGCTTTCACACAATCATTACTTGCACCGGGGTGTTAGCGTCTGATTTTTACGTTAACATATTACTCTATGTTCATACATGCCTGTGATTGATTATATGATGTAAAATGCTATTTAAATATTTGTTACATCATCTATTATGACATTATATGCTATATTGTTATATTTATTTCATGTTTATCACACTGCAAGTTTCCTATTACTATGTGTTGGAATGGTACATACTCAAACAGACTTTAGGATAAGGAAAATCACTATGGGCCGAAATGATAAGCTCGAGTTATTTTTTATTGATTTTTGTTGTATTTACTTTTCTTGGGATTGTAGGATTGAAATGATAGAACCAGGATTTTTCTTTTTAAATAACGGATTGAAATGATACATATCTGCATCACTTTACCTAGGATAGAAAATATTACACAGGCCCATGGTTAAATTTTTAAAGTAATTTTTTCCTAAAAATTTATTAATTATTTTGAAATTTTGGAATATATAGAATTTTAACTTAAAAATTGATTTAAAGATTTGAAATATAAAGAGATATCGGTTTTTATAAGTTAAAATGTTATAAGCTGATAATTGGTCCAAAGTGTAAATTAAAAATCTTTATTTGGTTTTAAATAGCATTTTAAAGATTTTTATTAGTGATAAATAATTAAATAATTATATTTGATTAATATGGAATTTTAAAATCTAACCTGATAATTGCAATCAATCTTTAGTTTTAAAATGAGTAAGGTTGTACAATAAATGATGTA
Organism: Allium cepa; assembly: GCA_030765085.1. Classification (NCBI taxonomy): domain Eukaryota; kingdom Viridiplantae; phylum Streptophyta; class Magnoliopsida; order Asparagales; family Amaryllidaceae; genus Allium; species Allium cepa. The sequence goes on from CM060942.1 coordinate 10,997,111, forward strand.
TTTTGAACTGAGAAAATGAAATACAGTTTTTAATTAATGCAAGAAACATGTAAAGTCCTAATTAATGAAAGAACATGTAAAGTTTTTATTTAATGCAAGAAACATGTAAAGTTTTAATTAATAAAAGAAACGTGTAAAGTCCTAATTAATGAGAGAACATGTAAAGTTTTTAATTAATGCAAGAAACATGTAAAGTTTTAATTAATGAAAGAAACATGTAAAGTCCTAATTAATGAAAGAAACATGTAAAGTTTTAATTAGTGTGGTATTGATTAAATTAATCAATGCTCTTTACTATAATAGAAATGTAAATTAAAACGTACATTTGATAATGTAAGTTTTAATTAGTGTAATATTGATTAAAATGATAAATGCTTTTTATTGTAATAAATGTAAGTTAAAACGTACATTTGATATATAAGTTGTAATTAATGTAAATGGCATATTTTAAATGATTAAATAATAACTTTTCTTTATTGTAATAATAATGTAAGTTGATAAGATACTTTTAACTTAACATAAGAATTTCAGCTTTAAATTGTATATTACAGTAACAAAGTTTGTTTAACTATAAGGCTATGATAAAATGACCATGTTAAAATTCGTAAGTATATAAATACTTTGGTTATATAAAATGTTAAAGTGGAAAGTATTACATTCCAAAATGCTATGATTCCTAAGTATTATGATTTTAAGACCAATGAATTCCAAATGATAACGTTTCTAAATTTGAACTTATCCAAATTGAAGATTTAAGAATATGACTTTATAAAGTGGTTCGGTTTAAGATGATTTAAAACAATATTTCGAGTTTAATAAATTGAAGGAATATTCAATGATTTGGAAACTTGGGTTTTATTTAAATGAGATATTGATTTGGTCTTTGGAATTTAAAGGATATATTATTACTTTGGTTTTTGAAATGGGAAATGATATATTGATTTGATTTTGAAAGGAAATAATACAGTATTTAGTTTTGAAATGGATATGATATTTTGGTTTTAAAGTGTAAATGATTTTGAACGAAATATCCATGGGTTATAATAATGGTTGGTTGTTAAAGTGACAGGGATCGGATATGGGCATATTCTTTGACGATACCGAAAACCACTTTAACAACCGTGTACGCGGTGGAAATTCCAAAATGAAGTAGGATGGTGGCGGCGTTCCTTTGAGGTATATACGTGGATCCAACTCCCGTGAGTTGGCATAAGGTGGCTAAAACAGGAGCAATCGATGGGCTAAGAAGGTAGCATCTTTTATTGGACACACTCCTTCGATATCATTCTACTATTTTGTGATTGATTGGGGCCCTTTTGATTTGGGGTGTGGCTCGAGATGGGCGGTAGTAGCAGCTATGCGTTACCACCGGTCCGGAAGCATAATTGGTATATCTACACTGGCATTGCCTAGTTGTGTTGTGTCACCTACCCTAGCGTGCCTTGTGCGATTTGGATTTGTGTCGTACCTAGGAGTATCCTCTGGTAGCCTCCCAATCAGGAGGTATTACGACACTGTGTAGACTATTGGCACATTACGTGTTAAGGGCTATATGAGTAACCCCATAACTCTATTTAAAAGTAAGTTTATTTTACTATAGACATCATTATAATAACGAAATATTGCTACATAATAAATAGTTTAACGGATCCTTAGAGGATGGACGGTCCCAAGCATCCTTTAAGTTACTTGTACTTTATATTACAGTTCACTTGAGTTGGATTACATTGTATAAGTATGTATGTCCTGACTCGAGTGTTTTGTGTTTTGCTTTACGCTCGGGCAGACTGAGTGATACCGCATTAGAGACTCACCTCTGGAGTTGGGGCTTCACTTGGAAACCTAACTATCTATTTCGCTTTTAGTTATCCAGTTGATTTCGGTTATTCAGATGAGTCCAGTGATGGATTTTGTTTGTACTTGATATCATATTGAGACTTCTATTGTGTCTTGCTTAACTCTGATGTATATTTATATAGTAGCTTCATGAACTACTATTTCTTTACTCTGTGTCTGTGATCTGTGACTATTTATTTACTGTTTATGCTGTGTTTTGCCAAATTTGAATTACAATTCGGTATTTTGAACAGTTCAAGTCCGACATGTGAGGATGTGAATGGTTGAAAATAGTGGGTTATTACAGCAACTTAAATATATAGGAAATTAAATTTTTAATTACCACAATGACCAGTGAACAACTGAACTCGTGTCCACTACGGCGTTTTAGTAAGGTCCGCACAACCTTCAACATTGAAAATGTTTAAATAATACCAAGTGTTGGGTTCAAATCCTCAAGTTACAAAATAGTATTTGTCATCATATTTCTGAATCTAACTTGATGCAATTTATAAATGTTATTAGCCAAAATAAATAAAACTAATATTAATGTTATACTAATTTTATGGGCTTTTGTTTAGTGGCCTTAAAATAAAGTTAAATAATATGTAAAGGTTATATATTGATTGGGCTAAATAAACGTTTAGATTTTTAAGAATGGTGTTAAATTTGAGCCATAAATTATATAATTGATTTAAATATATTTTGCCAGCCATATATAGTTGATTCAGATAAGTAATTATGTTTTAAACTAATATATGTCAGTTTTTGTCATATATGAGGTGAGAGAGAAATAAGGGGAAATGACTAGATATTTAAAGGGGGGATATTGAGAAATATTTATACGCAATATATGTGGTTTTGGTGGTCATCGAAGAGTAATTCTAGCAGTATTTAATAGCATCTTCGGCTGATGGTTGGTCGTTGGTTGCATGTTTGAAATTTTTGGTGTTTGTTCAAAGCGATGAAAAAAACTTTGGTGAACGAAAGCCTATACAAATTGAGAGGTATGAGATCTCGGTGTAGTTAGTAGATTTATTATGTTAACGATTACCGCTAGCATTTCACAAATATAATTACCATACCATTTGTATAGGCAAGTTAAAGTTGCATACGGTCACTGTTACTGAATTTATTTGTATACCGAAAACTTGTAATCATTACATTGGTAATGTCATTTATCTAAAAAATACAAGTTTAGCATTCTTTACATTGATGATGCTTCATCATACAATTCATTATGACACTTAACAAAAGGCACTCTTGATAAAAAAAAGCAAATGCAATTAGTATCATCTAAACTTAATTCTTAAACGAAACTGGATCTTCTACTCCCTTCTAAATACATGTAATATAGCTATTATACAAATACTCAGGTACTATAAACAGGCCATGTAACGACCCTGGATTTTTGACCCGTTTATTTTAATAAATATTTAATCTAATTAAATAAAACGTGGACTGTTCATTTTAAAATGATTATGATTTGGAGAGTTCAAAATAAAATCTTTTGATAATATTATAATAAATCTCATTTTTAAAATACTTTCAATATTTTCATATCTGATAATATATGTATGTATATATATATATATATGTAATTGTAGAACTTTAAATAATAATCATATGGGTATTGAATATGGGAATTTAAAAACTTAAGTATAAATCATAAATATAAACTTAAATAGAAAACAATGTAAGAGGGTAGAAGCATAAACAATGTAAGCTAGAAGATAATAAATATTTTATAAATAGCTTTATACTCAAGCTAAATGTTTACCTGCATAAGTATATGATTTCAGGTAGTATCTTCATAAAGCAATACAATTAATAATTGTGTAATCTTATTTGCAGAAAAGTCAATGTTTACAAATCCACTACAAACATTTTAATATATACAATACTTTTACTCATAGGTCCAAGTGTTTACATGCAGATTCAAAACTAGGAATAATAATATACAGTAATATGTTTATAAGTATACAACACATATGTGTATAAGCGAGCCTGGATTATATGTTTATAAAATATAGGATAAAAATAAAATATCTATATACGTACAGCAAACATAATTATTGGAGTGTAAACATTTTAAGTAACATGACAAAATCAATTAATGAAGCTATAAACAAATTGTATTACTGCATAATATATTTACATATGTTCTCACAAACCAAGTTTGGCTGCTGCTAGTATAAAATAATAGGTGAGTAGAAAGTCATGATTACATAAGCAACAAGTTTTATTTCAAATATAATAAAGAAAAACATATGCAAGGCCGAAATAAGCATCTATGCATAAAATTATAGGAGCTAGGCATAACGTGTAACAAGCATATGTACCACAAGATGTTTAATTAATCTTTGAACAAGAAATAAAATTTAAAATAAAGATGGAAAACAAAATTTATATGCTGCTAAAACCTATATGTATAAGAAAACAACAGTTTTCACTGCAATATAATAAAAATAGATCATTGTCTGGTACAAATTAAACAAAATCTGAAAAACAAATTAATTACATGATATCATAATTTAGGCATAAGCATTAATAAGCACAACTTCTTGTTCAGGAGAGTACTGCAGCCGAATTCTTATGGTAGTACTTAACCAATAAAAAAAAATGATGGTAATACAAAATATCTTCCAGCCGAAATGTCCAATTCATTTCAGGTCTCAGTACCTTATTGGTATCTTGTTCAAAGCCACATATAGATATGTTTATCATTCCTTCAGCATAGCCTAAAAAAAAAAAAAATGAGTTAAGAAAGAAACATAAACAAAATTTCAAATTCTCAAGTTCAAATAAAAATTCAGAAGCAAAAGGAGTTTACTGGAATTCAAGAACTTCAACTGCAAGTTTTCTTCATCAAACAACTACTTTCTGTTTCAACAGTAACTAGGTGAGTAAACAAAATTCTTTAAACTTTAAGTTAAATCAAACCCTTATGATGATTGAATGATTCTGTGGTATATGGTTTACTTTTGCATGTGATTCTATGACTTATGCTTCCCTGTTAAGTGAATACAGGGTGAATATTTGAATGAAAATTTAAAGTTATTTGCTCCTAAATCATGTTGAGATATAAAATTTTCAAATCAAACCAAGTATTTCAGTTAAACTAGCCTTGTAAACTGTTATAAACATTTTTATGAACGGATGGTACTGTGATACAGGTTATTCAGGTAACCAAGTAAATTCATTGATAATTTCAAGTAGTACCAGAAGCTAATTCAAGATTTTATTTTGAATCCTTAACGAGATTGAAGATTTTCAAAACAAAAACAAGGATTTTTAGATCAATATGTACAGAGCAGTTTTCAGATGAAGGAAATTTGCAAATTTCTCAATTCCAGAAAATCCAATCAATAAAAATCAGAGAAATCTGACGTGAAGCAAGTTTGTATATTCGTAATGTTGGGAAAAATGTTAAATAATTTTTCTAATTCATGAAGTAACCAAATGAACATAAAATAGGGTTTTTGTTCAAAGTTTCCTGTACTCTGTAAATTTACGATTTCGGCATCTTAGTGTTACCGAGCTTTCTGTACTTCGAAGAGGGAGTTGCTGAGGGCCAGGGCTTGGCGTGGGTGGAGCGGTTTAGTCTCTGGCGATGTGGGGTGCTGGATGTGGTGGTTTTCGGTGAAGTGTTGCTGTCGCGTGTTCAAGTTTCTGGTGATTTTTCGTTTTTCATCTTCTTTCGTATTCCTGGATTTCGATTGTGAGTAAGGAGAGGAATTGGGGTTTGTGGGTGTTGGTGAGGGCCGCGGGAGGTGCGGCTAACCACCGTGCACGTGCACGGTGGCGTTGGAGTTGGGTTGCTGTGTCAGAGTATGGTCGTTTCTTACTTCGGGTCATGCTCGCATGATGATGGGCTTCCCTCCGAGTTCGTCTCGTTCATGTGTGGTTAGTTTTGCTGAAGTTTGATTTTTTTTTTTTTAACTTAAGTTTAAAACTGAACTACCTGTAGAAATGGATAAGAGAAGGGAGAAGAAGAAGTAACGGGAAGGTCTCGGTAATATGGGGGGGGTTACTCGAAGAAATACCCGGGTTTAAGAAAGGGGCGACTCGGGTTCTTTTTGCAAAATGCAGGTTTTCAATAGTGTTATAGTTAATCAAGCTGTTTCCATAAATTTGAAATATTGAGAAGATTTTATATTTGGGTTATGATGACTTTATTTATTTCGTAACTAGTTTTTTTATTTTTTAAAAAAACACTTAATTATCTTTCAAATTAGGCAATTAATCAAAGTTAAGATAAGATTTAATACTAGTTTAATTATAAAATTAATGTTTTACAATGTTTCAAATTCTTAGCTGCTATTTTAATTATGGGGATTATTTAAATTAAGTATTAAGTTAATTAATAATTGAAGTTATGGTTAATTCTATAATTGATTATCATGATCTAAAGAAAGACTTTCACATGTTTAATTATGTTGAACATATAATAAATAAGTTATTTTAGAAAGGAATTAAAATCAATTACTTTTAAATCGTAATTAGCAATAGATCGATAAATGTTGAGTAGTGATTGGGAGTAATCACTTTATATCAGAAATCGAATAAATAATTAAGGAAAAAGGGGGTAAATATGAAATTAATTGCTTAAAGTAAATTTATGAATGATTAATACTTAAGTAATTTAATTAATAATAAATGGTTAAGTAAGTAATTAGCAGTAGTTAAATGGGTAATTAAGTTTGATTAATAATTAAGACTGTTAATTTAATAATTAATTTAAGTAATAGCTGGATTAAGAAGTAATTAAGTAATTGATATTGTGAAATAAATAATTATGAAATTAAGATTTAATAGTTGATTAAGAAATCATTAATTAGATGATTTCAAATGAAATAGGTAATTGATTGTTAATTAATGATTAATTAAATAGAGTTAAGTGATTAACTCTCAAGTAATTAATTCTAAAATTGAATTAATTACAAATAAGATTTAAGGGTGATTGTTTATGGATGGTTGAGTAGAATATCTGCTTGTGATATTTATTTGATGATATTCTATGATGCTCTGTGATATGTTATATCTATGATGCTTGTAATGTTTTATCTGTGATAACTGCTATGATAATTCAATTGTTGAATTTAAAATATTTTAACTGCTTAAGTTAATTAGACAACTTGGCCCTTAAAATGGCGTTTGGAACCGATGAGACCGGGATCGGAAGAATCAAATTTTGATTCTCCGAAAACCACATCGATCCAATTTAAACGTTAGGTCGTGAATCCTGAAATGAAGATCGAGATGGTGTATCAGAATGCAAGGGTTATCGTCGTTAACTCTGAGGGTGATTCCAAAATGAGTGTAACGAGATAATGCCTTCGGCTTCGTTCGAACCCGGAACGAACTTGTATGGATTGAATGCTTTCAACACATCGTTAGGCGGACGATGAGCATTCTAAGTGATATGTTCTTTAAAGGTAATCGCAGCCTCAAGCCTCATCAACCGGGAATGGCTAAAACAGGGGAGATGCAGCAAGGTTAGGTGGGTCATGCCCAAGCAGGACAAGATATTTCCCCTGTCTAGATGTCCCTTATATATTTCGGCTTAGTGGGTGGTTGGTCGCGCCAACCACGGGGTATATCTTGTTCGGGACTGTTCAGTAAGGAATGGTTCCAGCCTTGTGTTGCAGGGGATGAAGGGAGTAATCCTCGGTACGGTGATCTAGGCCCCGTACTGTGACGGGCGGTACCCCAGTAGCCCTGCCATTGTATGGGATCCAATTTCCAATAAGCGCCGTACGTTTTGATTGTGCCCAACTATGTTGGAATGTGAGATGTAAGCATTTCAGCTATTTCTGTATTTTACTTGAAAACCCTAGACACTATTATAATATCACTGGATTTCCTATAAAAATGTTTTGGTTAGCGTAAGGTAAAAACTTACCCGTATTTATTTGTGGGGAGTCTTACGTGATACCTTTATTTTCAAATGTTTTTCAAAGTTAAACAACTTTAAAACCGTTTACTCATACCAGACCCATGTCTGACCCGGAGTTTATTTTTGTTTTTCATAAACTCTCGGGTACCCAAATTTTTACGGGTAGTCAAGGGATTCAGGTTAGCTTTGACGAATTCTGGAGGAGCAATGGAGCAGGAGGCTTCAGCGTTGTAGATATATATATAAGGATTCTGCTGTGTTGGTATCTCTGAGTCATATTGATTGAGTTGTATTGTATTGAGTTGTATTAACTAGACAGGTGTTTATAACTGTCTAGTATGTTATGTACAATCTGTATGACTCTGATTGATGTATTATATTATGTAAATACTTATGTGATTAATATAATTTATTCGTTCCGCTGTGAGATTCTGATGTCGTTGTTCTTTTCTTTTCTTTCTTTCTACTTCTATCCCTTTCTTTTCTTACTAATGATACGTCTTTCTAATAGTAGAAGGGCGGGTCGTTACACTTGGTATCAGAGCAAGGTTGGTGATAATCTTGGCTCTGGTAGGAATTACTCATGGAATAGAGTCAGTAGAACTCTAAAATGAGTTTGAGTGTATAAATAGATATGAGCGCGTACTTGTTAGTGAATATAAAATTGTTTTTATATTGTGTTGATTTATCTGTTAAGTGTTTATGGATTCTGGTCGATGTGTGGGACGCCATTTCATCGATAGGAATTTCTAAACTCTTAAACAAGATAGACCGACACGGTATTGTTTTTAAGGTAGGGTAAATGAAATAATTTTACCCAAAATTATATCTTGATATAAAAAGAAATATTTTTCCAAATAACTATATATACTTGAATGTTTGATTGTTAATAGTACAATCAAATAAAAATTTAAATTTGAGTGGCTTATAACCAAATAAAATTATCTAATAAAAGGAATATAACTAAAACTTGACTAAAAAAAAAAAAAATTAAGTCCCGGAATTTAAAAGGTGTTTAAATGAATTCAAACAAAAGGATTTGGGAAATTTAAAAGCTTGGGAATGTTTGAAATATTTTTCCAAAGATTTGAAGGCAACGATGTAATATTGTTTTGGAAAATATTATTGAATGAAAATTGTTTTGGAAAGGATTTATGAAAATAAGGAAGCACTGAATTCACTTCAGTCGCTGGAAAAGAGTCCTGATGATGATGGCCACATCATCAGTATTCATTTTCGAGTTTCTAAAGTGATGGATTGCTACCAGGATAATTGAACATGATATTTGGAGTTGTTGGGTATACAAGTTGTTTTAAAATTTTCAAGGGAAATTTGTTTTGGTGTAAACAAGTGTTCGAAATTTGATTTGGTATACCAAGTGAGTATATGCAGTATCATTTCAAAATGGTTTGGAAATGAAACCGGGCAATTGAATTCTAAGAAATTCTATTTTGATAATGTGAAGTTTAAATGAATCCACTATGGGACTTGGAAAGTAAAGTTGATATTAATAAGAGGAAATCGGGTATTGTAATCCCGGAATTAAAATTTAATTTAAGTAAATGAAAGTGAAGAAAATATATTTGAGTTTAACCTGAGATAAGTTAAATGGAATTGAAGTTCAAAACAAATTTAATTGGATATAAAATTTGAAGGAAAAATGATTGTGATTGTAAGGTGAAAATTTATACCTTACAATAGTAAGTGTTATATATAATCTGAAATTGTGATTATAAGATGAAATGACTCAAATGAGCAATATAAGCTTTTAAGTAAACGAATAAGTTTTGAGCTCATATATTGAGAAATAAAATTTAAGCAATGGTAAATAGATAAATTTAACTGAAGCCGAGTTAAAATAAAATTGAATTTAAATGAACTCAGTCAAGTTATAGATAAAATTGAAGGAAATAAAATTCTTATGTAAATAAGTAAATGTAAACCAAAGTAAGTATTGAATTGAATTAGAATAGAATTGGTGTGAGTTGTGAACAAATCTAATTTAGGTATAAATTAAATGACTTTATTATAAATTCAATAATAAATTGTTCATGTAATTTTAAGAATGAATAAAAAAACTAATCAAGTAAATTAGTAATAGTTGTTTAAAAATATTGGTGGTTGAGTTTGATAAAATAGTTTGAAATCAAACCTGTTGAAATAAAAGAAAATGCAATGTAGAGATTGTGAATAAATTAATTGGGATGGAATAAGTGTAAATTGAGTTGGAATCAATTTAAAATTTGTTATGAAGTTTAAGTAATCATTTATTCACAATGATATTGTTGAATTGCATATAAAATGGGTTGTTTGAAGTAAATGAGATTAGATAAAAATTTATGAATTGTTAGAAGCAAAATAAGATGATTTTGAATATAAGTTTGTATTGCTTAAATGGATTTTATAAGCAAGAAAGTTGTAAAGTCCTTTTAATTAAAAGGGAATGGTTTGAGAATTGATTGAAATTAATTGTGTTGAAGATTGGAACCCTACAGTTGTGCTTATGGAAATATGTAATGCTAAACAAATGGAGAATATGTCAAAGCTTTCCAGAATTTGAAAAAAAATATTTAGCAACAAAATAATTTCAAGTTGGAAATTTAAAATAAATTAGTGAATGAAACTAATTTGATAATAATAATAGGAATCAGTTTAAATGAAAGATAGACAATAAAATTCAATATTTAGAGTTGAAGAAAATTGAATTCACAAGAAATTGGTAATTCAGATTTAAATAAGAAGATATAATGCTTAAAATTAAACTTAAGAAGGGAAGAGTGAAATCTTAAGTAAAATTGATATTGAGAAAGTTATTCTATGTGGATAGAAATCAAAATATTGTAAATAAAAGAAAATTGATAGTTGATAATCAATACGTAGGATGAATGTATATTATTTTATACGCATGACAATTTGATCCAGATTCGAGCACAGAATTTCGAGATGGTTATATATCGATCCGAATTAGGATTTTTCACTCGATTTTCGACGACGAACCATGGATTTGGATTTTTGATTGGTTCTGGAAATTCTCTATCATAGTTGTAACTATGCAAGGAGAATGACAGTTTTAATCAAGAAACCAGATCTGAGTCCGCACGAGGAAGTCGGGTGGACAATACTAGTTCGGAAGTGAAATTGTGTGATCGAGTGAGTGATCGGATTTGGTATTGCGTACGAATGGTATATGTACATCGTACGGGCTTGATTGAATAGATATTGAAATTCTGTAAAAGCGTCAATTTAATTTGGAAAGAGTTAGTACTGTAACTTATAGAATTGAATTGCTAGAATGGATGTCTGGAATTTATTGTGTATTCCTTATATCTCAAGAAATTTGTTCATGATTCATCATAAATTGTTAAACCAGTAATTTAGGAAATTGAAAGTTGAGTCGAATTTAATTGTGGTCAGGAATCCAGTTTGGATTATTGATCATCGAGAGATAAACTCTCAATAGTTTTAGGAATATTTATCCGGATTTGTGTTCGGATAACTGGTGATTGTTAGTTAGGATAGACTGTTTAATTGTTTGCTAATGTATGAATGGTATTTATGTTGAATGGTTGGAATAGTAGCTTTTAAAATATCTATATTTTAATTTCGGGGACGAAATTCTTTTAAGGGGGAAGGAATGTAACGACCCTGGATTTTTGACCCGTTTATTTTAATAAATATTTAATCTAATTAAATAAAACGTGGACTGTTCATTTTAAAATGATTATGATTTGGAGAGTTCAAAATAAAATCTTTTGATAATATTATAATAAATCTCATTTTTAAAATACTTTCAATATTTTCATATCTGATAATATATGTATGTATGTATATATATATATATATATATATGTAATTGTAGAACTTTAAATAATAATCATATGGGTATTGAATATGGGAATTTAAAAACTTAAGTATAAATCATAAATATGAACTTATATAGAAAACAATGTAAGAGGGTAGAAGCATAAACAATGTAAGCTAGAAGATAATAAATATTTTATAAATAGCTTTATACTCAAGCTAAATGTTTACCTGCATAAGTATATGATTTCAGGTAGTATCTTCATAAAGCAATACAATTAATAATTGTGTAATCTTATTTGCAGAAAAGTCAATGTTTACAAATCCACTACAAACATTTTAATATATACAATACTTTTACTCATAGGTCCAAGTGTTTACATGCAGATTCAAAACTAGGAATAATAATATACAGTAATATGTTTATAAGTATACAACACATATGTGTATAAGCGAGCCTGGATTATATGTTTATAAAATATAGGATAAAAATAAAATATCTATATACGTACAGCAAACATAATTATTGGAGTGTAAACATTTTAAGTAACATGACAAAATCAATTAATGAAGCTATAAACAAATTGTATTACTGCATAATATATTTACATATGTTCTCACAAACCAAGTTTGGCTGCTGCTAGTATAAAATAATAGGTGAGTAGAAAGTCATGATTACATAAGCAACAAGTTTTATTTCAAATATAATAAAGAAAAACATATGCAAGGCCGAAATAAGCATCTATGCATAAAATTATAGGAGCTAGGCATAACGTGTAACAAGCATATGTACCACAAGATGTTTAATTAATCTTTGAACAAGAAATAAAATTTAAAATAAAGATGGAAAACAAAATTTATATGCTGCTAAAACCTATATGTATAAGAAAACAACAGTTTTCACTGCAATATAATAAAAATAGATCATTGTCTGGTACAAATTAAACAAAATCTGAAAAACAAATTAATTACATGATATCATAATTTAGGCATAAGCATTAATAAGCACAACTTCTTGTTCAGGAGAGTACTGCAGCCGAATTCTTGTGGTAGTACTTAACCAATAAAAAAAAAATGATGGTAATACAAAATATCTTCCAGCCGAAATGTCCAATTCATTTCAGGTCTCAGTACCTTATTGGTATCTTGTTCAAAGCCACATATAGATATGTTTATCATTCCTTCAGCATAGCCTAAAAAAAAAAAAAAAATGAGTTAAGAAAGAAACATAAACAAAATTTCAAATTCTCAAGTTCAAATAAAAATTCAGAAGCAAAAGGAGTTTACTGGAATTCAAGAACTTCAACTGCAAGTTTTCTTCATCAAACAACTACTTTCTGTTTCAACAGTAACTAGGTGAGTAAACAAAATTCTTTAAACTTTAAGTTAAATCAAACCCTTATGATGATTGAATGATTCTGTGGTATATGGTTTACTTTTGCATGTGATTCTATGACTTGCATATGCTTCCCTGTTAAGTGAATACAGGGTGAATATTTGAATGAAAATTTAAAGTTATTTGCTCCTAAATCATGTTGAGATTTAAAATTTTCAAATCAAACCAAGTATTTCAGTTAAACTAGCCTTGTAAACTGTTATAAACATTTTTATGAACGGATGGTACTGTGATACAGTTTATTCAGGTAACCAAGTAAATTCATTGATAATTTCAAGTAGTACCAGAAGCTAATTCAAGATTTTATTCTGAATCCTTAACGAGATTGAAGATTTTCAAAACAAAAACAAGGATTTTTAGATCAATATGTACAGAGCAGTTTTCAGATGAAGAAATTTGCAAATTTCTCAATTCCAGAAAATCCAATCAATAAAAATCAGAGAAATCTGACGTGAAGCAAGTTTGTATATTCGTAATGTTGGGAAAAATGTTAAATAATTTTTCTAATTCATGAAGTAACCGAATGAACATAAAATAGGGTTTTTGTTCAAAGTTTCCTGTACTCTGTAAATTTACGATTTCGGCATCTTAGTGTTACCGAGCTTTCTGTACTTCAAAGAGGGAGTTGCTGAGGGCCAGGGCTTGGCGTGGGTGGAGCGGTTTAGTCTCTGGCGATGTGGGGTGCTGGATGTGGTGGTTTTCGGTGAAGTGTTGCTGTCGCGTGTTCAAGTTTCTGGTGATTTTTCGTTTTTCATCTTCTTTCGTATTCCTGGATTTCGATTGTGAGTAAGGAGAGGAATTGGGGTTTGTGGGTGTTGGTGAGGGCCGCGGGAGGTGCGGCTAACCACCGTGCACGTGCACGGTGGCGTTGGAGTTGGGTTGCTGTGTCAGAGTATGGTCGTTTCTTACTTCGGGTCATGCTCGCATGATGATGGGCTTCCCTCCGAGTTCGTCTCGTTCATGTGTGGTTAGTTTTGCTGAAGTTTGATTTTTTTTTTTTTAACTTAAGTTTAAAACTGAACTACCTGTAGAAATGGATAAGAGAAGGGAGAAGAAGAAGTAACGGGAAGGTCTCGGTAATATGGGGGGGTTACTCGAAGAAATACCCGGGTTTAAGAAAGGGGCGACTCGGGTTCTTTTTGCAAAATGCAGGTTTTCAATAGTGTTATAGTTAATCAAGCTGTTTCCATAAATTTGAAATATTGAGAAGATTTTATATTTGGGTTATGATGACTTTATTTATTTCGTAACTAGTTTTTTTATTTTTTTAAAAAACACTTAATTATCTTTCAAATTAGGCAATTAATCAAAGTTAAGATAAGATTTAATACAAGTTTAATTATAAAATTAATGTTTTACAATGTTTCAAATTCTTAGCTGCTATTTTAATTATGGGGATTATTTAAATTAAGTATTAAGTTAATTAATAATTGAAGTTATGGTTAATTCTATAATTGATTATCATGATCTAAAGAAAGACTTTCACATGTTTAATTATGTTGAACATATAATAAATAAATTATTTTAGAAAGGAATTAAAATCAATTACTTTTAAATCGTAATTAGCAATAGATCGATAAATGTTGAGTAGTGATTGGGAGTAATCACTTTATATCAGAAATCGAATAAATAATTAAGGAAAAAGGGGGTAAATATGAAATTAATTGCTTAAAGTAAATTTATGAATGATTAATACTTAAGTAATTTAATTAATAATAAATGGTTAAGTAAGTAATTAGCAGTAGTTAAATGGGTAATTAAGTTTGATTAATAATTAAGACTGTTAATTTAATAATTAATTTAAGTAATAGCTGGATTAAGAAGTAATTAAGTAATTGATATTGTGAAATAAATAATTATGAAATTAAGATTTAATAGTTGATTAAGAAATCATTAATTAGATGATTTCAAATGAAATAGGTAATTGATTGTTAATTAATGATTAATTAAATAGAGTTAAGTGATTAACTCTCAAGTAATTAATTCTAAAATTGAATTAATTACAAATAAGATTTAAGGGTGATTGTTTATGGATGGTTGAGTAGAATATCTGCTTGTGATATTTATTTGATGATATTCTATGATGCTCTGTGATATGTTATATCTATGATGCTTGTAATGTTTTATCTGTGATAACTGCTATGATAATTCAATTGTTGAATTTAAAATATTTTAACTGCTTAAGTTAATTAGACAACTTGGCCCTTAAAATGGCGTTTGGAACCGATGAGACCGGGATCGGAAGAATCAAATTTTGATTCTCCGAAAACCACATCGATCCAATTTAAACGTTAGGTCGTGAATCCTGAAATGAAGATCGAGATGGTGTATCAGAATGCAAGGGTTATCGTCGTTAACTCTGAGGGTGATTCCAAAATGAGTGTAACGAGATAATGCCTTCGGCTTCGTTCGAACCCGGAACGAACTTGTATGGATTGAATGCTTTCAACACATCGTCAGGCGGACGATGAGCATTCTAAGTGATATGTTCTTTAAAGGTAATCGCAGCCTCAAGCCTCATCAACCGGGAATGGCTAAAACATGGGAGATGCAGCAAGGTTAGGTGGGTCATGCCCAAGCAGGACAAGATATTTCCCCTGTCTAGATGTCCCTTATATATTTCGGCTTAGTGGGTGGTTGGTCGCTCCAACCACGTGGTATATCTTGTTCGGGACTATTCAGTAAGGAATGGTTCCGGCCTTGTGTTGCAGGGGATGAAGGGAGTAATCCTCGGTACGGTGATCTAGGCCCCGTACTGTGACGGGCGGTACCCCAGTAGCCCTGCCATTGTATGGGATCCAATTTCCAATAAGCGCCGTACGTTTTGATTGTGCCCAACTATGTTGGAATGTGAGATGTAAGCATTTCAGCTATTTCTGTATTTTACTTGAAAACCCTAGACACTATTATAATATCACTGGATTTCCTATAAAAATGTTTTGGTTAGCGTAAGGTAAAAACTTACCCGTATTTATTTGTGGGGAGTCTTACGTGATACCTTTATTTTCAAATGTTTTTCAAAGTTAAACAACTTTAAAACCGTTTACTCATACCAGACCCATGTCTGACCCGGAGTTTATTTTTGTTTTTCATAAACTCTCGGGTACACAAATTTTTACGAGTAGTCAAGGGATTCAGGTTAGCTTTGACGAATTCTGGAGGAGCAATGGAGCAGGAGGCTTCAGCGTTGTAGATATATATATAAGGATTCTGCTGTGTTGGTATCTCTGAGTCATATTGATTGAGTTGTATTGTATTGAGTTGTATTAACTAGACAGGTGTTTATAACTGTCTAGTATGTTATGTACAATCTGTATGACTCTGATTGATGTATTATATTATGTAAATACTTATGTGATTAATATAATTTATTCGTTCCGCTGTGAGATTCTGATGTCGTTGTTCTTTTCTTTTCTTTCTTTCTACTTCTATCCCTTTCTTTTCTTACTAATGATACGTCTTTCTAATAGTAGAAGGGCGGGTCGTTACAGGCCTGGTCCTTAGTCCAGGCAACTAAAGCAATGGAACTGGGCAACCTCCTTCCTAGGGCAAGCACTAAGCGAAAACTGCAATTAGGTTTTAAGCAAAAAAGAAGTGAAAATATGATAATACTTTCATCTTAGGCTTTTAGTTTGTTTCATTGCACAACTTAGCATTGGTTAATTTTAGTATATGTTTATTTTTTATATTGAAAAATTCTAACTGTAAGTTTTAATAACCAACTTAAAAAAAATCAATAAGCTTAAATATGTTAATTAAATTATAATTTAAAATTTTAGCATATATTTGATTTATTTATGTTTGTGCCAAGTTTATCTTTTTTGAAAGTTGAAACCAATATGAATTGAAAATGCGCGATCTTTATTAATTTGTCTTCAAATTTTTCAGTTAAGGGAAACCAAAATGATAATACTCTCGGGCAACCTAATTTTCGGTGCCAGTCCTGACTATAAATGACCTGTAAATTGATTTTTAAGAAAATACCAATATTTTACCATTAAAAATGATAAATTTGTAACTAACATGCCTATGCCACTGGTAAATCAGCTTAACTTAAATATATGATAACCAATTGAGTGTTAATGAAATATTGTACTATCCCATATGTTTAGACCCATGTCCCTTTTTTTGTTAGTTTCCTCACAAGGGAAACCATTCCGCCTAGCAAACTCCGAAACATAATTTCTTTTTTCACAGGAGAATCGCAAAGCATTCGAGTGACTAATGAAATAAATTCAACTAAATTAATTATTATTATTTTCTGAAGACCTAGCACTACAAGAAAGGCTTCGATTAGCGATGAAGGGGGGCGACGGCTAGCGACGGCTAAAAAAAGCGGCCGTCGCTAGCCGTCGCAAATCAAAATATACAGGTCCTGGCCGAGAGCTCAGATTTCATTCTCCTCCTTTCCTAAATTTTTCCTCCTTCCCCAACTTCGTCGCCCCCCGTCACCCCAGCCGGCGCCCAACCCTTCAAAGCCTCCAAATCACCCAAATTTGTGTCAGTATGCTCATAATATCTTGTTTGAATGTAAATTTGATGTTTTTAGGTTTAGTTTAAACCCTAATTCAATTATGATTTGTTGTACAATTTAGATTTGTTGTTAGTTTGAGTATTAGTAGTGTTGTTAAATTAGGTATTAGTAGTGTTGTATGTTGATTTGGTAGATTAATTAATTTATTATCATGAACTTGAATTAAGTACATATTAATTATTTCATCATGATGAAGCTGAATAAATGGTTGATGTAGATAATTAGTGTTGACGATTAACATGGTTAGTTGTTTTAGGTGAAAAAATAGTGTATATTAATGATTAACTTGGTTATTGATAAATTTACATGAAAGTATTTCATAGTTTATGAAATTGATAAATTACAAATTTAAGTTGTTAAGTAAAAAAAAATTGACAAATTTTTATTTAATAATTAGTTTTTTTATTGTTTTCTAATTATCTATTAGATAATTAGAATTTGTTGTTTTCTAATTATATTCATTGATAATTGTTTTATTTACCCGGTTGATTGAGCGACGGCTAGCGACGATTAGCGATTGCCATTTTGATAATTTTAGCGATGAATCACAACGGCTAGCGACGGACAAAATGCAAAAGGTTGTATATATTGTAAAAAATAAAGTTTGTACAAAAAATTAAAAAATGAATATGAGAACATTAAAAATTCTGGAAATATATAATTTATTTGAAAAAAATTAGGAAACGACTTTAAAAACAACTGATATTGTACTAAAATCGATTTTGTAAAGAAATTAAGAAATGAATATAACAACAACAAATAGTCACATAAAATCTATGTCGTTAAAAAAAATAAAGAAATTAATATTGAAGTAAAATTGTTAATTGAATGTTGAACTAAAATTTAAATACACAAATTTTTGAAATAAAATATAAATAGTTGAAACATTGTCAAAATTTGAAAAGAACAATAATATTTGATAAAATTTAAAGAAATTTCTTTATCCCTTAGATTGTCTTTGGCCCCGTCTGGCAAGTGTTGTATATGATCGTTATATGGATGTTCATTTTGTAACGGAACGGGCATTTATATTCATCTGATACAATATTTGTCGGATTTGTCCCTGTATTGGACAAGTTACAAACACAATAAAGTAATTACATATTATAAATCAATTCATTTTAAACGGTTACAAAATTTCGACAGCACTTCCTTTACGTTCCCTGTGTACACGCATTTGTGTATGATACAGGGAACATAAGGGAAGTGCTGCTGAAATTTTGTTGAACCGTTTAATCTGAAATGGTTTATAAAATGTAATTACATTATTGTGTTTGTAATGGGAAGTAGGATGACTGACCACCGAAGTGAAAATCAAAATACCCAAAAATAAAAAAATAAAGTGAAGTTTATATTTTGATTTTCCTGGAACGATGAACTTTTTACAATGGAGAATGGTTGTAAATTAATCATTTAAATTCTCTAACATACATTTTCAAATCAGGAAAAATGTTCAATTATTTTCTCGACCGTACATGGATGTATGAAGTCAGAACTGGAAAGAAAGCATCAATAAAGGAACATATCTACAATGGTGTACAAGAATTTATTAGATTTGCTAAATCTAATAACCAAAACTATACAGAAAATCGTTGCCCGTGTGGTAAGTGCCAACATTTGAAGCATTGGAAACCGGATATAGTTGAAGTACATTTGTATCAATATGGTTTCGTGCCTGATTATTATTTCTGGGATCGTCATGGAGAACTTGTTGAACCTACACCTAATACTGAAGTTTTAGAGGACGGTAATATGATGACGAATCCGATAGAAAATATGGTGGATGATGAAGCACGATCAATGTTTCCTACAACGGAAGCTGTCGATGAAGACGAAAATGTCGAAGAAGAACCGACTGCGGGAGCTAAAAAAATATACGATTTGTTGGATTCCGCTAAGAGGCCGTTGTGGGACGGATGTAAAAGCGGAACCGAACTTTCAGTAACCGCCGAATACATAACTATGAAATCAAAATTCAACCTTACGGAAGCTGCATTTACAGCAGTTGTACAAGCTGCAAAACGACACATGCCACCCAACAATCTGATGTGCGATAGTCATTATAAAGTAAAAAAATTGATGTCCGCTTTCGGTCTACCGTACGAGAAGATAGATGCATGTGTGAAAGGTTGCATGTTGTATTGGAAAGACGACGTCAACCTCAGAAAATGCAAAATATGTAACGAAGAAAGATACAAACCAAGAAAGAAGAAAGGGAAAGAAGTCCCGTACAAGAGAATGCATTATTTACCCACCACTCCCATACTTCAAAGATTATATGCGTCTTCTGCTACGGCATGTCATATGCGATGGCATAGTGTGAGAACGCGGAAGAAGGAACTTTGATACATCCATCCGACGGTGAAGCATGAAAACATTTCGATAAGACTTATCCCGCATTTGCTGCGGAAAGTCGTAATGTCAGACTTGGTTTATATACGGATGGATTTTCACCATTTTCACAGTTTGGTAGTAAATATTCATCCTGGCCAATTATCGTTACTCCGTATAATTTACCTCCATGGATGTGTATGAAAACACCATATATGTTTCTCACCACTGTCGTTCCCGGCCCTCATGATCCAACTCAAGGAATTGATGTTTATTTACAACCATTGATCGAAAAGTTGAAGAAACTGTGGAATGATGGAGTCGAAACTTACGATGTATCAACAACAAAAAATTTTGGTTATTCGCTTCTTTGTTATGGACGATTAATGATTTTCCTGCATACGGGATGCTTTCTGGTTGGAGTACGGCCGGTCGTCTAGATGCCCTTATTGTATCGAAGAAATACGAGCATTTTCATTACGATATGGGAAGAAAGTTTCGTGGATTGATTGTCATCGGTGTTTTCTTCATCCCAATCATAGTTTTAGAAGAGATAAGAAAATTTTCATAGTTAACAGAGAAGAGAATCTGAAACCACCTAAGGTTTGGTCAGGCGAGGAAATATACGAAATTGTAAGAGACTATCCAAAGATACATGAAACTGGATTCCAGACTGAAATCCCAGAAAAGTCAGACATTCATAATTGGTGCAAACATCATGGAAGGATGTCTGGAGAGGACGGCAGCGATGGCGAGGAGTAGGTATGTTTGTTTGCTGATAGTTTGGTATATACACATTTTGGTTGGTATGGTGTATATATATTTCAGGATATTATGTACATATATTTTGATGACTTCTAGTTGATGGATTTGGTTGGATATTATGTATATATATGTCGGGATATTATGTAGAAATTTCGGTTTACTATTTACATATTCCGATTATTGGATTTGAAAATGAGATTTGGTTGGATTTTATATTGTTTTAATGTATAGTTATGTTATATGATGGATATATGATGGATATATGATGGTTATACTTGATGACTATAGTGTATAGTGGTTTAGTTCAGATTGGTTGAGGTGTATATGGGCTATGCATGTGCACTAAAAATTTACCCAGTTTTGCGACGGCTAGCGACGGCCAAATTGCACAGATTAGCGACGGCTAGCGACGGCCAAATTACACAGGTTAGCGACGGCCAGCTACGACTAGCGACGGCATTTAGACGTTAGAAAAATTTCCACGTGGCACATTTGCAGTCGCTAGCCGTCGCTATTTTGGTGACGGAGTCGTCGCTACACTATTGGGCGACGACATTTATAGCGACGGCTTTTAGCGTCGGCGAGCGACGGCTAGCGACGGCCGGCGATGGCTAAAAGCCATTGCTAACTGTTGTCGTTCTTGTAGTGTAGAGAACCAAGCTTTTCTTGTAAAATCTAAGGAAGTATGCACCGAACCCATAACACATACTTTAAGTAAATCACAAAGATGTGTATTTGGTGGGGACTGAACCCTCGACCTTTAAGATGAGCGTCGCATGTCCTAACCATCGCACTACCTTGAGGGTATTAACTAAATTAATTTATAAGTACCACATATTAGTAAATACACAAGTTTTTAATCAGCAAAACCACCAGGACCTCCAAAAAAGAACCACCGTCACTTCTTACCACAATATAAAAATCAGGTTTGTCTATAAGTACCGATCCAGGTAAATCAGCTTTTCCTTCCTTTTCATCCTTGTAATAAACATATGCATTGGCTGCTTTTCCTTTCCCTTCTGCTGCTAAATGACCACTTCCCATAGGAGGGGTACAATCGCCTTCATAGAATTGTATAGCTTCACCGACATCAACTCTAGTAGCATGGTCCTGTAAGTTATTGAAGAGAGCAATTGGATAATAGCCTATCGGCTTGTTATAACCATCTCCATGGTATATGTACCATTTCCCTGTTGTATCTTGAATGAAATGCATATACATACTATGATAAATTAGAAATAACTTCTTATGAATTATACATTCAATTCAACTATATATATGTAATAATCAAAGACCCATCCAGTACCCTTGCAATCTTGAAAGTGAAATAATATTGCTTCCCATTATACTGAGAAGACTGTCTAATGACACTTCCTGGTTTTAAGTCAGCTGTACTGCTTACAACAAAACCTCCACACTGAAGATTATAGCACTCGGTGTACTTATATCCATTTGACTGCGCTTCAAAATAAAGATATGATGTATTATAGCAATGAAATGATTAATTATAGCACGTGTAGTTAGAACTCACAGTCCAAGCTACAAAGAAATGAAGTTCGTTATGATCGTACAATTATGGATATACCTCAAATTTAATAGAAAAAAATAGCCTAATTAATTGTAAAAAATGGATTGATATTGACCACATTGTAAAATAAAGAAGCAATATATTAGCAAACAACTTGAAAATTTTGTTTGAAACGATCTTATCACACAATATTTAACTTATTGAAATAAGCAAATAAGTAAATAAAATATATTGGCAAAATGAAAGCATGCACGTGGCATTCGACTTGAATGGCATTGTATGTCCCCCTTGGGCCACCAATTCCGGTGGTAATCCAAACAGCGGTTGCACTCACTTGGTACCGATTGACAGGAGGATGATGTATATTTAACTTTCCAAACACTTCTTTATATTCTCCTTTTGAAGATATTACAGCAAATTGTACATGAATATGACAATTGTTAGGCTGATTTCATCATTTAACTAGCTAGTCAAACTAATCCATTCTAACGAAGGATGATACATGCATGTATATATCGTTGAAAATGACAATTGTTGAATTTATATGTGTAATATCCCGGAATATCGGGGAATTTAAAATGTGATAATCTCTTAATTAAATTATTTGAAATTTATAAAAATTTTATCTTGAAATATAAATAACCAAAATAAAATTTATGTGATGTTTTTAAATTTAGGGATAAATTGATTTTAAATGGAACAATTATTTAATTTATGTTATTTTATAAATTTGATTTTGATAGGCTTAACATTTCAAATTAATAAGTGTTATTTAAATATATATTTATTTAAAAGTTAACTTTAAAATTTGAATTTAATATTTCTAAATTTAATAATGTGTTTGTTTAATTTAACATATATATATTTGATTTGAAATTGAAGTTTAAATTGAATTTGGATTTAAAATTTGAATTAAAATTTGAAATTTAAAAAGAATTTATATCTTGAAATAATTTTGGATATAAAAGGATTTATGAATAAATTTTTTATTTTAAAAAAAAAGATTTTTTTTATATTAATTTAAAACAAAAGAATTTTATTTATATAAATTTAGAAAAAATGCAAAAGCATTTAAATCAGCATTTAAAATGGATCAAATAATTTTATATGATTTTATTAAGAATATAATTGGTTTTTATTTGATTTTCTTTTAAAAAGCTTTATTTTTATAAAATAAGAAATAGCATTTGTAAATTAGTAAAGTACTTACATATTAGGAAATTTAATAATAAAGACTTTTAAAATCATTTAAGAATAATTCAAAAATAAGGAATGACATGTGTTCATTTCTAAAACTCATTGAATACATGTGTTATGAATTAAGCAATGGTTTGTGACAAATGTGGCAAAATTTAACAAGTGTCTTTTTTTCTAATTTTCTTTTTCTTTAATTTTAATAAATCACAAATCACATCATATAAACTTCCATTCCTTCTTCATTCTTTTTCTTTCAATTCAGAAATTAATGGCCACTCTTGTATTCAATTTCTCAAAATCAAAACTGAAAACATTTTTACAAAAGTTCAAACTGAAAAAAAAATCTGTAACTTCCTTAAACAAAAAAAATCACTTTCAAAGCAAAATCAAACATTTTCTTCAAGCCTGTAGTATTCATTCCAGAACTGCAAGCTTGTAATCTCCTCAAAAACAAGTTTGTAGCAAATCTTCTACCCAAAATTGTCAAAAAACCAAACCCTGTAACTTCAAGCATTTTCAGGGCCTGTAGAAATCTTCAAAGCTGCAACATGTAAATGCATTTTTCCTCAAATCTTTAATTCAAAAACCTATTAGCACTTTCCAAGCCTGAGAATCAAGTTTCAAGTGCAAATACAACCTGGCAACCCAACAAATTATCAAAGTCTTAAGCCAAAGACAAGTATCAGAAATCAAAGCTTTCAGGAATCAAGCAATATAATACACAGTTTTCAAATTTTCAAAAATGGGCTTCAGTTTTTTTCATTCCAGTTTCAAGCTCTGGCTTTTTAAAAGGTGAGTAAACTTTTCAATTAAAGGTTTAAGTAAGTAAATGATGGTTGTCTATGGAAGTTCTAAGTTAATGATGCTTGTTTGTGGTATTACTATATATATATATATATATATATATATGAATGTGTTAATGTGTGTGCATGTCAGTTTATTTCTGTTTTTGAACTACAGTGAAAGTTACCATGGTGCGGATCGTGCTATATGGAATTATAATATACTAGTGCGGAAATAAAATAAAGTTACTGTAGCAGAGTAAATAAGAAAAATAAAACAAGCACACCAGGAATTTTTATACTGGTTCGAACTTCCCATTCTACGTCCAGTCCCAGACTCCTTCTGGAATTTCACTAACAATAATCCACACTTAACCCGGAGGAACAGGTTCGCAACAACCCTTGAACAGCCAAACAAGGGACCTGAGCAGCAGAACAGGATTTCGCCTCAACAGCCGAAGAGGACTTCAACTTATATAAAAGTATATTTAACACAATGTGTTCTTAATAACACAAATTTGTCTCTTGATAGTACAAACTTCCTATAATCTTTCTCCTTTATGATATATGCATGAATGCGTGAAGATTAAGAAAGTAGAATTTGAATTTCAATGATATTTTTGGCATAAATGAGTTAGAATCAAGAATTTCAATAATAGAATAATAATCAATAGAAATTAGTGTCTTTAAAACTTGATTCTAATGTGTTTATATAGGTAATAAATGGTTGTAATTGTTCATGAAGAGTTATCATCAAAAGCTGTTGAATTAAAGGTCGCAACTCTTCCTGAATGGAAATGCCTTTTCAAAAAAGTAGCCGTTGTAAATATTCAGACGTCTGAAATTTAAATTTCAGACTTCTGAACTTAAACGATATTTGAAACAGAAAGCAAATAGGCCATTTTTGGTCATTTTCAGACGTCTGAATATCTCATTTCAGACGTCTGAATATTGTAATATACAATATTCTATTTTACAGATTCAGACGTCTGAAATGAGCTATTCAGACGTCTGAATGTAACATGAAAATTGAATTTCTTATTTTTGAAAAGATGATCATGCAATATATCATATAGGAGAGATTTTAACATACTATTATTACTAGACACAGACTCAATACATACTTTAAGTGTTCGAGCTCTTTTGAATCTGTCCTTTGATTGATTTCTGCAATAAATATGTTAGTATACATAGTAACTTATATAGTTGTCATAGTCAAAATATCGTAATTACGAAGTATTGTAAATACGAAGTTCCAACAATCTCCCCCATTTTGACGATGGCAACTATATGAGTAAACGATCATATATATAAAGGAATTCTCCCCCTTACTATAAGCTTATATGTAAAGGAATTCTCCCCCTTACTATAAGCTCCCCCTTACTATAATTCTCCCCCTTTGACATCGTCAAAAAAATAGAAAACCAAACCAGAGAATCAACATAGTCATTACTGGATACAAAACAATAGGAGCAAATGTTTGAAGGATACATACCAGTATAAGGAAATCAAGTTGCAGGTAGTCTAAAAAGTTACACAAAATAATAGAAACAAACAACTAGTTAAAAAAGGTAGAATATGATAAGATGCAACAGGAATATTCATGCAATCAGAAGGAAGAACTGGGCTGATCTGTGCCTTCTTCATCATCATCATCATTATCATCATCATCATCATTATTACCATTGCTCGAGCTAGAAGACCATTGAAACGGTGCGGGATTAAACACCTCGGTAGATGTGGAAGAAGAGCAACCAATACGTTCCCAAATTTTATTTAGGAAGCCTCGAATAGAATTAAGTTTCTTATTTGTTTGCTTTTCCAATTTTTCAATCTTGGCATTGAATTTAGATTGATTCCGAGAGAGTGTAACTAAGGCATGTTTCGGTGTTGACTCAAGAGAAACCACTTCGATATCATCATCTTCATGCTCGCTAGCTTGTGGAGCCATTTGTTGTTGAGGTTGATGATGTTGGTGTGTTTGTTGAGGTTGGGGTATATTCTGATCCCTATTTGAGATCCATTCTTGGAAAGAAATAA
This sequence comes from Allium cepa, assembly GCA_030765085.1. Lineage (NCBI taxonomy): Eukaryota > Viridiplantae > Streptophyta > Magnoliopsida > Asparagales > Amaryllidaceae > Allium > Allium cepa. The sequence goes on from CM060942.1 coordinate 11,023,220, forward strand.
AATTAAGATTCTGAGGACGTTTGGGAAAATTCATCAACCCTAATGTTTTGGAGCTAAGTTCTTTTATGGGTGAAAATTCGGATTCGGGAAAAGTTACCCCATAGTGTCTAAGAATTTTCATAATATACGCTCCATAATGAAACGTTTTATATCGGCGACGGCGATTAACATCCATAAATTCTTCAAGAATAACTTGCCCCCAATTAATAGGTTGTTCGGAATAAATGGCATATAAAGCTTGGAAGTTCCGTTTGTTTATGACTTCATAACTTCCGGTTCGTGGTAAAACGGAACGAATTAAAGCACGATGAAGAATACGGGCTTGAGGCCTTAGGTTGACAGAAGTTAACCTAGTGATATCATCAGATAGAAATCTATAAGAGACTTCATCTCTATTTTCTAGGGAGAGTGAAGCATCAATGTCATCTAAATCAGTCCCGGATGAAGGGCATTGCAAGATATCTCCAAGACGAACTAATGGGAGATATATTTTTACTCCACATACCCAAGTCCAAATACAATTTTCACGATTATGTGGATGATGATGATCCAAATTCATGTTTGCATAGAATAACTTAACCAGTAGATGATTTATTTTGACATTATTCGCAGAAAATGACAATAAAGATTCTAACCCGCTTGAATTGGCAATTTGTTGAATCCTATAGGGTTGGAATTCATCATACTTCACAAAAGCTCCCGGAAAGAAGCCAGATCTGTCCATCTGAGCAAACCTTTTCCTGGCTTCATCATTCCACAACCATTGGTCTATATTGGGTGTGGAAGATGAAGTTGAAGCTCTTGGTCGCTTTGCTTTTGGAGCCATTTGGAGTTTTTTTGGTGAAAAATTTGAAGATTGGAGATGAAAAAATGGAGTTTTGAAGGGTGATAATGGTGTTGGTTCGGTTATTTGGGGGAGAGGAAGAAGAAGATGGAAGTAATAAAGGTGGTTGGTTGGTGGAAAATTTCTAAAAAGCCCTTGAATTTTGAATCACCATTTGAATTCAGACGTTTGGAATTATAATTTCAGACGTCTGAAATTGAAAAATTTTAAACAGAAAAGAATTAGTTCATTTTTGACTTGTTTCAGACGTCTGAATCTATTGTTTCAGACGTCTGAAACTATAGAAAAAAAATTATTTTTCTACAATATTCAGACATCTGAACCAATAGTTTCAGACGTCTGAAACTTAAAAATTCAGACATTTGCATGAGAAATTAAATAAATGAGAGAAATAATATATTAATATTGAACAGAATGAGAAGATTTTCAATTATTTAATAAATGATAGAAACAACAAACAGAACAGAATTACAAGAAAATAAAATTAGAAGTTAATTTTCCGAAGCATTTGGAGATTTGCATTCTTCTGGTTCGATTTTTGTAATTTCTGTGAATGGGCGTAAAGGAGACCAGTATGACGTACGTTCCCACGAGTTTGGAGAAACTGGAGGACGTTGAGGACTTGGTTCCCATGGATTCCAACCTGATGTTTTTATTTGATGAGAAGTTGACGGTTCGACTATGTCTTTTTCTGGAGATGTACCACAAAATTTAAATGCCATTTTTTCAATGAAGCTAAGTCGTTTAGCATTTATTTTTTGTTCATAATACATCTCGCGTTGCAAATCCAATTGCTCTTTTTGATAATGATGAATCTCGGATATTTTTTCTTTGGTTGATGGAGAACCAAAGAAAAGAAATCGTCGAGATTTCTTCTTATCTGGCGTATAACCAGAGTGTTCACGAGGAGTTGGAGTTGCTAAAATTTCGAAAGAAGACGTTGAATAAGCTGATGGAGAATTGTCAGAATTAGAAGCCATAGAGAGAAGTAAAATAACTAGGTTGAATTTCATTGACGAAGAATTTTATTTTGGTGTTTTAAAATGAGATGGAAGAAATAATTAGTTTGAATATATAAATAACAAAAAAAGGAAAAACCATTTAAAGAAATTAGTTTTATATTAATGGTTACATATAGTTAGTTTTGTTTAGTTACTAACTAATGGATAATAAAAATTTTAAAAAATGGAAGGTTAGAAATATACATAACAAATGGAAGGTTATAAGTATTTGTTACTAATTTGTTAGTTATGAGATTTTTAGAGAATAAACACATATGTTGGGAGCAAATATAATATAGATAGAAGATGTATAACTATAAAAAAATTGTTACAGAATTATAATTTTTTAATAGAAACAATACCAAGTTCTCGTCTTAGCTTAATAAAAATGTTTTCCAAAAGAGGTTATGTAAAAATATCAGCTAACCGATTTTCAGAAGATACAAAATCTTAATTTATTGTTCCTTTTTCAACATTATCACGAAGAAAGTGATGACGAATGTCAATATGTTTTGTTCGTGAATGATTGATAGGATTTTTAGACAAGTTAATAGCACTCGAGTTGTCACAGTATATTGTAGAGTTTGATAAATTAATATTGAAATCTTTGAGTGTTTGTTGCATATAAATTACTTGAGTACATGCTAGAGCAGCAGAAATGTATTCTGCTTCGCATGTAGAAAGAGAAACACAATTTTGTTTCTTACTAAACCAGGATACGAGAGATTTCCCAATGAAATGGCACGTACCACTCGTACTTTTTCGATCTGTTCGAGAACCACCAAAGTCAGCATCACTATATGAGACTAATTCGAATGGACATCCTTTTGGATAAAACAGACCAAAATCCTTTGTGTTTGTAAGATAACGTAATATCCGTTTTACTGCTTTTAAATGTGATTCTTTTGGATTAGCTTGAAATCTAGCACACAAACAAACACTCATCATTATATCAGGACGACTTGTAGTTAAATATTGTAATGATCCAATCATACTTCGGTATAGTTTCTGGTCAACACTTTTGCCATTGTCATCTTTTTCAAGATGTGTAGTTGTACTCATTGGAGTTGGTTTGGCAGAAGTATTTTCCATTCCGAAACGTTTGATTAGATTAATACAATATTTTTCTTGATTAATAAAAATGCCATTTTGAAGTTGTTTTATTTGTAATCCAAGAAAATATGTTAATTCACCCATATGAGACATTTCAAATTCTTTGGTCATTATTTCCGAAAATTCCTGGCATAATTTATCATTCGTAGAGCCAAAAATGATATCATCAACATAAATTTGAACTATTAAAATATCCTTTTTAGAATGTTTTATAAAAAGTGTTTGATCGACTTTCCTAATTAGGAAACCCGAAGAAATTAGATAAGTCTTTAGACGGTCGTACCAAGCACGTGGTGCTTGTTTCAAACCGTAAAGTGCTTTTTTAAGTTTATAAACGTGATCAGGGAATTTTTCGTGAATAAATAAAGGTGGTTGTTCAACATACACTTTTTCTTTTATGTAACCATTTAAAAAGACACTTTTAACATCCATTTGATAAAGTTTGAAATTATGAAAACATGCATAGGCCATTAATATTCGAATTGCTTCTAGTCTTGCAATCGGAGCAAACGTTTCTTCATAGTCAATTCCTTCCTCTTGATTGTAACCTTGTGCAACTAATCTTGCTTTATTTCTAGTGATATTTCCTTGTTCATCTGCTTTATTTTTGTAAACCCATTTTGTTCCAATAACAGTCTGATCACTTGGTCTAGGAACTAATTCCCAAACTTCATTGCGTTCAAACTGGTTTAGCTCTTCTTGCATTGCTATTATCCAGTAGTCATCTGTGGAAGCTTCTTTGGGATTCTTTGGCTCGATATTAGAAAGGAATGTTACGTGGCCCATTTGATTTAGTTGACTTCTAGTTCGAATATTTGAATTAATTTCCCCAATAATATTTTGTATAGGATGATCCCGTAATATTTTTGGTGAATTCCTTAATTCAATATTATTGTCAACAATGTTTTCATTATTTTCAAAATTTATAGTATCTGTATTTGTAATGTTATCTGGAAAATCATCATCTTTTTGAATACTTGGTTTTTGTAGAAAATTTCATCATCGAAAGAAACATTTAATGTTTCTTCAACAATATTTGATTTTTTATTAAATACACGATAAGCTTTGCTGCGATCCGAATATCCTAGAAAGATTCCTTCGTCAAATTTCGCATCGAATTTACCAAGCTGATCTTTTGTATTTAATATAAAACATTTTGAACCAAATACTTTAAAATAAGAAATTTTTGGTTTTCTTCCAGTAAAAAGTTCATAAGGGGTATTTTTTGTTAGAGGTCGAATAGAAACACGATTTAAAACATAACATGCAGTTGCAACAGCTGCTGCCCAGAAATGTTTTGGAAGAGTGCTTCCATTTAACAAAGTTCGTGCACATTCTTGTAAAGTTCTATTTTTACGTTCTACAACTCCGTTTTGTTGTGGAGTTCTAGGAAACGAAAAATTATGAAAAATTCTCTTCTTTTTACAAAAATGACCAAAAGCTTCATTTTCAAATTCTCCTCCATGATCACTTCTTATATTTTTTATTTTTAGACCTTTTAAATTTTGAATACGTTTAGCAAAAATTTTAAACTTCTCAAACGTATCATTTTTGTTTTTCATAAAAATAGTCCAAGTATATCTAGAGAAATCATCTACTATTACAAACACATATCTACTATGATTAATGGATTGAACTTGGGTTGGTCCAAATAGATCCATATGTAGTAGTTCAAGTGGTTGTAAAGTAGAGATAACTTTTTTTGATTTAAAGGATGATTTTGTTAATTTTCCTAATTGACATGCATCACAAATATGATTAATTTTGAAGTTCATTTTCGGTAATCCTCTGACTAAATTATTTTTGGAAAGTTTATTTATAGTTTTGAAGTTTATATGACATAATCTTTTGTGCCATAGCCAAGGATCATTTTCATTAGCTATTAAACACATATTTGAATTTTGATTGATTTTCATATTCAAAACATATATATTTTTATCTCTATATCCTTCAAAAATAAGATTTTGATTTTTATCACGAATGCTACACTTATCTTCAGAAAAAGAGATTTTGAAACCTTTGTCACATAATTGGCTGATACTTAAAAGATTGTGTTTTAAATTTTTCACTAATAAAACATTTGAAATAAGAGGTAAATCAGATGTACCGACATTGCTGACGTCGCCTTTTCCAATGATATATCCTTTGGAATTGTCTCCAAAAGTGACAGAGCCTCCATTTGAGTAAGTGATGTTTGATAACATATTTTTGTCTCCAGTCATATGTTTTGAGCAACCGCTGTCGAGTATCCATTTTCCTCTTTTTAAAAGTGGGTCCTGCAAATAATAATAATAACATTGGTACCCACCTTTTATAGGGTCCTAAGAGTTAGGTCTTAGGAAACCAAACCCAAGTAGGTTCAGTATTCCCTTTAAATATATAATTATGATTTTTATGAACAGTTTCAAAAAAGAGATTTATATATTTATTTCTAATTAGATTATTGTTTGTTTTGGGAACCCATATTTTTATGGTATTGGAATTTTTAGAATTAATATGAGAATTATTTCTCCTAATTTTCCTTTTAGATAGAGATTTCTTAAAATATCCTAGTCCATTTTTATTTGAAGTGGACTGAGAATTTTCAATAATACTAGATAGATTTTCTCTTCCTTTATTAAAGTTGGAAATATTTTTAGAAATATTTTCTAATTTGGTTTTGAGACAAGTATTTTCTAATTCTATCATTTTAATCTTAGTTTTTAGCTCATGATTTTCAGAGATAAGAGAATCATTCTTTCCTTTTTGAGTTTCAATTTCTTGACTCAATAAAGTAAATTGAGAATTATCATTAGAAACTTTATCTTGAAGTTTTCAATTTCTTCTTCTAATATTTTCTTTTCATCGTTAAGCATATCTCTTTTGAATTCTACTTTTCTCTGATTTTCAAGAGCTTCTTTATATTTTCTTTTGATGCTTTTTAGATTATCAAGAAGTTCTGAATTTATTTCAATCATATCATCAAAAGTTAGATCACTTACCTCATTTTCTGAAGCCATAAAACAAACATTCGCCTGTTCTTTCTCACTATCACTGCCGCTTTCTGAAAAAGATGAGGAATCTGAGTCATCCCATGTTACTGAAAATGCTTTTCTTTTTTGTTTGTCCTTTCGATTCTTATTGTGATATGTTTTCTTCTTTTCTGGACAATCCCTTTGCATATGCCCTTTCTTGTGACAGTTAAAGCATTCTAATATGGATGAAGATGGCTTATTTGGATTGCCGTTGTAGTTCCTTTTCCCATTGTTTCGATTTCCTTTTCTGAATTTTAAAAACTTTTTAAAATTTTTAGCAATGAATGCTAAGTCTTCTTCATCAGAATCTGATTCTTCTTTTTCAGCATGGAATGCTATATTCTTTTTGTCTTGTGCTTGTACTCTTTTAGCCTGCAAATTTACTTCATATGACATTAGATTTCCTATCAACTCTTCTGGTTTCATAGTAGAAAGGTCATTAGCTTCTTCAATAGCTAAAACTTTTCTTTCCCATTCATCCGTTAAAGAGTTATGGATTTTTGAAACAATATCAAAATCGGAAAAATTTTCTCCAAGTCCTAGTAAAGAGTGATATATTTCTTGGAATCTAGAATACATATCATTTATAGTTTCATCTTGCTTTATTTTAAAATTTTGAAATTGATTTTTGAGCATGGAAATTTTGCTTTGTTTAACCTTGTTAGTTCCTTCGTGAGTAACCTTAAGTGTTCTCCATATTTCATAAGCATTTTTACACATACTAACACGGTTAAACTCATTTCTATCTAAAGCACAAAATAGCGTATTCATAGTTTTGGCATTAGCGGTAGCATCTAGTCTTTGTGTGTTTGACCATGTAGAATATTATGTTGTAGGAATATTATATTCGGTTTGAGTAATATTCCATGAGTCAAAACCATTAGCTTGCATATAAATACGCATTCGAGTAGCCCAATAATTGTAATTCATACCATTGAATAGTGGAGGTCGAGCAGTGGATTGTCCTTCAATGAAACTAGTGTTGGTGTTGTTTTCCATTTTAGCAGAATATCAAATAACTGTGTAACGGTTATTAGAAACCAGGCTCTGATACCAAATGAAAGTTACCGTGGTGCGGATCGTGCTATATGGAATTATAATATACTAGTGCGGAAATAAAATAAAGTTACTGTAGCAGAGTAAATAAGAAAAATAAAACAAGCACACCAGGAATTTTTATACTGGTTCGAACTTCCCGTTCTACGTCCAGTCCCAGACTCCTTCTGGAATTTCACTAATAATAATCCTCACTTAACCCGGAGGAACAGGTTTACAACAACCCTTGAACAGCCGAACAAGGGACCTGAGCAGCAGAATAGGATTTCGCCTCAATGGCCGAAGAGGACTTCAACTTATATAAAAGTATATTTGACACAATGTGTTCTTAATAACACAAATTTGTCTCTTGATAGTACAAACTTCCTATAATCTTTCTCCTTTATGATATATGTATGAATGCGTGAAGATTAAGAAAGTAGAATTTGAATTTGAATGATATTTTTAGCATAAATGAGTTAGAATCAAGAATTTCAATAATAGAATAATAATCAATAGAAATTAGTGTCTTTAAAACTTGATTCTAATGTGTTTATATAGGTAATAAATGGTTGTAATTGATCATGAAGAGTTATCATCTAAAGCTGTTGAATTAAAGGTCGCAACTCTTCATGAATGGAAATGCCTTTTCAAAAAAGTAGCCGTTGTAAATATTCAGACGTCTGAAATTTAAATTTCAGACTTCTGAACTTAAACGATATTTGAAACAGAAAGCAAATAGGCCATTTTTGGTCATTTTCAGACGTCTGAATATCTCATTTCAGACCTCTGAATATTGTAATATACAATATTCTATATTACAGATTCAGACGTCTGAAATGAGCTATTCAGACGTCTGAATGTAACATGAAAATTGAATTTCTTATTTTTGAAAAGATGATCATGCAATATATCATATAGGCGAGATTTTAACATACTATTATTACTAGACACAGACTCAATACATACTTTAAGTGTTGGAGCTCTTTTGAATCTGTCCTTTGATTGATTCCTGCAATAAATATGTTAGTATACATAGTAACTTATATAGTTGTCATAGTCAAAATATCGTAATTACGAAGTATTGTAAATACGAAGTTCCAACGTACAGGGTGTAAAAAAATTCAAAATCAGTTAGTTACTTCTCTGGTTGGTTTTATATTGAGATATTTAAACAAAATTTGTTTAAAAAAACAGTATTTAAATTATAAAAATATGAAAAGCAAGAATTGATAATGATGCCTGCATGTGTAGATAGTAGTATAAAATCTGTAGATATGGATGCATTTGAATCTGCATGCTTGAAATTTGTGTTTCTCTGTTCATACCTGATTACAGAGGTTTAAAAATAAACAAAAATTCAAATTTCCCATACAAACAATTTGCAGCTTTGGGTTTTCAAACAAATTAGTCGAGTTTAAACTCCATCTTGATTATGAAAACAAGTTTAAGTAATTTAAGTTTAGAAATTTCCTGTAAACAAGAAAAATGCAGTGGTAACTTGAATAATGTAATAAATCAAATGTTGTGTTATATTGATTCATGTATATATCTCAAATCATCATTGAAAATTATGATTTTTAAAACAAAAATATAAATTTTTAATATTGGATTGAATGTAAATTTTGTGGTTTTCTGGAAAATGGGTTCTTGGTGATTTCTAGAAGCTGGAGTATTTGGGGTGGTCGGAAACACTATTGGAGGTGGAGGAGGTAATGGGGGTTTAGGCAAAAATACTAGGAGGGTTTATCACCTCCTATGGTGTCGGCAATGGTCGAGAATGGTTTTTAAAACCTAGTTTGGTTGAAGCAGGAAAATTTTGGTCAGTGCTTGTCTCTGGTTGATCGAGCGTCATGTAACTCAGGGAGATGGTTGTGTGTTTGGTCAGCGAGAGGTGGCCAGAGTCGCACGACCTCTGGTGGTCGGAGTTTGGTGGTCGAAGGGAGTTTATGGGATGCTGTTTTGGTTTCAGCCGAAGTTGGTAATCAAATTTTGATCGAAGTCTCGTTTGTGTGGTTTTGTGGTCGGGTTGTAATGCTGTGAGGTAGGGTGAAGTGTCGGTGGCAATGACGATGGTCGGAGGCAACCAACGGCAGTGTGCATGTGCACGGAGTCGTTTGGGGTGTCAGTGATTTTGGCTAGTGGGATTGCTTGAAGTCGTGTTCGAGTATTGGGGTGGGAAGCTCGAGTTTGTTCTTGAGTTGATTGGGGTGATGGCCTGTAGATTTTAACTTAAATTTAATCAAAGCTTAAAAAAAATATGGGAAGAAGGGGAACTCGGGGTTGACTCGAGTAAGCTACGGGTTTGACCCGAAGCAGCAAATAATAAAAGGTTTTAAAAACTTGTTTTTTTTTGAATTTTAAAAATTTAAATTGGTTTAAAACTCTTATATAAATTACTTGATGTTTAATAAATGTTTTCTTAGAAGTTTTGATTAAGAAGTTTTGAAGTTTGATAAATTTAAACTTTGTTAAGAAAATTTAAAGTGATTTTAAAATTAAGTTATGAATGTAATTTAAAAGTTTATATTAAAGACAAGTTTTTAAAATTCAAATTTAAAATAGTTTTTAAACTATTAATTGATAAATGTTTAAGCTATTTAAAATTATGTTTTGATACCTTTAAATTTTAAAGATAAATGATTATTTATATTTAAGCTTAATTAATGATTTAATGAAGATAATTTTTAAAAGATAAATGGGTAATTATGTTAATGGTAATAAAGATATTAACAAGATAATGTTTTATCTTAATTAAGGTTTTAGTATCTTAATTTTGATTAAGTTAATTTAAAGAAATTAAGTTTAATTAATTATTTAATTACAAAGGATTGATTAAGTTAATTTAAAGAAATTAAGTTTAATTAATTAGTTAATTATAAAGGATTAATTAAGAAATTAATTAAGGGAAAATAATTTACTTGATTAATAAATGGTTAAGGATTAAAGGTTAATTAATTTAAGATTAATTAAATTGTAATTAAAAAGATCATTAACTAGATTATAAATTAATGATTAGAGCTTAATAAATTAAGTAATTAAGTGTAATTAAGCTTAATTAATCTAGTAATTAAGATTTATTAATTAAGTAATTAATAAATAGTTAATTAAGTAAATAAAGGTTACTTAATTAGTAACTAAGAAGTGCTTAAATTGTAATTAAGTTTTATTAATTAATAATTAAGGCTTTATTAATTAATAATTAAGAATGATTAATCCATAATTAAGGATTAATTAAGAAGTTGTTAGTGATAATTACTTGATTAATCAAATATGATTAAGGATTAATCAAATGGTAATTAAGGATTAATTAACTATTAATTAAGGATAGTTTAATAGTTAATTAAGGATTAATCAAATGGTTAATTAACTGGTGATTAAGGAGTAATTAATCTTTGATTAAGTTATTAATTAATAATTGATAATTGGTTTTATTTTTTTGAGAGAAACGGATGTGTAGTGCGACACTACACAGCCGGTTATATATAATATTAAATTAAGTAGGTAGTGCGATCAACAAGCCTGATCGCTGGCCAAAAACTAAGACAGCAAAGTTTTAATAAGACAAGTATCAGAACAAGATACAAAATCCAGACTGCAAAATGCTACAATAAGAAACAGGGGACACAGTGCCCATGCTTGAAGCCTTAATACGACAAGTAGTGATGGGGCGAGCTACGCATGACGACCAAGAGGCCCGCGGATGGGAGAAGCTGTTGTGCTGCCTGCTGATTCTGTTGGTGGGGTGCTAGGACACGGAAGCCTTAGCCTAAAAGGAGCAGAGTGGCTGTAACCTGTAAAAGAAGAGTAGTAATAAATGATGCGCCTGCATGTACCTTCGAAGTGTGATTTGGGATTGTTGAAAATGTGTGCGTTACGCTCTATCCAAACACACCAACTGAATATAACCACTAGAGGATCCAAGTGTTTATCCGACGGATTGGATTGCCAGAAATCAAAGAAGGAGATGATAGATGGAACATAGCCCAGAAGGTGTGCAGAAGTTGCGGCCCAGACCCGAAAGGAGAAATCGCACTCGAAAAAGAGATGGTGAATACTCTCAATGTCATTATTACAGAAGACGCAATTGGGGTCCTGCGCTATGTTGAGACGAAATAGCCTATCTCTAGTATTGGCTCGTCCATGTATAAGGCACCATTGAAAAAATAGCATTCTAAGTTGGAGCTTATACTTCCAGATCCTGGAGAAGTTGAAGAGACGGCCTGGATTAATTAGATGCGCATAGCAAGAGGCAACGGTGAAACCCGCTGAAGGATTAGGGGCCCAAAGAATCTTATCAGGTGATTGAGAGGGGTGGATGGATTGGAGGATGGAGACAGCCTGATGAAGCTCTGCTAAGGTGGTGAGGTCAAAATAGGAAGGAGGGACAATGAGGTTCAGACCCAAGGCAAATAGTTCGGAGGTGGTAGAAAATCTGGCGTCCGAGTGTGAAAAGAGGTTAGGGAGGGTGGAGGAAAGGGGAAGCTGACCATACCAGGTATCCAACCAGAAGATGCAGTTAGCGCCATTACCTATGCTTACATGGAAGAGTGTTCTAACTCTAGGAAGGGTGGAGAGGACCCCGGTCCAGAATGGTGATGGTTTGAGACTGGGATCGGAATGGAGGACGAGATGCGGGTTAGATCGATAGTAAAGGGAAGAGATCCAGGATTTCCAAAGGAAAGAATCGGGAGAGAGAAACCGCCAGAGCCATTTGGCAAGAAGCGCGAGGTTGAAGCAGTAAAGATTAGTAATACCTAGGCCACCATTTCTAGTTTGCAAACAGGCGGTCCTCCAGTTGACAAGTTTCTTAATTCTGCCACCGTTTCAAAGAAAAGCACTTCTGATCGAGTCAATTCTTTTGATAACCCAGGTTGGGAGTTTGTAAAACGACATCCAATAAGAAGGGATGGCCGACAAGACCGACTTAACAAGGACTAGACGACCTGCAGCTGATAGGGAATTAGCTTTCCAGGAGAGAAGTCTATTTTCAATTCTGGTGATGAGGGGGAGCCAGTCAGCCTTGTGAAGTTTGGTTGGGCGGAGCGGGATACCCAGATAGGAGATGGGAAATTGCGCGATGCTACAGTTGAGGAGGTTGGAAAAGGTGCTACCAAGGTGATCGGAGTTCCCAAGCATGATGATGGAGCTTTTGCTGAAATTGATGGATAGGCCAGAAATGAGTTCGAATGAGTAGAGGGCTACTTTAAGGCAATGAATGTGGTTGACGTTTGGGGTTGCGAAGAGGATAGTATCGTCCGCAAAATGGAGATTAGATATGGTTAGGTTTGAGTTGGGGAGCTTGATGCCTACGAAGAGGTTTTGGGAAGTAGCAAGTTTGATCATACGATTAAAAACATCAGTAACAAGGACAAAGAGCAGGGGGGAGAGCGGGTCACCTTGGCGCAACCCACGAGTTGATTTTATTAATCCACCGGAGACTCCATTGATAGAGATGGAGGAGTAGCTAGAGCAAAGGATATTCTGAATCCAGTTACACCATTTTGAGGAGAAGCCCCTATGTTCTAGAAGCTTCAAAATGAACTGCCAGTTAACTGTATCAAATGCCTTAGAGAAGTCTAATTTGAGAAGGAGGCCAGGCGTTGAGGATTGGTGGCAAAAAGAGATGACCTCCTGAGTGGCGGCAGCACAGTCCATGATATTTCGACCTAGTATGAATGCTGATTGTTCTATTCCAATGAGGGGGGCTATTACGACTTGAAGGCGATTGGAGAGAACTTTGGTTATGATCTTAAAAGTGGTGTTCAGAAGGCTAATGGGTCGGAATGAGGGAAGAGAGGTAGCGCCAGGGGTTTTGGGGAGAAGGATGATGCTGGCATAGTTGAGGCGAGCCACTGATGATGGGTCAGCATGGAATTCCGAACACATCTCCAAAATGTCAGACTTCACGGTATCCCAGTAGTGCTTGAAAAAAATTGGGCCGAAACCATCTGGGCCAGGGGCTTTATCATCAGACATTTCGTTCAATGCCGCCCAAATCTCAGCCTCCGTGAAAGACTGATCAATAGAGATGGGAGAGCGGTCGGGATAGAGCAGATTCCAGTCTATGAGAGGGGATGGGAGATAGTTACAACCTAAAATGTTGCGGTAATAGGAGGTGAACAGGTTCAAGATATCTGACTGATCAGTGAAAGTCGTGCCATTGTGGGAAATTTCTGGAATAAAAGTGGATCTACGTCTGCCGTTAGCTAGTCGGTGGAAGAAAGCCGTATTTCTATCCCCCTCATCAATCCATTTTGCCTTGGAGCGTTGCTTCCAGCCTATTTCCTCTTGGAGTGTCAGTCTGTCTAAGACCGCTTCCCGGTCGCAAAGGCGGATCCTATCCGACTCGCAAAGGGGGCCAAGTTCTTCCTTGATGTTGAGATCTAAAATTTCCTCCTGAATTGCAGAAATGCGCGAGCGGAGAGAACCCCAAACCGTCTTCGCCCAGGGTTTAATGATCTTACGGAGGGCTCTGAGTTTACAGACAACGCGGGCGGTGGTCGAAGGAGAGGTAAGGGGCTGGGACCAGATTAGTCTGATGAAATCGTCGAAAGCTGGCTCAAGAAGCCAAAAACGCTCAAAACGGAAGGGTCTAACTATACCGGAAGAATGACCAGTGTCAAGAAGGAGAGGGCAGTGGTCCGAGATGATTGTGGCTAGACCAGAGACTATTGAGAGTGGGTAAAGATCATCCCAGGCTGGATTGAAGAGAAAACGGTCCAGTTTCGCCAAAGAGGGCACAGATCTGCGATTTGACCAGGTGAATAGGCGATTACTGATAGGTGGGTCTATTAAGGAGCAGTCATTGATGAAAGAGTTAAAGGATTCAGAATCGTATGATAAGTTACCCGAGGTACGTTCCTCAGAGGATCTGGTGGTGTTGAAATCACCCCCGACTACCCAGGGGCCATTAACATGAGAGGCGAAGTTAAGACAGTTCAACCATAGAGGACTACGGTCTCGAGTATCAGATGGACCATAGATATTTGAGAAAAAAAAGATTGTACCAGACTGTAAATGACGAAGGGCGACGTGTAAAGCTGATGGCTGGTAAATAGTTTGACAGTGGGCCCACACCGATTCATCCCAGGCTGTCAAGATGCCTCCACTGGAGCCCACAGCATTCAAGTGGGCCCACCCAGTGAGGTATGGTCCACCAATTTGTCTAAGAAGGTTAGGCTTAGGATCAGATAGTTTGGATTCTTGCAAAAAAAGAATGTTTATTTTATGGGGGGCAATGATGAGATTGACTGAGTGTCTTTTGCTGGGGCCCCCCCACCCCCTAACATTCCATGATAGTATCTTCATTGGGAAAGTGACAAACGCTCAGATTCTAGGGTTTGCATGGAGATGTAGTGATCATCACTCAAACTCACACCCATACAACGTGCCATATTCTTATTCAGATTTTTATTTAGAGAAGAAAAAACCACATGTTTATAGTAACTACCGGGGAGAGAAGCTGCTTTATCTAGCCTGGAACTCCTACGGACGGTCGCTGGAGTGACTGACTGGGTCCAATGAGTTTCCGCTGGCGTTGTCGCTTGGTTGTGTTCAACAGGCTGAGCGGCAGGGGGTAGGGGGGTAGGTTGGGGGGTGAAGGGTTGGGGGGAACTGTGTGGTGGGTGAGACTTGGGTGGCGGGTGAAGGCTTGTGAGGTCTAAGTCTTCATATGGGTTCCACGCTTGCTCCTGGGTTGGCCAAGGGTCCCAACCCCTTGGGCCAATAACTTCAATCGACCGATCTATGGATTGGACCGGAACAGGAGGGGAAGTTGAGAGGAGAGGCTCGAAATTCATGACGTCAAATTTATCGTCTGAATCCAAATTGTCAATCGGAATATGGCGGTCAAAGTGCTGGATTAATTAGTTATTAAGGGATAATTAATTTGTTAGTTAATGGTTAATTAGTTAATTATAAAAAAATTACTATGGATTAATTAATTTGTATTAAGGAATATTGATCAATAATTAAGTTTATTGATCGATAGTTGATGAATAATTAATCAGTTGATCAAAGGTTAATTAATTGATTTTGAAAGTAATTAAGGATTAATTACTTTATATTAAAGGAGATTGATTAATAATTAAGGATTATTAATTTTTAATTAAAGGACAATTAATCCGGAATTTAGGACTAATTAATTGATTAATTGAGTTAATCAAGGAGGGATTAATTAATTAAGGTTAGTAATTAATTAACGATTGTATGAGCAGGATTAAGTGATTAATTCTTAAGGGATTAATTTAATTTAAGTAATTAAATTGATTATGATATGAATTGATAATGCTTGCTTGTGGATGATTGTTTGTTGAATGTCTAAATTGGATGATATCTATTGGATTGATATCTATTGGATGATATGTTGTGGCATACTGTGATATGATATTGGATATATTAATGATAAATGTGTGATATTTATCTTTGTTAATGCTGTGTGAATTCAAGTGTTGAAATGAATTGAATTGAATTGAATTATTTGAACTTTTAAACAACTTGGCCTTTAAGACACGTTTGGTTCGATGAGATCGGGATCGGGTATCAAATTTGATTATCCGAAAACCACATCGATCCAAGTTAAACGTTAGGTCATGAATTCAAGTGAAGATCGAGTTCAAGGCTCGAAGTGTAAGAACTATCTGTCATTAAAAACTCTAAGGGTGATTCCAATACGAGTATAACGGAGATAGTACTTTCAGGTACGAGATGGAGTTTCCAGAGTGCAAGGGTTATTGTCATTAGCTCTAAGGGTGATTCTAAAATGAGTGTACGAAATAATGCCTTTGGTTTCGTTCGAACCCGGAACGAACTTGAATGGATTGAATGCTTTCAGAACATCGTTAGGTGGATGATGAGCATTCTAAGATTGATGTGTTCTGTAAAGGTAATCGCAGCCTCAAGCCTCGTCAACCGGGAATGGCTAAAACACGGGAGGTGCAGCAAAGCTAAGTGGGTCATGCCCAAGTAGGACGAGATTTACCTATGTCTAGATGTCCCTTTTTATTCGGCTGTGTGGGCGGTTGCTAGCTAGAATCTCCGGGGTTGTCTTATTCGGAACTATTCAGTAAGGAATGGTTCCGGCTTTGTGTTGTAGGGGATTTAGGGTAGATCCTCGTTCGGTGATCTAGGCCACGTACTATGACAGGCGGTACCCCAGTAGCCCTGCCATTGATGGAAACCCATTCTTCCTACGTGCCTTTACGGTTTTGATTGTATTACCCACTTTTGTCGCTAGTAGATGGAATTTAATGAATGCAACAATTTCGGCTATTTTCTATTTATTTGAAAACCCTAGACCCTATTTTAATATCACTGGATTTCCTATCAAATGTTTTAGTTAGCGTAAGGTAAAAACTTATCCATGTTTATGTGTAGGGAGTCTTACGTGATACCTTTTGTTTTCAAAGGTTTTTAAAAATAAAGCAACTTTAACCCGTTTACTCACACCAGACCTATGGCTGACCCGGAGTTTATTCTGTTTTTCTTAAACTGTTAGGTACTCGAATTTTTAAGAGTAGCCAAGGGATTCAGGTCTGCTTTGAAGAATACTGGAGAAGATATGGAGCAGGAGGCTTCAGCGTTTGTAGTTATATTGTGTTTCCCCTGTGATGTATCTCTGTGATGTATGTGTTGTATTTGAGTTGTAGAATAGACAGTCTTTTATAACTGTCTATTTTGTGTTGTTGTATATGTATAACTCTGATATGTAATAGATTATGTAATAGTTATGTTATATATTATATTTTGTTTTGTTCCACTGTGAGATTCTGATATTGTTGAGTTCTTTCTTCTATCTATTCTATTTCTACCTCTTTCTTTCTTATTGATGATGCGTCTTTCTGTGGAGAGAAAGGCGGGTCGTCAGACTTGGTATCAGAGCATAGGTTAAGATAATATCTAGGCTCTGGAGTGGTGTCTATCTTGAAAGCCCGTATTTGTAATTTTTATATAACTATATACTTATATAAATATGTTGGGTATCTGTTTGGATTTCCAACATGGGTTCTAGAGGAGTTTTATCTCTCTCTTTGTTTAGATGACCGTCCTATCTTTTTATCTAACCCTATAGATGGAGTAACCGAGATAAATCAGATTTGTAGAGGCTTAAGATTTTCTTATCTCCCCATAGTTTTTCTGGAGACCTTTTTATTTGATCTAAAGGGTTTTGATCTTGTTTTGGATTTGGGTTGGTTGGATAGTATTGGACTATTTTGATGGTGAAGCAAGGATTGTATCTTTGGAAGCTGAGTTGGAAATAATCGCAAAAGTGACTTGCGATGATGCCAGAGTTCTTTGAGTCATCTTCTGCATGGAGTGAGGCATCTCCAGAAGGTGTAGAGTCCTTGAGTGGTCAGAGATCTTCCGAATGTTCCGAGAGAGCGAAGGTTTTCCTCATCGGGAGATAGAGATTTGGATCGTCTTTAGTTTCGGAAGCAGTGCCTGTTGTTCAACCTAGTTTTTCCCATTTGGAGTTCAGATGTTGTCTTTGTGGCCTAGACGGATAAGTCTTTTGAGATTTTGTGTGGATTTTATGATTTAAGTTTTTGGGATGGGTGGTATAAATTGTTCTTGTTTTCATCAATGCTTTTCTTGTCTACTCCAAGTCCGAGGAGTAAAGCTAGCGACATTTGGAGTTGGGATTAGAGGCTTTGAGGAAGCATTTTGTTTTGGTGTTGGTATTTCTGTAGATCCAGCCTAGATAGCTACTATTCAGGAGTAGAAGAAACCAAAGTTTTCTGGTTTGGCAGAGCTCTACAGGAAGTAGAAGTGGAACCGAGTATGAAGAGATTTTCTTGGATTGAAGGCAAGGCTGGCTGGTGTGCCTGTTCTAGCTATCTCTGATGGCAAAAATAAGTTTGAGATCTACTCGGACTTTTTTGTGTTTCTGTTATGGATGAAGTGAGTCAATGATGGTCAGTGTTCCAGTTTTGAGATGTTTGTTCAAGGGAACATTGAGGATCATCGAAAGGATTTGTGTTCCGAATTCTTGGATTTTGAAGCAAGAAGTTTTGGCAGGGAGTCTTCGCTCCAGGTTGAGTGACCAGCCCAGGGTGTTCAGAATGAATATAAAGAGAATCTTCTAGTGGCCAAGCACAAAGTAGGATGTAACTGCTTTCATCTTTGGATGTACGATCTGTCAGCAGATGTTGATGATCAGCAGAAGACCTCCGGTTTGTTGCAACTTTTGGAAGTTCTGGTGGGAAGTGATTTCTTTGGGTTTCTTCGACGGTTTGCCAAGTACCAAAAAGGAAAATAAAGGAATATGGCTGATTGTAGACCGATTGGCCTAGAACGCCCATCTTATTCTGGTTAAGGCAATCTGTTCCGTAGTATCTTTGGATGAGTTTTTCTTGAGAGTTTGTATGACTGTTTGGTGTTTCAGTCAGCATTATTAGCAATAATGATCTTATCTTCTCCAGCTAGTTCGGGAGGCTTTACAGATTAGCTTGGGGTATGATATTGGATTTGGGAACAGCCTATCATTTCTAGACCAACGAAAAGGCTGAACCAAATCTTAGAGATTTGAGAGAGCTTGTGTTTTGGATTTTTGTGGATGTTAGGAGGATCATCTGCATTTATTTGAATTCTCGTATAGTTATCAAGCGAGTATATGGATGGCACCCTGTGAAGTTTTGATTGGAGGATCTTGTAGATTTCCATTCTGTGGAGTAGATTCTGGAGATCGTCTGGTTCTTGGTTCAGTTTTGGTCTGTGAGGTATCTGGGATGGTAGAGCTTATCAGGAGAAGATTAGTGTTGTAGTCTTCGGGATTGAATTGCCAATTTGGATGGCTGGAATTCACATTATTTTTCACGTATCTCATCTGAGGAAATACGTGAACGATCTATCTTTTGTTGTGAAGTTAGGATTTCAGAGTTTGTCTTGGGAAACTCTGAATAGTTTTAGGAAGATTTATCTGGATCTATGTTCGGATAGCTAGGATTTTTGATCTAAGGAATTAGTTGTTTAAATAAGCTGTTTGTTTGGATGGATTGTTCTTGATTGATAATGTTTGGTTGATAGGAATGCTTGAATGGTTAAAATGAAATAAAAGATTTTGGATTATCTTTATTTTAAATTTCGAGGACGAAATTCTTTTAAGGGGGAAGGAATGTAATATCCCGAAATTTTGGGGAATTTAAAATGTGATAATCTCTTAATTAAATTATTTAAAATTTATAAAATTGTTATCTTCAAATATAAATAACCAAAATAAAATTTATGTGATGTTTTTAAATTTAGAGATAAATTGATTTTAAATGGAATAATTATTTAATTTGTGTTATTTTATAAATTTGATTTTGATAGGCTTAACATTTCAATTTAATAAGTGTTGTTTAAATGTATATTTATTTAAAAGTTAACTTTAAAATTTGAATTTAATATTTCTAAATTTAATAGCGTGTATGTTTAATTTAATATAGATATATTTGATTTGAAATTGAAGTTTAAATTGAATTTGGATTTAAAATTTGAAATTTGAATTGAAATTTGAAATTAAAAAAGAATTTATATCTTGAAATAATTTTGGATATAAAAGGATTTATAAATAAAGTTTTTATTTTAAAAATAAGATTTGTTCTATATTAATTTAAAACAAAAGAATTTTATTTATATAAATTTATAAATTATTTATTTAATAGTAAATAAATGCAAAAGCATTTAAATCAGCATTTAAAATGGATCAAATAATTTTATATGATTTTATTAAGAATATAATTGGTTTTTATTTGATTTTCTTTTAAAAAGCTTTATTTTTATAAAATAAGAAAAAGCATTTATAAATTAGTAAATTACTTACATATTAGGAAATTTAATAATAAAGACTTTTAAAATTATTTAAGAATAATTTAAAAATAAGGAATGACATGTGTTCATTTCTAAAACTCATTGAATACATGTGTTATGAATTAAGCAATGGTTTGTGACAAATGTGACAAAATTTAACAAGTGTCTTTTTTCTAATTTTCTTTTTCTTTAATTTTGATAAACCACAAATTACATCATATAAACTTCCATTCCTTCTTCATTCTTTTTCTTTCAATTCAGAAATTAATGACAACTCTTGTATTCAATTTCTCAAAATCAAAACTGAAAACATTTTTACAAAAGTTCAAACTGAAAACAAAAATCTGTAACTTCCTCAAACAAAAAAAAATCATTTTCAAAGCAAAAACAAAAAATTTCTTCAAGCCTGTAGTATTCTTTCCAGAACTGCAAGCTTGTGATCTCCTCAAAAACAAGTTTGTAGCAAATCTTCTACCCAAAATTGTCAAAAAACCAAACCCTGTAACTTCATGCATTTTCAAGGCCTGTAGAAACCTTCAAAGCTGCAACCTATAAATGCATTTTTCCTCAAATCTGTAATTCAAAAGCCTATTAGCACTTTCCAAGCCTGAGAATCAAGTTTCAAGTGCAAATACAACCTGGCAACCCAACAAATTATCAAAGTCTTAAAGCAAAGACAAGTATCAAAAATCAAACCTTTCAGGAATCAAGCAATATCAATACACAGTTTTCAAATTTTCAAAAAGGGGCTTCAGTTTTTTCATTCCAGTTTCAAGCTCTGGCTTTTTAAAAGGTGAGTAAACTTTTTAATTAAAGGTTTAGGTAAGTGAATGATGGTTGCTTATGGAAGTTCTAAGTTAATGATGCTTGTTTGTGGTATTACTGCATATATATATATATATATATATATATATATATATATATATGAATGTGTTAATGTGTGTGCATGTCAGTTTCTTTCTGTTTTTGAACTATAGGGTGTAAAATAAATTCAAAATCAGTTAGTTACTTCTTTGGTTGGTTTTATATTGAGATGTTTAAACAAAATTTGTTTAAAACAACAATATTTAAATTGCAAAAATATGAAAAGGAAGAATTGATAATGATGCCTGCATGTGTAGTAGTAGTGTAAAATCTGTAGATATGGATGCATTTGAATCTGCATGCGTGAAATTTGTTTTTCTCTATTCATACCTGATTACAGAGGTTTAAAAATAAACAAAAGTTCAAACTTCCCATATAAAAACTTTGCAACTTTGGGTTTTCAAACAAATTAGTCGAGTTTAAACTCCATCTTGATTATGAAAACAAGTTTAAGTAATTTATGTTTAGAAATTTCCTGTAAACAAGCAAAATGCAGTGGTAACTTGAATAATGTAATAAATCAAATGTTGTGTTATATCAATTCATGTATATATCTCAAATCATCATTGAAAATTATGATTTTTAAAACAAAAATCTAAATTTTGATAATGGATTGAATGTAAATTTTGGCGTTTTCTAGAAAATGGGTTTTTGGTTATTTCTGGAAGCTGGAGTATTTGGGGTGGTCGGAGATACTACTGGAGGTGGAGGAGGTAATGGGGGTTCAGGCAAAAATACTAGGAGGGTTTATCACCTCCTGTGGTGTCGGCAATGGTCGAGAATGGTTTTTAAACCCTAGTTTGCTTCAAGCAGGAAAATTTTGGTCATTGCTTGTCTCTAGTTGATCGAGCGTCGTGTAACTCAACGAGATGGTTACATGTTGGGTTAGCGAGAGGTGTCCAGAGTCGCACGATCTTTGGTGGTCGAAGGGAGTTTATGGGAAGCTGTTTTGGTTTCAGGCGGACCGGGTAATCAAATTTTGATCGAAGTCTCGTTTGTGTGGTTTTGTGGTCGGGTTGTAATGTTGTGAGGTAGGGTGAAGTGCCGGAGGCAATGACGATGGTCGGAGGCAACCAACGGTAGTGTGCATGTGCATGGAGTCGTTTGGGGTGTCAGTGATTTTGGCTCTTGGGATTGTTCGAAGTCGTGTTCGAGTATTGGGGTGGGAAGCTCAAGTTTGTTCTTGAGTTGATTGGGGTGATAACATGTAGATTTTAACTTAAATCTAATCAAAGCTTAAAAAAATATGGGAAGAAGGCAAACTTGGGGTTGACTCGAGTAAGCTACGGGTTTGACCCGAAGCAGCAAATATTAAACAGTTTTAAAGGTTAAAATAAATGTTCTCTTAGAAGTTTTGATTAAGAATTTTTGGAGTTTGATAAATTTAAACTTTGTTAAGAAAATTTAAAGTGATTTTAAAATTAAGTTATGAATATAATTTTAAAAGTTTATATTAAAGACAAGTTTTTAAAATTCAAATTTAAAATAGTTTTTAAACTATTAATTGATAAATGTTTAAGCTATTTAAAATTATGTTTTGATAACTTTAAATTTTAAAGATAAATGATTATTTATATTTAAGCTTAATTAATGATTTAATTAAGATAATTTTTAAAAGATAAATAGGTAATTATGTTAATGGTAATAAAGATATTAACAAGATAATGTTTTATCTTAATTAAGGTTTTAATATCTTAATTTTGATTAAGTTAATTTAAAGAAATTAAGTTTAATTAATTAGTTAATCATAAAGGATTGATTAAGTTAATTTAAAGAAATTAAGTTTAATTAGTTAATTATAAAGGATCGATTAAGAAATTAATTAAGGGAAAATAATTTACTTGATTAATAAATGGTTAAGGATTAAAGGTTAATTAATTTAAGATTAATTAAATTGTAATTAAAAAGATCATTAACTAGATTGTTAATTAATGATCAAAGCTTAATAAATCAAGTAATTAAGTGTAACTAAGCTTAATTAATCTAGTAGTTAAGATTTATTAATTAAGTAATTAATAAATAGTTAATTAAGTAAATAAAGGTTACTTAATTAGTAATTAAGAAGTGCTTAAATTATAATTAAGTTTTATTAGATAATAATTAAGGTTTTATTAATTAATAATTAAGAATGATTAATCCGTAATTAAGGATTAATTAAGAAGTTGTTAAGTGATAATTACTTGATTAATCAAATATGATTAAGGATTAATCAAATGGTAATTAAGGATTAATTAACTATTAATTAAGGATAGGTTAACAGTTAATTAAGGATTAATCAAATGGATAATTAACTACTGATTATGGAGTAATTAATCTTTGATTAAGTTATTAATTAATAATTGATAATTAGTTTTATTAATTAATAATTAAAAGATAATTAATTAGTTAATTAATGGTCAATTAATTAATTATAAAAAAAGTAATTATGGATTAATTAATTTGTATTAAGGAATATTGATTAATAATTAAGTTTATTGATCGATAGTTGATGATAATTAATCAGTTAATTAAAGGTTAATTAATTGATTTTGAAAGTAATTGAGGATTAATTACTTTATATTAAAGGAGATTGATTAATAATTAAGGATTATTAATTGATAATTAAAGGATAATTAATCTGGAATTTAGGATTATTTAATTGATTAATTGAGTTAATCAAGGAGGGATTAATTAATTAAGGTCGGTAATTAATGAATGATTGTATGAGCAGGATTAAGTGATTAATTCTTAAGGGATTAATTTAATTTAAGTAATTAAATTGATTATGATATGAATTGATAATGCTTGCTTATGGGTGATTGTTTGTTGAATATCTAAATTGGATGATATCTATTAGATTGATATCTATTGGATGATATGTTGTGACATTCTATGATATGATATTGGATATATTAATGATAAATGTGCGATATTATCTGTGAAAATGCTGTGTGAATTCAAGTATTGAATTGAATTAAATGAATTGAATGAATTGAATTGTTTAAACCTTTAAACAACTTGGCCTTTAAGACACGTTTGGTTCGATGAGACCGGGATCGGGTATCAAATTTGATTATCCGAAAACCACATCGATCCAAGTTAAACGTTAGGTCATGAATTCAAGTGAAGATGGAGTTGAAGACTCGAAGTGTAAGAACTATCTGTCGTTAAAAACTTTGAGGGTGATTCCAATACGAGTATAACGGAGATAGTACTTTCAGGTTTGAGATGGAGTTTTCAGAGTGCAAGGGTTATTGTCGTTAACTCTAAGAGTGATTCCAAAATGAGTGTAACGAAATAATGTCGGCCTCAAGCCTCATCAACCGGGAATGGCTAAAACAGGGGAGGTCAACAAAGATAAGTGGGTCATCCCCAAGTAGGACGATATTTACCCCTATTTAGATGTCCCTTTTTATTCGGCTATGTGGGCGGTTGCTAGCTAGAATCGCCGGGGTTGTCTTGTTCGGAACTGTTCAGTAAGGAATGGTTCCAGCTTTGTGTTGCAGGGGATTTAGGGTGGATCCTTGGTACGGTGGTCTAGGCCACGTACTGTGACGGACGGTACCCTAGTAGCCCTGCCATTGATGGAAACTCATTCTTCCTATGTGCCCTTACGGTTTTGATTGTACTACCCACTTTTGTGGCTAGTAGCTGGAATTTAACGAATGTAACAATTTTGGCTATTTTCTATTTATTTGAAAACCCTAGACCCTATTATAATATCACTGGATTTCCTCTCAAATGTTTTGGTTAGCGTAAGGTAAAAACTTACCCATGTTTATGTGTGGGGAGTCTTACGTGATACCTTTTGTTTTCAAAGGTTTTTAAAAGTTAAGCAACTTTAACCCGTTTACTCACACCAGACCCATGTCTGACCCGGGGTTTATTCTATTTTTCTTAAAATCTTGGGTAGTCAAATTTTTTCAAGTAGCCAAGGGATTCAGGTCTGCTTTTGACGAATACTGGAGGAGATATGGAGCAGGACGCTTCAGCGTTTGTAGTTAGAATGTTTTTCCGCTATGATGTATCTCTACGATGTATGTGTTGTATTTGAGGTGTAGAATAGACAAACTTTTATAACTGTCTATTTTGTTTTGTTGTATCTGTATAACTCTGATAAGTATTAGACTATGTAATATTTATGTTATATATTATATTTTGTTTCGTTCCGCTGTGAGATTCTGATATTGTTGAGTTCTTTCTTCTATCTATTCTATTTCTACCTCTTTCTTTCTTGTTGATGATGCGTCTTTCTGTGGAGAGAAAGGTGGGTCATCACAATATGATTCTAATATTTTTCAAAGAAGATAAGAAAATAATTAATTGATTCAGTCAATTAATTAATTAGGCTATATATGAAAAGATAAAGAGGAAGGATATATGTGATATCTTTTAGAGAAGAGAAACTAATTAATTGCTAACCAATTAATTAGTCAAAGAATTTGTTATATGAAGAAAGAAAAGATTGCTGATGGAGATTGATTCAAGCAAGGAAAATTATGAAAACCAAGATCATAATATTAATTTACACAGAAATCGAATCATGGATATTCAGAAAGGTTTCAAATATAATCTGAAAATTAATTTTATCAATATCTAAGTTAATACTTCATTAAGTCTATTTAAATGAAGGAAGTTCATCTTCATATTTCTGTGAGCGTGTGAGAGAGCATCCACCATTATCCTCTTCTTCAGTAAACTCTAATTTCTGCAGTCAATCAATTAGGGGTTTTGAGTGTAAGCAAGTCTTTGGATAAATTGATTGTTGAATTTGTAATTATAGGTTAGTCTCCACTACTACCTATAATTTTGTAATCTCACTCTTTTGTACTCTCTTTCTTTAGTGAAATAAAAAATAGTTGTTGGGTCTGTGGACGTAGGCCATCTATCCGAACCATGTTAAATCTTTGTGTTCACTGCTTTTCTGTTTCTCTTTGTTTTGTGATTATTTTTCATTGAATTTGCGGTTGGTAACTAATCGAAAAGCTTGATCCTTATTTTGATTGTTTTTGCGCTTCATCATTCCGCTGCAGTTTTGGAGTTAATGTAAAGCAATTAAAATTTCCACACAATAGTTTGGTATCAAAGCTAGCTGTCTTGTTCTAGATTAGTTATCAATGGAAAATTCTTTCAGTAATGGTATTAAAAATAATGGCATCGCCAAATTTTTTAGAAAAAAGTTTTTGGGACATGGAAGGTGAAGACTAATGACGGTGTTCTTTAGCAACAACTTCATTCGTTTAGAGGAAACGATAATAGCCAGGAGCACCTTGGAGGTAGAGATATGTATGGGTCCACTTCAAGGGTCCTAGAAGGGGTGCTTGCTATTATTGTAGGAAGAAGGGACATTTCATATGGGATTTTCCAGCTCTTAGAAAGAAAGAGAGAGAAGAATGAGAAAGCTTCAGTTTTGCTAGCAGTTAGATCAGATGCGAATAAAAGTAATAGTGATATATCATTACTTTCAGCCAGTGTTTCACCTTTAGAGCACACAAGTTGAGTGATTGATTCTGGAGTCTCTTGTCATATGACGCCAGATAGGAGTTGTTTTGTTAGTTACAATAAGATTGATGGCATAGTAGTTCATATGGGGAATGACACATCTTGTCGTGTTGTGGGCATTGGAAGTGTGAGGTTTAGGATGCATGATGGTGTTGTTAGGACTATCACGGATGTTAAACATGTTCTGATGCTACGTAAAAGTTTGCTATCAGTTTGAGCTTTGAGTAGACTTGGTATGAGGATAATAATAGATGGAGAGAATTTAAGAGTGGGGAAGGGTTCCTTGATAGTGATGAAAGGGGTGCGAGTTAATGATATTTATGTTTTTCATGGAGAGACGGTCTTAGAAAAGTCCATGTTTCTACTGATTCTAGTATTTCAGATTCTACTCAATTATGGCATCTTCGTTTAGGTCATGTTGATGAGGATAATCTTGAAGTATTAAAGAAGCGTGGGTTGAATGATGGTGTTTGTCAAACGAAGCCTAGCTCTTGTGTGGATTGTTCTTTTGAAAAGAAGAAGCATGTTGCATTTGATGTTGGAAGACCTAGAGCTACCGAGTTTCTAGAGTATGTTTATTCTTATATACGGGGATCCACCCCAGTTGCATCTTTTGGTGGAGCCAGTTACTTCGTCTTATCTGTGGATGATTTTTCACGTAAGGTCTGGGTCTATTTCTTAAAGGCCAAAGACAAAATATTTGTCCAATTTTGTAAGTGGAAGACCTTGGTAGAGAAGCAGTCAATGAAGCGTTCAAAGGTTCTCAAAGTTGGAAGTATTATTGAATTTATGTCATAAGAATTCACTAACAATTGTGTGTCCGGTCATGTAATTAGAGATTTTTCTATTTCGGTTGAGTCACATTGTTATGGAGTGGCGGAGAGCGTGTGTCGGATATTGTGGGAGAGAGGTATGAGCTTAAGAACGACTGCTAGTCTAGAAGAGGGATTTTTGGCAGAAGCGATATCTATGGCAGTATTTCTCATCAACCGCACATCTTATATTTCCATAGATATGAAGATCCCAAAAGAGATATGAAAAAGAGAGCATGTTGATTATTCATTCCTTAAAGTGTTTGGTTGTTCAGCTTATTTAGAAGTTGGGAGACATGATAAGTTGAAGCCTATGGAAAGAAAGCACATTTTGTTAGGCTATAGAGAAGGAGTGAAGAGGTATTGGTTGTGGTGTAAAACAATTAGAAGAATTGTGACTAACAGGCATGCGATATCTGATGAGAGGTCTTTGTCGAAGGTGGAGCCTCTATCAAGTGATGACGTTGCGAGGACAGAAAATTGCCAAAAACATTTGGAGTCATCATATTGTTTCCATATTCGGAGAGATATTGGTATTTCCGATGATACCATGGTTGATGAGAAGATTACAGAGGTTCAGACTCTAGGTGGAGCTCACTTGCTGGGAAGGCCTTTTGGTTCAGTTGGCCCTATTTGTAAGCATATTTGTAGCAATGATTCTTCATCTTATGCTTTGAATGTTGTGGAACTTGTTGGTGAGTCTGCTGATGTTGACTTAGGAAAATATAGCAAAATTCTTGTGGAGAAGATTGGAGTGATAATATTATGTCCTCACTCAATTTGGAATGAAGAAGGTGAAGCGCGCTATTAAATCTCCATTGGTCTCTCGAAGATTAGTATCTACATGTTCGTCTCCAACACCAGATTTGTTGAAGAATTTTGGTACTTTCTCATATGCATAATGTTTGCTGATGTGCATACTATCTTTCTTGTGCTTGGGAAAGATTTGGAAGCTCGGTTTGGACAATATTGCCCAAACTAGTTCACAATGAGCTTGTTGACGTAGACCCAACAATTTGTCGAGATGTGTTGATGCAGAGAGATTGTTATATATATTTGAATCAAGGTGGAGTATTGAATTTATGTGATTCAAATATTTTCCAAAGAAGATAAGAAAATAATTAATTGATTTAGTCAATCAATTAATTAGGCTATATATGAAAAGATAAAGAGGAAGGATATATGTGATATCTTTTAGAGAAGGGAAACTAATTAATTGCTAACCAATTAATTAGTCAAAGAATTTGTTATATGAAGAGAGAAAAGATTGCTGATGGAGATTGATTCAAGCAAGGAAAATTATAAAAACCAAGATCACCATTATCTATTTACATAGAAATCAAATCATGGATATTCGAAAAGGTTTCAAACATAATCTAAATATTAATTTTTTTAATCTCTAAGTAACTCCTTCATTAGGTCTATTTAAATGGAGGAAGTTCAACTTCATATTTGTGTGAGTGTGTGAGAAGACATCCACCATTTTCCTCTTCTTCGATAAACCCTAATTTCTACAGTCAATCAATTAGGGCTTTTGAGCGTAAGCAAGTCTTTGGATAAATTAATTATTCAATTTGTAATTATAGGTTAGTCTCTCCACCACTACCTATAATTTTGTAATCTCTCTCTTTTGTACTCTTTTTCTTTAGTGAAATAAAAAATAGTTGTTGGGTCCGTGGACGTAGGCGATCTAACCCTACCACATTAAATTTTTGCGTTCTCTATTTTTATGTTTCTCTTCATTTGGTGATTATTTTTTATTACACTGCAGTTTTGGAGTTTGTAACAACCTAGTATTTCGTGATTATTTTAATTGTTTATCTTAATTATTTAAATTGAAACTCCTGATTAAAAAACTTTATTATATTTATTAAAATGAATAAATTTTGTTATTTTAAGAGTGTATTTTTATTTTTGTGTGACTTATAGTTTCAAACCTGAATAAATAGGATATTTCCAAAAAAAAGTGGATTTTTGGTCAATCTGGTCAAACTTTAACTTTTGAATTGAAAATTTAAATATTCGAATTTTTTAATTTTATATTTTATTATGAAAATAAATTTAATTTCAAGAATACTGCTTTTCGTTTCGTTGAAATCCGATTTATATTGTGAAAGTTATGTTTTTTACAATATTATGTGTAAATTGATTTATTTAACAATATTGTTTATTTTAATTTATATAAATAATATTTTTATTTGTTAAATCATGTTCTAATATGTGTTATATGACATGTTAGGTATATATTTTATTTAAAAACATTTTTTAAAGTGATGTTAGAATTTTTTTTAAAATTTATTGCATTTATTTCCTATTTTTAAAGTCTAGTTTCTACTTTTCTGCTATTTTCTTCATTTAATTATATTTAATTAAAATTTAATTATTTATTTTTATGCATGCATTTTTATTTTTTGTGTTCTTATCTTTATTTATAAATATTTTCAAGTACATAAAAATTTTCCAAGGTTTATTCCGTTTATTTTCAAATTCTCTAAACTAGTTTACAATTTTTGCCATTTTTCTTAATTTAATTATATATAATTAATATTTATTTATTTTTGTTTTTTACTAAATTTTCGTGTTTTTATCTGAATTTATATATATTTTTCAGCTATTTAAAAATTCCAAAAGAAATATGGTAAATTGAAGAGTTTTTGTGACTTTTGATTTGCTTAAGGCTTTTTGTATTCCACCTCTTCATTTTCAACCAACATCTTTTCATTTTTTTTGCTGCCATAACTCAATACCTTCAGCTGGCCACTTCTCCCTATCATTTTAACGTGAATTTTCTTCTCAAACAATGAAAAAAGTTCAGTCATTACTAGTGAAAAAAAATGGTAATCTTTCTTCTTCTTTTTTTCACTTTTCCATTGTTTTCATGTAAATTTGCACTTGCTCCTTCACCTCTTTGGTTCGGCCTGCCATCTCCAGCCACCTTGCCGCCACCACCACCACCTGAACCAGTCGTCACCACCTCCTCTCCAACCCCATAGCCAAGCCGAGCCATCCCATGAGGAAGATTCATATGAAAATGCACCAAACTCCACCTATATGAACCATAGCCGAGCACACCTTGCACCACCACCCCAAACACCCCCTTGGCCGCCGCCTACACCACCATCACCACCTCAAACATGACCTGCACCCCCTTCCACGTCATCCCTGACGCACCTGGGACCTGACCGTGCCCACATGTGCTTTGGCCGAGCCATTTATTTGCATGAAACCATGTTGTGTTGCTTTGTGTTGTAGTTCATGCACCCATGACTTTGCACCATCTTTTTCCCATGGCAGGCCGATCATCTGAACCCACAACCAGACCTAAACACACTCCTTAGCCGTGTCTTTCCAGCCTATAACTAAAACAAAAGTGGTCGAAAGCAAGTGCAAAAGCTTTTAGCTTTGTTTATGCTTTTAATTGTAACATTGCTTAACTGAATTTGGGTTGAAAACTTATGTTAGTTATATTGTTTTATTTGAATGTTTGCAAGGTTATTAGCTTTGTCTCTCCCGCACTTGAATCATTGTCGTGCTATCGTGCTTTGTAGATCTCAGTTTGTGTGTTTCAATTGTCGTCTCCAGCTTATACCAGTGAGTTATTCTCACCAGACAGTTTTATACTTATATAACTAGTAAATCGATCACATTTGAATCGGTAAAATGCATCACCATGTTATATCTGCTATGTTATGATCATACGATGTTCACCCATGCTTATTTACCTGTTATATCATATATTACTGTTATTTTATGTTGTTCTGTTATTTATATCAGTTTATCACACTGCAAGTTCCCTCTAGATTAGAATCACTATGGGTTGAAATAATACATACACGAACGGACTTTAGAATAGGGAAAATCATTATGGGCTGAAATGATAGGCCTGAACGATTTTCAGTTATTTCATTTTACTTGGGACTGCAGGTTTGAAATGATAAAACCCGGGTTTTCTTTATAAATTACGGGTTGAAATGATATATTACCCGTATCACTTTACGTAGTGTAGAAAATGATATACAGACCCGTGGTTAAAATACATTTTTCTAAAAAATTTAAAATATTTTAGAAATGTAAATATTATAATATTTTGATTTAAACCTAGTTAAAAATTATTTTTGTAAAGTATTTTGATTTTTCTGAAAATTTATAAGTGAAATAAATTAATGATAAAGTGGAAATTTGAAATATAGGTTATTTTGGAAATTTGATTTAATTACAAATGGAATTTAAAATTAAATATGAAAATATGATAAATTTATGATATTTTGAATTAAATGAATTTAAAATGATTTTATAATATATTAATGGATTTTGAATAAGTTAAAATGTGAAACAAATGAATATTGAGTTGAATTTTGAGATATAACTTAAATTGGAAAATTTTGAATTTTGTTTAAAAGTGAATTTTGAAGTTAAGCAAATAAAATAAAAATAATTTATATTTTGAAATTTAAACTTAAGTTTTAATATAAAATTTAATTATATGAATTGAAATTGAATGTTGGAATTTAATAAGTGAATTATTAATAAATATTGATTTTTGAATGGAAATTTAACTTTATAAAATCATGAATTTAAGGAAAATTAAATGATGGTTATAAAAGTGAAAATATGTGATTTCATAAGTTTGAAATAGTTTAAATAAAAATTTAATGGTTTGTGAAAGTATAGTGAATATTTGGAATTTAATTAACAGCATTTTGAAATGTTATTATTTCTAAAGTAAAGGATATTACAGCATTTGTAAATGTTGTAGTTAATATAAATGAACTAAAGGGCTAAATTGAATTAAAGACAATTATAGCACTTTGTAAGTGCTATAATTATTGAATTTAACTAAGTTTTTATTTGAATTAATGTAACCCTATTACAGCATTTTGAATGCTGTCTTTTGTTAAATTGAATTGTTTTAAAAGTAACTTTCCGTAGCATTTTTCTAAACGCTGCGAAAGTTGAATTTTCATTGTTTTAATAAATTTAAGTGAATAAATGAATTTTGAAAGATTAAAATTTTGGAAATTTAATAATTTAATTATTAAATATAATAACTTCATTTTTTATGATTTAAAATGAAGTAATTTGTTTTGAAATATAAACTATTTTGAAATGTGTGTTGAAATGGTATTTTAACAAAATGAATGTGGTTTGGAAGATACGATATTTTGATATTTTGAAATGGATTTTTGAAAGATATTGAATTTTTAAATGATATTTGATTTCGAAGTATAAAATACCATTTTGAAATTTTAACTACGGGATGTATTTAATTTATAGTTTAACTGATCCTTAAAGAATGGACGATCCCAAGCATCATTTAAGTTATTGTCATTTATAGTACAGTTCACTTGAGTTGGTTTACATTATATAAGTATATATGTCCTGACTCGAGTGTTTTGTGTTTTACTTTACGCTCGGGTCAACTTGAGTATTTACAGCTTAGCTTTGGATTTCTTTTCTGGAGCTAGGAATCGTGGAGATTCTGCTTGCCTAGTTATCTGTTCCTTTTCAGTTTCAGTTGTTCTATTTCATCTTTGGTATTTATAAACTGTTTTGTGTTTGAGATTTCTATTGTATATGTTTTTAGACTGATATTATGTATTATGTTTTGAAAGTTTGTTATAGTAGCTTCATGAACTACTATGGTATTTTTATTTCCGTTGCGAGTTATTCTGATATTTCTATGTTTGTGATTCTGTGGTTGTATTTCATTTGCTCCAAATTTTATTACAATGCGGTATTTTGAGCAATTCAAGTCCGGCATGTGTGGATGCGAATGGCTGAAAATGGCAGGTTGTTACAGTTGGTGTCAAAGCTTTGGTTTTTAGGAAAACCATAGTCTTCGGAGCAAAAACTGATTAGAGATAGAGTAGAAATACCCTAGAATGAGTGAAATCAATCTCATAATCTTTTCTTTGTGAGAGAACGTATTTTCGAAGTATAAAATGATTTCCAAATGATTTTTTAAAGGACTTTTAAAGATTATTTTGGTATAAAATTTTCCTTACTTTGAAATCAAGATTTTCTAAACTTCATCCCTTCGTTAGCCACCTTGCTAGAAATCTCTTAGTTAGGATTCTTATCGATTAGAATTCCTTGAACTTTGTAATGCTCCCACTTGTTCTGAAATCCAGTTTTGTCTTCCCTATTTTACCCTTTGGATTTTGGAGCATTCCGTAACTCCACTTTGGAATGATCTCTATAAAGATTGGTGATTTCGCAAGTCCTTCAATGATTTGTAAATAGGTGAAACTCCTTTACAATATGGCATTGATTCACCGGAGATTTCTATATTTTCGGTTTACGATGCTATCTATCTCCCGCTCTACCTGTATTCCATCTCTAGCGATCGAATGTTGATTTTCCTTAGATTTTCGAGTTGATTGTATTCATGAAGTCACGGTTGACCAGTTATGGTCGCCCACGATGTATAAAGGCTTATCCATCTTCTATTTGGTAACTCAATTATCTTATCTTCTTTCGAGTTTATCTTCGAACCAAAATTTTATTTGATTAGAGTTACTCTAAAATTGAATATCTGTTTGTTGGAAATTCATCCTTGAACCATTCATTGGAAATTTGTGTTTGGTTGTATTTTGGAATTGTGCATATATCGAAATTATTATTTTAATAAGGATGGCCCTATTTTATATATATAAGTGAAATGTTTTCAATAAGGATTTTATATCTTTTGAAAAAGGAAATTTGAAACTTTGAAAGGATTTGAAAATTTATAAGAATTTGACTTATATAAAAATATTTATAACTGAAGGGTTTTGAATTTGAATTTCAAGGAATCGAACTCCGGTGTTTTGAAATCGGTTTTAAGATTTTGGAAAATATATTATAATAATATGATTTTAAGATATTTTCCGAATAAGAAATATTTCAAATGTATTCGAATGAATTCCAATGATTTCGAAGAGATTTCAAAGAAGTTTCAGGAAAATAAAAGTCTAGAACCCACTTACGTCGCTGGAAAATAATTTCAGTGATGAATGCATGCATCATAGACATTGATTTTCAAGTTTCTGAGTAGGGGAGAGGCAACTCTAGTAGCTTTTCTATGCGATTGATTTTGTGAAACCAAATTCTGGTTTTAGATTTTGAAGTATGGTTTGATATTCGAAAGATATATGTGTGTGTGTGTGTCTATATATATATATATATATATATATATATATATATATATATATTTGAAATGATTTAAAGTAAGCCGGTGTTCAGTCCTCGAGATTCAGATTTGTTTTGGTATAACCCTATCTTTTGGAATTGGTTTACCGATTTGTTGGTGGTTTCCAACTCTTGGATTTAAAATATGATTTCTTCGACTATTTTGAAGGTTCGGCCACTTCCAAATCAAGGTTAACTTTTCAAAGCTAAGCAATTTTGAAAGGTATAGGGTATTTGATAAAGAATATAAGTTTAGTTTGGTTTGAATTGAATAAAAATTGGAAATTTTAGATTTGGGTTTAATTGAATAAATTTGTGAATGTAAAGAATTAAAGGAATGTTTTATGATTTCAAATGTATGATTTCTAAAATTTATGATTTTCAAAGTGTAATGATTTCAAGTATTTTGGTTTCGAAAGATTTACAACTTTGAAAGTATTATGATTTTTAAAAGTAAATATATGTTTGAAATGGAAATGAATTTGTTTGGCATAAATTGTTTTGATTTGGAAATTTGGATTATTTTCTAAATCTATTGTTTTAAGAAACTTTGAAACTGAATATATATAAATTGGAAGAAATGATTTGGCAAAATCATATATGATATTGAAACTAAATTGATATTGAAAAGGAATTGAAATTGAGAACCTTGTTTTACTAAATACTGTGATTTGAGAGTTATCGAATTTATGTAAAATGGATATGTATAGGTATAAAATTGATTTATAGAAGTATGAAATTGATTTGAAAACCGTTGATTCGAAAAGGTACTAATACTCAATTTGTAAATTGAAATTTATATAATCGAAGTCTATATGTGTATGATTTGATATACTATTGATTTTGGAAAATATTCGATTTGAAATGGAATCTTATATATAATGGACTTTATATAAGTATGATATTTGAAAATGATTTTGCAAAGGTACTATATGATGCATATTTTTGAAGTAAAGATATGGAAAGTGCCTTTTGCTTGATATCTGCGTTGTGGCCACAATGTGGATTCATTCTATCGATATTATTCTCTCTCTGATTTGGGTTTTCCGGATATGATACTCGAGTGTCCATCGAATCCCATGGCGATCTCCGTGGTCTTACGAGCACGGCTGCATAGCGTAATTCACATGGACTGCGAGAGCCTACTGGTACGGATGTTTCCTGGGGGATCCAGGCGTAACCATTGTGTATCTATGATCTATTGGGTCGCTTGGTAGCGTAATCTGCAGGGGCTGCGAGAGCCTAAGAGTACGGATGTTTTCTGGGGGATCCAGGCGTAATCATTGTGTATCTGCGGTACTACCAGTCTTCAGGCGTAATTGCAGGGCTGCGGTTGTCGACCTACGAGTACGGATGTTTCCTGGGGGATCCAGGCGTAACCATTGTGTATCCGCGATCCATGATCGACATGTTTCGGTTTGGTTGTTTGGTTTGGATTGTACTTTCCATATCTGTTTTTAAAAGTTTTTCCGGTATTTTCACTGGGTGTTGAAATAAGTCTACTAAGTACCTGGAGAATTCTAGCTTTGCGCCTGATCAACGCATGGCCAGAGTCTACAGGAACGAAAGTAAACTTGTTAATACATCGAGTTATAAAAGTATTTTGGTAAAGTATTATATAAAGGATATATTAATCATGATTTGAATTGTTTTAAATATTGTTTACTTCGAACTATTAAAATTGAATCAAATGACTATTCACCATATTATAAAATGTTAAAAATGTTAAATATAAAATTTTAAATTGAAATTTAGATGGTTTTAAAATAATGGTTCATTCTTGTCTTTCAATCTATTTCCCCTTCTAGATATTCCCACCTTCTTCTTACTTTTCGAGGGTTCATTTCGCATTTGTGGAAAGAGTTGGCTCTTTGGCTTATCGACTGGATTTGCCGAGAAGCTGTCTGGAGTGCATGATGTGTTCCATGTCTCGCATCTCCTCTATTATCTTCTTGACCCATCTCTTTTTGGTTTAGCCTTCTGCTTTTGATAGTTGGATATTTAGCCTAATTTGACTGTCGAGAGGAAGCCACTTCGCATTCTCGACAGAGGTACGAAGCAGCTAAGAAGGAAATCTGTTAATCTGGTCAAAGTACTGTAAAGTACTGATGATTGGGATTGTACCTGGGAAACGGAGGAGAGCATTCGTGCTTCGAATCCGGAATTATTTTTTTCAGGTACTATTTGTTATCTATCTTGTTTTCCTTATTTCCTTGTTCGTTCTTTTCGAGGACGAAAAGATTTGAGTGGGGGAGAGTGTAACAATCTAGTATTTCATGATTATTTTAATTGTTTATTTTAATTATTTAAATTGAAACTCCTGATTTAAAAACTTTATTATATTTATTAAAATGAATAAATTTTGTTATTTTAAGAGTGTATTTTGATTATTCTATGAATTATATTTTCAAAGCTGAATAAATAGGATATTTCCAAAAAAAAGTGGACTTTGGTTAATCTGGTCAAAATTTGACTTTTAAATTTGAAATTTAAATATTTTAATTTTTTAATTTTATCATTTATTATGAAAATAAATTTAATTTCAAGAATACTGCTTTTCGTTTCATTGAAATCCGATTTATATTGTGAAAGTTATGCTTTTTACAATATTATGTGTAAATTGATTTATTTAACAATATTGTTTATTTTAATTTATATAAAAAATATTTTTATTTGTCAAATCATGTTCTAATATGTGTTATATGACATGTTAGGTATATATTTTATTTTAAAACATTTTTTAAAGAGATGTTAGAATTTTTTTCAAAATTTATTGCATTTATTTCCTATTTATAAAGGTTAGTTTCTATTTTTCTGCTATTTTCTTCATTTAATTATATTTAATTAAAAATTATTTATTTATTTTTATGCATGCATTTTTATTTTTTGTGTTCTTATCTTTATTTATAAATATTTTCAAGTACATAAAAATTTTCCAAGGTTTATTCCATTTATTTTCAAATTTTCTTCACTAGTTTACAATTTTTGTCATTTTTCTTAATTTAATTATATATAATTAATATTTATTTATTTGTTTATTTTTGTTTATTTACTAAATTTTCTTGGTTTTATCTGAATTTATATATATTTTTCAGTTATTTAAAAATTCCAAAAGAAATATGGTAAATTGAAGAGTTTTGTGACCTTTAATTTGCTCAAGGCTTTTTGTATTCCACCTCTTCATTTTCAACCAACGTCTTTTCATTTTATTTTATTTTGCTACCATAACTCAATACCTTCGGCCGACCACTTCTCCCTATCATTTTAACGTGATTCTCAACCTATCAAAAAAGTCCGGACATTACTAGTGAGAAAAAAATTTGGTAATCTTTCTTCTTCTTTTTTTCACTTTTCCATTATTTTCATGTAAATTTGCACTTGCTCCTTCACCTCTTTGGTTTGGCCTGCCATCTCCAGCCACCTTGCCACCTCCACCACCACCTGAACCGGTCATCACCACCTCCTCTCCAACCCCATAGCCACGCCGAGCCATCCCATGAGGAAGATCCATATGAAAATGCACCAAACTCCACCTATATGAACCATAGCCGAGCACACCTTGCACCACTACCCCCAAACACCCCCTTGGCCGCCACCTACACCACCACCTCAAACCTGAACTGCACCCTCTGCCACGT
Organism: Allium cepa; assembly: GCA_030765085.1. Taxonomy (NCBI): domain Eukaryota; kingdom Viridiplantae; phylum Streptophyta; class Magnoliopsida; order Asparagales; family Amaryllidaceae; genus Allium; species Allium cepa. Next base: position 11,060,984 of record CM060942.1, read on the forward strand.
AATCCCAGACCCACCAGAGACCTGGCCGTGCCCGCATGTGCTTTGGCCGAGCCCATTTATTTGCATGAAACCATGTTGTGCTGCTTTGTGTTGTAGTTCATGCACCCATGACTTTGCACCATCTTTTTCCCATGCCGGGCCGACCATATGAACCCACAACCAGACCCAAACACACTCCTTAGCCGTGCCTTTCCAGCCTATAACTGAAACACAAGTGGTCGAAATCAAGTGCAAAAGCTTTTAGCTTTGTTTATGCATTTAATTCTAACATTGCTTAATTGAATTTGGGTTGAAAACTTATGTTAGTTATATTGTTTTATTTGAATGTTTGCAAGGTTATTAGCTTTGTCTCTCCCACATTCGAATCACTGTCGTGCTATCGTGCTTTGTAGATCTCAGTTTGTGTGTTTCAGTTGTCGTCTCCAGCTTATACCAGTGAGTTATTCTCACCAGACAGTTTTATACTTATATAACTAGTAAATCGATCACATTTGAATCGGTAAAATGCATCACCATGTTATATCTGCTATGTTATGATCATATGATGTTCACCCATGCTTATTTACCTGTTATATCATATATTATTGTTATTGTATGTTGTTCCGTTATTTATATCAGTTTATCACACTGCAAGTTCCCTTTAGATTAGAATCACTATGGGTTGAAATGATACGTACCCGAACGGACTTTAGAACAGGGAATAATCATTATGGGCTGAAATGATAGGCCTGAACAATTTTCGGTTATTTCATTTTACTTGGGACTACAAGTTTGAAATGATAAAGCCCGGGTTTTCTTTGTAAATTACAGGTTGAAATGATATACTACCAGTATCACTTTACCTAGTGTAGAAAATGATATACAGTCCCGTTGTTAAAATATATTTTTCTAAAATTTTTAAAATATTTTAGAAATGTAAATATTATAATATTTTGATTTAAACTTAATTAAAAATTACTTTTGTAAATTATTTTGATTTTTCTGAAAATTTGTAAGTGAAATAAATTAATGATAAAGTGGAAATTTGAAATATAAGTTATTTGGAAATTTGATTTAATTATAAATGGAATTTAAAATTAAATATGAAAATATGATAAATTTATGATATTTTGAATTAAATGAATTTAAAATGATTTTATAATATATTAATGGATTTTGAATAAGTTAAAATGTGAAATAAATGAATATTGAGTTGAATTTTGAAATATAAATTAAATTGGACAATTTTGAATTTTGTTTAAAAGTGAATTTTGAAGTTAAGTAAATAAAATGAAAAATAATTTATTTTTTGAAATTTAAACTTAGGTGTTAAGTTAAAATTTAATTAAATGAATTGAAATTGAATGTTGGAATTTAATAAGTGAATTATTATTAAATATTGATTTTCGAATGGAAATTTAACTTTATAAAATCATGAATTTAAGGAAAATTAAATGATGGTTATAAAAGTGAAAATATATGATTTTATAAGTTTGAAATGGTTTAAATAAAAATTTAATGGTTTGTGAAAGTATAGTGAATATTTGGAATTTAATTAACAGCATTTTGAAATGCTATTATTTCTAAAGTAAAGGATATTACAATATTTGTAAATGTTGTAGTTAATATAAATGAACTAAAGGGCTAATGAAAGGCTATTATAGCATTTTGTAAGTGCTATAATTGTTGAATTTAACTGAGGTTTTATTTGAATTAATGTAGCCCTATTACAGCATTTTGAATGCTGTCTTTTGTTAAATTGAATTGTTTTAAAAATAATTTTCCGTAGCATTTTTCTAAACGCTGCGAAAGTTGAATTTTCATTGTTTTAATAAATTTAAGTGAATAAATGAATTTTGAAAGATTAAAATTTTGAAAATTTAATAATTTAATTATTAAATATAATAACTTCATTTTTATGATTTAAAATGAAGTAATTTGTTTTGAAATATAAACTATTTTAAAATGTGTGTTGAAATGATATTTTAAATAAATGAATGTGGTTTGGAAGATACGATATTTTGATATTTTGAAATGGATTTTTGAATGATATTGAATTTTTAAATGATATTTGATTTCGAAGTATAAAATACCATTTTGAAATTTTAACCACGTGATTTATTTAATTTATAGTTTAACTGATTCTTAAAGGATGGGCGATCCCAAACATCCTTTAAGTTATTGTGCATTTCTACTACAGTTCACTTGAGTTGGTTTACATTATATAAGTATATATGTCTTGACTCGAGTGTTTTGTGCTTTACTTTACGCTCGGGTCAGCCTGAGTATTTACAACTTAGCTTTGCATTTCTTTTCTGGGGCTAGGAATCACTGGAGATTTTGCTTGCTTAGTTATCTGTTCCCATTTAGTTTCAATTGTTCTATTTCAGCTCTGGCATTTATAAACTATTTTGTATTTGAGATTTTTATTGTATATGTTTTTAGACTGATATTATGTATTATGTTTTGAGAGTTTGTTATAGTGGCTTCATAAACTACTATGCTATTTTTATTTCCGCTGTGAGTTATTCTGATATTTCTGCGTCTGTGATTCTGTGGTTGTATTTCATTTTCTTCAAATTTTATTACAATGTGGTATTTTGAGCAATTCAAGTCCGACATGTGTGGATGCGAACGACCGAACATATCAGGTTGTTACAGAGTTAGTGCAAAGCAATTGAAATTTCTACACAACAGATTTCATCATTTAACTAGCTAGTCAAACTAATCCATTTGAACGAAGGACGATACATGCACGTATATATCGTTGAAAACGATTGTATAGTTTCTTCAATATGATAATAAAACGCTAAAACTAAGAAAACATTGAGAAAGGCGGATAAAGGTAAAATCTTAAACCTGCAACTGAAATGGATGTTGAATTATGCCAACTTTGAAGGTAATTTTGTTTCACATCAAAGGATTAAAGCTTAAAACTACAAGCTAAAAGTTTTAGGCATGAAGAGTCAACTTTCAGTTTTAGTTGATGCCATGGTTCAAAATTCCGACGGAATTCTGGTTATTCCGGTGATTCCGTTCCGGTTCCATTCATAACTGGGATAAAATCCGGTCAAAATTTCGGTTCCGGTCAAAATTCCGGGTTTTCTTTTCAAATATTGAAAAAAAATTATAAAAAATTAAAAAATACAAAAAATATATATTAATTAAAAAAAGAAAAAAAAATAATCGGGACAATAAATAAATGAAGAAGAAATCATATAGTTTCATAAAAAAAATCGTTATACTTTTGTTAATTAACGTCAAATCAAACTAAAAAAATTTCAAAATTGATTCAAGTTTTAAAATCTCAAATGAACAATACAGAATCACACACACTGGAGTTTTAATTAAAGCGTGTATTTTATGTGTGATGTAAAATATGTACTTTAAATTTATGACAATATTGAATATTTATTAGCTTATATAGCAAACTAAAGAAAAAAAGTATCAGAATTAGAAAATCGGAATTAAAGCGGAACTTTCGGAACGTCCGGAACGGAACGCAGAATTTTAAAATTACCATTGATATTTTTAACTCTGAAGATTTTACTTTTCATCTAATTCAAGTATGGTTTAGACTTCAACATTTAAGGCATAATGATATTGACTCTAGCAGCTAAGAATATTCTTACTAATTAGACGAACAAGTAACCATTTACAGTAATAACCAAATAATATTAACTGATTATTATTATTATTTACTGTTGTGAAAATGTGTGAGTATGGTGCTGAAACAAATAATAGGCAATTTCTTACATGGTATATTGTAGGATTAACAGCATGAAATTTGTTCTTGGAATCTTCTAGATCAATTGAAACCGTGTTGTTGTGATCTCTGTTGAAAATTTTGAGCTCGTTTCTGGATGAAACTGATATATTCTACAAACATAAAAAGGATTTTAATTGTTAGCAAACAAAAACCAAGTAATAACGTAAGTGTCATAACTTGTCGAGCAGTTCCCTTTATAATATTTGAACATTAAAAACTAATTCTACATATAAGTTTAATAACCTTGAAGTCCCATATACTAATAGGTGAAACTCGTTAAAGAGTACAAGTGGTTAATTATCGCTTGAATAAAACAGCAGTACATATAAAATTTATCTCACGAATTTGAATCCTTTCATGAGCAAAATGTGATATTGAAAGCAAAGGTTCATAGATGTTAAACTTACAATCAAAAGTGGGAAACTGCTTGCTACTAAACAAGTTTTAGTTGACGATTGTTTCTCATTGATGATTGCATATTTTTAGACAGGTCAAACTAAAGATTTGGAAGAAAAACAATGAAAGTACTTCAGTTAAGGATACACACATGCAAAAAATTATCCACAGGCACTTCTCTTCCTCCAGCAACATGAACGAACAACAGTACTAGAGTCACAGATCTAAAATTTGAAGAACCCATTGATAACATGTCATAAGACCATGATAGTCAAGCCTTGAGCAAGTTATATACATATTTTCTAGCTAGTACAAAAATCTCAGCATTAATTATTTGCTTAGACAATACAGTTAATGAGCAAATATTCAAATATTTATATCATTATCCAAATTTTTACAAACTATTTTTAAGACCCATTTCAAAAGTCTGTAGGTATGTATGGAAAAGTTTAGTTACATTTGTTTTGATATGAACATAAGATGTATGGATTTATCTTGACGTATATCATATATGGATATAATTTCGGAGTTTTCTGGAAATTTTGAACCATTCTATTAGAAGTATCGAGATTAACAGATAAATTTTGTATATTCTCTGTTTTATGTTAATATAAGCGGGTATAAGGATACGGGTCTGCTATCGCACTGGGTCTAGCCCAATAGCTTTTTATTTCAGAAAAACTCTGTATATAAGCTTTTGGCTTCCGCACTAAAGTATGAAGCATGAATGAAAAGATCATATAATAAACACAGTGCATTCAACTGTTGAGTAATTTTTCAATATGGTATCTGAGCAACAAAAGGTCTAACGACAATGCTCTTCACCTCCTCTCAGATTTAGATCTACTGCAACTGCTCATCATCATAGAGAGAGTTTTTCCTTTTCCATCTTTATCTCATTGTCTCTCCTTTGTTTAACTGCTTAATTCTGAAAATACATCATTGAGCCATATCAAGAGTGCCATCAAATCAATTTCATCATCTGGCAATAGATGAACGACATATGTAGGCAGCCTCGTCTTTTAAAATTTCATATTGTATATTGGGCTTTCGGGTATCAGGTCCATAAATCTATTTTTTCAATTCTCACTATATTTAAGACAACCGAATGTAAAACTGCAACAGATAATATTGCAGTATATCATTTTTGCTCTGATTCAATCAATAAAGTCAGATTACATTTCTTCATCAAATCAAAAGATTATTCATATCACAACAAATTTTAACATGGTATCAAAGCCAGCCTCAATAACTTATCAACTTTTCAAACTTGTTTGCACTGTAATCTGATCCATCGGAGAAATCTCATCATTTGAATCAGATTTTTACCCATCAGATTCTTTATCATCATTTTGGTAAAGGATTTGTAGAGAGTATTGTATTTTTGTTGTGTTTTGTTCGGTTATTTGGGCCTTAGTATTGTAATTGGGCTGCCTCTTTTAGCCCATGTTTTTTTGTGTTGTTTGTATAAGTTCTGGTATTGTACATTTCATTTTGGAGAGCTGAAATAAAATTCTCTTCGTTTCTTCCTCTCGTCATGGTATCGGAACCAAAGATTCCCAAATTAAATTTCTAAATCTTTCTTCAATCTATTATGGCGAATTCTTCTGGAGCGTCGGATTCAATTCAATCTGAAATTCCGATCTCTAATAATCAATCAATTAATTTTCACGATCCATATTATCTCTCCAATGCCGATCATCCAGGTATGCAACTTGGAAGCCATATTTTAACTGGATCGAATTACTTGAATTGGTGTAGAGCAGTTAAGATGGCACTAATTGCTAGAAATAAATTGCAATTCGTTGATGGATCTTTACCTATGCCTGCTATTACTTCTGTTGATTATCAAAAATGGATCAGAAATGATTATATGGTAATGTCTTGGATTCTAAATTCTATGGATAAAGTTTTATCCGAGAGTTTTATGTTTGTTGAATCTTCTGCTCAATTATGGAAAGAATTAGCTGAAAGATTCGGACAAACAACAGCTCCAAGATTGTTTGAATTGCATCAATGTCTCACATCTACTTATCAAAATGATCTTAGTATAGCTGAGTATTATGGTAAACTTAAATCTATTTGGGATCAGTTGCAAATTTTAGAAGTATTTCCAGATTGTACTTGTGGAGCTTTGAGGAATTGCTCTTGTGGTATACTTAAGAAAGTTCTTGAGAATAATGAAAGGAATAAACTGATGCAGTTACTGTCTGGACTCACAAAAGAATATGATGCTGTTAAAACAAATATCTTAAGTTTAGATCCTCTTCCATCTGTTCATAAGGCTTATTATACTTTGCAACAAGTGGAACATCAAAATAAGCTTGGAGAGAAGGTATATGGACAACCAGAGGTAAATGCCTTTAATGCCATGAAAACTTCTTCTAAACCTAATTTTCAGAATGCTAAGAAGGAAAACAAAAGGTTGAAAAGTGAATATGTTTGTGAACATTGTAAAAAGAGAGGACATCAAATTCAGCAATGCTTCAAACTTATTGGATATCCTGATTGGTGGGATAAGGATTCAACTGGAAAATTCAAGTCAGCTCAAAAGAATGTGAATGCAGTTCAAACAACTGGAAATCAAGAAATTCTTAGAAGTAAACCACAATCTGTTGCTGAATCAAATGCTGAAAGTAATTTTGTTACTTCTGATAATGAACATTTTGATCCTATGCTGATTTCATCTTTTTACAATCAAGTGATGAAGATAGTAGAAAGCCCAGACATGGAAGATAATCCACTCAAATTCTCTGCTAATTGTGTAGGTAATTCTTCAATTTTTAAGGATAATTCTTTTCAGAATTGGTGGATTGTTGATACTGGTGCAACTGATCATATGACTGCTAATTTATCACTATTTGCTTCACTTAGAAAAATCATAAATCCCATTAAAGTTTTACTGCCTGATGGTTCTAATATCTCTGTCACTCATCTTGGTACTGTGGATTTAACTCCAAATTTGCAGTTAGAAAATGTTTTATATGTCCCTACTTTCAAAAATAATCTTTTGTCAGTAGGAAAATTCCTTGATCAAAACAAAACTGTTGCAAATTTTACAAATTCATCTTGTTATTTTCAGGACCTTGAATCAAAGCAGATTCAACTTGTTGCATCAAGGGTTTCTGGCCTCTATAAATTTTCCACTTCACAATGATCATCACTTCTTTCAGATTCTGTTTCTGTTTCTCAGAATAATTGTTTCATTGCTTTTTTAAATAATACAATACTCTCTACAGGATTTGTTCAAGAAAGTCACTGTAACGCCAAGTTTAGCAACTGGTTGGAGTATTCTTTATTAAAAAAAATCCAAAATTGAAAGAAAACCAGAAAATCATTCAGAAAACAGATCAAGAAACTCATCAATTCAGAAAAAGGAGAAAGTGCCATACCAGATGCAATCAGAGAAACTTCACCATCTTACTCGGTTGCAACATACCTGCTCAGGGAAGAATTTCTTCATTCTTTAATCTTTTGTTTTTGATTTTATTAATCATTTTTCGTTTCTACCCCAAAGAATCTTCATCATGGTTGAAGGCAGCAGTGCAACATCAGGTGAGTTGCAAACTCTGCTCATCAATCTATGGCTATTTCTGACAGTCTGATCAAGATAATTATCATCCCTCAGTCCAATCTCATCACTGCACAACTTGAAGATGACAACCATCTAATTTGGAAAGTACAAGTTGAAACAACTGCCAAAGGATAAGGTCTTGAGGGATACATACTTGGCATAATTGCCTCTTCATCCCAATTTGTAACTGGTCAAGAAAACAAAACTGTGAGTAATGAAGAATAAATCAAATTTCAAAGACAAGACAGTCTAATAAGTTCTTGGCTACTTTCTTCAATCATTATAAAGTTTATACCATAAGTTATAGGATGTAAAAGTGCAAGGGAGATCTGGACAACGGTTGAAAGAATTTTCAATACCCAATCAATGGCTAAAATAATGCATTACAAAAGGCAGTTGCACAATATGAGAAAAGAAAATCAACCCATGAGTGAATATTTTTCCAAGATCAAGAATACATGTGATCTTCTAGAAGCAGCAGGACACAAAATGTTCAATATTTAGCATGTTCTAACAATCCTAAGTGGTTTGAGTGATGATTATGAGTCAGTGGTGACAGTAATAACATCCCAAGCAACCCGACCACTACTAGAATATATTCACTATACACTCTTGGATCATGAAGAAAGACTTGACTATAAGAAACCCTTAGTTACAGATATGTCTATCAACTATGCTTCAAACAACAAAAACAGAAACTAAAACTATGGTAGAACTGATCAATAGTTCCAGAGGGGAGGTCAGTCTATGAGGGAAAGAGGTAAAAGAAGATGGAATGACAATAACAAATCGAAATGTTAGATATGTGAGAAAGTGGGGCATACAGCTGTAAATTACTACTTCAGATTCAATGCAAATTATACACAAGGTCAAGCATCAAACAATCAAAAAATGGCAATTACAGTGCAAACATAGCACAAGTGCAACAAGATTCTAATAAACAGCTTAGTGGCAACATAAATTAGAACATGGATGAAATAGCTAAGATAGATAACATACAAGATGAGTCATGGTTCCAGACTCAGGAGCTACAAATCACTTGACAAGCAATTTAGAGAATTTAAATTTGGACAACAGAGAATACAGAGGTGAACAGTCTACTGTTATAGGAAATGGTAAGGCAATTAAGATTACTCACACTGGTAATGCTTACATCAAAGGTGAAAGACAATTATATCTCAATAACTTGTTTAGAGTTCCTATAAAAAAAAACCTTATCAGTGTTTCTCAATTTCCCTATAATAATAATGTTTATTTTGAATGTTAACCTAAATATTGCTTAGTTAAAGATATTATAACTAAGAAATACTTTTGCAGAGTAATAGAGTAAATGGTCTTTACAAGTTCTAATAGCAAAGGTTGCAATCAAAGAGTGACAAGCTGTAATAATAATGAATTGTAGTCAAGTGAAAATGATAAAAGTAATTTGATCTCTGGCACTGCAACTTAGTTCATCCATGTACAAGTAATTATAAAACAGAAGAAAATAAAATTTCTTTTAATGATATCACTTTTCCATATGTATGCTCTTACTGTCAAATGGGCAAAAGCCTTAAATTAGCCTTTGCAAATTCTGTTACAAAATATAAAGTACCCCTTGAATTGATTGCAACAGATCTTTGAGGTCCTGCTCCAATCTGTTCAGATTATAGGTATAAGTATTACATATCCTTTGTTGATGCTTGCATTAAGTATACTTGGATATACTTCTTAAAATCCAAGGCTTATAATGCAGTCGTATATTTTATAACTCAAGTGGAAAAACAAACCAATCATAAAGTCAAGGTTATTCAGAGTGATGGGGGTGCTGAATACAAATCACTCAACAAATATTTTTTAGATAATGGTATAGTACATAGAACTACAGGCCCTTACACATCTAAGCAAAATGGCTTAGTTGAAAGAAAACATAGGCACATTGTTGAAATTGGTCTAACCCTATTGGCCCATGCATCCCTACCATTAAAATTTTGGCCAGATTCCTTCAATACTGTTGTTTATTTAATTAATAGACTCCCAACCAAAGTACTGAAGGGAATAAGCCCCTTAGAAAAGTTTTAAGGGGTTAAACCAGATTATCAAAATTTAAAAACCTTTATGTGCCTATGTTTCCCCTACTTAGGACCATATGATAATCATAAGTTAAACTTTAGGTTCAGCCATGTACCTTTTTAGGTTATCCAGTTAAGCAGAAGGGATACAAGTGTTAAGATGAAACGTAGAGAATATTTATAAGTGGACGTGTTGTTTCCAATGATTTTTTTTAATTTTCCAATGCAAGGATTAAAAATACACATAAAATATATACTCCAAAAGTTTCCATGCCCAGTATACCTGTGCAATCATATACAAAGAATGCAGCTGAAACTGCGAAAGGAGGAGGAACCTCTGGACCACAACACACTATATCTTCAGGACCAAGTCATGATTCAGAAGGTCAACCTGATGCTCATGCTCAGTCACATGCAAAATCAAGTAATCAAAATCAAAGTGATCATGAAAGTCAAACTACAGACAACACTGGCAGGACTGCAATTCAGAGTCATTTGACACTGAATTACAGACCAGAACAGGTCATCATATGATAACCAGATTAAAAAGTGGGATTTATAAACCAAAGGTCTATGCTGTGAAAGTTAGTACCATAGAACCAGAAACATCTGAGCAAGCATACAAAGATGAAAACTAGAAAACTGCTATGGATGAAGAGTATTAGGCGTTAATGAAAAATAATACATGGGACTTGGTTCATCCACCAATCGACAAAAACATCATAAGATGCAAGTGGACATACAAATTGAAAAGGAATCCAGATGGAACTATATCCAGGCATAAGGCAAGACTTGTTGCCAAAGGGTACAAGCAACAGTATGGTTTTGACTTCACTGAGACATTTTCACCAGTGGTGAAACTAACAACCATTAGAATACTTCTTACTATTGCTCTACATAATGACTGAAGCATAAGACAGTTAGATGTAAATAATGATTTTTTGAATGGCATCTTGCAAGAAGAAATTTATATGGAGCAGCCTCAAGGATACAAGCAAGATACAAATCTTGTGTGCAAATTAAACAAGGCTATATATGAATTGAAGCAAGCTCTAGAGTATGGTTTGACAGATTAAAAGCTAGATTAGTCAATTTGGGCTATCAATCTACCAAATCAGACAACTCTCTGTTCACCAAAATTAATAGCAATCTTATTATTTACATATTGATATACGTTGATGATTTAATTATAACAAGAAATGATGAAGGTGAAGTCAACAACATCATACAGTATCTTGACAAACAATTTTCAATCAAGGATCTAGGGGAATTAAACTACTTTCTGGGAATAGAAGTCAAAAGAAAATCAGATTCAGAAATCTTCTTAAGTCAAAATAAATACATCAAGGAGATTCTGATCAAGTCAGAGATGGATGCAGCTAAACCTCAACCAACTCCAATGATCAGTCATCAAAAATTATCTAAATACAGGGGAGAACCAATAGTAAACATTAAACAGTATAGGAGTATTGTAGGAGCCCTACAATACTCCACTATAATAAGACCAGATATATCATACAGTGTTAATAAAGTTTCACAATTTATACAGGAACCGCATGAAGAATACTGTAAAGCAGTCAAGAGGGTTTTCAAATATCTTAATGGCACAACAAATTATGATCTCACACTAAAAAAATGCAAAAGCTTAAATATTACAGCATATGCAAATGCAGATTGGGCTGCAAATGTTGATGATAGAAAATCAATAACAGGCTACTATATCTACTTAGGCAATAATCCAATTTCTTGGTGCTCATAGAAGTAGACAACCATTTCCAGATCCAGCATAGAGGCTGAATACAGGAATATTGCAAATGTCGCAGTAGAAATTACTTGGATACAATCCTTACTTTCATAAATGAAAATCAAAACAGAGATGAAACCAAAAATATGGTGCAACAATCAAAGTACGGTTTATATGGTAGCCAATCCAGTTTTACATTTAAGGATAAAACATATAGAGATTGACCTATATTTCGTTCATGAACTGATACAAAAAGGAAAACTGGAAGAGAATCACTTACCATCATCCTACCAATGTGCAGATATACTTACAAAGGCACTTTTAGCAAAATGTTTTTGTCGATTTAGAGAAAATCTGAAAGTCGAAGCATTTGATGAAGGATAGAACTAAAGGTCACATCTTTCCTCAAATCTACAGCCGTATTTACTTCAGATCTATCTTAGAAGGAGAATTGAAGAAGACTGCAGAGAATTGATCGCATACAAGTTTCAATTGCTTCATCACTTTACCTCTGATCTGCAAGACATCCCAAATTAGTCTCTGATTTCATACAAGCAGAAGTTTTAAGCAAAGGATTGAGGGAAAAAGACTTTTTTTTTTTTGAAGAGCACAGCTGAAAGCCTCAAATCGCTCATGGAAGAGGAAACCATAACCCTAGCATTTGGTTAAGAGGGAGGAGGAATAAATGAACGAGATATGTCAGCTGTCTCATCATTTAACATTTCATATTGTATATTGGGCTATTAGGTATGAGGCCATAATCCTGCTTTTCCAATTCTCACTATATTTAAGGCAACCAAATGTAAAAATGCAACAGATAATATTGCAGTATATCATTTTTTCTCTGACTCAATCAATAAAGTCAAATTACATTTCTTCTTCATCATATCAAAAGATTATTTACATCACAACAAATTCTAACATTGGCTTCTTGATTGCTCTCGGTATTTTTTTCAGTTACCTTTTTATCTCACTATTTGTTGTGTTTGCTGCTCATTAAGCCTTGCTAAGTAATTCTTTAATTTCTGGCTACTTTTTCATATTTCCTACTGTTGAAAAATTTATCATTAATAATCACCAAGAAAACGATCAAATATATATCATTCCTTCTTGGTCCTTTTTTCTGCAAATTGCTCTCTGTGATACCTCTGAATCAAGAAAGTCAAAAATTTCTTGATCTTTTTATATGCTGATCAACTATTCCTCACTAGGCAATATTTGGAGTATATCTCCAGTAGCTCTCAGAATTTGTTCTGTCTCTTCTATATTAAGATTTTTTTTAATCGTACCTATGTATATTGACTACCTCTCTTGCTCTTTATCAAGAATTGCTTACAGTTTGAGTCTCTTGCAATTCTGTATTCATCATTGCCGAAGGTGACACAAAAAATAATGGCTCCTACATGTCACCAAATTCCACCTCAACACAGCAGCAAGTTACTAAAAGCTTATCAAAATTTTTGATATTTCCTCAAAATTAGGCCATATCCAGTCGATTGGAGGAATCTAATTTTCTCTTTTGGATGTATTGGATCATCACTACTATGAGAGGATATGATTTAGAAGATTATCTTCTTGGTACCAAAGTCATGCCAGAATAATTCACTACATATAATGAAGGGAACAGTATTAAAAGCAGAGACTTCATCATATATGATAGACAAGATAATTTGTTGAGTTCTTCGCTACTCTCTTCTATCAGTTCAAGTTTGTTGCCACAATTGATAGGATGTAAGAATGCATATGAAATTTGGTCAATAATTAAATAGATATTCAGTGCTCAGTCAGCAGCTAGGATCATATACTACAAGAGACAGTTACAAAATGTAAAAAAGGAAACCATGGCAATAAGTGAATATTTGACTAAAGTCAAATCTTTATGTGACCAACATACTACTGCTATTCATATTGTATTAGACATAGAGCTTGCTTTGTCTATTTTAAACAAACTTGATGCTGAATATGAATCTGTTGTAGCTGTTATCTCTTCAAGGGACACAACTTCATCTATTCAATATGTTCATTCAAATCTCCTTGCATATGAAGGAAGAATTGTGCAAAAAAAGTCAGTGACTTCTGATTTCTCTATCAATTAAATAGATAATAATAATGCAAGAAATCAAGACAGAAGAAATACTTTTAACAAATTTCAAAGGGGTGGCCTGAATAACAGAGGAAGAGAAAGAGGTGGCAGATACAACAGTAATAGAAATAGACTTAGATGTCAAATATATGAAAGATATGGACATGCAGCTAACAAGTGTTATTTTAAATTTGATTTAAACTACATACCTAGGCAATAGAGTACTTCTACCAGTCAAAGAAATTTCAACCCAAGTGCCAATCTGACCAGTATGCAACAAGAACAAAGAAATCAGTCAGAAAATGCAAGGAAAAACACCAGTGGGACTAATGACAGCGCCAAGATTGATGATTTTCATGATGAAATTTGGCACAGTGATTCTGGAGCAACAAATCATGTAACAAACAATCTTAGCAACTTAAATCTTAGGAATAAAGCATATAGAGGTAAACAGTGTATTCATATGGGTAATGGTGTCTACTATAATAACACACACTGGTAATGCACTTATATAGGGTGAGAGGCAACTTTATCTCAACAATTTATTAAGAGTGCCTCAGATTAAAAAGAACTTGATAATTGTGTCACAATTTGCTAGAGATAACAATACAATTTTTGAATTCTATCCCAATTATTGTCTTGTTAAAGATATTATAACAAGAAAAATTATCTTGCAGGTAATGCAATCAAAGGACTTTATAGATTTGTTTTTCTTGACTTCGAGAATCCTAATAATGTTGAAAATTGTAGTAATCTTTCTGAATCTACTCAAAATGAGTTGATTAAGAGTACTTTCGTTTGTGGCACTGTAAACTGGGACATCACAGTACTGATATTGTTAAGAAGGTATTGAAAAATAATAAAATTACTTTTGATAATGTATACGTCCTCGACATATGCACTTACTGTCAGTTAAGTAAGAGTCACAAGCTCAGTTTTCAAAACACTAAACTATATATCTTAAACCTCTTGAGCTTGTAGCTATTGACCTATAGGGTCCATGTGAGAAATGTGGATTACGGATCTTAAGGCTAGGATAAACACTAGAGGGGGGTGAATAGTGTTTTAAGGAATTATTAATTTTTTTTGAGTTTTTGTTAATTTGAACACAAATGTATGCAATATTCAGACACAGATATGATCATAGAATCAAACACAGATGCAGAAATAAAATAAAAGTAGTAAAGGAAAGAACACACCGGATTTATACTAGTTCGGAGTTACCCTACATGCAGTCCCGCACATAAGTACGGATTTCCTTTCAAAAGCAATTATAACAATTACACCCTCGATTTCAAGACTACAAGGTACACCCTCCAGATTCACAATCCTCTGGGTAGAGATACTTGATTTTACGGGCAACAAGTTCACCCAATTGATTTCCAATGCTACAATTACACCTTTTCTCGCTTGATTGATTTCCAAGGCCACAATCACACCTTTTCTCATTTAATTGATAATAAAAAGCCTATAACTCTGAATAGCACTGAGGATCTTGTTGAGATAGTGATAGAGAATCAAGCCAGAGATAATCTAGTTAGATTCAATGTTGATTTCGACGGTGTAATGGTAAGAATATGTATAACAAAAATGTGAAAGAAGAGAAATGAAAACCAGAAAAATATGATTAAAAATTCGTTGAAAACAACCCCTATTTATAGAAGAACGACAACCATGTCCATTCGTGAAGAGATATGATGAATAAATACTTCTTTTGAAATTTGAATTTTGAAATTAACTAACACTATGTCGACATGGGTATATTGAGTATGTCGACATCCCAGAGGAAATTTTGGTGGTTTGTTTTTCTCTGAAAATAACTTTTTATCTTATATTAAAACTATTTTAAACTTTTATAAATATACTTAACTATAGTTAAAATACATAAATAAATATAGAGAATAATATATATATATATATATATATAATTTTATATTTAAATCTAAGTATAAATATTAAAAGTTAAATATATTATTATTAAAGATAGTTTTAAAACTAAGGATAATTTGATTTTGAAAATAAAGATTATTTTGAGGCTAAAAGTATTTAAAATCAGGATAGATGTTTTTGATTCTTTTAAAAGGAATGTTTTGAAATCATTTTAAAAACAAGATATAATTTTGAAAATCATTTGAATATAAGTTAGAGGATACAAAACAGTGTTCTACTAGATTTTTCGTAGGTTCCATCCTACTCAGTGTTCCATCCTTTTAACATGCTCGAAGTGGATTCCATTCCACGAATAAATTGGATTTTAAGATGTCAGTGCTTTTCTAGAATTTTTATCAAAATTCCTAATTAATTAAAAAACAAATTACTTGAAATCTTGAACTCTCGATAATTTTGATATTCTTGATACTCATGAGTCTTCATTCTTGATATCTTGAATCTCTATACTGTACAGTCTTCATTCTTGGTACCTGCATGGTTAAATCCTGCATATACATATAATTCTAAACTATAATGTTAATATTTATATTTTATAATCCTATACAAAGATTGTTGTCATCAAAACCATCATCTCAAGGACTAACAGTCCAACCTCCATTGACACTGACTATGGATACAAGTACTATATCTCTTTCATAGATGCTCATTCTAGATTTGTTTGGATCGTTTTTTAAAGTCAAAATCTGAGACTTTTCATGCAGTTATACAATTTATAGCCCATGCTGAAAAGGTGACAAATCATCAAGTTAAAGCTGTACAAACATATGGAGGAACAGAGTTTAAACACTTAAGGATTTTTTTCAGAAAAAAGGTATCAGTCATAGAATTATATGTCCTCACACCTCTGAACAGAATGGATTAATTGAGAGAAAGCACAGACATCTAGTGGAAATATGACTTACACTGTTAGCTCAAGCCTCATTACCTCTAAAATTCTAGCCAGATGCTTTTTCTACTGATGTTCATTTGATTAATAGATTGCCTACCAAGATTTTACAAGATAAAAGTCTTATTGAAGTATTATTTGATAAGTCACCTGATTATCGTAGCTTGAATGTCTTTGGTTGCCTGTGTTTTCCTTGCGTAAGGCAATATGATTCACATAATCTAAGTTACAATCTGCTCCGTGTACATTTCATGGGTATCCAACCAACATAAAAGCTGATAAGTGCATAGACAATAAAGGAACGGTATCATTTCTAGATATGTCATATTCAATGAACATGTACTTCCTTTCAGGGACTCCAGTATCAAGACATCTCAAAAAAATTATAATACCGTATTTTTACTTCCACCTATACCTTTGAGTCATGAGGTAATTGCTCCTGAATAGGAGGACTCATTCCAGAGACATACCTCATCATAGTCAGGATCTGCTCATGACTCAGATGATATATTTGAAAGTCCTGCTCATGTGCCAAAACTTCATCCCATCTCACAGCCTCAATCATGTCAAAGTCATAGAGACGGATCTTCTATCAGTATTCAACCTGAAAATGAAAATGATTCTTCAAGTCAACAAACCACTAATGTGCGCCATCATATGATTACTAGATCAAAGAGTGGCATTTTAGACCTAAAGTTTATATTATTGACCTTGATACTAAATAACCAACTGCTTACCATCAAGCTAATCAAAGTGAAAAATGGATAAGAGCTATGAATGAAGAATACAATGCTCTCATGAAAAACAAAACATGGGATTTAGTTCCTTTACCAAATCATAAAAATGACATTGGTTGCAAAAGGATAAATAAACTAAAGAAAAATGCTAACGGATCCATATCAAATTATAAATCAAGACTGGTTGCAAAAGAGTTCTTTAACATGAAGGATTTGATTTTAATGAAACTTTTTTTTCCAGTAGTTAAACCAACATCTATAATAATTATACTCATAATTGCTATTCATAAAGGATGGAGTATAAAACATCTAGATATTAACAATGCTTTTTTAAATGGTATACTGGAGGAAGAAGTTTACATGGAACAACCACCTATATTTAAGAAAACTGGAAATGCTAAACTTGTATGCAGGTTAAACAAGGCCATTTATGGTCTTAAACAGGCCCCCAGAGTCTGATTTAAAAATTCGAAAACTTCTCTAATTAAACTAGGTTACAAATCCACAAAGTCGGATAATTCTTTATTTATTAAATTTTATAATGCAACTACCATTTATATTCTAATTTATGTAAATTACTTTATTGCAACAGGGAACAGCAATGAAGAAATCAGACATCTCATTATTCAATTAAATAAAGAATTCTCTATCAAAGACCTGAGGGATCTAAATTTCTTTCTTAAAATTGAAGTGCACAGATCAAGTTCGACAATTTCCTTAAGTCAGAAAAAATATATTGCTGAAATTCTTCTTAAAACAAAAATGGATCAAGCTAATAGCTTGCCTACGCCTATGATTAGTAATCTTATCTGTCCAAAGAAAGACGCACCTATTCTTGATGCCAAGGAATATAGGAGTACTATAGATGCTCTAAAATATGTGACCATTACTAGACCAGAGATTGCTTATAGTATAAACAAAGCCAGCCAATTTATGCACAACCCTTGTGATAATCATTGGAAAGTTGTAAAAAGAATTTTAAGATATTTTGAAGGAACTATAAATCATGGTTTAATTTAAAGAATCATACTAATTCAAATCTATCTGGTTTTGCAGATGCTCACTGGGCTACAGATCTTTATGATCGAAGATCAATAAGTGGATATTGCATTATACTAGGGAAAAACTCTATATCCTGGTGCTTAAAAAAGCAGCCAACTATTTCAAGGTCAAACACTGAAGCTGAATTTAGACGTGTTGCAAATGTCACTGTTAAGATAATGTGGATAGAATCTCTACTGCAAATGCCGCTGTTAAGATAATGTGGATAGAATCTCTACTCAGTGGATTAATATTTTAATATGAACTACAAGGCAACAATCTAGCGTGATAATTTAAGTACCGTCTCTCTAACAGCCAACTCTATTTTACATTCTAGAACAAAACGCATAGAACTTGACCTATATTTTGTTAGAGAACAAGTGCTTAAAGGAAAACTTGTCGTAAACCACTTACGAACCACTTACCAAAAGATGAATGTCCATACCAAAGCCCTTCCAGCCAGCAGTTTCCTTCGATTGAAGCTTGAGCTCAAAGTCAACATATTCGACAGCAAGGTTATTAACAACACCAATACTCAATCTCAAAATCAGATCTGCCGCTCCTTGATGTGTCATAACTCCACTCCAAACTCAGTTAAATGCTAAGCTTCCTTCTGGTTTCAATTCAAATCTAAATGCAGCAAGCAATGTTCTTGAAGACTACTTGCGAGATTACTTGATGATAAGATCGGCTCAATCTCCAGAAGGATATGAGAATAAACCAGCAAAAGGTTTCAATAGCAGAGGCTAAACCCGCTTAACCTCGAATCTACTCGATATAACTCAATCGCCTCCTCTCAGTAGCATGAAATAACTCTTTGGTAGCTTCATGTCTTCAATCAAATAGCAATTTCTAGAGTATTGCTTGTTGATTTCTCAGAAGATTAAAGATTGCTAAAGAAATCGAGTTTATTTGAGAGGCAGCGGAAACCTTAGTATAAACTGGTGGAGGATATTAGAAGTATCATGATAAACTGATAAATATTGTATACTTCTCTATTTTATATTAATATAAGCGGGTATAAGGATACGGGTCTGCTATCATACTGGGCCTAGCCCAATACTCTTTTATTTCAGAAAAAGTCTGTATATAAGCTTTTGGCTTCCGCAATGATGTATGGATGAAGAGATAAATAAATAATAAAAGCATTTTGCATTCAACTGTTGAGTAATTTTTCAATAATTTCAAACTTACATTTTAGGTCAACGGTTTTCATACAATTTTCAATTGCTCACTCTTATGATACTGAGGGGATATAAGTCTTGAAATGGTAGAAAATTTTGTGAAGATAATCTACATTATAAGGTCACATGTATTTTTGTGCATTTTTTCAAAGACAAAGTAAATCTTGGTACTTATGTTTTTTTGGAGACCCGGGATGGGAAAAAAACTTCCAACCTATAAATTATCATTGATTACAGAACATACAATGTTTTACAGCCCCATAACCGATACAAATACAACAGCCCCATACAAATATTTTACCCTTACAAAGAACAAACCCACAAAAACATACCCACTGTCATAATATATGTAAATATAAATAGTGTATATGCTATATACTATTTTGTATTTAGTCCCACATCACGGGATTAGTTCTATCCCAAGCTCCTAAGCATTTATATAAAGGTGCTAATGTAATGGAAATGGATTACTAATCTCTGAATGAATAAAATTGTTCTCCCTCTAATGGCTTCCACTTTCTTCATTTCATAACACGTTATCAGCATGATCGTTTTTCGAATATATTGGATATTCTAATCCAGAAGATTAGATCCATTTTTTTTCATGTAGGTACATCTCTTTCTCTTATTCAGTTATTGAAATCAGATCTATCTCTTCCTCTTATTCAACCATTGAAATCATGTTTGAAATTTTCTAGATATGCTTTTCTAAATTTATTTTGAGATTAATTCAGATCTAGATTTAAGTATTCTTGTTTCACAATTCCATATCTATTTTCTAATTTTTCAGATTTGGATTTAAATTTTAATATATCTTATCTTTTCAAGATCTTATTTTGTCATAGATCTAAATTTATAGATCTTATTCCACTATACATGTATTTTTGTCATTACATTTCAGATCTCATCCTACAATAGATTCGATTTTTTTGTTCTTATTTTTCTGATCTCATTATATTGTAGATCTCAAAATCACACCCAAAATAATATACCTTTGAGATTTGTACATTGTTTGAAAATAAAATGTTGTGATTTTTTGAATTTGGATTTGAATTGATTTCAAACTTGCTTATTATTGCATGTTTTTTTTAAGTTCATTATTTTGGAAAGCAAGTTTTGAATTTGACAATTTCTGTTGTTGATTCAAATAAATTTATTGATCTTGATAACGTTTTGGTTTGTGATATAGATCTAAGTAATATATACATGTTTGATAAATGAAGTTTTCATTTTGAAAACTCTTTGATTTGGATTTTGATTTTGAAAATTATTTTGATATATATTATTTATATTTCCAGAAGAAATATTTTGTTATTTGTTAGAGAAACATATACAAGAATAATGCATATTTAGAAGATCATATTAGTTTAGATCCAATATTAATATTGATTTAGTACACTTGAAGTGAGCGGAAACGTTAATAAAAACATATACGGTAAACTTAATTTCTAACATTTGAAATTCATTTCCTATAATGCTAAAAGCTTGAGTTTCCATAAATTATTAAATTTCAAGTTTTCTTATAATAAAGAACCAGAAGTTTCAATAAAAGAGCAGAAACTTGAAATATAAAAAAAGGATATATATATATATATGTACATATATATATAAGAGTTATTGTAGTTATTTTAGAAATTTTGACTATTAAGAAATAAAGTTTCTCTTATGGTATTCATTTAATTTTATTATTGAGTATATTAAACTCAGCTTTGAGATTAATTTTTGCTAACTAAAGTTAGTTAGATTGATTTATTTGTTTGTAAAGAAATCAATTCGTTGTGATAATATTTTATATTTTATGCCACAATAATGGTAAATTTCATTCATTTTTTTCAATCATAAATGCATTGAATGTTGTCGTCATGGTAATAAATTAAATTACCATATCATCATAAATGCACTGGCTACAGTAAATTAAATAATATTGTATTTTTATGTTTGGAATAAGAATAGACATATGGTTTATTATATGGTGTATTCATTTTGGCAAACAATGCTCGATATAATGAAAGAAATAAGTTTGAACAACAACCTGAAGTTGTGCAAAGATTTCTTTTCCAACCAAAATTTATATAACTCAAAGTCCAAGACCTGAAGTCTTGAATTATGAAAAGATTTTCTGATAAACTTTACAAGCTTGAATTCTTGTCAGATTTTTTTTGCCAAAATGTACAAGTCTTGAAATAAGAATAGACTTTTATTTTGTAACAATATGGTACAAAAAATAGGGGAGAAGTTTACACAAAATTTGAGAACCTGAAGTTCATAATAAATTAATGAACTTGAAGTTCATGAATTAGAAGCCCGAATCTCTATTGAAATTATGTAAAATGATAAGGTTGTACTTCCTGAAGAATTTAAAGAAAATTAATAAATAATCACATGAGAAAATGATGTTGCATTCAAGAGAATATAAAAATCTCCAAATGAGTTATACCTTACCTTATATTTTAACGTTTACACTATATTAACAAATATCCTGAAGATATTATGTTATATGATATTTAAAACATCATTGGATGTGTTTGTATACTAATCTCTTGATAAGATGTTTTAGAGATTTATTTATATTTATAATGCAAAATCTAACATCCCAGAAGAGATATTATAGGAATTTTAATTTTGTTACATTGCAATTCCTTAAAAGGAAATACTATATTCCCCGAAGGAATAATGATATAATTTTTTTTGAGTAATAACAATAATTTGTCCCCAAAAAAATGATATTGTATGCCAATGTTACACTCCATAAGTAGTGGTTTTATCTCTTGCATCTTACTTTCAGTTGGTGGATCTAATTTTGTCACTGTATTTAAAGTTTGATACGCCATTTTAAAAGCAATTACAACAAAAATCTCTAGCATGGATTTTTTATGCTACTGTAAAAATAGTAATTATGTAATTTATATAAAATAAATACTGTATATTGATATGGCATTCAAATAGTGCGTATACACATATATATCTCTAGAAGGGAAAGTTCACTCCAGAAGTGGTGATACTAATATATCTCTAGAAGAGATTTATAAATTTGAAAATGATAACATATATCTAGAAGAGATTTATTTATATATTTGGTAATTTTATTAAACCAAATAAGTGTATATAAATATGATTATGAAGGATCCTAATTTAGTTTAGATTAGATCCAAAAGGTTTAAGATTATCTCTAGAATATATTGTTCTATGTTCATATGTCTAATTATATCATAAAGGTCATGTTCCTCGTTATTATTTCATAAGAAATATTGCACATATAATCAATTCTTGAAGATATATTTTTAAATATTCTCCTGAAGAGATGGTCTATATTTCATATCATAATTTTCATGCAAGCTATACATACGGTCTTAAGGAGATCTGTATCTATAATATTCCAAGTATCCAGAAGATACTCTTATTATTATTTTTGTTGTATTTTTTTGAAACGTTCAAAAGAGATGTGTAGAAATGTCTATATGCAATTATAAATTATTCTTTGATAAGTAATATAATTAATGTTCAAAACTTATACTTGAGATATAATTGAGGAACAAAACTTAACAATTTAAAGTTGTTCGAACCAGAAGTTTGATATGGTTCCAAACCAAATGTCTTGGATCCTTGTAATAGTTTGTTCTAAAAAAATCACTAATTCAAATGAGAAAAAATATATGAGAATTTATAATATATATGTCATACGTGGACGCACGTATACACCTATATATGTAAATATTCAACTAACAACCTGAAGTTTGTTATGATCTCATCTTAAAGATCATATATAGATATTATTTAGTGATTTAAAATTCAATCAACATAAATGTTGAATGGCCTGAAGTTTTGTATGTGGTCAAATGATCTATACAATAAGTAAATTCGTCTAATTGACTAGATCAATGAATGAGAACAAACTCTACCAAGCAATATCAATTGAATGCATCTTACCAACTAATAAAATGATTATCCTCCTATAACTGATATACACATAATGTATTTGCTAGCAGCAATGTGATAGCGGATTAAGATGAGAATCCAAAGAGGATTATTATTTAATGTGACAATTGTCATTATTAAGGGGGAGGATAAAGGGATACAAGTTCATTTTGATCATCGGTGTTAAATATTTATTAAAATATACAATGATGCAAAATATTATCAATATTATCCCTAGTAGACTTTCTCCAATATAGATTTGAATCCCTGAAGGATCAAAATTTGTAAACCACATCTAAAATATGGTTCAAAAGTCAGTTCAAAATATTTTTGAAGTAAGTAATAAAGATGTCAAATAAAGGAGGTGAGTGTTCTTGAAGAAAAACTTAAGGATGCTCTAAAAGAGATCCATGACATGATTCTCAAATAACCTTAGAAGTGGGTTAGGTACCTAAAACATGATAATTAAAGAGATCTCAATAAATCATGTCTAGAACTGATAAGAAATAATCATCGATGATAAATTTATATATAATAAAGAGCTTATGTTTATAAATGGATTAAAGATCCTGGATTAGAGAAAAACATGATTGGCCATCATGAAATTCTCCTTAATAAGAAATGTGAAATTATAGTCCGCAAAGTACCGAAAGTACTTGAAATGCTTAATATACCCCGAAGATATAAATATGGTTTAAATCATATTAAATAATGAAAGCATACAAATTCCTGAAGAATATAAATAACTTTCATTGTTATGAAGAATGCAAAGAACAAGGAGAGTAGATTTCAACCTACTTTTAAGTATTGTTGTAATGAAAACCTTGATATAATTCATGATGATTAGATTACTTCCTATTTTTAAGTATGGATGTAATGAAACTCTTAATATCCATCGAAGTGATAGTTGCGATATGCAAATACTTATTAAAGTATACAAATTTCTAAAGAATATATATAACTTTTGTTATTATAAAGAATGAAAAAGACATGAAGTGTAGATTACAAATTTCTTCTAAGTATTGTTGTAATGAAAATCTTGATATAATTCAAGATGAGTAGATTACTTCCTGCTTTCTAGTAATGTTGTAATGAAATTTTTAATATTCATGAAAGATGTATAGTTGCAATGCGCAAAACTAAGTTGAAGCACAAAAACGAAAGCACATGAAGTGTTTTTCATAAAAGTAGCATACAAAATGCATAAAATGAAAACCATATTTGGAAGAAACAATATTAGAAAATTTGATTGTATCAAATGAAACTATTAATTAATTGTATTATTAATGAGATGAGATACATATTTATGGATCCAGAAGTATCTATAACCAATTTGAGTTAACGAAAAACGAATATGAATTCAGAGGAAAATTTAAAATCAGGGGGAGAATTCATAAGTATTTTATAATACACTCTTTTTCCTTAACTAAGATTTTTCCCACTGGGTTTTTATTAGTAAGGTTTTAATGAGGCATTACCTTGATCAAGAAGTATCAACTTCCTAGTAACATTTGAAATAAGTTATAATGTACTCTTTTTCCTTATTTAAGATTTTTTCCACTAGGTTTTTCTTACTTAGGTTTTAACGAGGCAGTGTCTTGATCTAAAAGAATCAAACGTCTTTTCAAGAAATAACATCTCAAATATGGTATTTAAGTTAAATTATATTTTTATCCTTCACTAAGGCTTTTCCTACCGGGTTTTTCCTTTGTAAGGTTTTTAATGAAGTATTGTATTAATCCAGAAGTATCAAACTCTATTTGATTTTGTAAATTATTGAAATATCTCATACTATATTGTACTCTTTTTCCTTCACTAAGATTTTTCCCGTAGGATTTTTCTTAGTAAGGTTTTAACGAGGCATTAGTTTGATCCAGAAGTATCAAGCTTCATTTGAAGAAATAAGAAAATAAAATATGTCATTGTACTCTTTTTCCTTCACTAAGATTTTTCCCATTGGGTTTTTCTTAGTAAGGTTTTAATAAGGCATTATTTTGATTCCGAAGTATCGAAGTCTTAGAAGGAATATCATTTTTAGTATGATATTTATGATTTCACAAGTTTCACTCTTTTCCTCTTTCATGGTTTTCCCCATTGGGTTTT
This sequence comes from Allium cepa, assembly GCA_030765085.1. Lineage (NCBI taxonomy): Eukaryota > Viridiplantae > Streptophyta > Magnoliopsida > Asparagales > Amaryllidaceae > Allium > Allium cepa. The sequence goes on from CM060942.1 coordinate 11,086,396, forward strand.
TGACGCAGCGGATTTAACTTTGACGTGTTAATAATGCTTTGATACAAATTGACGCAGCTTTCTTCCTCACGAAATGATTTCGTGTCAAGTAAATCTGATAGAACGATAAATGCCCAATTCCGTTGATCGTGACGATGTCGGAATCTAGCTATCTCCAACCCGTTGATCTCGTAAGATACCGTGTTGAAAGATCTACAATTCGATCGTTGATCACTCGCAAGTGATACCGAGAATTGGTTTCTACTTCGTTGATTCGCGCAAGAATAACCCGAAGAAGGAAAGAAGAAGGAGATCAAACTCAACTTCAACAATGGTGGCAAAAGCACACACAAAATTTTATTCAAAAATCAACTCCTTTACAATTGACATCACGCCCCTATTTATAGGAGATTACAACTCAACACAGCCGACTTAACAACAAATGACTTAACAACACCACGCGACATAACAATACAGGACCTAATATTACAACACACATGCGACTTACAAATCACCATACATGCGACATAACATCAAACGACTTAACAGAATTACAACACACGCGACTTAACAACATAGGGCATAAGATCCAGCGACTTAAGAAATTAGCATAGGTTGAGCGACTTAAGCGAACCACGGCATAAGCTTCAGCTGCGACCTAAGAAATGCGGCTTGAGTGAATCAACGACTTAACAACAATGCGGCTTATAGAAGATAACACAACTTCATGCGACATAAGGAAACAATGCGGCATAAGTTTGAGCGACTTGAAAAGGGGCGACTTAAGAAGATAGCGGCATAAGTTGCAGTTGGTATAGCTCGCTAGGTCGTTGCATCATCCTTCACTGCATAACTCGCATAACTCATTAGGTTGCTCAGGTGACTCAGGCATGGTGTTAGGTCGCTCGCATAACTCGTTAGGTCGCTCAGGCGACTCAAGGCATGGTGTTAGGTCGCTCACGCGACTCAAGGCAAGGTGTGATGCATCATCCTCCCCTAGTTGAAAAGAATTCGTCCCCGAATTGACACTTTCTTCTTCTTCGACATGCTTATTCCCATGATATGGAATCAAGTGTTTGACGTTGAAAACGTCATCAGTATGGATATGATCCGGCAATCTCAACTGATAAGCATTCTCATTAATCTTCTTTACGATCTTCAAAGGACCAATCTTTCTAGCAGCTAGCTTGTTGTAAGCACCAATGGGAAATCGATCCTTAGTCAATACTGCATATACAAAATCTCTTTGTTTGAGTTCAACATGTCATCGTTTGATATCTGCGGATTGCTTATATTTCTCATTCGCCTTAAGCAGTCGTTCCTGCACAACCTTGTGGCATTCTTGCAACTCATTCACAAAATCACTAGCTCGTTTGATCACTCCTTTCTGCTGTGGTATTATAGATCAATCCAATGGTCCTTTAGGAATTGTCGAGTAAACGACCTGGAATGGACTGAACTCGGTGCTATGATTAACTGCATGGTTGTGTGCGAACTCAGCTTGACACAGCTTGGAATCCCAACTCTTAAAATTATCATTCACGAGGCGTCTCAATAGATTACCTAGGGATCTATTCACAACTTCTGTCTGTCCATCCGTCTGTGGGTGATAAGCACTACTAAATTTCAGCTTTGTCCCGACCATTCTCCATAGGCTCATCCAAAAATGACTCAGAAAAAGAGTGTCTCTATCTGATAAGATAGATTCAGGCAACCCATGAAGACGATAGATCTCTCTGAGGTATAACTGTATGACATTAACTGCATAAGTCGTCTTCTTGCATGCGATAAAATGTACCTTTTTGAAAATCGATCAACCACTACATAGATAGAATCATTGCCACGTTGCGTCCTCGGCAAACCCAATACAAAGTCCATACTAACATCCACCCATGGTTTAGTAGGTACAGGCAACGACAAATATAAACCTGCATTTGTCGCGATCCCTTTTAAAACTTGACAAATATGGCACCTCTGAACAAACCTTTCAAATTCTTTCCTTATTGACGGCCAAAATAAGACTTTGAAATCAACTGCATAGTACGGTCGCGGCCCACGTGTTCTTCTTCATGTAATACCTTGATAATTTTCATTCGTAAACTGCACCCTGGAATACACAACTGATTTCCTTTGAATAGAAAACCATCAACCAGCATATATCCATCCATGTTTCCCTACTCGACTTTGTCTAAGATCTTGGAAAAATATGAATCTAAAGTAAGCAAATCCAGAAGTAAGTCAAAACCCATCACCTCTACTCGCATGTTTGTTAGTAAATTCTCCCTCCGACTCAATGCGTCGGCGACGCGCTTAGCTACTCTAGACTTTTGCTTTACAACGAATGTAAATTGCTACAAATAAGCTATCCACGATGCATGCCTAGCTGCAATTTTATCATGCCCTTGTAAATGTTTCAACGCTTCATGATCAGTATACAAAACAAATTCTTTGTGGAACAAGTGATGTCTCCAATGCTTCACAGCCTGCACAATAGCATAAAACTCCACATCATAAGTATTGTATCTCATCTTCACTCTAGAATGTTTCTTACTAAAATAGGCGATTGGACGACCCTTCTGACTCAACACTCCTCCAATTCCAACTTTCAATGCATCCGTATGTAACTCAAATAGTAACTGAAAATCTGGCAACACTAGAATCTGTGCTGAGGTTAAAAGTTCCTTGATTTACTCAAAAGCAGATCCTGCCTCTTCCCATCCACGAAAACTTCTTTCCTTTCATACAATCAGTAACAGAAGCCATCACACTACTAAAGTGTGGTATAAATCTTCGATAAAATGAAGCTAACCCATGAAAACTTCTGACTTCGGTTATAGTCTTGGGCTGTGGCCAATTTCTGATTGTGGCTACTTTACTGTGGTCTACTCATATCCCTTCCTCAGACACAACATAACCCATAAATAAAACACTTGGCGTCTTGATCATGCATTTCTTCGTTGCTGCATAGAGATATTCTTGACGAAGAATAGTTAACACCTTTCGCAAGTGTTGAATGTGCTCCTATGTGCTTGCACTATAGATCAAGATATCATCAAAGTATACTACCACAAACTTCCCGATGTAAGGTCTGAAAATTTGATTCATCACCCTCATAAATGTACTTGGTGCATTAGATAGACCAAACGGCATCACCAGCTATTCATATAATCCTTTCCGAGTCTTGAATGCTGTCTTCCATTCATCACCTGGTCTAATGCGAATCTGATGATAACCACTCTTAAGATCAATCTTCGAAAAGATTACAGACCCACTGATTTGATCCAATAGATCATCACGTCTTGGCATAGGAAATATGTATTTGACAGTTATTTTGTTGACTGCCCTGCTATCTGTACACATTCTCCACGAACCATCTTTCTTCGGCACTAACAAAGCTGGTACAGCACAAGGACTGAGACTCTCTCGAACACGCCCTTGCTCAACAACTCCTCAACCTGTCTCCTCAAATCTTCATGCTCTTTCGGACTCGTACGATAATGTGGTCTATGCGGTAAAACAGCACCTGGCACTAGATCAATTTGATGTTGTATGTCCCTCAATGGCGGTAATTCCTTGGGCAATTCCGCAGGAAAGACGTCTTCAAATTCATTTAACACTGGTCTAACCTCCGCAGGAATTTCAACATCTTCACTTGTCTCATACCAAATCAACATAAACAATTCAGCACTATCTATCACTTCTTCCACAAATTCTCTCGAAGATAATAGACTAGTTGATTCCACCTTCTTCTTTGACTTGCTTTCACTTTGTTCACGCTTCTTAGGAACTAAAGTAATTTGAGTTCCTTTGAACATGAAACTGTAGCTGTTGGTGCGACCATTATGTTGTACAGCTCTATCATATTGCCACGGTCTTTCCAATAGTAGATGACACACAATATCCACAACATCACACCATATATCATCTTTGTACTTCTTCCCGATAGAAAATGTAACAAATGCTCATCTTCCCACTGTCACTTCTCCACCTTTCTTTAGCCATGTCAGTTTATAAGTTCTAGTGTGTTTTTCAGTCTTCAACTCTAACTTCGTGACGGCTTCTTCAGAAATAATGTTATCGTAGCTTCCCGCATCAATAACAAATCGACAAACCTTCCCCAAGATACATGTAGACTGAAAGATATTGCTTCTTAGCCAACTAGAATCATTCTCGTGCTTTGGCACCAAACAAGACCTTTTTATCATCAAATTACATCCTTCATCTCCTGACACAACTTCTTCATCTTCATCAAACTACGATGGTTGAGAATAATCAACTTCAGCTTCCACATCCTCATACTCACATTCCTATGCAACTAATGCTCTTCTTTGGCTTCGTACATTCATTGCTTTTATGGCCAAACTCCTGACAATTATAGCACTTGATACTGTTGTTGATCTTTGCTTTAGCGGCTTCATTGACAATTGGATTACTGACTGCCTTGGAAACATTAGCACTTCTACTAGCACCCTTGTTTTGATTGTTAGAACCTAGAAACACACCACCTCCTCGTCTCCCTTGCTTCTCCCAAGCTAGAGCTTTCTGATGTGCTTCAGCAACAGACATTGGATTAAACATATTCACCATGTCTTGAATATGCATTCGTAACCCTCCAATATATCTAGCCATTAGCTGTTCCTCTGTTTCCATAATATCATTCCCTGCAATCAATTGATAAAATTCATCTGCATAATCATTCACTGTCCTCGTTCCTTGTCTCAAGTTCTGCAAACGTTGATACATAAGAGATTGATAATTGCACGGCAAAAAAGTTGCTTTCATCATCTTTCTCATCTTCACCCAAGTGACAACTTTCGATTTTCCCATTCTCTCCCGAGTTAGTTTAGTTTGTTGCCACCAAGCCATAGCTCTTCCCTTTAATCTTGTAGCAACTAACTGAACTCTGCGATTCCCAGGTACCTACTTGAATTCCAAAATTTCTTCAACATTTGACAACCAATCAAGAAATTATTCTACTTGCATACCACCATTGAATTCTGGAATTTCCAGCCTCATACCTGATTCCCATCTACGATCATTGTCTGAATCCAGATATTGATTTCGCACTTGGCCTCGATTTCGATAATGCATACTACCTCTATCACCATCCTCCTCAAAATCATATGTATGTTGATATCGATCCCGTCCATCTACATCTCTACGATCATGCATGTCCCTTCTACTTTGCCTTTCAACATCACGATAAGGTTCATTTTCAAACCCACGTCGAGTTCTTCCCTCTTCATGTCGATACTCATGGTGGTCTCGCCTCATTGAAACTGAAGATTCTCTTCTATCCCGATAAGACTGGGGTGACATCCTTCATTCTTCCGAAACCAATGGTGAAACCCTGTTTCTACCATGGTTCGAAACTGGTGACGTTCTCCTTTGACTTTGATTCATGTCCTTCATCAATTTCTCTAATTTCTCAATGCCCTCATTGAACTTTTCATTGATACACTGCTCCATCTGCTCAGCTTCTTGTCTTCTATACACATCCTCAACACTATGATAACGATTAGCACATCTCGGAGGCATGATCTAGCTTTGATTTGACTCGACTTGGCTTTGATATGGATCTAATACGACTCGACTTGATATGGATTGAATCTGGCTCTACTTGGCTCCACTCGGATTTGATCTAGCTCTGAACTGGCTCGAACTGATATGTCTTTAACTCGACTTTGACTTAGCTCTTACTCGGCCTTAATCTTACTTAGCTCTGATACCAAAAAAGGTGACGCAACGGATTTAACTTTGACGTGCTAATAATGCTTTGATACAAATTGACGCAGCTTTCTTCCTCACGAAATGATTTCGTGTCAAGTAAACCTGATAGAACGATAAATGCCCAATTCCGTTGATCGTGACGATGCCGGAATCTAGATTTCTCCAACCGTTTGTTCTCGCAAGATACTGTGTTGAAAGATCTATAATTCGATCATTGATCACTCGCAAGTGATACCGAGAATTGGCTTCTACTTCGTTGATTCGTGCAAGAATAACCCGAAGAAGGAAAGAAGAAGGAGATCACACTCAACTTCAACAATGGTGACAAAAGCACACACAAAATTTTATTCAAAAATCAAATCCTTTACAAATGACATCACGCCCCTATTTATAGGAGATTACAACTCAACACAGCCGACTTAACAACAAACGACTTAACAACACCACGCGACATAACAATACACGACCTAATATTACAACATACATGCGACCTACAAATCACCACACATGTGACATAACATCAAATGACTTAACTGAATTACAACACACATGACTTAACAACATAAGGCATAAGATCCAACGACTTAAGAAATCAGCATAGGTTGAGCGACTTAAGCGAACCACGACATAAGCTTCAGTTGCGACCTAAGAAATGCGGCTTAAGTGAATCAGCGACTTAACAACAATGCGGCTTATAGAAGATAGCATAGCTTCATGCGACATAAGGAAAAAATGCGGCACAAGTTTGAGCGACTTAAAAAGGGGCGACTTAAGAAGATAGCGGCATAAGTTGCAGTTGGTATAACTCGCTAGGTCGTTGCATCATCCTTCACTGCATAACTCGCATAACTCGTTAGGCCGCTCAAGTGACTCAGGCATGGTGTTAGGTCGCTCGCATAACTCGTTAGGTCGCTCAGGCGACTCAAGGCATGGTGTTAGGACGCTTACGCGACTCAAGGCAAGGTGTACTGCATCAGTTTTTCTTGTAGAGGTTTTTAATGAGGCAACAGACAATATCTTATCGGCTGAATCGATAAATGCAAGCAAGATAACAATGAGGGGAGCAATCATCATACACGTTACAAAAGGGACAATTTCAAGTTATCAGAGGATTCAAGATTTTGAAGACGCATATTCAAGGGGGAGTGTTATAATATATGTAAATATAAATAGTGAATACGCTATATACTATTTTATATTTAGTCCCACATCGTGGGATTAGTTCTATCACATGCTCCTAGGCATTTATATAAAAGTGCTAATGTAATGGAAATGGATTACTAATCTCTGAATGAATAAAATTGTTCTCTCTAATGGCTTCCACTTTCTTCATTTCATAACACCCACTTACATAAAGATAACCTAGAAAATTCCATGACCACAAAAGCCTAACATGCTAGAGACTATTTACATACAAGTACCAAATACATATATACAGTAAAACATAAAAATGAAAGATAGAGCAACAAAGCAACAACCATGTCAAGCTTCACCATGTCTCCTCTTTTTTCGCACTACCCTTTGTCAATTGAATCCATGTTTTCTCTAACTCTTTTCTGCAATTCAGGAAGAATTGCTTTCCACTCCTATCCATAAGGTACAGTAGCACCAATCCAAAATGATATATTAGAAATTGTAAGTCTAAGAAAAACATCAAAAGGATAGATCTATTATTAAACATCTATCATTACTTTCACATCATAACACCCAAGATATGCTCATACTAATCAAGTCAACTAAAGCTATGTCGACTTTATTTAAAATCGGTTTTCTATCCTCTTCCCAATACCCAAATTGATCAAAGAATAAGGACGAGAGCTGAATTGGAAACTTTGAATGCATTTGATCCGCATTAGGTAAGAGTAAGGACATTGTAAATAAAGATGGTTTATATCTTCATCTCTATAACAGCAAAAAAGACATCGAGGATCTATCTGCAGGCCTTTATGTCTGAGTAGAACTTCAGTATTCAATTTTTTATTTATAGCCAGCCATATAAGTAACTTCACTTTAGGTGGAACATCTGTCTTCCATAAAGCCTTGTAATATTTCACTTTAGTACCTCAAAAATTCAATAGCCGATATATTGAGTTAACACTGAACTTTCCATCTTTTCAAAAAGTCCATATTACTTTGTCATTATCATCAATAGTTGTTGTATGCTCCAACAAACTTATTAACTTATAGTATTGAAACAATATATCATCAACCAACATTCACTTAAAACTAAGATTCCACTTTAACCCATTTTTATCTCTATAAGAAGCCTCATAAATTCTAGTATTTCGATTAAAAAATGTTAAAAAGATCAGGAGTTTTTAAATGGAATATTACAGATCCAAACATTGTGCCAAAATAATATTCTTTCACCATTTCCAAACTACTATCTCAATCCAATTTTGAACGCATTTTCCAATTTGATAATATCAGCCCAATATTTAGAAACTGGATACAAATTGAAGATCAGTATTAAAGTTTCCATTATAGTATTTGTTCTCTACCTATATTTTCCAAAGTGAGCTGTTATTATTAGTGATTCTCCAAAGCCATAAGAGAGCACAATTCAAATCATACAAGTTAATCACACCCAAACCTCGTTGCTCCTTAGCTTCACAAATTGTTTCCCAAATCATTAAGTTCTTCGTCGAGCTCCTAGCTCTACTTCCTTTCCATAGAAATTTTTTCCTAGTTCTGTCAATTTTTCTATTTAACCAATTAATAAATTTGTATAATGAAATCCAATATAATGGTAAGGCAGTAAGAACAGAATTTAATAGGATCAATCTCCCTGCTCTAGGTAATGTGTGACTTTTCCATCTTGCCATTCTAGAACCAATCCTATCAATCAAGGTAACCAGTCATTATGATTAAGAGCTTTTGGCCTAATGATCATTCCTAGATATGATAAAGGAAATTCTCTAGTCTTACAATTTAAAGTTGAAGCAACTTCATCAATATTATAGCCTGAGCCACCCACTGCCACAACCAAACTCTTGTTAAAGTTAATTTTTGAACCTGACAGGTTCTTGAAGCTATAAAGCAGTAACTTGAGACTATGATAAATAAGGCAGATGAGAGCTAAAAATAATAGTGTCATCTGCATATTGTAAAGCAGAGATACCACCATTCACTATTGAGTTACCCATTGAGTGCACCCCCTAATTTCTAGTAGCTACTCTAATTAATGTTCTAAAAATATCAACTGCAATTTTCAAATATAAAGGGAAAAGAGGATTACCTTTCCTTAATTCGCTTCCTGACATAATTTTTCTACCTTCCCGACCTTTCAATCTTTCAACCTTTCAATCATACAGAAGATACACCACCACTCAAGAGACCTCTTATACATCCACATCATTTACTACCAAAATCGTTAGAATGAAGCATTTCCAAAAGGAGATCCCAATTTAGAGAATCAAAAGCTTTTGAGTAATCTAATTTCAACATTGCAGAAGGTAAATCCTCTCTAACACAATGATTAATCACTTCTTGAACTACATCCACATTTTCCATAATATTTTTGTTCCTTCTAAAAGAACATCGACTAGTGAGGATTAAAGAATCCATCAAACCTCTTAGCCTATTTGCCAAAACTTTGGCAATGATTTTGAAAATTCAATTTAGTAAACTGATGGGCCTGAAATCTTTAACATCATTTGGTCCCTCCTTCCTAGCCAGTAAGACAATAAAAGCATAATTCATGCACTTAAAATCCAACTTTCCTGCATTAAGTCATTGAATAAGGAAATAACATCTGATTTAAAAACTGACCAATATCTTTGAAAACATAAGGAAGGGTATCCATTTGGACTAGGTGCTTTATCTGATGGCAGGTCTTTAATAGGTTTCAAAATTTCCTCCTCAGAAAATGCCGCCTGCTCTAACAGTTCAAATCCACTTTCTCATTATCATCAAATATTAAACCCCAATCCACAGAATTAAATTTCTTTTGCACACTACCATAAAAAACCTTATAAAAGTCGGTAAACTTATTAAGGATTCTACCTTGATCAAATTCCTTAACCCCCTCAATCAAGAGATTATTAATATAATTAGATCTCCTTCTTTCATTGGTAATTTTGTGAAAATAAGCTGTATTTGCAGTACCATAGTTAAGTCAGGTAACTTTTGATTTTTGTTTTCACATGATTTTCTCTTTATCAATAATCTTTATTAACTCCTTTTCTTTCATCATTAATCTTCTAATTCCCTCTGGTTTAGACCCGCCAATAATCTCTCATATAAACCAGCCTTTTTAGCTTTCAAATTACCAAAATTTACCTTTTCCCACTGTTTAATATCATTTATGAGCATTCTAAGATTATGCATTCTATTATTGGCAGAATTATCAAAACTACTGAAACCGAGCCATTTATCCTTAGAAAAATCATCAAAATCATTTTTTAGACACCACATTTTCTCAAATCTAAAAATCTTTTTAAATTTTACATCATCATTGCTATCCAGAATAATAAAGCAGTGATCAGATAAAATACTAGCATGACCATATTGTATAGAGAAAGGAAGCTTATCATCCTAATCTAAATTAATTAAAAATCTATCCAACCTTTCCATTATAGGATTTTCTTAACTATTGCCTCATGTATATGTTCTATTACATAAGGTAAATCAATCAAACTACACTCTCCAATAAATCATTAAATCTCTCTATATCAAAATGATTACCTTCTCTCCTACTCCTTTGCCTATGAATCTCGTTACATTAAAATCACCACCATTTGTCCAAGGACCATTAACTTCATTCAGAAAGTTTAAACAACATTCCTAAAAGTTTGCCTTTCATTTTTATCACACGGGCCATAGACATTTGAAACAAAATATTGCTACCATCTCTCACAATTTAGAATTGCAGGTGTAAAATATTTGTGAATTTAAATTCTTTTAAAGGTTTCAATTTATCATCTCTCCATCCTACAAAAAGGCCACCCCTACTATATACAGCTTCAACAGCACTCCAATTTTCAAAGAAGTTTCTACTCAGGGGCTTAAAATTAAAGTTAGAAGAACCGGCAATTTTTGTCTCCTGAAATAACATTACATCAACATACAAAGAGCCAATCATGTTCTTCACTCTGGAACATTTTTGGGGAGTGCCAAAAGCCCGCACATTCCATGTAAGAATCTTCATGCGTTATTGGAAACCCTCAATAACTCCAAAGATCTAAAACTCTCTATATCCACTATACCATTATGAAAAGCAAAACCAACTTTTTCTAGCAATATCAAAAAGTTGTTTAGAAGAAAGAGAATTCAATGCAGCAGAAACATGAACACTTCTAAAAAAAGGATGAGAAGACTTATTTAATGTTGCAGCATGCTCTAGGGCTTTCACACCTACTCCATTATTAGATTTCTTCAAATTATCTTCCTTCTGACCCAAAAGTCTAGCATTCCTGTGCACTTTGTTAATATTTGTTGCCGTATTAACATCGTTGCTTGAATTGTCACTACGTTCAACAATTGGTGCTCGACTTCAATAATTTCAACACTTTTCTCCATAGATCTCTCATATCTTCTTGGAGCCTCCAAATTTGCACCTTCTGCAACAATTATTTCAGTATTATTCAAAAATTCTCTAAATTCTTTAGAATTATTAGCTCTAAAGATCACAGCATTAGCACCGTCAGAGTTTGTAACAGCATCTTTGACATACACTTTATCAGGGATATCAAAAGGATTAACTACATGCGCTACATTATTATTTACACCATTACCATCAGATTCTGTAACAACATCTTCGACATACATTTTATTCGGGATATCAAAAGGATTAACCACATGCGATGCATTGTTATTCACATCATTAACATTAGATTATGTACCAGCATCTTCGACATACTCTTTATCAAGGGTAACAAAAGGATCAATCACATGTGCAACAGAATAATTCTTAGAACCAGACCTTTTACTACTGCTATCTGTAAAATGAGTAACAACAACTTGATTATCACTCACTTCAAGATCAACCAAGTTATCTTCGAGAACTCTATCATCTAAAATATAAGGGACATTGTCCTTCTTTCTCCAAAACTTACTGGTATCTGGTCCAAAACAAGAATGATTCTAAGTATCAATATTTAAATCACCTTCAGTGGATGTCTCTTTAATAGATATAATATAATATGCACTACCAATAATGATTTCAATTTTAGCAAGAATAGAAATATTGATATCCCTTTCAATCTCCACGTCAACATAAGAATAATTGAATTTTGCCCCTTCAGCCAAGTCAATGTTAACCAGATATCCAATGCCACTAACTAACACTTCCAAAAGATCCGGTTTCTAGCAAACATCTGGTAAATTGTGAAGTCTTAACGAAGTTATAACTAAAAGATTCCTCTCTACTTTTCCCTCATGCAAGCTCTATAACCTCAGTTTGACTGCCTTCTTAAAGAGCTTTAGGACATTCCTCATAACAACATCGATAGCAAGACTAAAGCTTGGGAAGAGGACTTTGAACTCCTGGTTATACTTTAGATCAACAATATCTTGTATCGAAAATTCACCTTAAATAATCGTAATAATCACCCATCTTCTACACTTCTTGTAAGCTAAAGCGAATTCATCTGAATTATCTAGAGAAATACCAAAAGTTTTGTTGTTATCAACACCATTAACCCGTTCTTCAGATCCAGCCTTCTTTATAGTACTTTCCTCTGAATGCTCCAAGAATGCATTTTCTCTAATAACAACCCCTTTACTTTTGTCTTCCTTGTATCCTACGCGATTTGGTCAATTAGAGAACCTATACCCAGATTGGTTGCAAGAGAAGCAAATTAAACCATTCTGACAGTTTCTTGCATGATGATTTTCCATTTAGGACCTAAAACATAGATTTTGCAATTTAATATTTGAAATTTTTGTATAGATTGAAACCGCTGCCTTACTTTCTCTAGAAGGAGTTGGAATATCTTTACAAGATTTAGCTTCATCAGCATAAGAGCTTAGAGAAAAATTTTCAAAGTTGGAAATATAGGTGAAAGATTTTGCTTTACAAGTGTTTGCGAGAACGAAGAGGTAAGGCTTGAAAATGATGAAAAGAAAATTTTACAATTATTATTAAAAAAAGAAGGAAAAGTATGAAGACTATCCGCCATTTTCTTGAAACTCATATTTTTTACCCCTATATTTATAGGCACTTTAACTATAATTTGAAATCATTTCAAAGATTTTAACCTATTCAAAACTATTAAGTTTTTCACTTCATCCCTTCAAAATTGGGCCTGCCTAGTAGTATAAGTTCTTGATATTGGTTTATTACATGGGTAGCTGCTGTTGTAGAATTGTTGCCTAATTTATACTGGAAGGAAATATCGTATCCTCAAACTTCACTAAATCTGGTAAGAATGCGGTTAGAGGTGGAGAAGGAGATATATGGATCAACTGATATGAATGGTTCTTGCCCAGATGTAGCTAGCAAATAACAAGACACCAATATAATTGATGGCGTAAGGGTAAACAACAGTTATGTGGACCGAGCAAGAAAAACTATTTGGAGAAATATAAAGGTAAGAAACAAGTAAATTAATGACATGGGTGCGGGGGAAAATGCTATTTTCTTGGAAATATGTCCTATTAAGTTTCAATCCAAAGATAGGGTGAAACAGTAATAAAAGAAAGTTGAAATACCATGAGCCTATGATTGTTAGTGAAGGTAGGAAAGGCTTTTGTATGTATCTAAATTTGTGTCCCAATAGCCCCTCTCTTTCACACACATAACTAAAAATGAAGTAACTCGATTGTCAGACATTTAGTTGGGAATAATTCTTTATAGTGGACACCCAATAGCCTGTACCATTGGGGAATGAAAGCTAAATGGGTATTTTGAGTTTTTTCTCAAGGATGAACGGACATTTTCTTTTCATCAAATTCAATGTATAGGAGGAATACAATAGTGGGGGAATATAATAAAGTTTCAAAGGCCGTACATATTTGATTATGATTCTTTAGATATGGAAAACGAGTATCGAAACCATTGTAGTATACTTAGGGTTCCACTGGAATTCGATAAACTTAGATAATGAAATCAAAACGATGTATGTTAGACTTCTAGTTGAAATGAATACATAACAGTTGTAAGGTGTTCAACAATTATAAATGTAATAGAAACGTGCAGCGAAATTTGGTGTCTAAGAGAACCTAGTAGTTATCCATAATTGTTGAGAAGTTAGCTCTGGCATAGAGGAAAAATAATAATCATGCAGCGATGGATGAAAAGATAACGAATGAGTTGCATGTAAAGGTCTATGAACAAATTTTGGATCGACATTGAATAGGGTCAAGGAAAATTGGAAGAGGATACACTAGTTCATATAGACAAATTTAAGATATCTATGGAAATTTTTGTTGAAGATAACCCAACATAAAAAGAGCATGTTTATTTTTTATTATTTTTAATTGGTTTACATAAATATTGTTATAACCAATTAATATACATTTGGTGTTAACAAGAAAACTTGTCAACATCCCCAAAGCTATATGGAAGGTAACCGAGTTCAAATTAAACAAAATTGTTGAGAAGACCTCTTCCTTCGAAACCTACCTTTCGACCAGGCTGACTTAGTTGAATGGGTTTAAGGAATTAGCTTGAAATACAAGCTAAGGAAGCAGCATCTCATTCGAAACCTTTCTTGTGAATTGGTCGGAAGCAACTATTCGCTTTAGCTTTACATTCCTTTCGATCAAGCCGAAGGAACTCCTTTTTCGATCAGGGCGAAAGTGGTTCCACTCTTTCGAAACAGGTCCAGCTAATAATTGCCTGAGCTCACTTTGTTTTTCCTGTATAAGATCGACCTGAATATCCTCCAATTACATAAATTCAACAATGTCGAAATCCCATCACCATTCTTATTTTCATTGTTTAATATTGGTTTCGATGGTAATGCATTTCGACTATATATACCCAAGTTGATCATATGCATTGCATAGGCAAAAAGAAATTAAGAGAATAAGACAGAATCATGTACAATAGATAATTAGTCAAGCTAATGATCAAAATGATCTTCCACATCATCGAAATCCTTAATGAATCTGCCATCTCCTCTTTGTTAATGATTCAAAATAAGTTACAATTATAGAAGCTTTATCCCTAAATTGATTTAGGGTATACAGAAGATTTTGTTGCAGCTAAGAAGCTGGAGTAAGAGAAATGAATTTAGGATCCCCTAAAATTCGGTCCCACAAACTGGACCCCTTGGGTCTTATTTTAGATGCAGGTCAGCCCTCCTTCCATGCTCATGCCTTTGACCCGGTCGAAAGGCTTCTTTTTATATGCCGTCTCATGCCTTTCGACTTGGTTCAAAGGTCTCGTTTGCCTTCGATGTCGTCGAAAGGTTTCTCTTTCAAATCCTTTAACTCACCTCTGAACTTTTCTTATCTCCCTCTAGACCTTTTGACTACGTTGAAAGGGTCTTCTATCGACCTTTCTCCTTTGTGCGGTCCTTAGCATTCCTTTTCTCTGCCTTCACCAGAACTGCCTTGTCAAAAGGTCTTCAAGTACGTCTCTCTCTTTATGTTGCCTTATCATCATTGGAAGAAAAGATGGGAGCCTTTCGACTCTGTCGAAGGGTTGTTTATAAAGGCTTTGAAGATATTGAAGTATAAATGGTTTTGATGATGTTGAGTAGCATACATATGCATGTCTGTGAATTGATGCAGAACCTTCTCCTAATGTCATTAGTTTCGACCGGTTTGAAAGGCTTGTGCACGCTTTCGGAAGGGTTGTTATAAGGGCGAAATCTTTTGTTCCGATAGGTTTGCTGCGCGTAGGGGAGATGAACATTCATTGCCTTTGAAAGAAGGTTCCGAAGCTGTCATTGTTATTCCGTCTATGGCCGAAGTTCTTAAAGAGGTGGAAAGATAACTTTGCTTCCCTTTTTCATATTTTTGGGAGGCTTGTACATGGTCTATCATCTATGAAGGCGCCTGCTGCTTACCACTCCTTCCGAAGCCTCACTAATGCCTTCGAAACCTTTATTTATGATCCTTGTCGAAACCATTTTAGTAGAAGCCGGTACTTTTTGTATCTTCTTTCTTGTCTTTGTTCTTTGAGTGGATTTTATGGCTAACATTTTGCCTCCCCCTTGTATGAAAGAATTTTTTGTTCTTTAGGAAAAAAATTTCAGAACCCTCTCGCTCTTTAAAACTTTGTTTTTCCTGCAAAATTCAAAGTAAGTGATATTTTCTATTGTTGTTAGCTCATTATCATATTTATATCCATGCTTCACGATAAGTCTACATATTAATGCTTTTGTATTTAGGCAGTTAACTGATCCTATTCCTAATTCAAAAGATACGAGGCATATAACTGATAGCCAATAATGCATATAATAAATTTAGTTTATGCACTATTTGAGGGAAATAGCTAATGGATGTAAATAGGGGCTATAAGTTATTATCTGAAAATAGGCCTTCATAACCCATCCACTTTAATATGTATCTGGAAATTTTCCCGAAGATTTAAATGATTCTGAAGTCTTCATTCAGATGTTGGTGAGCATCATTTAGAGTTGTAAATCATTAAATTTGATTTAGGTATTAAGAAGAATAGTTTGAAATTTCTAGTTGTCTGTAGCAACCTCAATCCTTTTACCTTATACCCCAGGTTTGGGTTTCGGTAGGGTTTAGGAAGCAATGAAATTTAACCCAAATTAGGGTATCAACTTGCAAAATTTAGAAGTTAATAATGAAGTATGTAGAATCTAGATAGCAATATCCAGAAATAGTCCTCTGAGTGGCATTTCTAAACCTAGATTCGAGTATTTATGTTTGATTAACCAAAAATTTGTAATAATTGTCTTCATATCAAAATCTCGAGTCTAGATCAGGGTATACGTCGGACAATTAGACATTATTAGCAATTATCTTTGTAAGAAGAATAACAAGCCTAGATTTGGGCATATGATGGGTAAGCAGAAATTCATAGTAATTGTTATCATCATAGAAATCCTTAACCCAGATTAGGGCATACGTTGGATAATCAGAAGTCCTTGGGAATTGTCTTTAACATAGAAACCATAAGCCCAGATTAGGGCACTAAAGTGAAATCAAGTAATAATCCTGAAACCCAGATTCAGGTATAAAGATCGTAACTGATTAATAATGTCCTAAAACCCAGATTCGGGTATTTAATAGACGGAGTTCTGCTTTACTCTTGAGATTCTGTCTTCTTTGACAAGAATAGATTCTTTGGGTCTTATATATTATAGCACTTTGATTGGCTGCCTCTTGAACTTGGACATCTCAGTCCATAATCGGATATGCCATTTTTCAGGCTTGGACGTCTCAGTCTCTTATTTAATGAGCCTCCTCTTGGGCTTATACATCTCAGTCCATTATTTGATGAGTCTCCTCTTGGGCTTAGACGTCTTAGTCCATTGTCAAATGAGCCTCTTCTTAGGGTTGGACATCTTAGTCCATTTTCAAATGAGCCTCTTCTTGGGTTTGAACATCTTAGTCCATTGTCTAATGCTCTTGGATAGCACATTTTTAGAGCCTGGAACCAAGGACTTACCCAACCTCCCTCTAGGAGGCGCCTCAACCTAGCCAGAGATGCGGTCAAGGAATTGCCCGGTGCTTTAACCTGGCCATGGCTTGGCATGGATAAAGACTTACTTCGACTTCCCTCTAGGAGGCACCCTGCCCTGGCCATAGCGTAGCATGGACAGGGGCTTGTTCGATGCTTTACTCTGGCCATCTTATGGCATGGATAAAGGCTTACTCCATCCTCCCTCACTGGAGGTGCCTTAACCTGACCATAGGCGGGCCAATGGCTTTTCTAGTTCTTTAACATGGCCATCTTATAGTGCAATTAAAGGCTTATTCCGCCCTCTCTATAGGAGGTGCTCTGCCCTGGTATTCTTGGCGCGGACAGAGACTTTCTACCATCTTAGGTAGACTTCCATCTTAGGTAGTATCCAAATAAAAGGATTATTTCACCCCCAACCACGTAAATTTCCTTTTTGAAGAAAGAGATGCTTTATTCATTCATCTTTGGAAGGCCTCAAATGTTCCGTATTCCTAGTTATCGGAACCATATTGCTATCTGGTCGGCATAACTTGTAAGCTGTTGGGGGGATTACGTTGCAAATGATTAATGGTCCTTCCAATTTTCCCCTAAGGGTCCATCTGTGGGGTTACTGGTATTTTCCATCACTCTTCGGAGTACCAAATCTCGAACACGAAATGATCGATTTCTTAATTTCAAGTTGTAGTACCTTGAGATCTTCTTTGATACTCAACAGTTCTTACCACTGCTTCATCTCTTAATTCATGTATCAAATCTAAGGACTGTCTTTTCAGCTCTTGATTCATATTGAATGCATAGGGGATTCTTTGGTGTGAGGTTATTTCAATCTCGATTGGTAACATCATATCACACCCATATGTCAAAGAGTAGGGAGTACGTCCCGTCGTCGTTTTGGTGGATGTTCGATAAGCCCATAACATAAGTGGAAGTTCTTTTACCTAATTTCCTTTCGCTTTGTTTAATCGCTTTTTCAGAATTGTCTTTATGGTTTTGTTTGCAGCCTTAACTACCCCATTTTCTCTTAGATGTGCAACATATGAAAAGCTTTTAATGATTCCATTCTTGTGGCAAAAGCGAGAGAATTCTTCACTCTTAAATTGTGTCTCATTGTCAGAAATTATCTTATAGGGAATTCCAAATCTAGTATGATGTTTTTGATGATGAATCTGAATACCTTCCTAGAAGTAATCTTTGGACATGGTTCCGCTTCAACCTGTTTAGTGAAGTATTCTATGGAGACTATGGCATACTTTCTCCTCCTTTTTGAGATCAACAATGAGCCGATTAAGTCTATTCCCCATACGTCAATATGCCATGGACTTATAATTGGAGTCAACTAGCTTGGGGATAATCTGGGAATCTTTGAGTATTTCTGATATTTTTCGTATCTTCTCACATACTCGATGGCTTGGCTTATAATACAGGGCCAATAAAATCTTTTCTAGTCATTTTCTTTGCCAATTTAGTTCTATTTGAATGATCCCCATATAATCCCTCCTGTGCTTCAGCCATCAATTTTACTCCATCATTTTGACTTACGCATCTTAAATAAGGAAGTGCATACCTCTTCTTATAAAGGATCCCATCCATTATAGTAAAATACAGTGCTTGTTGCCTGATTTTTCTTGCTTAACCCTTGTCAAAGGGAAGTATTCCTTTAGTAAGGTATTCAACGATGGCTGACATCCAAGTGTTATCATATAGGTTACTTGCTGTCGATTGGTCATCCTTCTCATTTGATATTTATCTCTCAATTTCTTCATTTTCTCTTGTTGCATTGCTCGAGATCTTGTCAGAACTAATAATTCCTTTCCTTGTTATGATGTTTTCTCTTTAATGCTTGGGATTTCTTTATATCCTATTGGAATAACACGTGTTTCCGGGGCTACCCTTGAGCTGGCTAGTTTTGCTAAGGAATCTGCTTGTGAGTTTTCCACTCTTGGGACTTGGTGTATTGAAAAGTCTTCAAACAAGGCAAGCATTTCAAGTATCTTCTACACATATAAAGATAGTTTGGAGTCCTTTGTTTGATATATCTGCTTCATTTGGTTTACCATTAGCTAGGAATCACTGAAGATCTAAATTCATGGAATCTTGAGTTTCGATGCCAAGGTTAACCCCACTACCATAGACTCATATTCTACCACATTGTTCGTTGCGGGGAACCCTAGTTTCATGGCATAATGTAGGTGATGCCACATAGGCTTCCGATCCCTTTCCTTGTCCGATTGTTCTTTGATGAAGTTAGTACATTCATTAATGAAATCTACTAATGCCTGCTCGCCCCTTGATGGCGGCTCATGGCTGAAATTATATATCACATTGGCTGAGCTTGATCGCTTATTTTACCAACCTTCCTGAAGTTTTTGTTTTACTGAAAACTTTCTTTATGAGGCAATTGGTCAATACCCTGATCGGATGTGCTTGAAAATATGCTCAAAGTTTTCGTGCTGTGAGAATCAAGCATTAAGCTAGCTTCTCCATCATTGAGTATCAGACTTCTGCATCCTTTAATCGTCTTCTTACATAGTATACTAGAAGAGCTCCGCTTCCTTCTCCAACTAATACTGAGCTGATCGCATGTTCTGAAACTGCCATATACAAATACAAGACTTCCCTATTCTCAGGACTAGAAAGTAATGGCTTTTCCAAATGGCTTTTTAATTCTTGAAAGTCTTTTCTGCAATCTTCGTTCCATTCAAAGTTCTTCTTTTTCTTGATTACGTTAAAGAAGAGAATACACTTATTTGTAGCTTTGGATATAAACCTACTTAGGGTAGCTACCCTTCCATTTAAACTCATCACTTTTTTGCTGGTTTTGGGTTCGGCCATGTCCTTAATGGCATGAATTTAGTCAGGGCTAGCTTCAATCCCTTGGGCACTTACAAGGTAGACTAAAAGCTTTCCAAAATGGTCCATAAGAGCACTTTTTTGTGTTCAATTTCATTTGATATTTCCGTAATTTCTTGAACATCTCTTCCAAATTTTTAAGATAATTCTTAGCTTCGTCAGATTTTACTAGCATATCGTTCACATAAACTTCCATGTTTCGGCCAATTTGCTCCTTAAACATCCTGTTCACCAGTTTTTGATATGTTTCCCTTGCATTTTTTAATATAAATATCATTGCCTAGTAGCAATAAATTCCCCAGTCGGTTATGAAGCTTGTATGTTCTTCATCTGGTTTGAACATAGGTATTTGGTTGTACCCTGAATAGGCACCGATGAGAGATAATAATTCATGCCCGCTTGTTGCATTGATCTATTTGCGGTAACGACAAACTATCTTTCGTACATACTTTGTTCAAGTCCGTATAGTCAATGCAAGTCCACCGTTTCCTATTTGATTGCTTTACCAGAAGTGGATTAGGTAACCACTTTAGGTAGTATATTACCCAAATAAATCCTTTCTCAAGGAGTCTGTTAACTTCCTCTTTCAAAGCATCTTATCATACCTTGTCTAACCGTCTCTTTTTCTACCTAATGGGGGTTACTTCTGGGTTAATATTGAGTGTGTGATACATGACCATTGGATCAATCCCCACCATATCAGAATGTGACCAGGCAGATACATACTTGTTGATTTTGAGAAATTGGATCAAATCCTTCTTTAAGTCACCATTCAAATCCTTTCCTACCTTGACCACTTTTATAGCACCATTTGAATCTAGGTATGCTTCCTCAAGATCCTCTATAGGTTTAATCCTTTCTGTTTTCCCTTGGCAATCGAATTCTATGACGATTGTACTTTCTTTAGCGGAGTTAGCGTCAACTATCTTTCTCTTGCCTCCAGAAGGAATATACCTTTCATGCATATGTTTATTATATTTATTAACCTTAATCTTTGCTTCGAATGTTGGATGTGAGAATCCATCATCCAAAGGCTGTAAAATAATAGAAGATCAAAGTAAGCAGAATACTCCCATTTATATTGATCTTGGGTAGAAAAATACATTTCTTGAGAGCTAAACTGCTCCCCTCGGATGGTGCCTCCATCCCCTCTGTATCCAGAATTTTACCATGAGATATTTTGGAGAGACGAATGCATCTATTTCATCGAGAGCCGGCCTACCAAAGAAGGTGTTGTAGTAAGAGGGCTGGTTGATAACCACGAAAATAGTCTCAAAGGTTCTACAAGTTGGTGGAACCCCCATTTGCATGAGTAGCTTCAATTGCCCTATCAGATTCGTCCTTTTATTATTGAATCCAAAGATGGGCTCCATGCTAGGCTCTAATTTATCTTCGAGAATATTCATTTTATCGAAGGCATGCTTCAAGATTACATTGACTGCACTGGATGTGTCAATCAGAATTTTGGAGACGATGGATAATCCAATCTAAGCAGTAATCATCAAATGATCATTATGCGGATGGTGAACCCCCTTTTTCATCTCATGGGGACTAACGACAAGGTTCGACATTTGAATACTGAGACGAGGATTCTTCAATAGGGTTTTTTCTTGGAGAGAGAAGATGCCTTCTTTTGCTTCCTTGATGTATCTATTCTAGGCCCCTTTGCTGTTTTCGTTGGATGTGGCCCACTATGAATTACGTCAATTCTTTTTATTGGAGGGCATAGGCTCGGGGGGTCTTCATCTTCTAATATATTTACAGCATTGCTAGGATTTTTCCATGGACCATCCCCTGTCCATTGAGCTTTCTACTGATCCTAAATAAATTCCTTCAAATGTCCCTCACGGTTCAATTTCTGAATGATTCCAGCTAGAACCCTACACTCATCAGTTTTATGGCCGTTCACCTTGTGATAAGCACAGTCATCTCCTCCCTTTTTTATTCAATATTATTCTTGGCGTTAAATGAGGACGAAAATTTGACTGTTTCCTTGGCCACAACATAAACGTAAGACAGTGGCTTGTTTAAAGAAACTACGTTAGCAATGGGTTCTTCCCATCTTGTTCTTATGTGTCCTCGGTCTAGGCCAAATATCCCCCCTTCTTTCATGGGAATATCATTCCTCTTAGCTTAGTAATTCTCATCGATCCGAATAAACTTGTCAGCTTGGAAATGGAAATTTTGTAGATCTTTACACCCGTTGACGAAGAGCTTTTTCCAAAAGGCAGTGTTTTCTATCAAGCCAAAATGGACCACAATAATCTTGTCTCGGTCGTTCATATCATTTTCTTTTAGAGCTTCGACGTTGAACCTCCTCAGAAAGTCTCCCATGGACTCTCTTTGTCTTTGCTTTATGTTGGCCAAGACTGTATAATCTATAGTGGGATCTTAGCAGATGCAGAATTGGGTATAGAATTCATAAGAGAACTATTTCCATGAATATATGGTTTTCTCTAGATATTGTCTGTACCACTTTGCCGCAGCTCCTTGGAGAGTGACCGGGAACAAAATCGGCATCTGACAGCTCCCAAAGCATTATACAAATCCATTTGGTTATCGAAAGACATTAGATGACCATTCGGATCTGTAACTCCATGATATTTCATTGTTGGGATCTTCACATAAGGCATGATGACAGTTACCATGATCTCATCAATAAAGGGCGGTACTCGTTCATTATCATTAGCATTTTCATCCATTGTTCTCTTCCCTTTTATATTCATTGCATCTTTTATTGCCTTTTCAACTGCATCTTTTAGATAAGCATCAACATTACAATAATTTTTCTTGCCCGAAAAATATTCCTTTGATGTTGAGCTTCTGGATTGTTCAAGGGACTTATCGAGAACTCTCCCTTAGCGATTGGCTTTAGATCGATGGTGTTCTTTCTTCTTGTAGGACGTTAGATCTATTTTGCTTTGGTTTTCATTGGAGTGGGCTTTCAAGTTCCTTCTAGGGGAAACCACTTCATCCCCATGAGCTGATTTTGCTATCTTTAAAGATTTATGAGATAATGCCATTTAAGAAATTCTTGCATCTGTTGCAGCTATTGCTCTAAATGTTTGATCTTTGCAGTATTCTCATCTTGTTGAGCTAGCAACGAAGGCTGTCCTTGAACAGCCCCATCCAAATTAAAGAATGGAGCTATGTTCCCCTCAATAGTTGTTGTATGGATGACTTCTTCATTCAAAACAACTCAGTTGTTTGGACCTCATTTTTCCTATGGAAGTCAAATGAACCAAAATTAATCTATAATATAATGATAAGTTCGGAGGTTCGAGCCCTCCCTCTAGCACCAAAAAATGTTAATAAAAAAACTTATCAATATCCCAAAGCTATATGGAAGGTAACCGAGTCCAAGCAAAACCAAATTTCTGAGAAGACTTCTTCCTTCGAAACCCACCTTTCGACCAGGTTAACTTAATCGAAAGAGTTTAAGAAATTAGCTCGAAAATACAAGCTAAGGAAGCAGAATCTCATTCAAAACCATTCTTTTGAATGGGTTGGAAGAAACTGTTCATTTTAGCTTTCCATTCCTTTCAATCATGTCAAAAGGTTTGTTCTGGCTCTTTTGACAATGTTGAAAGGGATGTATGTTTTACTAATATGAGATAGCTGCTCTCGATCCCAGTGGTTTCACTACTTTTGAAGAGGAACCCCTTCGAAAAGGTTACAGATATAGCTGGGGATGAAGCCCTTTCGAATGAATTCCTCTCTAATCAAGCGTTAGCCAATTATAAACCGGAACCCCTTCGGAACTCCCCCTTCGATCAGGTCGAGAGGGGATCCACTCTTTTGAAATAGGTCCAGCTAATAATTGCCTAAGCTCCACTTTGTTTTTCATGTATAAGATCAACCTAAATATCCCCCAGTTACATAAATTCACCAATTTCGAAACCTCATCACCATTCTTATTTGACATTATTTAATACTGGTTTCGATGGTGATGCATTTCGACTGTATATACCCAAGTCGATCATATGCTTTGCATATACAAAAAGAAATTAAGAGAATAAGATAGAATCATGTGCAATGGAACACTAGTCAAGCTATTGATCAAAATGAACTTACTCATCATTGAAATCCTTAATGAATCCGCCATCTCCTTTTTATTAATGATTCAAAATAAGTTACAATTATAGAAGCTTTATCTCCAAATTGATTTAAGGTATACAAAAGATTTTGCTGCAGCTAAGAAGTTGGAGTAAAAGAAATAAATTTAGGATTCCCCTAAAATTCGGTCCCCTAAACTGGACCCCTTGTGTCTTATTTATAGATGCAGGTCGGCCCCCCTTCCACGCTCATGCCTTCAAACCATTCGAAAGGCCTCCTTTTATATGCTGCCTCATGCTTTTTGACTTGGCCGGAAGGCCTCGTTTGCCTTTGACGTTGTTGAAAAGTGTCTCTTTCGAATTCTTTGACTCAACCCTGAACTTTTCTTATCTCCCTCTAGAACTTTTGTCTTAGTCGAAAGGGTCTTCTATCAACCCTTCACCTTTGTTGGGTCCTTAGCATTCCTTTTCTCTGTCTTCTCCAAAACAACCTTTGACGTTGTCGAAAGGTCTTCAAATACATCTCTCTCTTCATGTTGCCTTATTGTCATTAGAGGTAAAAATGAAAGCCTTTCGACTCTGTCGACAGGTTGTTTATAGGGGCTTTAAAGATGTTGAAGTATCAATGGTTTCGATGATATTGAGTAGCTTTCAAATGCATGCCTGTGAAGTGATGCGGAACCTTCCCCTAATGCCATTGGTTTTGATCAGTTCGAAAGGCTTGTGCATGCTTTCAAAATGGTTGTTATAAGGGCGAAACCTTTAGTTTCGAAAGGTTTAGCGTGCATATGGGAGATTAACATTCATTGCCTTTGAAAGGGGGTTCCAAAGCTGTCTTTGTTAATCCATCTATGTCGGAAGGTCTTAAAGATGGGATATTAGTCTCGCATCTTGAAATAATGTATTCTTTATTTATTTAAAGGGAAATATCGAAATGCATTCTTATAATAGAGAATTAGTCTAAAGGAACCTGAGGTAAATAACAATCTGAAAAACATAAGTTTTGAAGTTTAGTCTGAAGAACAAGACATATTCATATAGCATTACACGTATATAATGTTATGATCACTAGCATTACATATAATATATTATATAAACACATTAAATAAGCCTTAAAAATAGGGGCATGCATCTTGTACAAGAAATAATATATTTATCAGAAACAATTTTGAACTTCCAAATTGAACAAAAATGAAAAACCTAACAAAGTAACAAAGAGCTATTGGTACTAGAGTTGTAGCTTGTCTAGTGGACGAATAGAGCTTGAAAGTAGATAACTACTTTTAAGTTTCCTTCAACGGCTTATTTTGAGAATGAGACTTCTCTTTGGTTTAAAGTGAAGGCTCAGAAAAGAATGACTAATCGAAACTTGAAATTCAATGTTTCTAACAATAATAGGACCCATTTGGCTTCGTTTTAAATTTTGAATTTCAAAATTTATTACAAAATATAGAAAGTGTAGATGAAAACATTTAGAATTTTAAGTCTTTATTGTGATGATGGAGAGACAATAAAGACGATGAGGGGATGATGGAGGATGACGGATGGGAAGGAGGGATGATGGATGGATTCCTAAAACATGAAAAGCAAAATATTTTTTTCTTTCTATTTTGTATGCTAACTTTATTTTTCAAATTACTTGTTCTCAAAAAAATACATGCGTTATCTATTTTTTTGTTTGGATGAAAAAAAAAAACTAAAATGTAACGACCCTGAAATTCAGACCCAGATTAAAATTTTTAAATCACTTATTTAATGTAGAAATTCGAATTTTCACAAACAACTTCCGTTGCCAACCAAACTCCACAGTTGGAATGCGTCTAGATAGACATGGGCGTGCGCCAAATTTCGTTGAAAAATATTGAAGTAAATTACGCTCGTCGCATTTACATATTAGTTTAAATCTTATGTATAAATTTCCTATCGTCCGAACTCAAATATTTTCTCGATGTTGCATAAGAAAAATATTCTGAACTTGACGGCGCATTTCGTTTCGTCAAATTTCGCTTTTAATTGCTAGTAAAATATTCGCTCGTGCAAATGGTTAAATAAGAGTAACCGCTTCTCAAATAGTGTCAACCCATCAATATCTTCATACCGTTGTGTCCGCCTCAACGCGCTGACCAAAATGGTATATTTATTTGTGTCAATCGGAATTCGGCATTGCGAATTATAAATTTTAACGGAGCGAAAAGCGGTCCGTTACGCAGCATAAACCGGTACCAAAATTCCCAGCATTCAAAATTTTAGAGCCATTCAGCTGACCTTGGGAACACAAATAGCCACCATTGTGAAAAATCATCAGTGCATTAACTGTGCACACTGAACCCTCTGCCTTCATTCTGCTTCATTAATTGCTCTGCACACATTGTCCTACGTGATAGCTCTGTCCCCTCTCCTCTGCACAATTCTATTCTCTTTCTCCCTTCTCATACTTCTGTTATTATTTATTTGGCCTCCCAGTAAGCTAAGACCCAACCCCTTCTTCTTCGTATTCTTTTGCAAAGGTTACAGAAACCCAACTTTTCTCTTTTATATATTTTTGTTTTCTTCTCTCTCTTTTGTTGGTCTTCAACGCCTCCACTTGCCATCACCCTGCACTACCGCATGCAGCTCCCCCTCCCTTTCTCTTCTCTTCCCCCTGCAGCCTCCGCCCCACGCAACCACCACCAGCCCTTACCAGCTCCGCGTCCCTGCCCCTGCCCCGTTCCACTCGGCCACCCACGCCTCCACCTCCACACTACACGGCCCACTGCCAGCACCTCCAACCCACTTTCCTTCCACCAAGTCCGCCTCCGCCCCTGCAGACACGTTTGCCACGCACAGCCCTTCCCGCCACTGCAAACACCCTACCGCCTCCCCTTCACTAGCAACTCCTCCATGCAACCACGGCTACCGCGCACGGCCGCGCCCACTGCTCCTACCGGCCTTCAACCCAGGCGAGTCCCACTGCCACCCACGCCATGACCATAGCCCGCACCGGCTCCGCCTCCCCGCGTCCTACAGCCCCTTACTGCGTCTATCTTATTCATACACGTTTTAAAAAAAGAAAAAGAAAAAAAGGGGGTGGTAGACAGTTCGTTTTATATATATAGTATACATTAGTATAAAGCTGGTTTGTAAAGTTTTGAACAGTTGCATACAAGTTTATATATTTAGAAAAGGGCAAGTTTATTAAGTTTATATGTGTCAGTATAAACTGTAGCTAGTTTTATATAGGGTGATTTAGGTAAAGCTGTTGCAGTTTCAAGACTTACATTTATTAGTACTGTATATATTCGTTGGAATTTTGTTTTTAGTTATGTATATATGCAGTATATTGGTTGCAAAGTGTAAAGTGAGCTTGATTTATTATAAGGAGATAGTACTTTCCAACATGTTAAGCTAGAGTATAAAGTTTTATGCTGTACACACAAAGGTTGATAAGTTACAGATTTTAGTTGGAAAAAAATATATATAAGTAGTTATGTTCAGACATGTTTATATTAAGATATAAGTGTCCATGTTTTAAGTTTGTTATATACAGTACAAAGTTTTACATATAATCAGTTGTATATGCTCACAAACAACGTTTTGCTGCGTTTTATTCCAGCTCCCGCTATTGATCCGGAAACATAGGCTATTTCCACCCCGCTTGTCGAATCTATTTTGCTCCATTGATCGGTATGGTTATATATGCATATTCAATCGATATATATTGCAATAAACAAATTTTTGATTAATTATTTGTTGATTGCAGCTGTGTTCATTTTGCGTCGTGCTTGTTAGGGTCTATTTTATCTATTCGTCTTCGTGCTTCGCCATCATCTTCTTCAACCACGCAAGGTGAATATTTCATTCACGACTCAAATCTATTATGCTATGATAATCAAGTGATAAATTGTTGTTTATATTAATTTGGATGTTAAATTGTTGATTGTTAGAATTGTTGAAATAAAAATTGGAAATTGCTATGCAAGTTAAATTTGAATATTGTTAGTTTACGACAAATAGTAGAGACACTAAAATTGTTATGTGATGTTGAATTTGGTTGTTAACTTAAGTGAAATTTAATATGAGATTAATATTGATATAGGATAGTCAACAATTTAAAATGGATTATATATGTTGAACTTGACCCCTTTAAATGTTAAATAAATCGTCGCGTATAAATAGCGTTAACTACACTTTGAACCGTTGAATGTATGATGATGTAGTAATGTGATAATAGACACCAAGTGAAAACCATAATGTAATAATCTTTAATCTGCATGAAACGATAGTGTGGATTCTAGGAATAATTATATTAATTTGCATAAATAACAAATGTAAGTTAATACGATTATTTCGGGATTATTTAATAAATTGTTAAATTGTTATGTATGGTTGCTATTGCTTGTTTATTTACTTTGGCACCATCCCAGTTATCACACTGCAAGTTCCCTTTGCTATGCTTTGTTTTATATTGAATAATATTGGGTTGAAATGATAAATACCTAATTAAACAATTTAGCCTAGGATAGGAAATAAAAATAAGAAACCCGATTGGTCAACAAAACTATTTTCGAAATTGAAATATATTTTAAATTAAGGAATGAACTTAACAATTTGTTTGGAAATTTGGTAACGGTTTTAATGGATGTAATTGAAATAAATTTCACGGATTTAATTGAGACAAATTTTATGGATTAGATTGAAGTAAAATTAATGGATTAAATTGAAACGGATTAATAAACCTATGTAATTAAATAAAAATGAATTGGCAAATTTATTGAAATGAGATTTAGAAACAAGTAAGTTTTAGAATTTGATAACTTAAAAATTTATTAAATTTGTTAGGTTTAGATTAAAACTCGGTTTTAATTAAATAGATTTGGAACATGTTGTAAATTTTACTTGGAAATTTAGAAAATTTGACTTAGGAGGAATACAAAAACTAACCAAAGTTTTATGGATATAACTTGGTGATTATTTAAACTTAAAATGATTTTAAATTTAATGAATTAATCAAATCAGGACATTGTAAATGGAAATGGACTTTTGGTTTAGAAATTTAGTTGAATTGGTAAAAAAAAAAATCAAATGAAGTTGGATAAAAAGGAATTTAGTTAATGAAAGTGATTAAATCGAATTTATGATAACAGTGGATGTGAACATGAAGTGAAATGAATAGAATTTGATTAAATAATTTAAACTAAGTTTAGCATTAAACTGAATTCGTCGATTATGAACTAAATTTAATAAGCGACTTTTAGACCTTATTAAATCGAACTTGAAT
Source organism: Allium cepa (assembly GCA_030765085.1). Taxonomy (NCBI): domain Eukaryota; kingdom Viridiplantae; phylum Streptophyta; class Magnoliopsida; order Asparagales; family Amaryllidaceae; genus Allium; species Allium cepa. The sequence continues at coordinate 11,115,818 of CM060942.1, forward strand.
ACTAAATTTTAAATGGTAACTCAAATGTTTGAATTAAAATTTGCATTCGAAAATATGTTTTAAAATATCTAAAATAAATTGAATCGTGAAATGTCAAATTTTGGAAGTCAAATTTGCACCTTGACTTTTGGACTTCGATTTGTTTTAACGTTAATTTAACCGACCATCGGGTAATAAATACGTAGTTATTAAAGAGACCGGGATCGGGCATGGACATACTCTCTGTCGTTATCGAAAACCACTTTAATAACTATTATGCGCAAAGTGTTGATCCAGAATGAAGTGGATGGTTTGGTGAACGCGTTGACTGAAGAAAGAGAACGATGTTGGATGACCCCTGACATGACTAAAACAGGAGCCGCGCCGGGCCATTGAGGATCGCCACCTCTAGCGGACACGCTTCTTTGATACATATCTATTACTTTTGTGATTCGATTTGGGTGCACCCCTTGATTTAGGATTGTTGTTTCGCGTTGTTGAGATAGTAGCTACTACGCTCAACATCAGTCCGGATCACGCAACTACTAGTATCCTAGTTGGTATCGCCTCATGTACCTTGTCATACTGATTATCCTATTCACGACCACTACGTTTTGTTTTGTGTTATACCTATGGGGTACCCTCTGACAACCACTAGTTTACGGTGGGGTTTACGGTGCTGTATAGACTGACATTATAAAATGTGTTAAGGGGAATTATGGTAACGCCTTAACGCTATTTTAATATCGTACTTTACTGATTAGACATTATCTACATACCGTATTCTATTGTATATATAGATAGTTTATCGGATCCTTAGAGATGTTTTATTCATCTTTGAGTTATGAACTTTATTCTTTGCACTTGATTATCCTGTATAAGATTTTGAGTCCCGACTCGAGTGTTTCTTTTGTATATGCTCGGGTCAGTCTGAAGCTATCCAATTTGCTGATCAAGGTTGGTTGAAGATGCTGAAGACTTAGCATTTATCTTATCAGTCTAATTTGATGTCCGTGTCTTTTGGACATTTATGTATTTCCTTTCAGTCACATTTTGTTTAGACATTGTTGTACTTTATGTAGTAGCTTCATGAACTGCTATTATGACGATGTATTTTCCGCTGCATTGTTCTGTGACTGTTCTGTGACTGTGATGTTGTATTGATTCTCATTTACATTTATGTATTTATAATCCCATAATGATTCGTGTTTTGTATTATTTAAATTGACATGTGAGGATTATTGTCAATTTAAATGGTCCAAATATATAGGTTGTTACAGTTGGTGTCAGAGCTTTGGTTTCCCTAAAAAAACCTTAGTTTGGGATTATATAAACTCGTTAGAGATATGGTAGCAATACCCTAGAATGAGGAGAATCGATTCAATATCCCGATCCTTTAAAATTCAAACTTCTTTGATTCGTTCATTAGATTTTCTTCAAGCTGTATGATTTTCTATCCTTGGTTCTAAATTTCTTTCGATATTTCAGGATGAGCACCGGAAGAAACAATAGGGGAGGAAGAGGTCATGGTCCTGCCCGGGATGCACCTGCCATCCCAGCTCCAGTCAAATTCACCACTCTTAGCAAGGAATATACACAGCTAGGTGGTACTAAGTTTTCTGGATCCGAGGGTATTATCGAAGCTCAGCAATGGCTCAAAGGTTTAGAGAAGATATTTTCTGGATTGGAGATCACTGATGCTCAGAAGCGCCAGCTTGCTGCGTGGCAACTTCAGGATGCCACGCAAGATTGGTGGGAATCGGTTACTTCCCGTATCGAGGAGAACACCATCACTTGGGCCCAGTTTAGGTATAAATTTATTTGGATTTCGTAGTCTAAATTCTTCTTTCAATCTTTGGAATCTTATTTATCTAGTCTATCTTTTGATTAGGGATACTTTCTCGGCACAATGGATGCCCGCTGCTGGGAAAACCCAACTTTATAGAGCTTTTATGGATCTTAAGCAAGGCAGTATGACTTTTTCTGAGTATGAGAGGAAAACGAACTGTCCAAGTTTGGCCCGGGATTGATCGATACACCACTTCTAAAGAACGAGAAGTTCATTATGGGAGCTAAACCAGAGTATTATGACTTGCTTACTGGCCACACTCACTGCACCTTCACAGAGCTTGTTGATTATGCTCTTAGATATGAGGCAAAGCCTAAGGGATCCACTGCCAAGGCCCCTCCTACTCAGCCCTCTTCTAGCCAGCTCGGAAAGAGGAAGATGAACTTTGATCAGCAAAAGAAATCTTGGCAAAAGACTACAGGATTAGGATATGTCCAGAAAAGCCCAATCGACCTTGCTAAGATCACTTGCTTCAAATGCGATAAGAAGGGCCATTATGCTAATAGTTGTCCATCCACCGGAGGTGCTATTCCACCACCTTCTCAGATGAGGAATGATTTATGCCATGTCTGCCTCCAGCCAGGTCAATTCAAGAGGGACTGCCCATTGAGGAAGAAAGGCACACCATCGGGAGTATATGCTGTCACCACTCCTGCACCACTTCCACCAACTTCTCAAGATGACCGAGGTACCTTACGAAGTACTTTTTCATTACGTGATTTACCTGTTAGGGTATTATTTGATACTGGTGCATCTCATAGCTTCATATCTATCGATCTTTGTAATAAGCTCAAATTAGAACCTACTCTTGCTACTACTTCCTTATGTGTCTCCAACCCTATTGGAGGACTTTCCAACCTCAGTCGAATTTGTAAAGAGGTTGTGCTTTTGTATGGAAGATATCGATTCACTTGGGATTTTATGTGCTTGGCTTCGTGGCATTTGACATTTTGTTGGGTGCTGATTGGTTAAGAAAATTCGATGCTGTTATTTCCTGCAAAGCTCGTTCTGTTTCTCTAGTCAATGACAAAGGTCTACCACTTGTCATCGAATGCAAATCACCTCAGAAATATGCCGGAAGCTTCATATTCTCTCTCGATGCTCACCCGGATGACCTTAGTACTACTCCTATTATTCAGAAATTTCCCGATGTATTTGGAGAAGTCAACTCTCTACCGCCAAAGCGGGAGATCGATGTCCGCATTGACCTTATTCCTGGAGCTACTCCCATAGTTCTCCCTCACAGAAGGATGGCTCCTAAAGAAAAAGCTAAACTTAAAACCCAAATTGATGATCTATTTGCTAAGGGTTTGATTAGGAGAAGTTGTTCTGAATGGGGCGCCGCAGTCGTCTTTGTCACCAAATCAGATGGATCTCTTCGCATGTGTGTTGATTACCGGGAATTAAACAAGCGCACTCTCAAGAACCGCTATCCGATGCCTCGCATCAATGATTTATTCGATCATCTCCATGGAGCTAAAGTTTTCTCACAACTTGATCTCGCCACTGGGTTCCACCAACTCAGAGTAGAAGAAGATAGTATTCATAAGACAACTTTCCGTACCGAGAACGGATTTTATGAATGGTTGGTTATGCCATTCGGTTTGACCAACGCACCTACCTATTTTGTTGACTTAATGAATCGAGTCTTCCGTGATGTCCTTAATAAGTTTGTCCTTGTTTTCATCGATGATATTCTCGTCTTCTCCAAAGATGAGAAAGAGCACGAGACACACCTTGCTTATGTTCTGGAAACTCTCCGAAATCATCAGCTTGAAGCCAAGTTCTCTAAATGCCACTTCTGGCGAGACGAAGTACGATTCCTTGGCCATATTGTTTTTGAAAACGGGATTTCGGTCGATCCAGCTAAGATCGCCGTAATCAATGTAAGTTCTATCCTATTCGTTATTTCTATTCGATCCATCTTATTCCTTTCTAATTTGAAAATTTATCTACAGGATTGGGAGACTCCCAAAACTCCTACTGATATCCGTAGCTTCTTGGGCTTGGCCGGTTATTATCGCAGATTCATTGAGCACTTTGCCCGGATTTCTTCCCCACTGACTGCTTTAACTCGAAAGGATGTCAAGTTTATTTGGAGTGAGAAGTGTGAATCCGCTTTTAATGAATTGAAGCATAAGTTAACTTCAGCCCCAGTTCTTGCGGTAATTGACGGGAGTGAAGGATTAACTGTCTATACTGATGCATGTCGAGAAGGTTTAGGTGCTGTCCTTATGAAAAATGGAAAGGTTATTGCTTATACTGGTCGTCAGTTGAAGACCCATGAAGTAAACTATGCAACCCATGATTTAGAGCTTCTTGTAGTTGTATTTGCTTTGAGACTATAGAAGCACCATCTTTTGGGGACAAAATTTGAATTATTCACAGATCATAAGTCCTTGCGGTATATTTTCTCTCAAAAGGAGTTGAACCAGAGACAAGTCCGATGGCTCGAATTCTTAGCTGCATATGATCTCGACATCAATTATACTCCTGGAAAAGCAAATGTTGTAGCTGATGCTTTGAGCCGTAGCAAAGCATTGTCATGTTGTAACCTTGTAGAAGGCATGCTATTTCAGCTTGTTATTTCCCCATCTCTTATGGATCGCATCAAAGCTAAGCAATATGAGGACACCTTGCTCTATCGCATAAAGGAGTTAGTTCTTGGTAGAGTTGGAAATGCTGACAGTAAAGTGGGAGCACGGATAGATAGTAATGGAGTTCTGAAGATTGACAACCGTATTTGTGTTCCAAATGTTGACGGATTGAGACAAGAAGTGCTTAGAGAGAACCATCGGTCATCACTTTCATTTCATCCTGGTGTCACCAAGATGTATCGAAATATGAAGCGTTTATATTGGTGGAGTGGGATGAAGAAAGATATTTCCATATATGTCAGTAGATGCACCACTTACCAGCAAGTCAAGGCCGATCACCGGAAGACGGCAGGATTACTTCAACCCCTAGATATTCCGTGTTGGAAATGGGATCAGATTTCTATGGACTTCGTTGACGGATTACCGAGGACCAGAAAAGGTAACGAGAGTATATGGGTGATTGTTGATAGGTTGACAAAATCTGCTCACTTTATTCCTGTTAAGACCACTCGTACTGCTTCGAGTTTGGCCGAGATTTATATGAGAGAGATTGTCAGACTTCATGGAGTTCCATCTAGTATTGTATGCGATAGAGATCCCTTGTTCACTAGTAAATTCTGGAAGGCATTTCAGGACGTCTTGGGCACTAAACTGAATCTGAGCACGGCTTATCATCCTCAAACAGATGGCCAAACTGAGAGGGTAAATCAGATTTTGGAAGATCTGCTCCGAGCTTGCATTATTGATTTCGGTGGATCTTGGGAAGACCACCTCCATTTGGTTGAATTCACTTATAATAACAGCTATCAGGTAATCCAAAAAATTTCAATTTGAAAATAATAATTTTGAATTGAAATATAACTATCTTTATAATCAGGCGAGTATCGATATGGCACCATTCGAAGCTTTATATGGACGGCCATGCAAATCGCCAGCTTGTTGGATTGAGCCTGGTGACCGATTAGTTCTTGGCCCGGATATGATTATGGAAGCATCCGAGAAGGTCAATGAGATCAGAAGGAAGATGAAGACCGCACAGGATAGGCAGAAGAGCTATGCAGATAGGTGTAGAAGAGAGTTAAAATTCCAGGTTGGAGATGAGGTATTTCTTAAAGTATCACCTTTGAAGAATGTTATTCGATTTGGTCGTAGAGGGAAGCTCGCTCCTAGATTTGTTGGACCATTCACTATCACTGAGAGGATTGGTACACTAGCCTACAGAGTTGCGCTGCCGGAGAAATTTGAGGGCGTGCACAACGTATTCCATGTTTCACATCTTCGGAAGGTTGTACATGATCCATCCATGACCATTCCTATTGCTCAGTTAGATGAGGTTGATATTGAGCCGGATTTGACTATAGATAGGAGACCACTTCGTATTGTTGATAGGGATACGAAGCAGCTTAGAAGGAAGACTGTTAGCCTAGTCAAAGTCCAATGGAGTCCCGATGATCGTGATTGTACTTGGGAAACCGAGGAGAGTATACGAGATTCTAATCCAGAATTGTTTGTTGAAGGTAAATTCCATTCTATATTGTTTACTTTATTCATAATCTATTATGTATCTGCCTTATCTCTTTTATATGTTATTCCACTCTTTACCTTGTTCCTTTTCGAGGACGAAAAGTTTTGAGTGTGGGAGAATGTAACGACCCTGAAATTCAGACCTAGTTTAAAATTTTTAAATCGCTTATTTAATGTAGAAATTCGAATTTTCACAAACAACTTCCGTTGCTAACTAAACTCCACATTTGGAATGCGTCTAGATAGACATAGGCGTGCGCCAAATTTCGTTGAAAAATATTGAAGTAAATTACGCTCGTCACATTTACTATTAGTTTAAATCTTATGTATAAATTTCCTATCGTCCGAACTCAAATATTTTCTCGATGTTGCATAAGAAAAATATTCTAAACTTGACGGCGCATTTCGTTTCGTCAAATTTTGCTTTTAATTGCTAGTAAAATATTCGCTCGTGCAAATGGTTAAATAAGAGTAACCACTTCTCAAACAGTGTCAACCCATCAATATCTTCATACCGTTGTGTCTGCCTCAACGCGCTGATCAAAACAGTATATTTATTTCTGTCAATCGAAATTCGACGTTGCGAATTATAAATTTTAACGGAGCGAAAACCGGTCCGTTACGCAGCACAAACCGATACCAAAATTCCCAGCATTCAAAATTTTAGAGCCACTCAGTTGACCTTGGGAACACAAATAGCGACCATTGTGAAAAATCATCATTGCATTAACTGTGCACACTGAACCCTCTGCCTTCATTCTGCTTCATTAATTGCTCTGCACACATTGTCCAATGTGATAGCTCTATCCCCTCTCCTCTGCACAATTCTATTCTCTTTCTCCCTTCCCATACTTCTGTTATTATTTATTTGGCCTCCCAGTAAGCTAAGACCCAACCCCTTCTTCTTCGTATTCTTTTGCAAAGGTTACAGAAACCCAACTTTTCTCTTTTATATATTTTTGTTTTCTTCTCTCTCTTTTGTTTGTCTTTAACGCCTCCACTTGCCATCACCCTGCACTACCGCATGTAGCTCCCCCTCCCTTTCTCTTCTCTTCCCCCTGCAGCCTCCGCCCCACGCAACCACCACCAGCCCTTACCAGCTCCGCGTCCCTGCCCCTGCCCCGTTCCACTCGGCCACCCACGCCTCCACCTCCACACTACACGGCCCACTGCCAGCACCTCCAACCCACTTTCCTTCCACCAAGTCCGCCTCCGCCCCTGCAGACACGTCTGCCACGCACAGCCCTTCCCGCCACTGCAAACACCCTACCGCCTCCCCTTCACTAGCAACTCCTCCATGCAACCACGGCTACCACGCACGGCCCGCGCCCACTGCCCCTACCGGCCTTCAACCCAGGCGAGTCCCACTGCCACCCACGCCATGACCACAGCCCGCACCGGCTCCGCCTCCCCGCGTCCTGCAGCCCCTTACTGCGTCTATCTTATGCATACACGTTTTAAAAAAAGAAAAAAAAGGAAAAAGGGGGGGGGGTAGACAGTTCGTTTTATATATATAGTATACATTAGTGTAAAGCTAGTTTGTAAAGTTTTGAACAGTTGCATACAAGTTTATATATTTAGCAAAGGGCAAGTTTATTAAGTTTATATGTGTCAGTATAAACTGTAGCTAATTTTATATAGGGTGATTTAGGTAAAGCTGTTGCAGTTTCAAAAGTAGACTTACATTTATTAGTACTGTATATATTCGTTGGAATTTATTTTTTTAGTTATGTATATATACAGTATATTGGTTGCAAAGTGTAAAGTGATCTTGATTTATTATAAGGAGATAGTACTGTCCAACATGTTAAGCTACAATATAAAGTTTTATGCTGTACACACAAAGGTTGATAAGTTATAAAAGTAGTTATGTTCAGACATGTTTATATTAAGATATAAGTGTCCATGTTTTAAGTTTGTTATATACAGTACAAAGTTTTACATATAATTAGTTGTATATGCTCACAAACAACGTTTTGCTGCGTTTTATTCCAGCTCCCGCTATTGATCCGGAAACATAGGCTATTTCCACCCCGTTTGTCGAATCTATTTTGCTCCATTGATCGGTATGGTTATATATGCATATTCAATCGACATATATTGCAATAAACAAATTTTTGATTAATTATTTGTTGATTGCAGTTGTGTTCATTTTGCGTCGTGCTTGTTAGGGTCTATTTTATCTATTCGTCTTCGTGCTTCGCCATCAACTTCTTCAACCACGCAAGGTGAATATTTCATTCACGACTCAAATCTACTATGCTATGATAATCAAGTGATAAATTATTGTTTATACTAATTTGGATGTTAAATTGTTGATTGTTAGAATTGTTGAAATAAAAATTGTAAATCGCTATGCAAGTTAAATTTGAATATTGTTAGTTTACGACAAATAGTAGAGACACTAAAATTGTTATGTGATGTTGAATTTGGTTGTTAACTTAAGTGAAATTTAATATGAAACTAATATTGATATAGGATAGTCAACAATTTAAAATGGATTATATATGTTGAACTTGACCCCTTTAAATGTTAAATAAATCGTCGCGTATAAATAGCGTTAACTACACTTTGAACCGTTGAATGTATGATGATGTAGTAATGTGATAATAGACACCAAGTGAAAACCATAATGTAATAATCTTTAATCTGCATGAAACGATAGTGTGGATTCTAGGAATAATTATATTAATTTGCAAAAATAACAAATGTAAGTTAATATGATTATTTCGAGATTATTTAATAAATTGTTAAATTGTTATGTGTGGTTGCTATTGCTTGTTTATTTACTTTGACACCATCCCAGTTATCACACTGCACGTTCCCTTTTCTATGCTTTGTTTTATATTGAATAATATTGGATTGAAATGATAAATACCTAATTAAACAACTTGGCATAGGATAGAAAATAAAAATAAGAAACCCGATTGGTCAACAAAACTATTTTCAAAATTGAAATATATTTTAAATTAAGGAATGAACTTAACAATTTGTTTGGAAATTTGGTAACGGTTTTAATGGATGTAATTGAAATAAATTTCATGGATTTAATTGAGATAAATTTTATGGATTAGATTGAAGTAAAATTAATGGATTAAACTGAAACGGATTAATAAACCTATGTAATTAAATAAAAACGAATTGGCAAATTTATTGAAATGAGATTTAGAAACAAGTAAGTTTTAGAATTTGATAACTTAAAAATTTATTAAATTTGTTAGGTTTAGATTAAAACTCGGTTTTAATTAAATAGATTTGGAACATGTTGTAAATTTTACTTGGAAATTTAGAAAATTTGACTTAGGAGGAATACAAAAACTAACCAAAGTTTTATGGATATAACTTGGTGATTATTTAAATTTAAAATGATTTTAGATTTAACGAATTAATCAAATCAGGACATTGTAAATGGAAATGGACTTCTTGGTTTAGAAATTTAATTGAATTGGTAAAAAAAAAATCAAATGAAGTTGGATAAAAAGGAATTTAGTTAATGAAAGTGATTAAATCGAATTTATGATAACAGTGGATATAAACATGAAGTGAAATGAATAGAATTTGATTAAATAATTTAAACTAAGTTTAGCATTAAATTGAATTCGTTGATTATGAACTAAATTTAATAAGCGACTTTTAGACCTTACTAAATCGAACTTGAATACTAAATTTTAAATGGTAACTCAAATGTTTGAATTAAAAATTGCATTTGAAAATATGTTATAAAATATCTAAAATAAATTGAATCGTGAAATGTCAAATTTTGGAAGTCAAATTTGCACCTTGACTTTTGGACTTTGATTTGTTTTAACGTTAATTTAACCGACGATCGGGTAATAAATACGTAGTTATTAAAGAGACCGGGATCGGGCATGGACATACTCTCTGTCGATACCGAAAACCACTTTAATAACTATTATGCGCGAAGTGTTGATCCAGAATGAAGTGGATGGTTTGGTGAACGCGTTGACTGAAGGAAGAGAACGATATTGGATGACCCCTGACATGACTAAAACAGGAGCCGCGCCGGGCCATTGAGGATCGCCACCTCTAGCAGACACGCTTCTTCGATACCGTATCTATTACTTTTGTGATTCGATTTGGGTGCACCCCTTGATTTGGGAGTGTTGTTTCGCGGTGTTGAGATAGTAGCTACTATGCTCAACATCAGTCCGGATCACGCAACTACTAGTATCCTAGTTGATATCGCCTCATGTACCTTGTCATACTGATTATCCTATACGCGACCACTACGTTTTGTTTTGTGTTATACCTATGGGGTACCCTCTGACAACCACTAGTTTACGGTGGGGTTTACGGTGCTGTAAAGACTATGGCATTATAAAATGTGTTAAGGGGAATTATGCTAACGCCTTAACGCTATTTTAATATCGTACTTTACTGATTAGACATTATCTACATACCGTATTCTATTATATATATAGATAGTTTATCGGATCCTTAGAGATGCTTTATTCATCTTTGAGTTATGAACTTTATTCCCTGCACTTGATTATCCTGTATAAGATTTTGAGTCCTGACTCGAGTGTTTCTTTTGTATATGCTCGGGTCAGTCTGAAGCTATCCAGTTTGCTGATCAAGGTTGGTTGAAGATGCTGAAGACTTAGCATTTATCTTTATCAGTCTATTTTGATGTCCGTGTCTGTTGGACATTTATGTATTTCCTTTCAGTCACCTTTTGTTTAGACATTGTTGTACTTTATGTAGTAGCTTCATGAACTGCTATTATGACGATGTATTTTCCGCTGCATTGTTCTGTGACTGTTCTGTGACTGTGATGTTGTATTGATTCTCATTTACATTTATGTATTTATAATCCCATAATGATTCGTGTTTTGTATTATTTAAATTGACATGTGAGGATTATTGTCAATTTAATGGTCCAAATATATGGGTTGTTACATAAAAATTGCAAACCAGTCGGGGCCTTAGCTTTTGCTAATATAACCAAATAAAAAAATAAATCGAAGAAACCTTGAAATAACAAGAAATGCTTTTTGGTATCTTCTCCTCATATGTATCAAATTTGACTATTTTTCTAAAATTGGACATATGAAGATATGATGTGATAATAGCGTCCCATAAAAAGATGAACTAAACATACACAATTAGTTCATATGAGTTAGATGTGAAGTAGTTTGACTTCTATATATAGTTATTGTCACAACTACATGTAAAAAAAAATAGTGTTGTAGTTGTTACATTACAAACAAGGACTAAAGTTTGTGTAATGCAATACATGTGTAATGCTATATTAATATAGCATTAAATATATGTATGCTATATGGGTATATCATTTTATTGGCCTTCAGACTAAATTTAAGCTTTTCAGACTAAAATTGGTCACGGGTTTTTTTTATACTAATTTCCTCTTCTTCTAATTATAAAAGTAATTATTTAAAGGAATCTTTTGGACATCTAATTGTTTTTTCTTTGGTTACAAAAGGAGGACATACATCTTGATATGCACATGCATGCCGCCATTTGCACTTAGAGGGTTGACATTACAATTGATAATAGAATAATGAATATGATTACAAAATCATGTACAGTTTTAAATGTTACTTATGTTTTCAATTAGTCAAACTATTATTTTAAAAATAGAATTTGAAACTTAAACATAGTGCGTTTAGTATGATTAGTAAATTATATACATAAATACATATACATACACACGTACATGCGTACATATGTATGTGTAAATATACATGTCATATAATTAATATATAAATATATATGTACAAGCAAAAAATCAGATGCATATGTATATATATATTTTCATATAGTGTAAATTCTAGAGGTACATGCATTATATATGTAATATATAATTATAAATCCCAACAAATAAGTTCGTATATACTACCTTGACTAAATACAATGTCTTGTTGCATAAGTTTACCCATACATATACATTTACCCATACATTATAGGCTCACATTACACATTTACACTTTGACTCAGACGTACACATAAACACATGAATATTAGATATCGACCCCCCACCCCCCAACACACGCCCACAGATATGTGTGTGTGTGTGTATATGTATATGTATATGTATATGTATATGTATGTATATACACATTCTTGCATGCATGTATATGCATATGTGAAAGTGTATAAACATATATACATACACAAACACATATTAACTTCATACATTTTTAAATATGTTTTAATAATTAATGATAAAATTAAAATAATATAGCCATAACTATAACCTTTTAATTCTTTCTAGTGCATAAAATATGATTTTAATGCACCAATTTAATAACATGAATACGTCTAATGTAACCTTTAAAATAACTTGTTATGCATTAAATGTAACTTAATGCACCAATTTATTTGCATTAACACACCATAAGATTTGCAAATAGCACCATTATCCATAACAACTAGATTTCCCTCTTGGTTGACATATGAGGAAAAAGAACAATTTTGATTTGATATATATGATAAGACGCCCCTGAATTAAGTATCCATTTGTCATTCAAAACACCTGATGCTACTACCATCGACACATTTTCATCATGCTCGCAAACAACACTCTTTACCACCACCGATGAAGATGAAACTACTTCCTTCTTCTTTCTATTCGAATACTCATTCTTCCAGTGACATTCCTTACAAATAAAGCACTTAGACTCTTTACCTTTTAATTTTCCTCAACTTCCGGCCTATTATGATTTTGAGTGCCCACAGTTTTCTACCTCTTTCTAAAAAAAAGCCACGACCACTAACCGTTATACCAATACTACTATCACACAACTCTTTTATTTGATCCCACAACTCGTCACTAAGAAGCCCCACTTTGAAATCACTAAGCATTGATGTATCTCAACTATAGATCAAGCAATTCGAGAACTCCATGCACTGCTCTGGTATAACAAAATCATAATCTTTTGTTCTTTCAAGATTTTCAAACCCACTACCTTCATCTTCATTAACAACCCATCAAATGTATTCAAGCGTGCCTTCAATGAAGTCTCTTCCTTCATCCTATAGGTGAAAGATGTTTTGCGCCAATATTAAACGATTAATAAGTGATGTAACGACCCAAAATTTTTAGTGATTTATATATTAAATTAATTGAAATTTTGTGAAATTTTAAATAATAAAATTTGTAAATAAAAATTTAATATTTGGAATACGTCTAATTAAACTTAGCAAATGGTAAATTTTCATCATATAATATGAATGTTTATTTTCGTATGTAAATTCTATTTCAATTTAAATCAGTTAAAAAATTGATGGTACTAAAATAATTTTCAAACTTGAATATTTTTATACGGAAAATTTGTAAATCATCTTCTGAGTGAGACGTTAAATTTTATTTCATCAAATTCGCACTTCTATAGCTCCGTCGATCTTATTTCTAGCAAATTGGCTGCATTTTCGGTATCCGTTTTAAACCGTTGATTTCCCCATCCCTTCATTTTCTACCATTTAATGAAACAATAGAATTTTATGACGAAAATTTGATATTCGCTATGCGTCCATCTTCACATAGCAAATGACAGATTTTCGTCGAATAATATAGATGTTTTATCAGTCGCTAGAAATTCAGTTTAGATCAGCTAATAACAGTTGAATTTAAAAGTATTTTGAAATCTAAATATGTCAACATGAGAAAATTTATTTAGAACATTGTGAATTTGATAGCCAAATTCATTTCGCGAAATTCGGACGTTTCTAGCTCCGTTTGGATTTTTCCGAACGGAATAACAACGTATATCTGTACCAATTAACGATTTTTGATAGGATGATCGTACCACTGATATCTGTATATCGTTTTGATCGTCTCGTCGTGTTGATCTTTGCGGTATATTCATTTCTGTGTTTTGAAGTCATGTACACAGCGAAACCCGCAAAAAAATGATTTCGTATCGGGACCGTTGTGATGTCCATTCAAATTTCAAATGGCTGGAGGCATTTATTTTCAGCCGTTACTATTCCATCGTTGCAAAGCATTGATGGTTGCCTTTATTTCCATCAGTTTTGAAATATAAATTTTGCGATACATTTGTATTGAATGGAACATTTCCTTATTCACACACACACACATATATATATATTATTAGCCTGAACCTTCTTTTCTTTAAACTATTTTTCTTTCTTTCGGTTGCCGTTTCTTTTGAGATCCTCCTTCTAGCCATTCCCAATCTTCCTCCAGTCTTCCCCATGATCGGCCTCACCCTGTTACTCACCCAGATCCGCTGTTCCTCCCTTCCTTTTTTGCCTACCGTGCATCTCCAACTCTCCTACCCTCTACAAAAGAAACCCAAGCTTCCCCTCCTCCCTGCTCCTTCCTCCGACCCTCTGCCCGACCTTCCCCCTTTCCCCCGCTGCACCTTCTCGCGGCCACAGCTCCTCCCGACCAACGTAGCATCAACACCCCACCTTCCAGCCAAGAAACCCCAATGTCACCCTCCGACCCACCTCTCCCCTGCTCGGCCTACTTCCTTCAATATAGGTATGCGTGTTCCTACATATCGTGTTATATTCGAATTTATTAATATATATATATATATATATATTTATTTATTTATTTATTTAAGGTATATTGTATTGTGTGGTCATATTTTGGTTACGTGTTAATTATTATATAAGTTTGTACAAAATGTTCACTGTTAGTTATAAGCTTTCAATACCTATTGTATTATAGAAGAAGATGTATATTTCCATGTTTTAAATTTTCATTTACTGTTATAATGGGTTGGTATGCATATATTTGGAGTTGTGTTAGCACCATGTATTATAAATTATATATTTATATATAGTAAATTATTTTGATTTTAAATATATTGTATATAAGTTTATAATGGTTACTTTGTAATATAAGCTATGGGTTTCTTTTATATATATTTGTAAAGTTTGAACATATATATGTATTTACGTGTGTATATATACGTATATAGCTACGTAAGTATTCAGTTGGGTGAATTTCATGGGTGAGTACACATATAAGATATTCTTTAAAGCACTCATATTGGAAGGTATATGTATATTAGAAGTCTTGGAATAACGTTGTGGATGTATTAGTTCTTGTCTTCATGTATAGATAGAATCTATAGTTATATTTATGTTTCCAGGCATATAAATCAATTTAGACAAGTTACTTTATATTAAATATAATATAATATTTATGTTATATATTGTATTCGCAATTTAGATATAATATCGTTTTATATTAAATATATATGTTACTTTGTATTTTTATGTTGTTATGTTGTCGTATATATAAATATATATAGGTCGTGTGATATATTATAATATATAATATAATATGTTTATTTACACAAGCTTATTTATTGGTTAAGATAGTCATATGGCAACACATACACTGTCACTGTTGAATAAGTTCACTATTCATCATTGTTCTCTCAGCTATATACTATATGTTTAATATAAATTTATACAAGACTTGCATGTTGATTATATATATAGATCTATACAAGTTATATATATTTACCTAGTCTATATACTACTATGTGCAAGCATGCATATGTGAAGGCAGTCTGCATATATGTCTGCATGCATATGATGATGGTTGTGTGTTAGTATATTTTACTTTATATATATAGATATATGTGAACTTATTTTTTTCAAATATATATAGATATTTTTAACTGAGCATACAATATATATAAGTATTTTGTATTTTATTTAAGTACATATATATATATATGTATTTATATCAAATTATATTTTGAAGATATGTTTTGTGCTTTATTTAAACCAATGATTTTGAAATACACACACACACACAGATATATATATATATTTAAATTTAAAAATGTGGGTGAATATAAAATATGATTTATATATATAGTTATACATATATAAGTTCATTTATACCATTTATCTTCATCGATCCAGTTCTAATTTGATTTCATCTATTCCTATCTATCAGTTTTGCTCGTCAGCTTCATGTCAATCTTGCTTTACTTTGGAATTCGTGCCTGGATTTCGTAACTCAACATCATTGTCTATCTCTCTAGCCTCGAAAGGTGAACAATCACTCACGATTAACGTTCTTGTATTTATTAAATTTGATTTCAATTGAAACGACAATTGAAATATGTTGCTGTAGTTATTTATTTTGTTATATGTGTTGTTATCTGTAACTGTTCACCTGTGGGATATGACACCATATCCTATTGTTTATATTATCCGTTATTTGTATTGATGATGTATGCCTGTTATATTATTTCATATCTATTCTCACTCTGCAAGTTCCCTGTTAGTATAGAATTCACTGTGGGTTGAAATGATACATACCCGAATGATCTGTAGGATAGTAGAAAATCGTTATGGGTTGAAACGATAAATCCAAGCGACTTTCATTGAATTGAATTTGGGATTGCGGGTTAAAATGATATATACCCGTATATATAGTTAAATTACGGATTGAAATGATAAATATCCGTATCATTTGACCATAGATAGAAAATTATGTACAGACACCATTCGTCTATATATATAAATATTTTTAAATTGATTTCTATGGTTTGAAAGAAAATATATATGGTTTATTTAAATTTGAAAATATAATATATGAATAATTTTTAATATATAGTAGACTTAATAATAAGTATGATTTAATAAAAATATATAATATGTATAAGTATTATTTAAAAAAATAGATCTTTATAATGATTTTATAAGTTGAGGTTGGGAAGATAAATTTGAATATATTCAAAATTGTATTTAATTAAGAATTTCTTTTAATTAAATTGATTTGAAATGTATTGAATTTGAGGGTTTTAAGATATGATTTTATAACTTGGTTTTGATTTGAAGTGATTAAATGGATATTTCAATTTTTAAATAAATCGAAGGAAATATTTAATTAAATGTAATTTAAGATTATTCAAATGATAATGGATTTATTAAGTGAATATTTCAAACTAAATAATAATGAAGTTAAAATAAGATATATATGAAATTATCAATTTGATTTTGAAAGTGCTATAATTTGGAAATATATGTATTTGAAATAGAAATGATATTTTGGGTTTTGAAGTATAAATTATCCTAAAACGACCACTGTGTTATATTGACGTTTAGTTGTTAATAGCGTATATTTCTACATTGTAGATAGTTCCAAGGATCCTTAGAGGATGGTTATGCCAAACATCCATTAAGTTACTTGTATTTCAGTTGATAATTCACTTGAGTTGGATTTATTGATATAAGAATGTTAATCTTGACTTGAGTGTTTTGTATTTTGCTTTACGCTAGGTCAGATTGAGTAATACAGCATTTGAGACTCACCTTTGAAGTTTGAAGCTTAGCTTGGAGATCCAACTATCGATTCAGCTTTCAGCCTATTCAGTTGATTTGTACAGAGACATCATCGGTATGTAATTGAGATATTCTGTTATATTCTATTTCAAATTCTGTTGTTTATATAGTAGCTTGATGAAATACTATTTATCCATTCCGCTGCATTCTGTTATAATACTCTGTATCTGTGATTCTATGATTGACTTATTTATTGTATATGCCGGAGCTTTGCAAAATTTAAATTAACAATCTGATATTTTGAGCAATTCAAGTCTGACATGTATGGATGCGAATGGTTGAAAATATTGGGTCGTTACAGTTGGTATCAGAGCGAAGGCTCTAGGCAAACTTAGCATATATAGTAAATGTATTTGCAGAATCACTTTCATTCGAGCTTGAATTTCTTTCTCTAGGATTTGGTTTTTGCTTTGGACCTTTGGAACTTTCTCTGTCGTTCCAAAACCCATTATCTTCTCTCCCTATTCGTGTTTCTTGATTACGGAGTATCCTATAACTCCACTTCGAATGATCTCTATAAGAATAGGCGATCCCGCCAATTTTTGAATGATTTGCAAAGGGTTGAAACTCCTTTACAATTGGAATTGATTCAGCGGAGATTTCTATACCCTCAGTTCAGATGCTGCTATCTTTTTCTATGTCAAATTCTATCTCGGGCGATCGAATGTCGATTTTCATTAGAATTCTGCATCGATCATATTCTTGAAGTCACAGTTGACTCGGTTAAGGTCTTCCGCGATTTATATAAGTACCCATCCTCCATTTTGTAATATAATTATCCCATCTTCGTTTGAGCCTACCTTCGAATCAGAATTCTATTTGATTAGAGTCCCTTTAATTTGAATTTCTATCTTTGTTTTGAAATCCATTCTTGAATCATCCTTTGAAAATCGGGTTTGTTTGTATTTTAAAAATTGTTTTATATATCGAAATTATTACTTTGATTAGTATGATTTTATTCAATATATAAAAGTGAAAATGCTTTCGACAAGGATTATATACCTTTTGAAAATGAGAATTTGAAATTTCGAAAGGATCGAAGATTTGAAAAATTTTGTATGAAATTTGACTTATATAAAAATGATTTGTAACTGAAGGGTTTTGAATTTGAAATTTGAGAGATTGAACTCCGGTATTTTGAAAATTGGTTTAAGATTTTGAAAATATATAATAATACAATTTGAAAATATTTTTTCGAATAAGAAACACTTCGAATGAGTTCGAATGATTTCAAAGAAATTTCAAAGAATTTTTCAAGAAAATAGATGTCCAGAACTCAGTTATGTCGTCGGAAAATAATTTCGGTGACGAGTACATGCATCATCGATATTGGTTTTCGAGTTTCAGAGTGGGGAAAAGGCCACTTTATTAGCTTATCTATGCGAGTGATTTTGTGAAACCAATTTTGATTTCAAATTCCGAAGTAAGATTTGATATTCGAAAGATATATGTATATATTTGAAACGATTTAAAGTGAGCCGATGTTCAGTCCTCGAGTTTTGGATTTGACCCTATATATTGAAATTGATTGATTGGTTGATGATTTCCAACTCTTGGATTTAAAATTTGATTTTTCCGAATATTTTGAATGTTCGAACACTTCCAAATCAATATTTAATGTTTAAAGCTAGGTAATTTCGAAAAGTACAAATTATTTGATAAAGTATATAAGTTTAGTGTATATGTTTAAAGTATGAAGTAATATGATTTAAACAAGTTTGAAACTGTTATGTTAAGTAAATGAATAAGGCTATTTTTAATTATACTAATATGAAATGTTTTGAATAAAATTTAGTTTTAAATAATTTGCAAAGGGTAAATTGGATCTTTCAAATAGAAATAAATAGTTTAAAGGTTTAAAAGGGTGGTTATAAATTTTGGGTATAATTGATTTTGAGAAAAATATTTGGTTTCGAAAATAGATTGGAATTAAAACCTAGTATTTATATGGCAATTTTGGAAATGAATTTGTTTGACTTAAATTTTGTTGATTTGGAAACTAGGATTAATTTTCTAAACCTATTGTTTTGGAAACTTTGAAACTGAAGATATTTAATTTGAAAGAAATAATTTGGTGAAATCGTATATGATTTTGAAACTGAACGGATATTGAAATGAATTAATGGAAATTTGAGAACCTTATTTTACTAAATATTTGATTTAGGAGTTAGAACTTATATAAAATTGATTTGCATAAGTATGAAGTTGATTTGAAAACTATTGATCTAGAAAGGTACTCAATTTGAAAGGCAAAATCTTATATGATTGAAGTCTACATAAGTGTGATCTGATATACTATTAATTTTGGGAAGTATTCGATTTGAAAATGAAATCTTATATATAATGGACTTTATATAAGTATGATATTTGAAATTGATTTGAAAAGGTACTATATGATATATATTTTTGAAGTAAAGATATGGAAAGTGCCTTCTGCTTGGTATCTGCTTTATGGCCACATTATGGACTCTTTCTATCGATATTATTCTCTCTGATTTGGTTTTTTGGATATGATACTCGAGTGTCCTTTCATGGCATTACCCATGGTCATTTTTGGTAGCGTAATCCGCAAGGCAGAGATTGCTTAAAGGGTACGGATGTTTCCTTGGGGATCCAGGCGTAACCATTATGTATCCGCGGTCTATCAGTTTTTTTGTGGTGGCGTAATCCGCAATGCATAGATTGCTTAAAGGGCACAGATGTTTCCTAGGGGATCCAGGCGTAACCATTATGTATCCTCGGTCCACAGTTTTGGTTATCCTGACGAAATTCGCAAGGCAGTGATTGCTTAAAGGCACGGATGTTTCCTGGAGGATCCAGGCGTAACCATTGTGTATCTGTGATCTATGATTCGATTGATTTGTTTGGATTTTACTTTCCATATAGGTTTTGAAGGTTTTTCAAGAATTTCACTGGGTGTTGAAACAGGTCTACGAAGTACTTGGAGAATTCTAGCTTTGTGCTTGATCAACGCATAGCCAGAGTCTGCAAGAACGAGGATAAACCTATTAAGACATCAAGTTAAAAAAGTATTTTGAAAGGAAAATTTGTTTCGATATAGAGGTATTTTATTACAAAAGTATTTTTCGAAAAAGGAATTCTATATTAATATTTGAAATTGAAATTCTTATGATTCTAAATTAATTTTCGTTCCCGATACTATTCTTTTGAATCTACCTTATCCACTCAGCTTTATTTATTCATCTATATACTATTTCTCCGAATCTACCTTCTTTTCCTTTTAAAATACTATTTATTTACATACTACACGGTTTAATGGTAAATTATTAGTATATAGATATTTTAGACGTTATAAATTAAATAAAACATATTTAAAGTAAATGATTATTGATTTATTTATAATATTTGAAAGGTATCTTGAGATAAAATTTATAAATTTATGAATTATGGATTTAATGTTTTCAAATAGCTTCTTTGTAAATATAAGTAATCATGTAAATAATGGTTTTCAAATATTTTTCATATATTTATAAAGGTGCTATTTAAACATATAATAGTATTATAAAGGAAGCAAGAAATTTTATAAATGGGTTTTTGAAAGGGTTTTAAAGTATTAAAGATAATTGGTTTGCAAATGAAGTTTTCAAATGAAGATTTCAAGAAAAATTTATATGGTTTTAAATTAATTGTTTATCTTGACTTTCAATCTACTTTTATTTCTAGTTGTTTCTATTCTCCCACCTCCTTCCTTTTCGGGGACGAAAAGTTTTGAGTAGGGGAGAGTGCAACGACCCAAAATTTTTAGTGATTTATTTATTAAATTAATTGAAATTTTATGAAATTTTAAATGATAAAGTTTGAAAATAAAAATTTAATATTTGGAATACATCTAATTAAACTTAGCAAATGGTAAATTTTCATCACATAATATGAATGTTTACTTTCGTGTGTAAATTCTATTTTAACTTAAATCAGTTAAAAAATTGATGGTAATAAAATAATTTTCAAATCTGAATATTTTTGTATGGAAAATTTGTAAATCATTTTCTGCGTGAGATGTTAAATTTCATTTCATCAAATACGGACATCTATAGCTCCGTCGATCTTATTTCTAGCAAATTAGCTGCATTTTCGGTATCCGTTTTAAACCGTTGATTCCCCATTCCTTCATTTTCTACCATTTAATTAAACAATAGAATTTCATAACGGAAATTTGATATTCTCTATGCTTCCATCTTCACATAGCAAATGACAAATTTTCATCGAACAATATAGATGTTTTATCATTCGCTAGAAATTTAGTTTAAATCAGTTAATAATAGTTGAATTTAAAAGTATTTCGAAATCGAAATATGTCAACATGAGAAAATTTACTGATAACGCTCTGTATCTAACTACGAAATTCATTTTGCGAAATTCGGACATTTCTAGCTCCGTTTGGATTTTTTCGTACGGAATAACAACGTATATCGGTACCGATTATCGACTTTTGATAGGATGATCGTACCACTGATATCTGTATACCGTTTTGATTGTCTCGTCATGCTGATCTCTACGGCATATTTATTTCTGTGTTTTGAAGTTCAATACACAGCAAAATTTGCGAAAAAATGATTTCGTATCAGTACCATTGTGACGTCCATTCGAATTTCAAACGGTTGGAGGCATTTATTTTCAGCCGTTACAATTCCATCGTTGCAATGCGTTGATGGCTGTCTTTATTTCTATCAGTTTTGAAATATAAATTTTATGATACTTTTGTATTGAACGGTACATTTCCTTATTCTTATATATATATATATATTATTAGCCTTAACCTTGTTTTCTTCAAACTATTTTTCTTTCTTTCGGTTGCCATTTCTTTTGAGATCCTCCTTCTAGCCGCTCCCAATCTTCCTCCAGTCTTCCCCATGATCATCCTCACCCTTTTACTCACCCAGATCCGCTATTCCTTCCTTTTTCGCCTGCCGTACATCTCTAACTCGCCTCCCCTCTACAAACAAACTCGAGCTTCCCCTCCTACTTGCGCCTTCCTCCGACTCTCTGCCCAACATTTCCCTTTTCCCGCGCCGCACCTACTCGCGGCCACAGATCCTCCCAATCAACGTAGCATCAACACCATGCCTTCCAGCCAAGAAACCCCGATATCACCTTCTGACCCACCTCTCCCTTGCTCGGCCTACTTCCTTCAATATAGGTATGCGTGTTACAATATATATTGTGTTGTATTTGAATTTATTAATATATATATAAGGTATATTGTATTGTGTGGTCATATTTTGTTTACCTATTAATTATTATATAAGTTTGTACAAAATGTTCACTATTAGTTATAAGCTTTCAATACCTATTATAGTATAGAAGAGGATGTATATTTCCATGTTTTAAATTTTCATTTACGGTTATAATGGGTTGGTATGCATATATTTGGATTGTGTTAGCACCGTGTATTATAGTTTATATATTTATATATAGTAAATTATATTGATTTTAAATATATTGTATATAAGTTTATGATGGTTACTTTGTAATATGAGCTGCGTGTTTCTTTTATATATATTTGTAAAGTTCGAACATATATATGCATTTACGTGAGCATATACACGTATATGGCTACGTAAGTATTCAGTTGGGTGAGTTTCATGGGTGAGTACACATATAAGATATTCTTTAAAGCATTCATATCGGAAGGTATATGTATATTGGAAGTCTTGGAATAACGTTTTAGATGTATTAGTTCTGGTCTGCATGTATAAATAGAATCTATAGTTATATTTATGTTTCCAGGCATATAAATCAATTTAGACAGGTTACTTTATATTAAATATAATATAATATTTCTGTTTTATATTGTATTCACAACTTACATATAATATCCTTTTATATTAAATATACACGTTACTTTATATTTTTATGTTGTTATGTTGTCGATATATACATATATATAGGTTGTGTGATATATTATAATATATAATATAATATGTTTGTTTACACAAGTTTACTTATTGGTTAAGATCGTCATATGGCAACACATACACTGTCACTGTTGTATAAGTTCACTATTCATCATTGTTGACTCACATTTCATATAAATTTATATAAGATTTGTTTGTTGATTATATATATAAATCTGTACAAGTTATATATATTTACCTGGTCTATATACTATTTATAAGCATGCATATGTGAAGGCAGTCTGCATATATGTCTGCATGCATATGATGGTGGTTGTGTTTCAGTATATTTTACTTTATATATATAAATATATGTGAACTTATTTTTTCAAATATATATAGATATTTTTAACTGAGCATACAATATATATAAGTATTTTGTATTTTATTTAAGTATAAATATATTTATTTATATCAAATTATATTTTGAAGATATGTTTTGTGCTTTATTTAAACCAATGATTTTGAAATATATATATATATATATATATTTAAAAATGTAGTGAATATGAATTATGATTTATATATATGTAAATAGTTATATATAATTGTACATATATAAGTTCATTTATACCATTTATCTTCATCGATCCAGTTCTGATTTGATTTCATCTATTCCTATCCATCAGTTTTGCTCATCAACTTTGTGTCAGTCTTGCTTTACTTTGGAATTCATGCCTGAATTTTGTAACTCAACTTCATTGTCTATCTCTCTAGCCTCGAATGGTGAAAAATTACTCATGATTAACAATGTTGTATTTATTAAATTTGATTTCAATTGAAATGACAAATTGAAATATTCTACTGTAGTTATTTACTTTGTTTTATATGCTATTATCTGTAACTGTTCACCTGTGGATATGACATCATATCCTGTTGTTTATATTATTTGTTATGTATATTTATGGTGTATGCCTGTTATATTATTATCATATCCGTTCTCACTCTGTAAGTTCCCTGTTAATATAGAAATCAACATGGGTTGAAATGATACATACCTGAATGATCTGTAGGATAGGAGAAAACCGTTATGGGTTGAAATGATAATCCTAAGCGATTTTCATTGAATTGAATTTGGGATTGCGGGTTGAAATGATATATACCCATATATATAGTTAAATAACGGATTGAAATGATAAATGTAACGTCCCGCCTTTTCGCACACTTTAAACCGACACACGTGCCAATTCAAACCATACGGAAGGGCGGATTGTTATGGGGTAAATAAGAAAAACAGAGAAGAAATAAAACAAAATAGAATCTCACAGCGGAAGGATAAAATATAATAATAAATATACAGTTCATAAACAGTTTACAAAAGCTTGATTCTTCTTTTACAATAAATATCAGAGTTACACATACCAATACAAGCAATGCAGCGGAATAGAAAGAGTGTGGTGCAATACTATATATAAAATAATACTGATTCTTCGTCTTCGTCCTCCAAAGCTAAAATCTGCTATCCTGAAACGCTCGGACTGACCCGAGCGAATTTGAAAAGACAGAAACACCCGAGTCAGACTAGAATATCTTATGTGAGTTAAATAAACAGAAATAAATATGAGTACAGTAACTCAAGAGATGCTCGGGATTTACATCTCCTAAGGATCCGTTAAACTATTTACTATGTAGTATATTGCGCTATTATAATAGTGTCTAATTGTAAAATAAACTTACTTTTAAATAGCGTTAAGGCTTTACATTTTCCACCTTAACACGTAAAATGCCAATAGTCTATACAGTACCGTAATACCTCCTGATCGGGAAGCTACCAGAGGATACTCCATAAGTACGACACAAATAGAAACTCGTAGTAAAGGCTCGATATGGTAGGTGACACGGCACAACTAGGCAATGCCAGGGTAGATATACTAATTGCTATCCAGGCTGGTAGAAACGCGTAGCCGCAGTTACCGCCCACCTCGGACTAACTCCCCAAAATCAAAATATAGAAGTGGCCACTGAATCAAATCCAAGTCAAAGTATAATATCGAAGAGGAGCGTCCGATCAGAGGAATGACCTCATTGGCCTGAGAATCGCTCCTGTTTTAGCCACCTTATGCCAACTCACGGGAGTTGGGTCCACGTATTTACCTTACAGGAAACGTCGCCACCACCTACTTCATTCTGGAATCTCCACCGCGTACACGGTTAGTCAAAGTGGTTTTCGGTATCGATAGAGAGTATGTCCATATCCGATCCCGGTCTCTTTGCTAACCAATCGTTATTATAACACCGCGGTCATTTAAAAATAGTTTATACTTTTAAAACCAAAAAAAAATCCATTTCAAAACCATAATATTACGATACCATTTCTTCTTTAAAACCCAAAAAGATTCATTTTCATATTATTTTTATAAAACCCAAATCAATGATATCATTTCCCAAATATAAATCTTTTCCAAAAATTATGCCACTTTTAAAATTTATAATTCCTTGTAACCAAATATTTGAACATTAACTTTCAACATAATACTTCGAAATCCATAGTTTTTAAAACCATTACTTTCAAAACTAAATGGTTTGGATATTCAACAATATATAAAATAAGTGATTTAACTTTATGGTTACTTTGTACGGAAAATAATTTACATGGCTTTGTGAATATTTCTTTACTCAATGTTAAAACCATAATCCAAAATATTATTTCAAGTCCCAACCATTCCAATTTTACATATTTTTATATCCATCTTGAGGGTTAATATTTCAACTAAAGTTGGATTTTTATTCTTTCAACAAATCAAATGTTCTATTAATTAGTTTTGAACATTCACATAAAATCCATAAATAATAAGACTTCAATTTCTAGTAATAAAATATATATATTTTCCAATTCAAATTATACTAGAATATTCATTTCAATTTATTTTGGAAAAAATCCAATTGTAAATATACTATCTTAAAATTTCCAACTTAACATTTAAACATAGGATATAAATTATCAAACTCCATTTTCTAAAATTTCTTCCATTTTAATAAAGAGATTTATACACCTTTTTATTTCAAAATTTTCAACTTCATATGTATATAAATATGGAAGAAAACATTTATTCAGTATAAAATTTAAGATTTTTATAAACCGTATTCCATCCAAACCATAGAAATCTCATTAAAAATAGTTATATATAGACCGCGGTGTTTGTATATAGTTTTCTATCCTATGGTCAAGTGATACGGATATTTATCATTTCAATCCGCAATTTAAAAAATAAAACTGCGGTTGTATATCATTTCAAACCGCAATCCCGAATGAAATGTAAATGCATACTAACTTGCAGTTTAATGATATCCAAATAAAACATTCATTCAACAACACATCCATTATCCAATCACACATCGATCAATATCAATCAATAATAATTATATATGTGATCATATATAACAGGTGATAACTGGCAGTTTATTCAAATTAAATTTATCAACTATTAATCTAACAGTTTATTCAGTAATAATTTATACAACTGTTAACTAGCAATTCATATGCAACAATAATTTCCAACAGTCAATTAATACGCAATAAATCAATTAAATTAACAGTTAAATTTAATAAAATGCAATTCAACAGATATGAATGAAATAAACATGCCAGATACCCATAAATAAATTTCTATTCATTTCTAAAACTTATTTAACAAACATAAAAGCTTCTAGTAATTGTGAGTGGGTTAAAACACTCACCTTTTGAATTTAAATCGAATTTAAAATTCGATTTAAACCCAAAAACTCGTCCGTCTCGGAATTCGTCCAAACCAGCGTCATCAAGTCCGGAATTAAATTACGATCCTAACAAAAGAAATTTCGTGTGAATCCGAATTCGTATGAGAAAGTTATGGCGAAAAATGGAGATTGAAATCAAAATTAAATATAACCAAAAAATGACACACATTCACCTAACGTTAAATCCATGTCACCAAAAATGTTTCACCAGCTCCACCTTCACGCGCTACCGAGAATACGCGGCTACAGGAAACCCTATGCACGCAAATTTGAACGCGCCGCCATATCGCGATCCAGGCCACTTCGCACCCCCACTATCACGGCCGACGACTACGCCTCCTCTACGCCTGGTCGCCAAACACCCCCCCCCCCCCATCGCCCCCCTGACGCATGCGAAAACGCAGCCGCCGCCTTGGATTTGAAAACCCTAGTCGCAAAAACACGAAAATCTGACCGTTGAAACTCGAAACAAATTACATAGATGCGCTCCCCATCGTCCATACTACAAACCCAGAAACGGTTTGTCGATCCGACGAACTTTGTTGCGGCGATGATATGAGGCCGAAAATGAATTGAATTGTTCTGGATGAATGATAGCTCCGATTGAAAAACGAATTACACCAGTATATTACGCGTATCGAATACTTCAACATATATTTTTTTGAGAATTTTCTGAGGTGTTTGAATTTTCACTGAATTTTGGATTGAAGCAGATCTAGATTTTGCAACCATTGAGGAGAAGGAGGAGATGAAGAAATGAATATACAGCAATTGACAATAGAATGGAGCTAGGGTTTATAATTGTACATTTATAGATAGGCTAGAGGTAGGGTAGCTAGACTGGGTACGCGAACGTACGGAATAACTATGGCCCAAAAAGCCCGTTATGCCTCCGGAGTCGAATTTGTTAAATCTATATATCCAGATAGGTATTTTAAAATATTCTGAACACGATGGAAAAAGTTTCACGATCAAATTCGATCGTATGAAGAAGTTATGCTGAAAACAAGATTTCCAAATTGATTTCAAATTGATTTTAATAAAATTGATTTCAAGGCGTTTCGCGTCCGTACGATCAAACGACAAGTCCGATCGATACGAAATTTGAAATCCTATAATAATTCACCGATACGGATCCGATGAAACTAGTTTCGTCGAAATCCGAGTCCGTGCCCAAAATGGCTATTTTTAATATTTATTAAATAAATTAAAATAAATCATAAAAATCCAAATTTTCTTTCAACTTTAAATATTGGCCAAATTTCATTACTTATATAATCCAATCAATTCCAAATGATTCAGCAAGCTTGGATGTGAATTAAAAACTATAAGTATATCAATTTGCCGTGTTAATCTCTGCACTTCTTGTTATTTGGGAATTATAAATTTTATTCTCAAAACCCAATTATTTAATCTTATACTTTTATACTCTCATCTTAAATCTAATTAAATAAATAACTTGATTTCCATTTCAACTCATTTTTAATTGCAATTAACCTTTTTACCATAAATTAAATCCCAAATTATAAATAAACTTTTATTTCCATTTCCTTTTTCTCAACTGTTTATTAATTCCCATCCAAATGAATTCAACATTATAAATTTGATAAATTTATTAGATTTACTTCCTTTCTATATTTCTAAGTTATTGTTGTCAATATGAACATTAGTTTAAGATTTCACTCAAATGTTTACCAATTCCAATCTAAACTCAATAACGTCATAATTAATGTTAGAATCCGTTTTATTATGCATAAATTCTAAATTTTACTGACCCAAATTTTTTTCTTTTCATTCCATATTAATTGTCAATCCCATAGAAAAATTAACATTAGGTTCATACCTTTTTACAAATAACTCCAATTTCTTCCAAATAATAATTACATAAAATATTAAATATTAAATCCATTAAATTGCAATAAATTCAATTTGATTGCAATTTATTTCCAAATAAATTTGGATTTTTATTTGGTTATACACAAAATTCTGTTATCACTTGCCTAACAAGGTTATTATCACTTAAGATCTCACTGCATCCACATTTTCACATTTTCATTTCCTAGTTTCTTTACTTTATTCTACATAATTTATTACAAATGGGATTTTCTTTGGTTTACATCTTATTTGTATTTAACATTTCTCAATCACCAATTCATTTCACTTTAACTGCGGTAAATTGGCGGATAAATTGAATTTGATTCCCAAAATCTAAATTAACAAGAAACAAGGGTAGGTAACATACAATAGTCATTACTCCAAATTCTAGTCACCTAAATAGGCTTTTATTCCTTGCAAATAAATGTTACTATTTATTTTCATAGTACAAATCTCAATGATTATTCCATTTTATATTTGCTTAGGCCATTTATAGTCCACTATACATATCTACATAAATGGGTAATTTATTCAATTCATTAAGTGTCAATTCTATTAAGTCCTGTTTATATCTTTATGCATTCTTCTATTACTTTACAAAAGGGAATAACTTTTAAACTCATACACTTAATAACAAAACCGTTATAAATCCAATAAACTTCCAAATCCAAGTTTGTACACATTTTACACAACTATTATGATTTCTCACAAACGTTGCATTTATTAAATGACCATTTATTATAATTTAATTCCCTTAATTGAATCAAATGCTTATTATTATATATATTCTTTTCATTCTACCATTCCTTCCCATTTTAAATTCATTAACGTATTTACACATCTCTATCTTTCAAATATAAAATAACCAAACTGATTACAAACACTGTTTCTATCAATTTTCATAAGTTTGTTCAAAACTATACTTTTGTTTACATAAAATGAATTTTATGTTTCTATTAGTTTTCTTTTCCTTTCACTACAGGCATAAATTATTACTATCTACACTAATTACATCTTTGTATTAATGAATACCATTTAAGTTAATATTTATACTAACATTCACAAATTCAACATTTATTTGTTTCTTCAAAATTACTTTAAATCAAGTTGTGAAAATTTACATTATCCACATCTATTATCATAAAATTTTATAGTTACACTAAATTGCAACCACTATACCAAATTTCTACATTTATTCTTAACCAAATTAGAAATTATATTAATTCATTTTATTAAATATCATAAATTTAACGGGTCATTACAATCTCCCCCACTCAAAACTTTTCGTCCCCGAAAAGGAAAAAGAAAGAAGGAGGAAGATTTACAGTGCATCTTATTTCAAATATTAACTTATAAACAATATTTTACTGGATTAATTTCCTTTAATGAAATATACTTGTTTCATAATCATTATATCCTTTAATACTTGAATTATTAAAGTTGGAAAAATACTTTCACAAAATTCTAAGTCCAAAATTTCCTGAAAATTTTGGCAAAGCCTCCTTTGTACGGAGGGACTCTGGAGAAAATATAATATCCAAATATACAAATATATTACACATATTATCCAAATAAAATATCCCAACACGGGAAAATATATAAAATAGCGCTTTATACGTAATCCGGAAACGTACCTATTTGTCAGGCAATACGCTTATTATTACGGAACCAAAAGCAGTAGCAGTTGCTTCCATAACCTGTATTTTCTTATAAGCCTAAAAGGTTAAATATTTATTTTAAAATGAACTATTCTAGTGGATTCAATCATTCATATCCAATCAAATGCAACAACCATACATTTTAACAAACAGCACACACCGCAAACAAAATCATTCAATCAAACAAACAATTAGTTGTTAGGTTCAAATTCCGAAATTGTACGAAATGTAAAATAACTATCAAGTGCATCCTTTACTCAACAGTCTTAGATGGAACAAAGATAGATTATTTCTCCATCCAACAACTTCAAAATTCCTTACCCAACAACCATACATCAACCAAACAATTCAAATCAACACCAAAATAGCTTATTATACATTTATTTCATACTTCAGTGGTTTGATTTTCTTCCCTTCATTTATGAGGGATTTCTTTGTTCTTACAAGTTTTATTTTCCAATTATCACCAAATTTATTATATTTGTATTTCCTTTTTATTACTTAAGTTTATAAAATAATTCTCATTAATAACAACAAATATTTTGAATATCTTCCTTTCCTTACTCTTCACTTGTAAGATTTCCCTTAAATTCTTAATCTGCTAACATTCATTCTTATAAGTGGAAGTTTTTTATTTATCCATTAACTATGGATTACGGTCATTTAAATTCTTCCTACTTTCCATTATATTAGAATAGGGGAGATTAAAACATACTTAAGTGAATAATCATATAATAAATTCTTATTTTGAATTTCATTTTATATACTTAGGTTCATATCATCTATTAATAATAAAATTTCAATTATAACCTAAGTTTATACCATTGAATTCTTATTTACAACAGTAATTTATTGAATACTTCATTTTTCCAAAATTCTACTTGTATAATATCCTATTTAAAATTCTTATTTAACATTTCAACCTTTATATTTGGGTAAGTTATTTATGTCAAAGAAAGTGCAATTGAACTTATACAAGTTGAATCTCAATTCTCTAAATTAAATTTGATGTTTATCCATATTTCTCTTTGTCTCATATGTATGCAAATTCCTCTTTATAACTATGCAATTATTCTCTTATTTAAATTAGAGGTTTCAATTCATTTATTACTTAACTTTTATTTCACTACAATTTAACAATTAATTAATTAATTAATGGAGAATTTTAGAATTGGATTCCGGGTCAGATTTCAATTTATTTCAAAATAATAAATAAGTTCTTACAACTCAATATCTCTAATTATAGTTAGAACAATAAAAGGAAAAAAAATTTTAGAAAATTTCAAAATAAATCTGCAGTAGAATTTACTACTGTGGCCTTTTCCCTTCGAAACTCGAAAATGAAAGTCGATGATGCGGCCGCCATCACCGAAATTATTTTCCAGCGACAGAGAGAAAAGTACAAAATTTAAATTTTTCCAAAATCTTCTTTTTAAAACATTTCTTCCGAATTATACTAAATATTTATGCAAGAAAATTTTATAAACCAAAACAATAAATTTCACAAATTCTTTGGAAGCAAATTTTCAAAACCCCGGACTTAAGTTCTAAAGTCTCCAAATTTGGTTTATTATAATTTCAACTTAGCTTCAATTTATTATAAAATATTTTTTTTTCCTAACACCCAATCTATAGCAACCAAATATATATATATATATATATATATATATATATATCTTTATAAAATATTTTTATATATAGAAAATATAATAGGCAAAATTCTTTCATTCACCTATATTAAAACAAATATTATGTCGGTCTGTCCTATTAAGTGTTTAGAAATCCCTATTGATGACATAGCGTCCCATGCATCAACCAGAATTTATAAATACAAAGCGGAACAGATTAACACAATATAAAAATCTTTTTATTAATACTAACAAATACGCTCTCTCATATATATACACTCAGCGACTCCCATAGGATATTTCTACCCTATTAACAAAGAGTCAAACCCCACAAAGCCAAGGTTTATCGCTAAACCAAAGCTCTGACACCAGCTGTAACGTCCCGCCTTTTCGCACACTTTAAACCGACACACGTGCCAATCCAAACCATACGGAAGGGCGGATTGTTATGGGGTAAATAAGAAAAACAGAGAAGAAATAAAACAAAATAGAATCTCACAGCGGAAGGATAAAATATAATAATAAATATACAGTTCATAAACAGTTTACAAAAGCTTGATTCTTCTTTTACAATAAATATCAGAGTTACACATACCAATACAAGCAATGCAGCGGAATAGAAAGAGTGTGGTGCAATACTATATATAAAATAATACTGATTCTTCGTCTTCGTCCTCCAAAGCTAAAATCTGCTATCCTGAAACGCTCGGACTGACCCGAGCGAATTTGAAAAGACAGAAACACCCGAGTCAGACTAGAATATCTTATGTGAGTTAAATAAACAGAAATAAATATGAGTACAGTAACTCAAGAGATGCTCGGGATTTACATCTCCTAAGGATCCGTTAAACTATTTACTATGTAGTATATTGCGCTATTATAATAGTGTCTAATTATAAAATAAACTTACTTTTAAATAGCGTTAAGGCTTTACATTTTCCACCTTAACACGTAAAATGCCAATAGTCTATACAGTACCATAATACCTCCTGATCGGGAAGCTACCAGAGGATACTCCATAGGTACGACACAAATAGAAACTCGTAGTAAAGGCTCGATATGGTAGGTGACACGGCAGAACTAGGCAATGCCAGGGTAGATATACCAATTGCTATCCAGGCTGGTGGAAACGCGTAGCCGCAGTTACCGCCCACCTCGGACTAACTCCCCAAAATCAAAATATAGAAGTGGCCACTGAATCAAATCCAAGTCAAAGTATAATATCGAAGAGGAGCGTCCGATCAGAGGAATGACCTCATTGGCCTGAGAATCGCTCCTGTTTTAGCCACCTTATGCCAACTCACGGGAGTTGGGTCCACGTATTTACCTTACAGGAAACGTCGCCACCACCTACTTCATTCTGGAATCTCCACCGCGTACACGGTTAGTCAAAGTGGTTTTCGGTATCGACAGAGAGTATGTCCATATCCGATCCCGGTCTCTTTGCCAACCAATCGTTATTATAACACCGCGGTGATTTAAAAATAGTTTATACTTTTAAAACCAAAAAAAAATCCATTTCAAAACCATAATATTACGATATCATTTCTTCTTTAAAACCCAAAAAGATTCATTTTGATATTATTTTTATAAAACCCAAATCAATGATATCATTTCCCAAATATAAATCTTTTCCAAAAATTATGCCACTTTTAAAATTTATAATTCCTTGTAACCAAATATTTGAACATTAACTTTCAACATAATACTTCGAAATCCATAGTTTTTAAAACCATTACTTTCAAAACTAAATGGTTTGGATATTCAACAATATATAAAATAAGTGATTTAACTTTATGGTTACTTTGTACGGAAAATAATTTACATGGCTTTGTGAATATTTCTTTACTCAATGTTAAAACCATAATCCAAAATATTATTTCAAGTCCCAACCATTCCAATTTTATATATTTTTATATCCATCTTGAGGGTTAATATTTCAACTAAAGTTGGATTTTTATTCTTTCAACAAATCAAATGTTCTATTAATTAGTTTTGAACATTCACATAAAATCCATAAATAATAAGACTTCAATTTCTAGTAATAAAATATATATATTTTCCAATTCAAATTATACTAGAATATTCATTTCAATTTATTTTGGAAAAAATCCAATTGTAAATATACTATCTTAAAATTTCCAACTTAATATTTAAACATAGGATATAAATTATCAAACTCCATTTTCTAAAATTTCTTCCATTTTAATAAAAAGATTTATACACCTTTTTATTTCAAATTTTTCAACTTCATATGTATATAAATATGGAAGAAAACATTTATTCAGTATAAAATTTAAGATTTTTATAAACCGTATTCCATCCAAACCATAGAAATCTCATTAAAAATAGTTATATATAGACCGCGGTGTCTGTATATAGTTTTCTATCCTATGGTCAAGTGATACGGATATTTATCATTTCAATCCGCAATTTAAAAAATAAAACTGCGGTTGTATATCATTTCAAACCGCAATCCCGAATGAAATGTAAATGCATACTAACTTGCAGTTTAATAATATCCAAATAAAACATTCATTCAACAACACATCCATCATCCAATCACACATCGATCAATATCAATCAACAATAATTATATATGTGATCATATATAACAGGTGATAACTGGCAGTTTATTCAAATTAAATTTATCAACTATTAATCTAACAGTTTATTCAGTAATAATTTATACAACTGTTAACTAGCAATTCATATGCAACAATAATTTCCAACAGTCAATTAATACGCAATAAATCAATTAAATTAACAGTTAAATTTAATAAAATGCAATTCAACAGATATGAATGAAATAAACATGCCAGATACCCATAAATAAATTTCTATTCATTTCTAAAACTTATTTAACAAACATAAAAGCTTCTAGTAATTGTGAGTGGGTTAAAACACTCACCTTTTGAATTTAAATCGAATTTAAAATTCGATTTAAACCCAAAAATTCGCCCGTCTCAGAATTCGTCCAAACCAGCGTCATCAAGTCCGGAATTAAATTACGATCCTAACAAAAGAAATTTCGTGTGAATCCGAATTCGTATGAGAAATTTATGGCGAAAAATGGAGATTGAAATCAAAATTAAATATAACCAAAAAGTGACACACATTCACCTAACATTAAATCCACGTCACCAAAAATGTTTCACCAGCTCCACCTTCACGCGCTACCGAGAATACGCGGCTACAGGAAACCCTATGCACGCAAATTTGAACGCGCCGCCATATCGCGATCCAGGCCACTTCGCACCCCCACTATCACGGCCGACGACTACGCCTCCTCTACGCCTGGTCGCCAAACACCCCCCCCCCCCCCATCGGCCCCCTGACGCATGCGAAAACGCAGCCGCCGCCTTGGATTTGAAAACCCTAGTCGCAAAAACACGAAAATCTGAACGTTGAAACTCGAAACAAATTACATAGATGCGCTCCCCATCGTCCATACTACAAAACCCAGAAACGGTTTGTCAATCCGACGAACTTTGTTGCGGCGATGATATGAGGCCGAAAATGAATTGAATTGTTCTGGATGAATGATAGCTCTGATTGAAAAACGAATTACACCAGTATATTACGCGTATCAAATACTTGAACATATATTTTTTTGAGAATTTTCTGAGGTGTTTGAATTTTCACTGAATTTTGGATTGAAGCAGATCTAGATTTTGCAACCATTGAGGAGAAGGAGGAGATGAAGAAATGAATATACAGCAATTGACAATAGAATGGAGCTAGGGTTTATAACTGTATATTTATAGATATGCTAGAGGTAGGGTAGCTAGACTGGATACGCGAACGTACGGAATAACTATGGCCCAAAAAGCCCGTTATGCCTCCGGAGTCGAATTTGTTAAATC
This sequence comes from Allium cepa, assembly GCA_030765085.1. Taxonomy (NCBI): domain Eukaryota; kingdom Viridiplantae; phylum Streptophyta; class Magnoliopsida; order Asparagales; family Amaryllidaceae; genus Allium; species Allium cepa. Next base: position 11,151,751 of record CM060942.1, read on the forward strand.
TATATATCCAGATAGGTATTTTAAAATATTCTGAACGCGATGGAAAAAGTTTCACGACCAAATTCGATCGTATGAAGAAGTTATGCTGAAAACAAGATTTCCAAATTGATTTCAAATTGATTTTAATAAAATTGATTTCAAGGCGTTTCGCGTCCGTACGATCAAAAGACAAGTCCGATCGATACGAAATTTGAAATCCTATAATAATTCACAGATACGGATCCGATGAAACTAGTTTCGTCGAAATCCGAGTTCGTGCCCAAAATGGCTATTTTTAATATTTATTAAATAAATTAAAATAAATCATAAAAATCCAAATTTTCTTTCAACTTTAAATATTGGCCAAATTTCATTACTTATATAATCCAATCAATTCCAAATGATTCAGCAAGCTTGAATGTGAATTAAAAACTATAAGTATATCAATTTGCCGTGTTAATCTCTGCACTTCTTATTATTTGGGAATTATAAATTTTATTCTCAAAACCCAATTATTTAATCTTATACTTTTATACTCTCATCTTAAATCTAATTAAATAAATAACTTGATTTCCATTTCAACTCATTTTTAATTGCAATTAACCTTTTTACCATAAATTAAATCCCAAATTATAAATAAACTTTTATTTCCATTTCCTTTTTCTCAACTGTTTATTAATTCCCATCCAAATGAATTCAACACTATAAATTTGATAAATTTATTAGATTTACTTCCTTTCTATATTTCTAAGTTATTGTTGTCAATATGAACATTAGTTTAAGATTTCACTCAAATGTTTACCAATTCCAATCTAAACTCAATAACGTCATAATTAATGTTAGAATCCGTTTTATTATGCATAAATTCTAAATTTTACTGACCCAAATTTTTTTCTTTTCATTCCATATTAATTGTCAATCCCATAGAAAAATTAACATTAGGTTCATACCTTTTTACAAATAACTCCAATTTCTTCCAAATAATAATTACATAAAATATTAAATATTAAATCCATTAAATTGCAATAAATTCAATTTGATTGCAATTTATTTCCAAATAAATTTGGATTTTTATTTGGTTATACACAAAATTCCGTTATCACTTGCCTAACAAGGTTATTATCACTTAAGATCTCACTGCATCCACATTTTCACATTTTCATTTCCTAGTTTCTTTACTTTATTCTACATAATTTATTACAAATGGGATTTTCTTTGGTTTACATCTTATTTGTATTTAACATTTCTCAATCACCAATTCATTTCACTTTAACTGCGGTAAATTGGCGGATAAATTGAATTTGATTCCCAAAATCTAAATTAACAAGAAACAAGGGTAGGTAACATACAATAGTCATTACTCCAAATTCTAGTCACCTAAATAGGCTTTTATTCCTTGCAAATAAATGTTACTATTTATTTTCATAGTACAAATCTCAATGATTATTCCATTTTATATTTGCTTAGGCCATTTATAGTCCACTATACATATCTACATAAATGGGTAATTTATTCAATTCATTAAGTGTCAATTCTATTAAGTCCTGTTTATATCTTTATGCATTCTTCTATTACTTTACAAAAGGGAATAACTTTTAAACTCATACACTTAATAACAAAACCGTTATAAATCCAATAAACTTCCAAATCCAAGTTTGTACACATTTTACACAACTATTATGATTTCTCACAAACGTTGCATTTATTAAATGACCATTTATTATAATTTAATTCCCTTAATTGAATCAAATGCTTATTATTATATATATTCTTTTCATTCTACCATTCCTTCCCATTTTAAATTCATTAACGTATTTACACATCTCTATCTTTCAAATATAAAATAACCAAACTGATTACAAACACTGTTTCTATCAATTTTCATAAGTTTGTTCAAAACTATACTTTTGTTTACATAAAATGAATTTTATGTTTCTATTAGTTTTCTTTTCCTTTCACTACAGGCATAAATTATTACTATCTACACTAATTACATCTTTGTATTAATGAATACCATTTAAGTTAATATTTATACTAACATTCACAAATTCAACATTTATTTGTTTCTTCAAAATTACTTTAAATCAAGTTGTGAAAATTTACATTATCCACATCTATTATCATAAAATTTTATAGTTACACTAAATTGCAACCACTATACCAAATTTCTACATTTATTCTTAACCAAATTAGAAATTATATTAATTCATTTTATTAAATATCATAAATTTAACGGGTCGTTACAATAAATATTCGTATCAATTGACCATAGATAGAAAACTATGTACAAACACCGTTGGTCTATATATATAAATATTTTGAAATTGATTTCTATGGTTTGAAAGAAAATATATATGGTTTATTTAAATTTGAAAATATAATATATGAATAAGTTTTAAATAGAGTAGACTTAATAATAAGTATGATTTAATTAATATATAATATGTATAAGTATTATTCAAAAAAATAGATCTTTATGATAGTTTTATAAGCTGAGGTTGGGAAGATAAATTTGAATATATTCGAAATTGTATTTAGTTAAGAATTTCATTTAATTAAATCGATTTGAAACTTATTAAGTTTGAGGGTTTTAAGATATGATTTTATAACTTGGCTTTGATTTAAAGTGATTAAATAGATATTTCAAGTTTTAAATAAATCGAAGGAAATATTTAATTAAATGTAATTTAAGATTATTCAAATGATAATGGAATTATTATGTGTATATTTCAAACTAAAAAATAATGAAGTTAAAATAAGATATATATGAAATTATCAATTTGATTTTGAAAGTGCTATAATTTGAAAATATATTTATTTGAAATGGAAATGATATTTTGGGTTTTGAAGTATAAATTATCCTAAAACGACCACGGTGTTATATTGACGTTTAGTTGTTAATAGCATATATTTCTACATTGTAGATAGTTCCATGGATCCTTAGAGGATGGTTATGCCAAACATCCTTTAAGTTACCTGTATTTCAGTTGATATTTCACTTGAGTTGGATTTATTGATATAAGAATGTTAATCCTGACTCGAGTGTTTTGTGTTTTGCTTTAGGCTCGGGTCAGACTGAGTAATACAACATTTGAGACTCACCTTTAAAGTTTGGAGCTTCGCTTGGAGATCCAACTATCGATTCATCTTTCATCCTATCCAGTAGATTTGTTCAAAGACGTCATCGGTCTGTATTTGAGATATTCTGTTATATTTTATTTCAAACTCTGTTGTTTATATAGTAGCTTCATGAACTACTATTTATCTATGCCACATTCTATTATAATACTCTGTATCCGTGATTCTATGACTGATCTATTTACTGTATATGCTAAGCTTTGCCAAATTTAAATTAAAAATATGATATTTTGAGCAATTCAAGTTTGACGTGTGTGGATGCGAGTGGTTGAAAATATTTGGTCGTTACAAGTGACCTTTTCTTGTACAACTGTTCAAACTTGTCCCAAATATCTTTAGCGGTGGTTTCACCACTAAATTCAGAGATTACATTCTCATAAATAGCAAGTTGATGTGTAGTATATGCATACTATTCCATCTGCTCTCTTCCAACATTAGAGATATCTATCAGCAACAAATGTGTACGAACACAACATGATGAACCATATTCCGCCTTAGAACCGCTTTCACCTTCTACTATTATATCACATTTCACTTCTTTATAAGCAATTGTGATCCTGAAGGCGCATATGATCCATGTATATATGGTGCTACACTAGTTAGACTAACAACATAGGGGCTTCGAAGGCATTATTTGACTCCAACATTTTCACAAACACCTCATAAGCACCAGTGAGCTCTAATACCAAACACTATGGAAATTTGGATTCAGTAACAGGTGTCCACACATAATCAGTACATGCAACAAAAGACTTTAGACCGTTATAAGATATGTAAAAGCAACCAGTATCTCAATCCAGGCTCAACTAATCTAAACGAAAAACCAATCCCAAAACAAAAAAATATCAATAATGGAAATAAATCACGCATGATATTATTGTGGTTCCACTCACATCTTGTGAGTGTACATTCACTTCGAAAGGGAGATTTTTATTAATACCATTGAAAAAGCACGGGAGATTATTTACAACTTTTCACTCAATTTACAAGGTCTTACTAGAATTTGATTTGTGTGTAGATTAGAAATGAAGATTAACGTATGAGAACCCTTATTATTCCTATAATAACTCTGTCTATTTAAAAATAGATCTCAAACCTCATTTCATACAGAGAGTTTATAAATAGATCTCAAATCTCATTTCATATAAAGAAATCCCATACTTCACAAATTGCAAACTTGCCCTCGAAGTTTAGTAAACTGTACTAGTTAGGGTGGCAATTAGACCCAATCCGACGAGCCTAGACCCGACACGAGACGGATCTTAGTTCCAGGTATGTCGGGTTCATACTATACATTTTAAAACCTATACCTAATCCAATCCGACCCGTAATTCGGATCGATTCTATTCAGGTCGGGTACTAAAACAAAAAATGCATATATCTAAATGTTTTTTGGTTCGGTCTTTCGGGTCGGTTCGGCTCAGGTTCGGTTTGATTGGATCTTTATTGTATTTTTTATCGTTCAAACACGATTCGAGACCCATTTGGTTCAGGTCTTCTTGAGTTGGTTTAGTTTGAGTTTGCGGTTCTTGGTTCTAATCACCAGCTCTAGTACCCATCCAAAAAATTGCATTTGAAACAAATTTAGCGTCTGGAGCCATTCTAGAATGAACTGATTACATACGAGAAGCAAATCCCTAAATTCAAACGTCTAACCCTCATTTTCATACGTTTGAATTTTTTAATTCGGACATTTGACCGTATATTTAAACGTCTAAATTTTTAATTTAGACATTTGATTTTTATTCTTGATTTCAGACTTTTTAGTTCAGATTTGGAATTTTTGATTCGAATGTCTAAATTTTAATTTAGATGTATGAATTTTTAATTCAAACATTTGAATAGCTAATGCATTACTTTTAGGCATTCAATCCAAAAACAACATGCATAACGCTACTTCAAACTATGATGGCGTGAATACGTTGCTAGAAGTTGCAAACCGTTTTCTCCATAACTCAAGTTTCTTCAATCCGACGTATAGTATCAATGATTAGGAAATAATATCAAATGATTAGGAAAAATAACAAAATATTAATGGTCTTAAGTTAACGTTTATTATTGGTTTTGAGAAGAAAAAAGGTATAAATATTTTATCAATGAAAATGGTAAAATTCAACGAATATACTGATGGTATTAGTATATTGATTTGACTTAAAAATGATTACCAAATGATTAGCCATAGCAATAGTAAGGCAATATGAAATTTATCGATATCATAGATACCTTAGATGCGTTCACCAATTAACTATTTACAAGGTTGTAAAAAAAATTCTGAACGTACATTAAACAATGTTCTGAACTAGAGATTGATCGGGTATGTGAAGATGAACCGAAAATTAAAAGAAATCAAGTGTTTGTGATGAGCTCCTAGCTTTTATATACCTTATTCAAAATTCTTTACCATTGTATATATCCAAACATTCAACAGTTGAAATTCTATTCTCAATTCTCAAGGTAAAGACCAATACCATGTTCTACTTTTCTAGAAAAATTCATATTTTTTAGTACGAATAGGATAGCTATGTACTTATATGTTATAGCTACGAAATCTAAAGAGAACCACCTAAATACTTGCTCACTTTACCCTTAGGTAAGTCTAATGGATGCCTAAACAGTCCAGAAGAACTTTTTACAAGAGTACTTACCACCAGAACAAACAAAACCACTTTGGTAACCTTTCAATTCCCATACTTAAACCAGTAAGTCAGCACCAGTGTAGTAGGCTTCTCATTTGTTGTTATGCATGAACTTTATTCCAGAAAAAATACTAACGCATACTTGTTTGACAACAAATTGCCATCACTATTTCATCAAAATATAAGACATCAGTACACAAAGAACCCTGAGAAATTTCACATTGTACAAAATTGTCAATCAGCAGTTACCAGGGCCACCATAAAAGAAACCATTAGCCACTTGCTGCACATTGTACAACTTGGGGTTATCTGCAATGACAGTGCCAGTGAGCTGGTTAGTGTTCCCATTATCTTCCCTAGAAAGAGCAGTTGCTTGGGCAGCTTTCCGATCCCCTTCTTCTGCAAAATGACCGCTTCCCATTGGAGGTGTGCATTCCCCTTTAGGTGACTGTACTACTCCACCGATTATAACTGTGCTTGCATGATCTTTTAAATTATTGAATATCGATGTTGGATAATAACCTATCGGTGTATTGTAATTGCTCCCAAAGTATATCAACCACTTCCCAACTGGATCCTGTAGTTAGTTTATCAGATTGAATCCTGAAAAATTTATCATTTATGAGTCGGTTATTGATTTTAAACAGTATGCAATACCTTCTTGATTCTGAATGCGTAGTATTGTTGATTGCCTCCATACTGAGATAGAGGTTTAATGATGCTTCCTGGTTTGATGTCGGATGCAGGATTTACTACAAACCCTCCACACATTGTATTGTAGCATCCGGTTTTTTTGATATCCATCAGACTTTACATATACCATGAAACAGAAACAAAGAATGATGTATTATTTTATAGGCAGTTTACTTTATAAACATCTTAATTTAGAATTTGCGTGAGCAAGAACTTACAGTCCAAGATACAAAGAAATGGGTTTCAGAGTTGCCATATAATTTTGGGTATACCTGAAGTTTATGAAAAATGGCATGTTAAACCCTTTGTTTTGTTAGTAGTTTGATAATGCAAAGCAAGAAAATTGAAATTATAAGGGTAATCAAATTTTCCATAAATTATTTACACCGAATAAATTGGTCATACTTCATCATAGAAGAAAATAAAATGGAAATCTACGGGACGAAATTGAAGTATGTTTATAGATTGAAGGATGTAGCAATTAAAATAAAAAATGCAGACTATTAATAGCTAGCTTATAGTAATGAGAATTTTTTATCAAGATATGACCATACTCACATGGCAACCAACTTGAATAACATTGTATGAATTCATTGGACCTCCCATTCCAATAGAAAACCAGACCGCGTTTGCACTGACTTGATTTTCTTTTACTTTACTAACGTGAAATATATTCATCATTCCAGCCACATCTTTATAGTTCCCTTGAGAAGATGTTGCTGCAAACTGTACATGAAACAGAACAATTTTATGTAATCAAATAATATCATGATTTGATTCTAATGACCAATATTAAGGTAAAACATGTTGCATTTTATTATGTAGAATGATTTTATCGCATATTTGTTACTTCTGCTGATTGTTAAATTCAATAGAATGCCGGGAACTAATAATCTGTAAGCAAAAAATCTTCACAAAGAGTGTTGCAGATTCTTTTTTTATTATTATTCAATGGCACTGTATTGTGTATTTCAAGTAGGTGTAGCATTTAATTTTAGCACTCAAGAGAATGAAATTGAACTTGATCAAATCATGTCTTCTAGCTAGAGGAAATTGCAAAATCTCTTATTCCTTGTTCTCTTCAAAATGCTTGGTTGTGTTGCTTTAGTCCCCACTGTCATATATCATAATCAGATTATTTTAACAATAAACAAATAAATGGAAAACATATCAAGGCATACAAGTTAGTTTTTATACTGTCCTGCATATCAGGGATAATCCATAATTTTTCTTTCTACCTTCCTTCCTTTCTTTGCTTTTTTGTTAAAAAAAAAGGTTTATTGATGTCAATAGTATTGGATTGAAATTTATTTGCTCAATAATCTAAAACTTTACCACTATACTAGCGACAATAGATAATGTTACTTTGTATCTAATCAAGTAAGTCTTCATATCTTCATTCCCTCTTCACTTTTAATAAAATAAACTGGTTTGAAAATTTTGGTAAAATGGAAATGAAAATGATCAAGTAAATAAGTTGCTTGCATATATAATATTTTCACAAGTATTGCTTGCGCAGTAAATTCTGTATGATTAAATTATAGTTCAACATATATTGCTTACATAATTATTTGGAGGGGAATCACCAAACAATCTGTATTTGGATTCTTCCTGGCCAGAAAGAAATACATCTGTGGTTGATATCGTACTGTTGTGGACTTTATTGATCATTATCAACTCATTTTGGAGTGCATTTGAAAATTTCTGTGAACATAAAAAGATTTTAATGGTTAGCATGCAAAAATAAAAAATGCAGGTCATCAAAGCAGATCAGAAGATAAATAAATATTGATGTAGTTGCTAGCAAATTTAATTCTCAATGTGAAATCGATGATTAAATCAGCTCCTCATTGTTTACAGGAGATGACTGAAATTATACATAAAAAATATAATTTATAGCAGATTAAAAATTAAATTCAGAAAATTTTTCAAATATGATTTAAAGCTTATATATGTCCTTCACCTTAGAGCTTATATATGTCCTTCACCTACGAATGTAAAACAAATTGCTTGTTACTGAAATTTGAAGTATTAAACAAGTTTAACAACATTAAGGCTGACATTTGTTTAGTTTTGAGTTTTGTGTTTTAAGTTTTTAAAATATATTACAGAACATGAGAAGAGCGAAGTAAAATATTTAAAATTCAAGTCATTATGATCATGACGAAGGGATGGCGAAGGCCATGGAAGGAGATGGAGGGACCGCGAATGACCCGTTTCACATGCTTTTGTTATTTTTCTAAGTATGTAAAACAAAACAAATTTGCTTTTCATTTTGCATGTTAACTTCACTTTTCAAAGTGTTTGTTGTCTTGCGTTTTTCTGTTCGTACAAAAATCCAAAAGTGAAAAGGACAAATCAAGCAGGGCCTTAGGCCCCGTTTGACCTGTCGTTTTTAGTTTTGTGTTTTCGTTTGTAAAAAAGCGCGTCCGTTGTATGTATTGTTGAAAAACAAATAATTTTGAAAAATGAAATTAACATGTAAGATAGAAAACAAGTTTATTTTATTTTTTGTGTTTTGAGAGATAACAAAAACACAGAGAACAATCCAACTCCTTCGTTGTCCGTTGGTCGTCGCAATAGGTAAGAATTGTAAATCTTCTTTTCTTATTTTTTGCTATTTTTTAATGCAAGTTGGAAACACAAAACTCAAAATACAAAATGAAACCAAACGGATCCTTAGTTTTTCATTACACTAGTGGTTTCAGACAAGAAAAGAATTCATTCAAGAATACAAACCAGCAGGATTTCATTCGTGGGTAAGTCTCCTCCTCCAGCAGCATGAAAGAACAACCATAAAAGAGTCACTGATTTGAAACATAATGAATACATTGATAAAAATTTAATTATTAACTTTGTCTTTGACAAGTTATATATAGGACGTATTTCCTGCCAGTAACCAAGTGATTCTTATAATATACAATACAATGTACTTGATTTTTAGTGGATGATATTGCTTAAATGTTTGCTTACTTTTACGGAAAATAAGTTATGCATGCATATTTTTAATTGGTGTAGTATATCTTAGTAATTAGCTAATTAATTATATGTTTATGTTAGGTGATTAAATATTACAGTCTTTTCTACATGGTACACAAATTAATGACATTGCTAGCTGAAATATTTGCTACCATTTATAAATAATATATGGTTCCTTGACTATAATATTAAATCTTCATTGTTAAAGGAAATACATTATTAAATCTTCACTATTAATATTACACTCAGTATTATTAAATCTTCATTATTGACAATGAAATGGTTAAGTTATCAAAATAACGGGGGTGGTTGGTTTAGATTTTTTAAATTTGTGTTTTCATACATACAAAGATGCACACGATCATACATACATACATACATATATATATATATATATATATATATATATATATATATATATATATATATATATTATGAAAAATGACCAACTCAGAAAACGAAGTTAACATAGAAAATAGAAAACAGCTTTTTTCTTTATAACTACCCATAAATTTTGAGAAATTAATTTCTTAATTCAATTAAGAGTTTGTAATTAATTTTAGGAAGAAATAAGTAAATACTAAAATTTTAAATAAATGAAATGCAACGTTTAAATTTAAAGATAAGTATTGACAACAGAAATTGTTATAGGCTAAGGAATTGAATATAAGAAAAACAAATGGGAATATTGTATTAACTAATGCAATGATATAATTAGTAATAAATTTAATGAATTCAATGTTATAGCAACCGGAAGTAATATGCAATAAATGGAAAAAATTTGCAATCAATGTAGGTAACTAATTGTAGATGATAAACGTTACTTTAATGGTAATTAATAACATAAAGGAAGTGTGAAAATTGTTACATTTGGTTATAAATAGAAAATGAGTAAATAAAAAGTAACCGTTGAATAAACCAATGCAATAACTGTGGATAAGTAATTTTAAGGAATGTTGTTGATAATAAACGTATTTAAAATGATAATAAATTGAATATAAGGAAACAAAGGCAATTAGTGGATTTATTTAATGAATTCATGAAATAAAAATCAATGCCATGTAGGTAATTATAATATTGTTGGAAGTGAAAACTTATTAAGTATGAAACCAAGAAAGTAAATTAATTAAAGAATATAAATAGTAATTAATATACATACTTGGCAAATATAACTAAATAGTATGAAATAAAGCATGCATTTATGATATGAAATATAAGTCAATGTTAATTTCACCTATAAATGTCAATTTATTGAATAGCAGGGTTTTAAATCAAGTAACGGATTTGTTAAAGTTTCAATTGATAATTTATAAAATTTAATGTGAAATTAACTGCAGTTAATTGACCTAATTGTGCAGTTAGGATAAATTGATTTGTCATAAAAGATTGTTAATTCCAGAGGATATAACCAACGTTAATTTCATTTATAATATAACAAGTGGTGGATCTTAGGAGTGAAATTTTAGATTTATTAATTTATTTGAAAGTAAAACATTCAATAAGTGAATTAATTGCAAATAAGGGGGATTTAATATTAAATTTTACATTAATAGAGATGTAGATGAAATTTGGGGATATTAATGCAATAGCTACGAATCAATGAAAATTCATCCAATTGATAACAGAGTGAGAACGGTGTATGTAATCAATTTCAACACTTATCTGTTAGTGATAACTTAAAGGTAATTTAACGTTAATGGAGTCTAATAAATTAAAATGGGAAATCAATAGAAATTAATCTAATTAAAGATTATATTAGTATAAATTAGGGTAGAAATGGGTAATAATGTATCTCTAATGGTGTATGAATGAATATATGATTAAATTTCAGGGAATTTTATTTAGGGGATTTTAGGCTCAAGGAAAAAATTGCAAAAAAATTTAGTCTCAGAGACAACAAGTTTGTTTTTTAGGCTGAAGGACACATTTTAGTGTAAATCACAGAATGATAGTTGTAACTATCATTTTCTGTTTGCACTAAAAAGTGTCATTCAGACTAAAAAACAAACTTGTTGTCCGTGAGACTAAACTTTTTTGCAACTTATTCCCTGTGTCTATTTTCCTGTTTTATTTATCAGTTTTAAAACCTTAATTAATATGGGTAATAAACAAGATTTCACATTTTGATATAAAGACATTTATACAAGCCTAAGATGTATATAGAAGTATCAATGTAACAAAACGTAAATAAATGTTATATTAAGTAAAATGTTATTAACATAGTTTGTATGTATATGCTATTTGCTCATTTGTTTTGAAATTGTTATGTTATTTGAATTTTTTGTTGAATGAACTAATTTGACTTTTATTTTAATAAATCAAAACAAATTTTTTTTGTATATATATTAAAAGAATGTTTTAATTATAGATCCATGTTTTAAACTCTTAAACCAAATTGCATTTTTTTTAGATCTGAAAGTTTATATACATATAATTTGCATTTGTGTTGAAACAGAAATATTGTATACACATATTATCACTTTATCTTGAATTGAAAATATCATAAAAGTTGAATACTTTGTTAAATAAATTATTTGTTCTTAATCTAATAAATTATAATAGAAGTTTATATATGATTAACAATTTTTCGATAATAAATCTAAGCTTTGATTTTGATTACAACAATATTTAAATTTGTTACCTAATTTATTATCTCAAATGTCCTTATTTAAGGATCTTGAAGGTTTGTTACTATATTGCTTAATTTGTTATGTTTCCACTTTTGTTTTGTCAAAAAAATAAATAAATTTCATTAAGGTAAAAAAGTTTAATTTATATGTATATATGTATTTTTGACTTCAAGTATACATAAGTTTACAAATGCATTAGACAATTTAGTGTGTTATGGAAGTATGCTTTGAATTAATTAGTAAGCTTTGCTTTAATCTTTATACACACATGTATGTGTGTCTGTGTGCATGTGTATACATATAAACATTTAATATTTTAATTTCAAATTGCTAAAGCATGATTTAATTATTATTATTATTACCAAACAATTTAAAAATGAGGTAATATTATATACATATTAATTTATTGTTTGTTGTTTATGTTTCCTAGTCATAATACAACTTGCATGATAATTACATGTCGTATTAATAAAATTGCTAAAGTGGGAAAATGGAATTAATCAATGTCGTCACCTTTTATCTCCTTCCCTATTAGATCCTTGCATCCACATTTATTCTCGTTTATTCCTATATATTATCACCAATTAATCGTACTTGATATATGTTTAGCAATTTTGACACACAATTAAAGTATGAATATATATGATGTATTCAAACTTTTCTGTATCCAGCACTCAATTAATTTAGAATCAAACTAATAAAACGTGACATTTATTTTTGTCTCTCCACATTCATTCCCTTTCTAATTAATAATTACCTCTTTTTAGTACGTGCTACTTAAAAAAAAGGCTGTTCATGTTTACTATATTTCAATACCAAGTTTGTTCATATTTACTTTATTTCTAATTAATAGCAGCCTCTCTTTTCAAATCTCTTTGTCCCTAAACCTAACTCTAACCTTATAAATACGATATGATGCAAATGAAATCCTAGCCTCCATTCAAATCTTTTCTTCTTCTTTTTTTCTTTTTGTTCAAATCTCCTTATTGTATCTCATTTTAATTTTTCCTTCCTTTTCAAATATTCTTCTTCTCAAGTTTTATTCTATTTCAAACTTTCTTCTTTCTTTTCAAATCTTGATCTTCTCTACAATTTTCAGTTCTTCTTATTTCAATCCTTTTCTTTTTCAAATTCTTCTTTTTCAAATCTTTTCCAAACCTTTTAAAAATACAAAATAACTACATATATATATTAATATAATAAGGAGGGAAATTAAAGTAAATAAAAATAAAAGAAAAACTAGGGAACAAAGCTATCAATCAAGAAGAAAACTAAGGAAACGTAGAGGAAGCTATTGATTAGAAGTCTATTATTTTCAGATTCGTATAAAGTTGAGTGTTTTAACCCACTTACAATTTCTAAAATTTCTTGTGTTTGTTAAATTGATTTATGATGTGTTTAGAAATTTATTTATACCTGTTTGGCATATATTTCATCATTATCTAAGTAAATTTGCATTCATATAATTTACTTGTTATTTAATTCATTTTGCATATAAACTGCCTGTTAAAATTTTGTTAAATTTGTTATTGCATATACACTGCTAGTTAAATTTATTTATTATTGCATATAAACTACAGTTAAACAGTTATTTAATTCATTATTGAATAATTCATTATTGAAAAATTAACTGCCAGTAATTAATTATTATTTATTGATGTGATTGCTTGAATTGGATGATAAATTGATAAATGTTGATAATTGATATGATGGATGAATGGATGCTGTATTTATATTGTATAAACTGCAAGTTATTATGCATTTTCATTTCATTCGGGATTGCGGTTTGAAATGATATACAACCGTATTTTTATTTTTAAATTGCGGATTGAAATGATAAATATTCGTATCACTTGACCATAGGATAGAAAATTTTATACAGGTACCGTGGTATATATATAAAATTATTTTTAGAATGATTTTTCATGCTTTTGGAAAGAATACGGCTTAATAAATATTAAATTTTGATATATATATATATATATATATATATAGTAAAATTTCTTGATTTTTAGCTATGTATAAATTTGTTTCGAATTTTAAAATAAGTTAAAGAATGAAGTTGATTTCGTTAATATAATATGGTTAAGTATCTATTTAAAATTCTATTGTATATAGAGTTTATAATAACTCAAATAAAAAGTAAGGTGGAAGATAAATGTGAATATGATTTGAATTAAAGTATTTAAGAATTTTCCTTGAAAAATTTGTTTTGAAATGTAAATAAATTAATATTTAAAGGTTATGATCTTATAACTTGATTTTTGATTAGTGGATTTAAACGAATATCAAATTTATTTAAAGAATATTATCAAGTTAGTTTAATTAAAAGAATATCCTGTTATTGTGGTTTAAGGGTTTTACTTAAATAATATTTGTTTTATTATGTAAATATTTCAAATTTAAATAATAGGAATTTGGATTTGATATATATTAAATTATCAAAGAAGCCATTTTTGAAATAGTGGAATATTTAAAGATTGAAATATATGAACTATAAAGTTTTGAAATATAGAATATTTAAGCTTTGAAATATGTGGGATTTAAAATGGTTTATTTGGAGGTTCAAATTGATATTGAGAATTTATTGTGAAATTTCAAGAAGCTGTTTATTTTATAAAGTAATATAGCATTTGAACCATTAAGTATTAAAAATTATGTTTCAAAGCTATGGTTTCATGGTATATATACTTGAAAATATTATGATTTTGGGAAAGGGATATTTATAAAATAAAAATGATATCATATTGATTTGGGTTTTAAAAATATAAATGATATTGTATTTATATGGTTTGAAAGAGATATTATATTCTAGTTTTAAAGTATAAATTATTTTGAAATAACCGCAGTGTTATAATAACGATTGGTTGTTGAAGAGATCGGGATCAGAAGTTGTCATACTCTCTGCCAACCCCGAAAACCACTTTAACAACCGTGTACACGGTGGAGATTTCAGAATGAAGTAGGATGGTGGCGGCATTTCCTTTGAGGTAAATACGTGGACCCGACTCCCTTGAGTTGGCATAAGGTGGCTAAAACAGGAGCGATTCTCGGGCCAAAGGGTTTAGCGCCCTTTATCAGATACTCCTCTTCGATACTTTACTCTGACTTCGGATTTATTCGGTAGCCACTTTTACTTTTGATTTTAGGAGGGAGTTTGTCCGAGGTGGGCGGTAGTAGCTACTACGCGTTACCACCAGCCCAGATGCGTAATTGGTATATCTACCCTGACATTGCCTAGTTGTGCCGTGTCACCTACCCTATCGCGCCTTATACGAGTTTTATTTGTGTCGTACCTATGGAGTATCCTCTGGTAGCCTCCCGATCAGGAGGTATTACGGTACTGTATAGACTATTGGCATTGTTTGTGTTAAGGGCTATATGGGTAACCCCTTAACGCTATTTAAAAGTAAGTTTATTTTACAATTATACAATTTTATAATAGCGAAATATACTACATAGTAAATAATTTAACGGATCCTTAAGAGATGTGAATCTCGAGCATCTTTTGAGTTACTGCACTCGTATTTACTTCTGTTAATTTAACTTACATAAGATCTTTTAGTTCTGACTCGAGTGTTTTGTCTTTTCAATTCGCTCGTGTCAGTCCGAGCGTTTCGGGATTTCGAAGACCTTAGCTCTGGAGGACGAAGACGGAGATTTATATTGTTACTATTATTATTAGTCCACTATACTCCTACTGTTCCGCTGCATTGTTATTGGTATGTGTAACTCTGATAAATGTGTAAGTATAATCGAATATTTTGTAAAACAGCTTTATAAACTGTATATTTGATTAATATATTTTATCCCTTCGCTGTGAGATTCTATTTTTTTTATTTCTTTCTCGTTTTTCTTATTTACCCCATAACAATCCGCCCTTCCGAACGGTTTGAATTGGGACGTGTGTCGATTTAAAGCGTGCGAAAAGGTGGGACGTTACATTGTGGTTTCGAAGCTTTGGTTTAGCGATAAACCTTAGCTTTGTGGGGTCTGACTCTTTATTAATAGGGTAGTAATACCCTATGGGAGTCGCTGAGTGTATATGAGAGAGCGTATTTGTTAGTGTTATAAAAAGGTTTTAATATTATGTTAATTTGTTCCTTGTTGTACTTATAAATTCTGGTTGGTGCATGGGACGCCATGACATCAATAGGGATTTCTAAACACTTCATAGGACAGACCGACATAATATTTGGTTTTAATATAAGTAAATGAAATAATTTGGCCTATTATATTTTCTATATATATAAAATAAATTGTTATAAATGATATATTTAGTTGCAATATATTGGTTGTTAGGTAATAAAATTTATAAATAATAGTTGAAATATGATTGAAAATGAAATAAATGAAAATTGGAAATTTTAGAACTTAATTTCCGGGGTTTTGGAAATTTATTTCAATTGATTTTGGAATATAGTAATGATATTATTTGAAGTATTTTCTGACATAAATATTTCAATATAATTTGAGAGAAATGTTTTAAAAGAAAATTTGGAAAAAAAAAAGTTTTGTACTCCCCTCTCTGTCGCTGGAAAATAATTTCGGTGATGAGTGTATGCATCATCGACATTCATTTTCGAGTTTCGAAGTGGGAAGGCCACTGTAGCAGTTCGACTACAGAAATTTTGATAAACAAATATAAAATTTGAGTTGTTTAAATATAAATGGATATATAAGTTGTAAGTATATATTTATCTATTATTTTAAAATGATTTGAAATAAAACCCGGCATTAAATTCTTAAGTTTCCATTAATTAATAGTTTCAATTACAGTAGTGAGTTGGAACGTAGTTAATTGATAAATTAAAACCTCTAAAGAAAATAAGAGATTTAATGCTAGGTTATAAATGGTATTAAATGAAATTTGAAAATTGTAACCTATGAAATAAATGATATAATTACTGAACATTAAATTAATTAGAAGAAATGAGAAAACTTGTATAACCTTCAATTTCATTCTTTAAAAGCATATATATATAACTTACCATATATTAAAAGTTGAAATGTTTAATAAGAAATGTAATGGAGATTGTACAAGTAAAAGTATGAAATGAAAGTGTTCAGTCAATTGCGTTTATTTATAAGAATTGATGTTGTAGAGTTATAAACTTAAGTTATAATGGAATTCTTATTATAATAAGAATTTGGGGTTAGAGGCGTTATGAACTTAAGCACTAATTGAAAGGCTATTAATTAAAATAGAAAGGCAAGCATTATAAATGGAATTTAGTAATAAATAAAATTAAGTAGTATATATGAAAGATAATAAACTTAAGTAAATGATTGAAGCTATGTATTAATAAAATAAACAGAAAGAGGAATACTGCAAATAAATGGAAAAAAAAGAGATAAACCATTATATGTATAAAAAGAAGTCAAACAACAATAGTATGAAATGAAATTGACAAGAATAAACTTAGTTTATTGTTGAAATTGTTGTTTGTTGGTTTATGGTTGTTTGGGTAAGGATGCACTTAGTAGTTATTCTTCATTCTGTACAATTTAAAGTGTCTAAACCTACACAACTATTTGTTGTGTTTGATATGAATGAATGATTGTTTTTATGGTCGTATGCCTTGTTGCATGTGTTTGATATTGTATTGATTTTGTTTATTGATGTTTGTTTGTGTTGAATTAGATGTTTGCGGTTGAATCCATTTTTAATATTTCATTTTATATAACCCAATTAAAGTTACGATTATATGTAATGATTCACATAAAAGATATTAATTTATAACTTCCTCTATCCCTTCTTTTCCTTTTCGGGGACGAAAAGTTTTGAGTGAGGGAGAGTGTAACGACCCGTAAATTTTGAGAAATTAATTTCTTAATTTAATTAAGAGTTTGTAATTAATTTTAGAAAGAAATAAGTAAATACTAAAATTTCAAATAAATGAAATGCAACGTTTAAAATTAAAGATAAGTATTAACAATGGAAATTGTTATAGGCTAAGGAATTGAATATAAGAAAAACAAGTGGGAATATTGTGTTAACTAATGCAATGATATAGTTAGTAATAAATTTAATGAATTCAACTTATAGTAACCGGAAGTAATATGCAATAAATGGAAAAAAATTGCAATCAATGTAGGTAAGTAATTACAGTGTTTATTATAGATGATAAACGTTACTTTAATGGTAATTAATAACATAAAGAAAGAGTGAAAATTGTTACATTTGGTTATAAATAGAAAATGAGTAAATAAAAAGTAACTGTTGAATAAACCAATGCAATAATTGTGGATAAGTAATTTTAAGGAATGTTGTTGATAATAAACGTATTTAAAATGGTAATAAATTGAATATAAGGAAACAAAGGCAATTAGTGGATTTATTTAATGAATTCATGAAATAAAAATCAATGTCATGTAGGTAATTATAATATCGTTGGAAGTGAAAACTTATTAAGTATGAAACCAAGAAAGTAAATTAATTAAAGAATACAAATAGTAATTAATATACATACCTGGAAAATATAACTAAATAGTACGAAATAAAGCATGCATTTATGATATGAAATATAAGTCAATGTTAATTTCACCTATAAATGTCAATGTATTGAATAGAAGGGTTTTATACCAAGTAATGGATTTGTTAAAGTTTCAATTATAATTTATAAAATTTAATGTGAAATTAATTGCAGTTAATTGACCTAATTGTGCAGTTAGGATAAATTGATTTGTCATAAAAGATTGTTAATTCTAGAGGATGTAACCATGTTAATTTCATTTATAATATAACAAGTGGTGGATCTTAGGAGTGAAATTTTAGATTTATTAATTTATTTGAAAGTAGAAAATTCAATAAGTGAATTAATTGCAAATAAGGGGGATTTAGTATTAAATTTTACATTAATAGAGATGTGGATGAAATTTGGGGATATTAATGCAATAGATACGAATCAATTAAAATTCATCCAATTGATAACAGGGTGAGAATGGTGTATGTAATCAATTTCAACACTTGTCCGTTAGTGATAACTTAAAGGTAATTTAACGTTAATGGTGTCTAATAAATTAAAATAGGAAATCAATAGAAATTAATCTAATTAAAGGTTATATTAGTATAAATTAGGGTAGAAATGGGTAATAATGTATCTCTAATGGTGTATGAATGAATATATGATTAAATTTAAGGGAATTTTATTTATTAGTTTTAAAACCTTAATTAGTATGGGTATTAAACAAGATTTCACATTTTGAAATAAAGACATTTATACAAGCCTAAGATGTATATAGAAGTATCAATGTAATGAAACGTAAATAAATGTTATATTAAGTAAAATGTTATTATCATAGTTTGTATGTATATGCTATTTCCTCATTTGTTTTGAAATTGTTATGTTATTTGAATTTTTTGTTGAATGAATTAATTTGACTTTTAATTTGATAAATCAAAACAATTTTTTTTTATATACATTAAAAGAATGTTTTAATTATAGATCCATGTTTTAAACTCTTAAAAGAAATTGCATTTTTTTAGATCTGAAAGTTTATATACATATAATTTGCATTTGTGTTGAAACAGAAATATTGTATACACATATTGTCACTTTATCTTGAATTGAAAATATCATGAAAGTTGAATACTTTGTTGAATAAATTATTTGTTCTTAATCTAATAAATTATAACAGAAGTTTACATATGCTTAACAATTTTTCGATAATAAATCTAAGCTTTGATTTTGATTACAACAATATTTAAATTTGTTACCTAATTTATTATCTCAAATGTCCTTAGGATCTTGAAGGTTTGTTACTATATTGCTTAATTTGTCATGTTTCCACTTTTGTTTGTTAAATAAGTAAATAAATTTCATTAAGGTAAAAAAGGTATAATTTATATGTATATATGTATTTTTGAGTTCAAGTATACGTAAGTTTACAAATGCATTAGACAATTTAGTGTGGTATGGAAGTATGCTTTGAATTAATTAATATGATTTTGTTTTATCTTTATACACACATGTATGTGTGTTTGTGTGCATGTGTATACATATAAACATTTAATATTTTAATTTCGAATTGCTAAAGCATGATTTAATTTTTAATATTATTATCAAACAATTTAAAAATGAGGTAATATTATATACATATTAATTTATTGTTTGTTGTTTATGTTTTCTAGTCATAATACAACTTGCATGATAATTAAATGTCGTATTAATAAAATTGGCTAAAGTGGGAAAGCGGAATTAATCAATGTCGTCACCTTTTATCTCCTTCCCTATTAGATCCTTATGTGATTGCATCTACATTTATTCTTATTTATTCCTATATATTGTCACCAATTAATCATACTTGATATATGTTTATTAATTTTGACACACAGTTAAGTATGAATATATATGATGTATTCAAACTTTTCTGTATCTAGCACTTAATTAATTTAGAATCAAACTAATAAAACACGACATTTATTTTTGTCTTTCCACATTCATTCCCTTTCTAATTAATAATTATCTCTTTTTAATACCTGCTACTTTAAAAAAAAAGGCTGTTCATGTTTACTCTATTTCAATACCAAGTTTGTTCATATTTACTTTATTCCTAATTAATAGCAGCCTATCTTTTCAAATCTCTTTGTCCCTAAACCAAACTCTAACCTTATAAATACGATATGATGCAAATGAAACCCTAGCCTCCATTCAAATCTTCTTCTTTCTTTTTTCTTCAAATCTCCTTATTGTATCTCATTTTAATTTTTCGTTCCTCTTCAAATATTCTTCTTCTCAAGTTTTATTCTATTTCAAACTTTCTTCTTTCTTTTCAAATCTTGATCTTCTCTACAATTTTCAGTTCTTCTTATTTCAATCCTTTTCTTTTTTAAATTCTTCTTTTTCAAAACTTTTCCAAACCTTTTAAAAATACATACATAAATACATATATATATTAATATAATAAGGAGGGAAATTAAATTAAATCAAAATAAAAGAAAAATTACGGAACAAAGCTAGCAATTAAGAAGAAGTCTAAGGAAACGTAGAGCGAAGCTATTGATTAGAAGTCTATTATTTTCAGATTCGTATAAAGGTGAGTGTTTTAACCCACTCACAATTTCTAAAATTTCTTGTGTTTGTTATATTGATTTATGATGTGTTAGAAATTTATTTATACCTGTTTGGCATATATTTCATCATTATCTCAGTAAATTTGCGTTCATATAATTTACTTGTTATTTAATTCATTTTGCATATAAACTGCTAGTTAATTTTTTTTTAAATTTGTTATTGCATATAAACTGCTAGTTAAGTTTATTTATTATTGCATATAAACTATAGTTAAATAGTTATTTAATTCATTATTGAAAAATTAACTGCCAGTAATCAATTATTATTTATTGATGTGATTGTTTGAATTGGATGATAAATTGATAAATGTTGATGATTGATATGATGGATGAATGGATGCTGTGTTTATATTGTATAAACTGCAAGGAATTATGCATTTTCATTTCATTCGGGATTGCGGTTTGAAATGATATACAACCGCATTTTTATTTTTAAATTGCGGATTGAAATGATAACTATCCGTATCACTTGACCATAGGATAGAAAATTTTATACAGGCACCGCGGTATATATATAAAATTATTTTTGGAATGATTTTCTATGATTTGGAAAGAATACGGCTTAATAAATAGTAAATTTTGATATATATAGTAAAATTTCTTGATTTTTAGCTATGTAAAATTTGTTTCGAATTTTAAAATAAGCTAAATAATGAAGTTGATTTCGTTTATATAATATGGTTAAGTATCTATTTAAAATTCTATTGTATATAGAGTTTATAATAACTCAAATAAAAAGTAAGGGTGAAGATAAATGTGAATATGATTTGAACTAAAGTATTTAAGAATTTTCATTGAAAAATTTGTTTTGAAATGTAAATAAATTAAGATTTAAAGGGTATGATCTTATAACTTGATTTTTGATTAGAGGATTTAAACGAATATCAAATTTATTTAAAGAATATTATCAAGTTAATTTAATTAAAAGAATATCCTGTTATTGTGGTTTAAGGGTTTTACTTAAATAATATTTGTTTTATTAAGTAAATATTTCAAATTTAAATATTAGGAATTTGGATTTGATATATATTAAATTATCAAAGAAACCATTTTTGAAATAGTGGATTATTTAAAGATTGAAATATATGAACTATAAAGTTTTGAAATATAGAATATTTAAGCTTTGAAATATATGGGAGTTAAAATGATTTATTTGGAGGTTCAAATTGATATTGGGAATTCATTGTGAAATTTGAAGAAGCTATTTATTGTATAAAGTAATATAGTATTTGAACCATTAAGTATTAAAAATTATGTTTCAAAGCTATAGTTTCAAGGTATATATACATGAAAATATTATGATTTTGGGAAAGGGATATTTATAAAATAAAAATGATATCATATTGATTTGGGTTTTAAAAATATAAATGATATCGTATTCATATGGTTTGAAAGAGATATTATATTCTCGTTTTAAAGTATAAATTATTTTGAAATAACCGCGGTGTTATAATAATGATTGATTGTTGAAGAGACCGGGATCGAAAGTTGTCATACTCTCTGCCAACCCCGAAAACCACTTTAACAACCATGTACACGGTGGAGATTTCAGAATGATGTAGGATGGTGGCGGCGTTTCCTTTGAGGTAAATACGTGGACCCGACTCCCGTGAGTTGGCATAAGGTGGCTAAAGCAGGAGCGATTCTCGGGCCAAGGGGGTTAGCGCCCTTTATCGGATACTCCTCTTCGATACTATACTCTGACTTTGGATTTATTTAGTGGCCACTTTTACTTTTGATTTTAGGGGGGAGTTTGTCCGAGGTGGACGGTAGTAGCTACTACGCGTTACCACCAGCCCGGATGCGTAATTGGTATATCTACCCTGGCATTGCCTAGTTGTGCCGTGTCACCTACCCTATCGCGCCTTGTACGAGTTTCTATTTGTGTCGTACCTATGGAGTATCCTCTGGTAGCCTCCCGATCAGGAGGTATTACAGTACTGTATAGATTATTGGCATTATTTGTGTTAAGGGCTATCTAGGTAACCCCTTAATGCTATTTAAAAGTAAGTTTATTTTACAATTAGACACTATTATAATAGCGAAATATACTACGTGGTAAATAGTTTAACGGGTCCTTAAGAGATGTGAATCCTGAACATCTTTTGAGTTACTGCACTCATTTTTACTTCAGTTAATTTAACTTACATAAGATCTTTTAGTTCTGACTTGAGTGTTTTGTGTTTTCAATTCGCTCGGGTCAGTTCGAGCATTTCAGGATTTCGAAGACCTTAGCTCTAGAGGACGAAGACAGAGATTTATATTGTTATTATATTGTTAGTCCACTATACTCATACTGTTCCGCTGCATTGTCATTGGTATGTGTAACTCTGATAAATGTGTAAGTATAATCGAATATTTTGTAAAACAGCTTTATAAACTGTATATTTGATTATTATATTTTATCCTCCACTATGAGATTCTATTTTGTTTTATCTCTTTCTCGTTTTTCTTATTTACCCCATAATAATCCTCCCTTTCGAACGGTTTGAATTGGCACGTGTGTCGATTTAAAGCGTGCGAAAAGGCGGGACTTTACATTCTTCTTCGTGTTATGAGAAGTAACGAAAGCACGAAAAACAATTCATCATTCCATCGTCCATCCATCTCCTCGGTCGTCCCCTCCATCTTCTTTCCACCCAATCCATTGTCCCTCCATTCTTCTCATATTTTGTAGGTAATGATGAAAACTCAAAATAAAAAATACAAAATAAACCGACCTTTAGTTTTTCTAGTTCCAACATACTCTTAATATTCCAATTATTTAGCTCTTTGTCTTCATTAAAAATTGTTCTCCTAAATTTTTTTCATGGTTAACTAATTTTTCAAGATTTTATTATTCAAAATAAAGTTATATTAACATATAATGCCTATTTTATTTATATATTTATGAATATTTAAATATTGAAGTTAACTAACTTCGAAGCCATTTCAAACTATATTTTTCTTATATTATTATTTCACAAGACTTTAATAATCTTTGATAAAAGCTGAAATACATGTATAACTACATGTATTTGAGCGAATATGAACATTTAAAAATATTCAAACTTAAAACGTTAAATAAAACAAATAATTTTTGAAAGTGTAAACTGGGGAGATGATTGAATATAAAAAATATTCAAAACAAAAGGATGGACACTACAAAATGGAAAGATAATATATTGATAACAAAATCCAACATTTTAAAATAAAATTTCTGGAATGTTTCACATGCCATGTCTAAATTTGATCCAACACATTTAGCTCATATGTTTATCCTTTTTGTAAACAGGTTAAGTCGACTAATTTAGTAAAACGAATTCTACAAAGACAACCTGTTTCACTTGTTTACTAAATTGACTTTAATAGATAACCGGTTCTGAAAATTGTAAAAACTGAAAATTCAAATTTTCAATTTGAAAATTTTACCTTTTGCATTTCGAATTTGAAAATTTAAAAATATTAAAATTTGAGTTTTAGAAATAGAAACTTTTGAAAATTTGAAGATTGGTATTGCTACTGATAAAATGCTAATTTAAATTTTCCAAGGAAAATTTTATTCCAACCCATATATTTGATTAGTAGCACTCCTTAAAAAAATAATTATCTGAAGATTAAAATGCCCTTACCAAACTTTCTTCTCAACTCTTCTGCCTTGCGTAATTTTCACAATCCTAAAGCATCGAAACTTTAAACCCTAATTTTCAAACCATATAAAAAAAAATTCATTTTGAAACAAGAAGATGATGGATTTTAAGGAGGAGGGTGAATCTCTATTACAATCATAGCAGGTTATTGGAAATTTTTTTGATAAGTTTTTTAATTTTTGCAAGTACAACCGAATTTACTCGATCAGTAAGATTTGCGATAATCCACGTGTTGGCTATACTAGAATTTTGGCAAAAACTAGTAGGAGGAATGCGTGATTATGCAGAAACCACACAGAACTACCACGTGGTAATGAAAGAAGTAACGTAGAGTCTTAGCATGGTTTTGGTAACTACCATGCAGCTTACCTGCGTGGTAGTTCTTAATTATTTTTTTCTGTTCGTCTTTTTAGTGTTCAATACTTATGACACTTGTTTGCTTCAGATTATACCATTTTCAAGTTATGAAGAAACGTGCGAAGAAATAGTTTTGGATTATTTGAATGAGTTTATGACTTATGATGTAAATTTATGTTGATCAACGTTCGAATAAATCTATACTAGGAAAAAAAAATCTATACTTTTTCTAATATTACTTACATTTTTTTAAACATTTTTAATGCAGATATTTCCTTCTAGAAAAATTTGGTTGATCGGGTTCGTGATACAGGGAAACATCTCGGTTTTGTTATCATAATTATGAAATCGGATACTGGTGCTTCAACAAAAAAAACCAACAATTATGTTTACTTGTGAACGAAGTGGTGTGTACAAGAAGCGAAAATACTAAAGCCCGAAGAACCTCCGAATGACCTGTACAAAAAAATGCAATTGACCGTTTAGACTTAAAGGTGAAAAACTACCTACTTTAGATAATTGGTGATTGCATGCTGTTAATGGTGTTCACAATCGAAATTAAAAAATCCCAAAGGACATTCGTATATTGGTCGACTAACTGAAGATGAGACCAAGTTAGTTATTGAGATGCATAAGAACATGGTAAAATCAAAAGAAATTTTACACACACTTAAAAGAAACGATCCTATAAATTGTACCATCATCAAAATTGTTTACAATGTTATACGAGCACAAAATGCTATTGAGTGAGCATGGCGGTCTCAAGTTTAATATTTGCTTAGTAAATTGAAAGAGTTTGGTTATTTCGAATGACACCGTAAAACGTGTGATGGAAAAGATGTTATTAAAGATATTTTTTAGGCGCATCCTACCAGCTTGGATTTTCTACTTACATTTTCTCGAGTTATCATACTAGATTGCACATATAAAACCAATAGGTATAGAATGCCTTTACTTAAGGTTGTCGGCGTTACTTGCACAGATCTTACATTCTATATCGCGATTGCGTACTTAGTTGCTGAAACTGAGGAAAATTATATATGGGCCTTAGAACGGTTGAAATCTGTTTTGGTTGACTGTGAAGTTGAATTGCCATCAGTCTTCATTTTCTGATAGGAAAACAACACTAGTTAATGCAATTGGATTTGTTTTTCCAAACTCCGCACATATGTTATGCATATGTCATAATAAAAATAATTTTCTTACATTTATGCAAAAAAAAGAAAGGAATGGAAGTTGAAGAGAAGTCATTTTTATTTGATTGGAATGAAACTTGTTTGTTCAAAAAATTTAGTTCTATACAATGAGAATCTGCAAGTGTTGCATGAAAAGTACGCGAAACATACTTCCCTCTTAAAGTATATTCACGAGACATGGTTAGGTACATACAAAGACCGATTTTTTCAAGCATGGACGGATGATTATAGGCATTTTGGAAATTATACTTCTAATCGGTAATTTTTTTAATAACCATGTTAATATATATTCCAATAGTAATTATTGCTTTTAATAATCATATGTTTGTGTCATATACAGAGCCGAGTCCACTCATTCAAACTTAAAGAAACATTTAGCTAGTTGTCAATGTAATTTTGAACAAGCTTAGACGAAGATGCATTCACTGTTGGAGCTCTCGTTTACTGTGACGCCCCACCTCTATACCCACGCTAGCCAAGAACACTACGGTGTAATGCTGTCGACTAGCACGGAGAATAAGGCTGTTGAGGAGCGACCATCCGTGTAATTGCTTTGTGCGAGCATCGATATGTCAGATAGTATAGCATGCAATTCTTTTCAAGTGGAAATCCGACATGCCGACACAAACTCAAAGCTACTACACAGTGGCTATAATATCTTCGGAAACAAATATAGAAGTAAACATAACATAAATCAGTCACAGACAATTCATATCACAAAGGCGAAAATAGATATGAATATAACACATGAAAGTGTTCATCAGAGTAGTGGTCAAAAAGATCCACAATAATACAAAGAGTAGCAACACGTGCTAGACAAAAATATGTATACATCAAGGAGTCTGTATCTCAAATGTATACAACAAAAACTACCAAACTAGAGTAGTTAGCCAAAAGTCAGAAGATGGTTCCAGGTAGGAAGCCATGAGTAAGCACCTGTAATATCTCAGTCTGACCCGAGTATTATTTAAGAAGAAAATAATAAACGGATCAGTCTAGCTATAAATATCAGATGAAGTGATATATAATAAGAGATATGACATAAACATATAATAATCACAATGCCAAGCTGTGATAAATAAGTAATTGAAAATCAACAAGAGATTAATCAATATCACAATAATCTACTCAAGATAAAAAGGAATGTCATACTCCTAATTTCATTCACCAAGCCACAATAAATGACACATATATCAATGCCCATCGTAAAAGTTGGTGAAACATAAATTCCATAAATCAACACACGAAATCCAGAAATCACAAAAAGGTATGTGTGAGTGGAATCACACAAGTGGTGTCTAGGCTAACCGAAAAAGTATGTGTGAATGGAATCACACAAGTGGTGTCTAGCCTAACCAAACAGCAAAAAGGTATATGTGAGCGGAATCACACAAGTGGTGTCTAGGCTAACCGAAAAAGTATGTGTGAATGGAATCACACAAATGGTGTCTAGCCTAACCAAAAAGCAAAAAGGTATGTGTGAATGGAATCACACAATTGGTGTCTAGGCTAACCGAAAAATTATGTGTGAATGGAATCACACAAGAGGTGTCTAGCCTAACCAAACAGCAAAAAGGTATGTGTGAATGGAATCACACAAGTGGTGTCTAGGCTAACCGAAAAAGTATGTGTGAATGGAATCACACAAGTGGTGTCTAGCCTAACCTCGCAAACAAAGAGACATCGCACATTGCTAGTCTAAACCATAAAGATGATCGTCATGATCAACGAGAAGTGTCAATTACAATAAGCTAGTAAATATATGAGCTTAGCCTCATGTCCCATAACCACTAGCTTAACTTAAATATTTACGAACAAATTGTAGATCTCCACTAGAAAATTGTCACAAGAGATTCAATCGAACAAGTCCAAGAATTAACCGACGAAGTAAACGCAAGCGTTTCATACCACTTGTTTTACTAAGTCGTTTAATTAGATTTCTCATACGAGTGAGGTAAAGGCTTGTACATACTAATAGATTGGAAAACAGTTTTATAAACGAATTTGGTATTAAAATAGTATTGAAATCGTTTGAGGAAAGAGTTTTGATATTTACTACTAGTATAGAAAATCTTTATATTTTTAAAGTGACAAATCACAAAGAAGATTGTAGGAACAATCAATCACTAAGATTCACATTCAAAAACGTGAATAAAATCCAAAGCAATCGATACAAAATCCATCAAAGTGGATATATCTAAAATTCCCAAAGAAAAGGTCATCAAAGTCGATAATAAATGACAACAACAAAAGGGGGACAACACGAATCGATTAAAGTTGGATATCCAAACGAATTAGCAATATAGGCTAATCTGGCAAATAGAAGCAGGTCGGTCGACCGGACTCCCTGAGTCGGTCGACCGAGCCAGAGGTAGAAATGTGCTCGGGGCACCAGGTCGGTCGACCGGCCCAGGGGGCTCGGTCGGCCGAAGCCTGTAACCAGCACTTCCAAACAGAGACAGGAAGTGCCTGGACTACAGGTCGGTCGACCGGCCCAGGGGCTCGGTCGGCCGAACCTGTATACTTGCACTTCCTACCCTATTCCAAAGGAGGTGCAAATCCCGACCAAATTGCAATCGCACGAGCAACGGCGCTAAGGGTTTATGCCAATCGGCTACCCGGCCCTATATGCTCCTCGATGCACAATCAAAAACATGTTCAAACATCAAAGTTAGGATTTTTAACGAATTGAACTCAAAACACTAAAAATTGGAATATTCACAAATGCAATCCAAATCAAACTCAAATGCACATGAATAAGTGTTAGGAATTCATACCTAACAATCGAAGGTAATTCATAGACCTAGATGTGAGATTAAAAATCTCACCTTTGAACTAAAATTTATGAAGATGAAGCTTGAAAGCAAAGGGGAATCTACCACTCTTCAAATCCAACTCTAGAAGCTTGAATCTAAGCTTAAAAGAGAAACATTTCCTAAATTAGGTTTAGGAAATTTCTGAAATCAATGAGAGAATGAGTTGGAGAAGAAGAAGAGGAGCTTACCAATGGGTTCTCTTTGATTTAGGAGCAAGAACTTGAGCTAGCAAGAGGAACTAGGGCTTGGAGTTTCTAATTCCCTTTCCTCTCCACCATTTTTAGTTAGAGCTTGAGTTTGAGGAGTTAGAATGAAGTAATGAAGAGGAGAGGGGGATTGGGACTGAGTTAGTAAGTGGTTAATTGGCTCAGCCCAAACCAAAGCCCAAAGCAAAAAGTAGCAAAATTCAACTTTCTCCAAACACATCGAAGCTTACACTCAAAAAGGTCGCAAACGGCATTTTGAACTCAATGGGGGTGGTCTCGAGTCCCAATTCAACCGTATTCAAAAAGTAGCTTTTCGGATTAAAATCCGACTAACGATAAAATATTTAAATAAAATATTTAAATATAAAATCGATAAATATGCGGGTTGTTACATTTACTGAACTTAAAGCATCCTTTGAGTAAAGTTTAACAAAAGTAAAGAATATATTTCATATAAGAGAGTTCAGAAATTTAGTAGGATTTGTTTCTGTCAAGGCACTTGATTTAATTCACTCAGAAATACAGAGAATAAAAGATGTTGGTGAGGAAGGAATGTTACATGGATGTGTCATTCATAGAACTCACAGACTGCCTTGTGTACATGAGTTAGCTCATCTTGGACCTGGTACCGCAATATTGCTTGATATGATTGATGTTCATTGAGCAAGACTTCATCTTGTTGAAATAAGTGGAAAGAAAGATGTGGGAGTAGTAGAAAAAATGGAAGTACTATTAAACAATGTGAAAAAATGGATACTCCTTACCAAATGCAAATTTATAAGAAGATGTTGGAAGTTGTTGAACCAGTACGTCATCTCTCACATCTCCAGAAATAAAAATAAAAACACGTGGAAGAGAAAGAAAAAAAGTGCTAATAATCCAACTAAAAGAATGCTTTCGTCATTTGAGCTTGTCGAAATTGTGTACTCTCAAAGTTCGTATACCTAAAAAAGGGCTCATACCGATAAAATTCCTATTCGTAAACAAAAAAGGTATGTACACTAAATATTATTTTTGTACACATATAAGTTTTATATTAACTTCCTATATCACACTTTTTTCCAGATGGAAGAACTAACTATTTGCACGAGAACTTATTTGCATCAAATACCATTGGAGTTGAAGACATTTGTTACTGATATTATTGACATTCAATCAAATGGTAACTGTGGATATCAGTATGTGGCAGCTTTGCTTGGTTTGGGAGAATCAAGCTGGATTCAAGTTAGGAGGGAGTTATATGATGAATTATATGAAAATCGGAGTTTGTACGATCACGTTCTCATAGAGCATGATAGAAGTGCTTGTGTTCTCAAAAGCCTTATGCATGAAGATGAAGGTTTTGCGCCAAGGGAAAAGTGGATGTCAATGCCCGACGTTGATTATATTATTGCAACTAGATATAATGTTGTAATATTTAACATTAGTGAAAGACTTCTGTTGACAATACCTCCGTTCAAAGCAAAATTGCCATACCGATACAGCGTACTGAAATTGCACTAGCTTTTGTTAACCAAAATCATTTTGTTCAGGTACGCAACTTACAGATTATTCAACCTAACAAGTATTTCACTTACTTTCATTCACACTTGAGTTACACATTGATAATCGTAGGTAAAACTAGATCATAAACATCAGGTACCACCAATATATTCAAAATGGTTCATAACTCGAGATACAGATGCAAGTAAATGAGAGTACATATATACTGATCGAAGACAAGCTTGGGATGAACGAACTGAGTATGTTGAATGGAATTAGTCGTGGCACCATTTTGTAGTTGTTTAGTAGCTACAAATATCTTTGTACTCAACAAGTTGGATTACAATGTGTGTGACTGTTTTGAATTTTGTTGAATGAAATGTTGATTAAAACAACGTGAATCTTTAAGTTTAAACTATGTTTGTTTGCGGCGATGAACAACTTTTTTTTTGTTGGAAGTACCACGTAGTCCAACTACGTGAATATTTCTCCAGTATGGGATAATCGAACGTGAACAATAGCACAACAACGTTGATACCCTACGTGGATAAATGACAAACCACGCACTATCCTTACGTGGTTAGGTAAATTACCATGTCTTGTCAGTGCGTGGTGAAAACAGAAACTAAAAAAAATACAGAAGGGCTTCCACGATTGGCTCCACGTGGTTATGTAGATATCCACGGTTTGTCAGTGCATGGTGACTATAGAGAATCAAAAAAAAATGCAGAATTCAAATAAGCAAACCTAGCACAAGCAAACAAAATACCATTAACATATAATGCTGAATGGAATTAGTCGTGGCACCATTTTGTAGTTGGTTAGTAACTACAAATATCTTTGTACTCAACCAGTTGGATTACAATGTGTGTGACTGTCAAGAATTTTGTTGAATGAAATGTTGATTAAAACAATGTGAATCTTTAAGTTCAAACTATGTATGTATGCGGCGATGAACAACTATTTTTTTCCTGTGTTGGAAGTACTACGTAGTGCAACTACGTGAATATTGTTCCAGTACGGGCTAGTCGAACGTGAACAGTAGCATAACAACGTTGAAACCCTACGTGGATAAATGACAAACCATGCACTATCCTTACGTGGTTAGGTAAATTACCATGTCTTGTCAGTGCGTGGTGAAAACAGAAACCCAAAAAAAAATGCAGAAGGGCTTCCACGCATTGGCTACACGTGGTTATGTTGATATCCACGGTTTATCAGTGCGTGGTGACTATAGAGAATCAAAAAAAATGAGAATTCAAATAAGAAAACCTGGTACAAGCAAACAAAATACCGTTAACATGTAATGTTGATATACATACAACATACCGGTCCTTTCACCCATTACAACAACGAATTCAACCGTCAAACCCACATAACACATGACATCGTATATGAAATCAGACATTCCCCAAAATACAACCAATCCACATTACATATGTCAACATACGTGAAGCCATACATGCACCAAAATACAACCATAGAACAAACTAAAATTGACAACGTATGTAGCTTCCACTGGCTACTCGGGCACTAGCAACTTGAGGGTTAGCTTCATCCAAAAAGCCATGCACATCATATAGAGTCTACATAAAAAAAATTAGTATTAAAGTTTAAGTTTTCAATTTTACTATTGCTCAATATTACAGTTTAATGCATAATATTACAATGAACTTTTAGATGTAAGATGTAACATACCGAGTACAGTTGGTCATAGGTAGGCGCAAAATGTGATGCTCCTATGAATATATTAGCTGGTAAGCGTACGGGATTGTGAACCCGTAAAACACCATGATCTCTATACCACTCCATATAATCATCCGTGCAACTCAGAAAAGACTGTTGTGAAAGTGTACAGGACCGTATAATATGGATAAAAGTAACACAGAGTATAAATAGTGCGGAATATAAAAGTAGTATAGTAAAATGACACCGGAGATTTTATACTAGTTTGGAGCACCGTCCTATGTCCAGTCCCAGACTCCTTTTGGAATTTAACTAACAACAATCCTTACTTAAACCAGAGGAACATGTATACACAGTCTGAGCAGCAGAACAGACACCTGAGCAGCAGAACAGGATTTTCGCCTCAGCAGCAGAAGAGGACTTCACTAATATAAAGAATATCTGACACTATGTGTTCTTGATAACACTAATTTGTCTTTGATAGTACAAGCCTCCTATAATCTAATCCTCAAGTATATATTAAATGTATGTGAAGATATGAAGAGAAGGTAATGCTAAGAATCAAAGATTAAGAAAGTTATTTGTAGATTCAAAGCAGTAGAAAGTATGTTCGCTGTTTGAATGCAAAGATTATAGCACAAGAAGAGTATTAGCTATTTAGAATGAAAATCGGTAAGTATAAAGTGTTTGGGAGCATCTATATATAGTAGTTGAAGAGTTACTGCCATTGGCGAAGGGTTCTGACGAAAAGAAGCAACTATTTCCGTTCAGAGAAGGGTTGCATCCTTTCGGAGAAGAAGATGTCTTTTCGAAAATATGGCAGTTGGTCTCAGGTCAGTCGATTGGTCGTTCTTGGTCAGTCGACTGACTATGCAATATATTTAAAAAAAATAAACAGTGCATATCGTATATGTACACAGTCAGTCGACTGGTTGGGTTTGATCAGTCGACTGGCTGTGACATTTTTATAAGTATGCTTCTATTTTGATTTTTGATGTGACATATGAAGTGCGGATTACTTGAGGATAGATTTTAACATAATTCTAAGACTCAATCATACATACTAGACAGTGAAAGCATAGATGAAAAGTCTTTGATGATATAGCCATAGTTCGTTTTCTTTTTGCCGTGAATTCTCCTTTTCTTGCTTTGTCATGAATCAAAAACTAGTGATTCAACATTCTCCCCCTTTTTGATTGATGACAAACCTGTATATATTAAAGAATCCTAGAGAACAATTATAAAATACTCCCCTTGAATATATGATGCTTCTTGTACCTGCATAAAGATTATTAGAACAATTCTTCTTCCCCTTTGTCATCGACAAAAAGGAGAGACAGCAAACAAAATATAAATGTAAAGTGCAGATATAAATAACAAAGAGAGACTATTTAGTACAAGTCTCAACAGATAAATAACTTGCAAGATTCAATATTTTTAAATTGATAATAAAGTTTTTAGATAAGAAAATAATTCATACCCAACTCACTCACCAAAAGGTCTACTCATCAAGATCCCAATTGTATTCTCCTTCTGGTGCGGGCTCCTTTCCTGGTCTAGAAGCTCCTTAAGCACCACTACCTGTGCCCCTAGTGTCACTACTAGTATGCTCTTCGAAAGTTGACCATGTAAATCAAGGTGCAAGGCGTTTTCCTTGAGCAATAGATGTGGCAGCAGTTGAGGAAGAACAAGATAGTGCATCCCATAATGTAGAAAAGAACCTTTGATTTTATCGAGTTTCTTATCCATTTTCTTGAGTCTAGAATCCAAAATAAGTTGATTGCGGGAGAGAATTTCAATGGATTCACGGGTACTAAAGGAAGTAGCTAAGCGAATATCCCTTTCTTCTTGTTACGCGACCGGTTCTCGAATTGTAGGACCTCCAGATTGTTGTTGTTGAGCCTGCTGATGCCTCCAATCTTCAAATGAAGTAAAAGGAGGCGGTCGTGTAGGTATCTTCATAAGAGTTATGGTCCGTATATTTATCATTCCAACAGTTGAGAATTCGGAATCCGGTTGACGAACACCCGCATCTAAAAGTAGTCGCATAATATATTCTCCAAAATATATGACATGCATATTCCCATGGTTAAAGGTGAGAAATTCATCCATTATACGACGCAACCAATTAACTCGTATATTTCCCCAAATGGCATAAAGTGCTTTGAATTTTTTTGGATAAATTAGTTCATATGATCCGGTTCGGGGCAAAATAGAGCGCATATGTGTCTTGTGTAAAACTCTTGCTTTAGGATGAAGGAGTTTAGAACGCAATTCAATCATGTCGTCACCCATGAACATATGACTTATTCTATGTCTTTTCCTTGGATTGCATTCTACATCATTTAAATCTATTCCTTCATTAGGAGACTGGAGTATATGTGCCATTCTATCAAGGGAAAAGAAAACTTGTTGTCCACATACCAAACTCCACACAATTATTTGGATTTGATGGTTGTTGGTGACTAAGATTTAAATTGGCGAAGAAGAGTTTTACCATAAGATGATTGATATTGTGGCAGTTTGCATTCTAGTCAACGAGTGATTCTAAGCCACATCTTCACATCAATTCTTGAAGAGAGTAGGCACCAAAATCAGAATAAACCATAAAAGAGCCTTCAAAAATCCTAAAGTTCTTCATCTTCTCCCACCGTTCAATTGCAGTTGCATCATATAGCCAATGAGCAACGTGAGTGTCAACAAAGGATGAGGAGCCTTGTTTTGAGTGTTTAGATTTAGGAGGGGCCATTAATTAGAAGATTTTTGAGAAATTTCTAAAAGAAAAATGGGGGCTAGGGTTTTGGAAGTAGTAAAAACGAAGAGGGTAAAGTGAATAGAGGATGAAGTCTTTTTGTAAAAAAGCAGAATTGAAGTTTTTTGTACAGCCTGTCGACTGGTCGGGGTGGGTCAGTCGACTGGTTGGTAACTCGAGAGTTTTTTACTCTGCAATCAGTTGACTGACCCATATGAACCAGTCGACTGGTTGGTATTTCGAGAGTTTGTTCACCCTGTAAACAGTCGACTGGTTTGAAATATCAGTTGACTGACTGTAGATAAAGAATGCAGTGAAAATTAAAAAATTGTTTATTCAAACAATATTAAAAAACAAACATATACAAAAGGAAAATCCAAGTAAACATAGAACAATAGAGCAAAAAAACATGATTATTTATGGGTTTTTGGAGAGGATTCTTGTGGTTCAACCTTGGTGTTCTCAACATAAGGTTGCAAAGGAGACCAATAATTTTGGCGTTTCCATGAGTTTGGAGATGCCGGAGGTTGAGGTGGAGTTCGTTCCCATTTATTCCAGCCGGATGAATTTTGCCGACGAGATGTTGAAGGTTCAACAACGTCATGCTTAGATGATTTTCCACAAAATTTAAGAGCAATTGATTCTATAAAGCTAAGGCGACTAGAATTCATCCGTTGTTCATAATACATTTCTCTTTGTAGACTAATTTCCTCCTTTTGATAATGATGGATTTCATCAATTTTTTTTTTGGAGAAATAAACAATGATGTTCGAGACTTCTTAGGTTTTGGTGAAAATCCGGTGTGATATCGACCTAGTTCATGTACAGGGGTAGGAGTTGGCAATGATGGTGTAGAGCTACTGGAAGCATTATAGCTACTCGAGGATGTTGGAGTAGCAATGGGCAATTTGGAGTTTGAGGAATCATAAGAGTCGTGAGTGGCCATTGATGAGGAGCTTGAATTTTTAAAGTTTGCTTAAAAAAATTTGTAAGAAAGATTGGAAAAAAAGGGAGTAATGCAAATTTATAATTGAATTTGAGCTGTGAATGTGAGGTTATAAATAATCAATAGCTAATAGACAGAGATAAAAAATAGTGGATGAGAATTATTCGAAGGATAAATGGTTAAGAATGAAAGAAAAATATGACTTTGCAGGAAAATATACATAGTACAACTGGTAAGATATTGAACTACCAGCTAGGAGACCCAAGTTTGAGCTCCAGTGGCTATGTTATTTTGTTTTTGAACGAAAATTTTTAGAATAATTAAAATCAATCTTCTCGATGAAACAAGAAACAATCATAGCTCAAATGGTAGGAAGCATTTGAAACACAATAAAGGAGAGGTCATGGGTTCAAGTCTCTCTTGAGTCATATTTTTTTTTATTATGATAAAATTTAAGTGAGAGTTATATATATATATATATGTATGTATGTATATATGTATATATATATTTTGTCAAGATGTGTTATGAAAAGCTACCAATACAGATATTGTATATAAAATTTATAAATTTTTAAAAGAGATAATACCAAGTTCTCATCTTAAATTAATGAAAGTGTTTTCATTTAAAGGTTTTGTAAATATATCTGCCAATTGTTTATCAGAGGGAACAAATTCTAGATTTATCAAATCCTTTTCAATATTATCACGAAGAAAATGATGACGAATGTCAATATGTTTTATTCGTGAGTGAGTAACAGGATTTTTAGATAAATTAATAGCACTAGAATTATCACAGTAAATAGTTGACTTAGATAAATTGAAACCAAAATCTTGTAGTTTTTGTTGCATATAGATAACTTGAGTACATGCCAGAGTTGCAGAAATATATTCCGCTTCACATGTCGATAATGAGACACAGTTTTGTTTCTTACTAAACCAAGATACAAGAGATCGTCTAATGAAATGACAAGTCCCACTTGTACTTTTTCTATCTGTCTGGCTTCCTCCAAAATCAACATCACTATATGATACTAATTCAAAAGGACATTCCTTTGGATAGAATAGTCCAAAGTGCTTGGTTTTATTAAGATACCGTAGTATGCGTTTCACTACTCGTAAATGTGATTCTTTGGGATCTGCTTGAAATCGTGCACATAAACAAACATTCATCATTATGTCAGGTCTACTAGCTGTTAACTATAGTAATGATCCAATCATACTTCGATATAATTTTTGGTCAATACTTTTGCCATTTTCATCTTTATCAAGATGTATGGTTGTACTCATAGGAGTTGGTTTGGTAGAAGTATTTTTCATACCAAAGCGATTAATTAGATTGTTACAAAATTTTCTTGATTAATAAAAATACCATTTTCTAGTTGTTTTATTTGTAAGCCAAGAAAATAATTTAACTCACCTATATGTGACATTTCAAATTCATTAGACATTATTCTAGAAAATTCTTGACACAGTCTTTCATTTGTAGAACCAAAAATAATATCATCAACATATATTTGGATAATTAAAATATCATGCTCTTCTCTTTTAACAAAAAGAGTTTGATCAACCTTTCCAATTTCAAAACCAGAATCTATTAAGTAACTTTTAAGACGATCGTACCAAGCACGGGGTGCTTGTTTCAAACCGTATAAAGCCTTTTTAAGCTTATCGACATGATTAGGAAATTGTTCGTGTATGAATAATGGAGATTGTTTAACATAAACATTTTCTTTTATAAAACCATTTAAAAAAGCACTTTTGACATCCATTTGGTATAATTTAAAGTTATGAAAACATGCAAATGCTAGTAAGATTCGTATTGCTTTCAGTCTAGCGACTGGAGCAAACATTTCTTCATACTCAATTCCTTCTTCTTGATTATAGCCTTGAACAACTAATCTAGCTTTATTTCTAGTAATATTTCCTTGTTCATCTGCTTTATTTTTAAAAACCCATTTTGTACCAATAACTGATTGATCACTAGGCCGTGGAACTAAATCCCAAACGTCATTTCTTTCGAATTGGTTTAGTTCTTCTTGCATAGCGATTAACCAATTTTCATCAGTAGATGCTTCTTTAATATCTTTAGGTTCAATATGAGAAAGGAAGGCTACAAAACCCATTTTATTTAATTGACTTCTTGTTCTAACAAATGAATTGAGTTCTCCAATATCGTTATCAGACGGATGATCTCTTAATAATCTAGGTGGAGATCTTAATTCATTGTCATTGTGAATAATTTTTTCATTATTTTCAAGATTTTAAATTTCTGTATTTGTCGTATTATCAGGGAAGTCTTCATCATCTCTTATTCTTTGGACTGATTTAAATTTCTCAATGAAAGATACATGAACTGTTTCTTCGATAATATTTGCTCTTTTATTATAAATTCGATAAGCTTTGCTTCGATCCGAATATCCTAGAAAGATTCCTTCATCGGATTTTGGATCAAATTTACAAAGCTGATCTTTTGTGTTTAAAACAAAACATTTTGAACCGAAAACTTTAAAGCAAGAAATATTTGGTTTTCGTCCATTAAGAAGTTCATAAGGAGTATTCTTAGTTAGTGGTCGAATAGAAACACGATTCAAAACATAACAAGCTGTTGCAACTGCTTCAGCCCAGAAATGTTTTGGTAACGTGCTTCCATTTAACAAAGTCCTTGCACATTCTTGTGAGGTTCTATTTTTACGTTCTACAACCCCGTTTTGTTGTGGAGTTCTAGGGAACGAAAAATTATGGAATATCCCTTTTTTCTTACAGAAATGTTCAAAGGCTTCGTTTTCGAATTCAGCTCCATGATCACTTAAAATTTTGAATTCAATTAACAAAAGTTTTAAAATTATCAAAGGTATCACTTTTATTTTTCATAAAATTAGTCCAAGTATATCTAGAAAAATCATCAACAATAACAAACACATATCTACTATGATTAATGGATTGTACTTGTGTTGGTCCAAATAAATCCATATGTAGTAATTCAAGTGGTTGTAGTGTTGAAATGACCTTTTTAGATTTAAAGATGACTTAGTTAACTTTCCTAACTGACATGCATCACAAGAATTATCAATTTTAAAATTCATTTTTGGTAGACCTTTCACTAAATCATTTTTTGATAACTTGTTTATAGTTTTGAAGTTAATATGACAGAATCATTTATGCCATAACCAAGGATCATTTTCTTTGGCTATTAAACACATATCTGAATTATAATTTATTTTCATATTCAGAACATAGATATTTCTGTTTCTATTTCCTTCAAAGATAAGATTTCGATTTTGATCGAAAATACAGCATTTGTTTTCAGAAAAAGTGATTTTGAATCCTTTATCATACAATAGGCTGATACTAAGTAAATTATGTTTTAAACTTTTGACAAGGAAAACATTTGAAATAAGCGGTAAATTTGAAATACCATTGTTACTCACATCGCCTTTGCCGATGATATATCCTTTGGAGTTGTCTCCAAATGTGACGGAGCCTCCATCTGAGTAAATAATATTTGATAGCATATCTTTGTCTCCTGTCATATGTTTTGAGCAACCACCGTCGAGTATCCATTTTCCTCTTTCTTGAGTTGGACCTACAAAAAATATAATATAATATTGGTACCCACTTTTTTTAATAGGGTCCTAAGAGTTAAATCTTAGGAAACCAAACCCAAGAGGGCTCAGTATCCCATTTAAAAATATAATCTTTATTTTTACGAACAGTTTCTAAAAAGGTGTTTATATATTTCTTCCTAATCAAACTATTGTCTGTTTTAGGAACCTAAACTTTTATGCTTTTTGAGTTAAAATTCCTTTTTGTCCGAACTGTAATAGGATCAACATTTCTCCTAATTTTCTTTTTAGGTGGAGTTGTTGTTTTCTTAACATATCCTAATCCTTTCTTACTTGAAATAGATTGAGAGTTATCAATAATTTTTGATAAAGTTTCTCTTCCTTTATTAAAGTTCGAAACAATTTTGGTGATGCTTTCTAACTTAGTTTTGAGACTAGTATTATCCAATTCTATCAA
This sequence comes from Allium cepa, assembly GCA_030765085.1. Taxonomy (NCBI): domain Eukaryota; kingdom Viridiplantae; phylum Streptophyta; class Magnoliopsida; order Asparagales; family Amaryllidaceae; genus Allium; species Allium cepa. The sequence goes on from CM060942.1 coordinate 11,191,972, forward strand.
TTTTACTTTTGTTTTTAGTTCATGATTTTCAAAAACAAGAGCATCATTCTTCTCTTTTTGAGTTTCAATTTCTTGACTCAAAAGAGTGAGTTGAGAATTGATATTAGAGAATGATTCTTGTAATTTTTCAAGTTCTTCCTCTAGTATTTTTTTTCTCATCCTTAAGCATATCTCTTTCGAATTCTGCCTTGTTCTGATGTTCACGAGTCTCCTTATACTTTTGAGATTTTTCAAAGTATCAACTAGTTCTGAATTTATTTCAATCATACCATCAAAAGTAAAATCACTAACCTCGTTTTCAGTAGCCATGAAGCAGACATTTGCTTGCTCATTTTCGCTGTCACTACTGTTCTCTGATGAAGAAGTGTCTGAATCATCCCATGTTACCGAGAATGCTTTCTTTTTCTTGTCTTTTCTGCCTTTGTTGAAATATTTTTTCTTTAACTCTGGACATTCCTTCTGAATATGACCTTTCTTATGACAATTCAAACATTCTAGAACTGAAGATGATGGTTTGTTTGGAAAGTTCCTTTTTCCATTATTTTTATTATTTTTTCGGAATTTCAAGAACTTCTTGAAATTTTTGGTAATAAATGCTAGATCTTCTTCATCTTCATCTTCATCTTTTTCTTCTTCAGCATGAAAAGCTATGTTCCTTTTGTCTTGTGCTTGTACTCGTTTTGCCTGCAATTTCACTTCATAGGACATTAGATTTCCTATTAACCCTTCAGGTTTTATGGTAGAGAGGTCATTAGCTTCTTCAATAGCCAAGACTTTTCTTTCCCATTCATCCGTTAAAGGGTTTAGGATTTTGGATACAATATCAAAATCAGTGTACTTTTCTCCTAATCCTAATAGTGAATGATAGATATCTTGAAATCTAGAGTACATATCATTGATGGATTCATCTTGTTTCATTCTAAAGTTTTGAAACTGATTTTTGAGCATGGAGATTTTACTTTGTTTGACTTTGTTAGTTCCTTCATGAGTGATTTTAAGCGTTATCCATATTTCATAAGAAGTTTGACACATGCTAACCCGATTAAATTCATTTCTATCTAGAGCACAAAATAACATGTTCATAGCTTTAGCATTGGAAGTTGCATCTAATTTTTGTGTGTTTGACCAACTAGAGTATTCTCTAGTAGAAAGAGTGTATTCATTCTGTGTGATATTCCATGATTCAAAACTATTTGACTTCATATAAATGCTCATACGAGTAGACCAATAATTATAATTCAAGCCATTAAAAAATGGAGGTCGGGCAGTGGATTGACCTTCAATAAAACTAGTGTTAGTGACAGTGTTAGTGGTATGCTGGTGTTATTTTCCATATTAGCAAGATATCAGATAACTTTGTGACGGTTATAAGATGCCTTGCTCTAATACCAAATGAAAGTGTATAGGACCGTATAATATGGATAAAAGTAACACAAAGTATAAATAGTGCGGAATATAAAAGTAGTATAGTAAAATGACACCAGAGATTTTATATTGGTTCGGAGTACCGTCCTACGTCCAGTCCCAGACTCCTTCTGGAATTTAACTAACAACAATCCTCACTTTACCCAGAGGAACAGGTATATACAGTCTGAGCAGCAGAATAGACACCTGAGCAGCAGAACCGGATTTTCACCTCAGCATCAGAAGAGGACTGCACTAATATAAAGAATATGTGACACCATGTGTTCTTGATAACACTAATTTGTCTCTGATAGTACAAGCCTCCTATGATCAAATCCTCAAGTATATATGAAATGTATGTGAAGATATGAAGAGAAGGTAATGTTAAGAATCAAAGATTAAGAAAGTTAATTATAGATTTGAAGCAGTAGAAAGTATGTTCGCTTTTTGAATGCAAAGATTATAGTACAAGAAGAGTATTAGATAGTTAGAATGAAAATCGGTAATATGAAGTGATTGGGAGTATCTATATATAGTAGTTGAAGAGTTACTGCCATTGGTGAAGGGCTATGATGAAAAGAGGCAAGTATTTCCGTTCAGAGAATGGTTGCATTCTTTCGGAGAAGAAGATGTCTTTTCGAAAATATGGCAGTTGGCCTTAGGTCAGTCGACTGGTCGTTCTTGGTCAGTTGACTGACTATGCAATATATTTAAAAAATAAATAGTGCATATTGTATATGTACACAGTCAGTCGACTGGTTGGGTTTGATCAATCGACTGGCTGTGACGTTTTTATAAGTATGCTTCTGTTTTGATTTTTGATGTGACATATGAAGTGCGGACTACTTGAGGATAGATGTTAACATAATTCTAAGACTCAATCACACATACTAGACAATGAAAGCATATATGAAAAGTCTTTGATGATATATCCATAGTCCGTTTTCTTTTTGTCGTGAATTCTCCTTTTCTTGCTTTGTCATGAATCAAAAACTAGTGATTCAACATGTTGCAGCGGTATTGATCTAAGACCTACTGCAATTACGTGATGGTGCCAATTATCCCATATACTTTCCAAAAACTGATAATGCACCCGAGTGTATGTAGTTGAAGTTGTACCTCTGCATGCATTTGTTGCTATTGGAGGAATAGGAGCCATAGGAATGTTCTGAACTCCGCCAAACTGCCTAAGTACTCTATCAGGGTGCTATGGCTCCACAACGTTAAGATAGAGAATGCAACTGCTATACCAAGTTATATCATGAAATGGATGATTGTGCCGTGCAAAGATGTATGGATCAAAAATAACCTGTTCAAAGATGTAATGGATCAAAATTAGTGGCAGTAAATGGACTGATTACTCATGGCATTCAACTCATCGTAATATAATTGATATTACATAATAAATGAAGATAATTACTTGTTCAATTTAAATACCATCAAGGAATATACGTAGATCGATGACTGATGCACCATTGTCCAAAGATGGATTCCATCGAGCAGCACGGGGTAAATTCTCGTAGTACAGATTTGTGGAAGGATGAACGCATGGGAAATGCTTAAATATCCATGACTCCAGTAAGTAAAGAAATCCCGCAACCTGTCTCACACCCATGCGGATCGCTAACCCAAGTTGCCTATATAGAAATGCTAGTGCTGCTGAACCCCAAGACTAAGTGTTGATCCAAATTTTTTAATGGATCCAACAGCGATATGTTTACATGAGACCTGCTTTTGTCGGCAAACAAAGTGTTGCTAAGAAGGAATAAAAGATAAGCTCGAGCTGCGCGCCTAATTGCTCGATCAGTCCAATCATCGCTTACGTCTTTAAATTTATCAACTAGCGTAGACAAACTTAGTTTATATCCAACCCTCTCATTCATTTCCATCCTAGCTTCTGCTTTATTGAGGCTTAGATACATTGAAATAATACTAACTACATTTTCCATTTCGTATGACATACTCTGTACAGGTTTACTTTCGACTGAAATGTGTAATAAAGAAGCTACATCATCAGGAGTAATAGTCATCTCATCGAATGATAATGGAAGGTATTAGTCTCATGATACCATCGTTTACAAAAGCTGATATCAAATTCTTGTTAACACTCTTGCAGTAAGGGCTAACAATGGGAAAAAGCCAGAAGAGTCAATAATGGCTTTGAATCTAGTAGCATTATCTGGAATCCTCCACTCCGATACCTTCTATGCATGGTTGACACGTGTAAGCGGTGATCGTTCCTACACAAATAAAATTTACATTTAATAAACAAAGTAATTCCAAATCTATTATTAAGAATAATGGCAGCTGCATACCTGGCCAATCCAAATCATAGAAGCAACATGAGTATCAAACTCTCTAATCACATCACTGATTCTCAAACCACCTTTCTCGTTTACATCTTCTTCGGCTTCACCTTCTCCCTCGGGCTCATCATCTGTCCCATCATCAGCATCCGTCTTCGAATAGTCCTCTGTGTCATCTCCATCTTCTCCCAATGAGTCTGAACCATCTCTATATTCCTTATCTCCCCCATCTCCTTCTTCATGTTGCACCTCATCTTGCCTTACAACAATCTGAAAGTTAGCAGCATCTATCTCGTACTCCTCATTCACGTTTGCACTAGTACCTTCGGCTGCTTTCTCCATTCTTCGCTTTCTTTCAGACGCCGTCATTCGAGTTTAATCCCGTCTGAAAATAATCAAACGAAAATCTATTTAGCGCACCACAATACAAATAAGACAACAAACAATGAAGAAGTAAAAGGTTGTTGATGTTTTCAGCAACAATTACCTTAAACCACGTGGATATCATTTTTTCCAAGTAGGGCGTCTGTGTGGAAAAAATGGTTACCATGCAGCTACACCGCGGGGAAAAAATACCAACCATGCTGAAATCTTGCGTGAAAAAAATTGTTTCCACGCATGACCTATGCATGAATGATATTTTTCCCACATCGAGGCTTTTCATGGTTGTTATTTTTTCCACGCAGTTACAGTGTGTCGCACATTGAAGCCAAAAAAACAATCGATTAGAGAGCAACATGAAGAAAGTAGCGTATGCATTTTTGTCTTCCATATATCATCAAATAACTTATCGCAGGGTTGCAACGCTACTTCACAACATTTGCGAACAAACTATAACTCAATTGCCCAAGAAGAAATTCACACAATTTAAAAATAAACCCTAAATCCAACAAAGTTCAAGCTTACCTTTTTTGCTTCGATCGCGTTGAAGTCATGCGTGATAAGGAGGAGAAGCTACGCAAGAAGAAGCTGCGCAAGGAGATGCTGTGCGTCATCGGGTTGAAGATGATTACAACGTTTGAAAATCGCGTGAAGAAGCTGCACAAGGAGAAGAAAATCGCGTGAGGAATGTCAAGGGCAATTTAGAAAGAAGCAGGGGGATACTACATAAATTTGTGGGTTTACAATTTTTTTTTAAGTTTTGAGGGGCTACTAATCAAATATCTAGGTTGGAATAGAATTAACCATTTTCCAATGCTATATCGGTACCCTAAGAACAGGGAGTCGGTAAGTTTTTTACAATTTATAAGATCTATTTGAGGTCTAAAGGATGTCGGAGATTTTCGACACCCTTTCGATGCCAAATAGACATCATACGGCACACCCCTTTAACAGCCGACCCTCACTTCTTCGCCTTCACTTAACAGTTTATTAACTCAGCTATGTCGATCACTCTGCCCAAGCCGTCCAACCAGGACGTTCCTGCCCAAACCCGTCAATCAACCATGCTTAATTGCCAAATCCTAACTGCCGAATTCCTGCCTCCATTGCTACGGAAGCCTTAGACCTCAACAAGCGCAGCAAGCATCATGTTCGGTATTCCTTTTTTTTTTTGAAATTGAAATTGATGTAGTAAGCACCCATGCACCACACTCTTTGGTGTATAGTATTGAAATTGAAATTGATCTGTTTGACATCATTAAATTAACATTGCTAAATTTATGAAATTGATATGGTATATTTGACATTCCTTACATTTTAAAATTGACATTCGAACTAAATAGTATATTTGGTTTCCTATAATATTGATATTGACATAAAATTGACATTCAAACTAAATATTATATTTGATATTCTTATAACATTGATGTTGGCATTAGTATGATAGATATATTTTAATATTACTTGTGATTTCCATTGTCATTGTAAAGTTATCTATGAAACCTCTTAAATGTTTAATTTTGCCCTGTTTGACAAGTACTCTATATGATCATTATATGGATATTCGTCTGTAACTAAAACGGAAAGCAATATTCATCTGATACACCATTTGACGAATTTGTCTCAATATTAAACAAGTTATAAATGCAATATGTTTATATTTCATAAATCAGTCAAAATATTTCTAAATGTGTAGGCTCGAGTTTAATAATCGAGATACATCAAATTCCATTTGAGATGGAATGCTTGCATTAGTCACGAATTTCTGCCCCATGTTTTCAGACATCCCTAAAGATATCCAGATAGTTAAGTTCACCGAATTCGTGTATAATAATTTTAGATCCTAACTATTTTCTAAGTAAATTTGTCAATTTATTGATAATATATGTATAAATTCTATTTTAATTGCACTAAAAAATTTCATGGAGGCCCCGATGTTTTAGTAGAGTTGGTGAAAAAGGCGTGGAAGTAAAATGCAAGCATTGATTACTGCAAATGGATGTATAACATGCGCAGGAATGATAAAAATCATCCATCTTGTCATGAGGAGGTGTACAGGCAGTTTCTAGCATGGAAGAATTCAAATAAGCATTGATTACTGTGAATGGATGTATAACATGCGCACGAACGATAAAAATCATTCATCTTGTCATGGGGTGGTGTACAAGCAGTTTCCAGCATGGTAGAATTCAGATGTGTTAGTTCCTGAGATAATGGTTTTGATGACAACAACCTTAGGACTTGTTGTAAAATATAAATACTAATATTTTTTGTCCAGATATATATGTATATGCAAGATATATATGCAGGTGCTGAAGAATGAAGACGGTACAATATAAAGATTCAAGACTGACGAATTCAAGATTGGAAAAACCAAGACCGAAGACTCATAAGTATCAAGAGTTCAAGATATCAAGAGTTCAAGATTTCAAGAGTTTAAGATATCAAGATAAGTAATAGTGTCTAGATTTATGTTAAAACTTCATAATAGCACTAAAATCTTTATTTGGATTTTAATTGTGGAACATAATCCACCTTCTCGCGCTAATAGTGGGATGGAACCCACGACCTCATTAGTGGTATGGAACCCACAACTTTCTCTAGTGGAATGGAATCCACAAAATTTTCAAAATGATTTATTTTAAATACTTTACCCAAAACTTTTTAAAAGTCATCTCTCTCGGTTTAAATATTTTAGCCTTAAAATATTTTTATCATCTTTTATATTTTGATTTCAAAATCATCTCTTGTTTTTAAACTATCTCCTAGTTTTAATATTATAAGTTTTGAAATCTCAAAATATATTCTTTACTTAGTTTTTAATATTATAGATTATATATTTTAAGATTATTTTTTAAATCTCTTTTATAAGTTCAAACTATATTTAAAATGGTTTATAAACTTCAGAAATTGTTTTGACAATTTTTAGAACAGAAATCATTTTTAATGAAAAATGAAATTTTAAAATATACATGGGCATGTCGACATACCCCATCGTCCCATATCGACATGGTGGCCATTTGTTTCAAAATTTAAATTTTAAAAAGAAGTGTCTATTCGTCATACCTTTAATGAATGGACACGATTGTTGTTCTTTTATATATACTTGATGTTTTGAACGAATTGTTACATAAGCTTTCTTTATTTCTTCACTCCTTCTCCACGAAATGATTCTCTTATATTTCAAATGCTTTAACAAAACTCTGCCGAAATCCTAAATGAATCAAACTCGATCATATCTAGTTTGATTTTCTACCACTCTCTTTCAAAGATCTCAGTGCTATTCAGAATTATAGGATCATTTGTAATCAAAGAAGCATATCGAGTCTCTCTATCTATCAAAGTGATATTGGAAACAGTGCGATTGTGGCCAGTAAATCAATTGGGTGTGATTATAGCCCGTAAATCAATTAGGTGATCTTGTAGCTTGGTTAAATCAAGAGAGTTTACCCTAGAATCATAGACAGGAGGGTGTATCTCATAGCCTTGAAATTTGAGGTTGCAATATCGCATTATATTTGAAAAGAAATCTGCACAAGAAAATATGTGGGACTAGATGTAAGGTAACTCCGAATCTGTATAAAATTCCGGTGAGTTCTTTCCTTTTACTATTTTTTACTTATTTTCGCATCTTTGTCTGATTCTATGATTTTCTCTATGTTTGTGAATTTCATCTGTCTGTGTTTAATTTCAAAAGATTTCAAAAATTCCATAAAATTCATTAAACACTATTCACCCTCCCCTCCCCTCTGGTGTTAATCCGGCCGTAAGATCCGTAATCCGCATTTCCAACATTTGATATCGGAGCAATGGTTTTCAAACTTTTCATAATCTGGTTTTTGAAAAAGTTTTCTAGTGGCTGCCAACACTGATAATGTCAACACTGTCACTAGTTCATTTGTAGAAGGTCAGTCTACCGCCAGACCATCATTTTTTAATGGCAGTAACTGTGCATATTGGGCATGTAGGATGAAAATATTTTTACAAACAATATGATTATACACTTGGAATATCGCACAAACTGAATACATTGAACCCACAATTGATTTTGCAAAGTGGACTACTGAGCAAATGAATGTTGCATAGAAAAATTCCAAAGACATGATGTAACGACCCGCTATTTTGGACCATTCAAATCGACAATAAAACCGTACATGTCCGACTTGAATAATTTAAAATACCGAATTGTTAATAAAATTTGGCAAAACTTAAAATATACAGTAAATAAATCAATCATAGATCACTTACACAGAGTAATACAATGCAGCGGAATAGATAAAGAATAGTAGTTCATGAAGCTACTATATACCTCACAGTTAGAAATAAAAATACAACCGAATAGTTCAATTGCCATGAAGTCTCCAATGCATAGATGACTTCTCTGAACCAATCAACTGGATGACTGAAGGGATAGATAGCTGGATCTTCAAGCAAAGCTCCAACTTCGATGGTGAGTCTCAAATGCTGTATCACTCAGTCTGACCCGAGCGTAAAGCAAAACACAAAACACTCGAGTCAGGATTAACATTCTTATATCAATAAATCCAACTCAAGTGAAATATCAACTGAAATACAAATAACTTAAAGGATGTTTGGGATAACCATCCTCTAAGGGTCCATGGAACTATCTACAAGATAGAAATATACACTATAACACCGCAGTCTTTTCAACTTAATTTATACTTCAAAACCAAATATCATTTTCACTTCAAATATCCCTATACTCCCCAAATAGTATTTTTATATATTAAATAATTTATACAGTACAGAAATTTCAATTCCCTCAACTTAACAAATCGTTAACATCAACCCGACCTTCCCATTTAAATCTATTTCAATCTCAATTTATCAATTTAAATTCAACTCAATTTCTAAAATAACCACTTCAATTTTTTGTCAATCTCAAATTTGGATTTGTAATCACAAAATACCCCTTTATAATTCAGTCTATTTCAAAACTTTAAGTATTTAACGTTTCAACTAAACTTTATTCAATTTAGTTTTCTAAATAATAAATTTAACTACATCGATTCAACCTAAATTTTCACTTTGATTCAATTTAGTTTCTTAAAAACAAGTTCAACTATATTGATTTCAAATACAGATCTGAATCTCAAAATAAACCATTTAAATTCGAATATAGTTCAAGGCTTAAGTATTTAAATGTTCAATATACAGTTTCATATAGATCTCGATTTAATCTTATTATTATTTAGTCTTGAAATACTCCCTTATTAGATTCAATATCATTTAAGTAACCTTAATTACATTTTACTCAATATTTTCTTTAATTTATTTAAAAGTGAAATATTCATTAATCACAGTTACAAAATCATACCCTTAAATTTCTCGTTCAATAATTTCAAATTGTTTTAATTAAATAAATCCTTATTTAAATACCATTTAGATGAACCCAAATTTATCTCTCCATCTTAATTATTCAATTTATTACCAGAAAATCTATTTGAAATATAGATTTACATAAATACTTAACCATATTATATGTATTAAATCAATCTGATTTAAATCAAATATTACTACTAAATCTGTATATAAAATTTCCATTTATATAATATCTTAAGAATCAAAGTTTATTAAATCCCATATATTTCTTTTCAAACTGTAGAAATTATTTTCAAATATTTATATGGACCAACGGTGTCTGTATATAATTCCTACCATATAGTCAAATGCTACGGATATTTATCATTTAAATCCGTACACTGAATATATTCGGGTGGATATCATTTCAACCCGAAATCCCAAATTAAATTAAATGAAAATCGCTTGGGTTTATCATTTCAACCCATAACGATTTCTATACTAACAGGGAACTTGCAGAGTGATAACAGATATGAAATAATAATAACAACAGGCATATAAAATTAAAATAATATAAATAATAGGATATGGTGTCATATCCCATAAGTGAACAGTTACAGATAATAGCATAAATATAACAATTTAAATAACTACAGCAGCATATTTCAATTGTCGTTTCAATAGAAATCAAATTTAGTAAATAAAAGAACGTTAATCGTGAGTGATTGCTCACCTTTCGTAGCTAGGGAGATCTGACAAAGAAATGAACCATGAATTCCAAAGCAACACTAGATGGATACTATTTGATGGAGAAACAGGCACGACGAACAAAGCTGATAACAGAGATCGACGGAATCGAATCAAAACTGGACCGATGAAGATAATTGGTATAAGCGAATTTATATATATATAAAGAAAAGAATCGTATTCTAAAATCAAACATGTTTAATATTAAAATATAAATATTTCAAAAATCCATTTCTTAAAATATAAGAAACGAACGAATACGTATGCAGATCTTATGTATGACCTATATGAAAAATCTTTGGAAAAACATAAATTATAACGTACGCACTCCTATATACATGTATAATATAGCAACGGAAAACCCCACATACATATTATATCTTTTAATGAATTTTTATTTACTTGCTTTATTTTATACATATAACCCAATAGATTCGACTTTAAAACATGTGATGAAATGAATCGCGATATACAATTCAAACCAAACATGAACTGGAACATCTAGTGGAAATTTAGCCCGCAAGAGTATGTAGATGCGCTGGAACACGTGTCATATATGTTATTATAAATTAGTAAACACACTATATATGTAACTACAAAATTGGTCTACAGTATTTTCTTTCTCAGGCAACTCTATATTTCAAACATAGCACCCAGTCTTTAAATGAGTTTAAATAAGGGTTCGACAACCACTATTGCCTATATTAGTAATGTATATGTCATACACCTATACTACTGATAATATGAACAACCCAAATATACATGAAGCCAAACCAAAGTATATCTATAAGCCTATACTAACACACAATTTTATATAATATATTATATGTTGTACTTTATCAAACGCAAACAGCTACAAATAATATAAATGTAAACAACTTAAACTTTTTAAAACCCAACAACTTAATATAACTAATATATGTACATTAACATATAACTAAACACAACTGACAAAAAAAATGCAAACAAGTACCAACAGCAAAGCTCATACGTAAAGTATAAAACTTAGACATAAATTACATATATATACCTTACTCTAAAAGTATGCAGCCAACATGATGTTAGGGAAGAGAAGGAGGAGGGGGACAGGGTCCAGCGGCGGAGGGTGGAAAGAAGGTGGCTACGGAATGAGATGGCGGAGGAAAGGCGATGCTCGCGTGCTGCTCGTAGTGGTGATGGGAAAAACTGGGTGCGCAGCTACGGCTAGGCCGACAAAGCTCGGGTGGTCAGGTGTTGTTCAAGAGGAAGAGGGTGCCGAGCATAGGAAGAAGGCGGAGACACTGTCGGCTTCGGTGAACTGAGGCGGTTTAAAGTGGAAGGGGGATGTGGCGAACGGTGATGGTGGCATGGAATCTAGGGTGGTACGACTGGGCTGTTTATGGTGGAGGCGGTCGGTCTTGCGTGGGAGAGAGGGTGGTAGATTGGCTTGAGCGGAGGCCGAGGTTGGTGGGTGAGCCGATGCCAGGTTGGGAACATGTGATGGCGACGAGGCTGTCGGTGTGGGGATGGTGTAGGCATCAGTTTCTAATTGAAGGAGGAAGGTGGGTTTTAGAGAGGAAGGCAGTGAAAGGAAGATTTTGTCTCAACTGAAGTCCAGATCCAAAAGAAAAGGGGGGAGGAAAATAAAAGAGGAAAGGAGATGAAGTAGGAAATAAATAGGCTAGAAAAGTAATGTCTACAGTGAAACATAAAGAAAAAGAGGAAACGTGCTCTGATTTTGCTAAAATAAATTTCAACATTAAAAAATAAAATAAAAAATAAAGGTTGGAATTCATTTCCAAAGTAACAGCAGGGCCCTAGATTGATGGGAAGATAATTAAAGCAAATTTATTGCTGATTGGACAGCACGTATAAATTTTGAAACGCAAAAGGAAAAGTTAATTCCCAATTTAAGGTACCGTTACAACGAACAAGTTATTATTTCTGTTGTACCCCGGATCCCAAAATACAGAAATAAATATACCGTTGAGATCTAAACGATGAGACGATCAAAACGGTACACAGGTTTTGGTGGTACGATCGAATTATAAAAATTCGAATTTTCTACTAAATGAAAGTGCAGCAAGACACAGATAATAAGATCGACGGAGCTAAAGAAATCCAAATTTGGAAAAAAATGAAAAATGATGTCTCAGTCAGAAGATGATTTAGAATTTTTCTATGTAAAAATATTTAGGCTTGGAAAATATTTTATTATCGGCAATTATTAGCTAGCTTGAATTTAATAGAATTTCACCATGAAATAAACTTTCATAAAATAAATATAAAATTTACAATCTGCTATATTTAAACATACGTATTCTAAATATATAAACATTTTATTTTAAAATTTCAATTATTATAAAATTTCACAATATTCAATTAAATATGTTATAAAACCAATTAAAAAAAAAATTATGGTCGTTACACTCTCCCCCACTCAAAACTTTTCGTCCCCGAAAAGGAAGGAGGTAGGAGAATAAAACAACCAGAAAGAATACAGATTGAAAGATAAGATAAACAATTAATTTTAAAACTACACAAATTTTATTTGAAATATTTATTTGAAAACTTCATTTTGGAATTCAATTTTCTATAGTTTTATAATTTTTCAAAACCCACTGGAATTTAAATATGTTTAAATAATAACCAATAAATATATGAAAACTATTTGAAAACAATTAATTTACAAAATTAGTTATATTTACACAGAAGCTATTGAAAATATTAAATCTATAATACATAAGTCTATAAGTTTGTCTTTGGATACTTTTCAAACATTATTAATAGACCATTCACTTTAAATATGTTTTATTTAATTAATAACTTCCAAAAATATTTAAAATTTTCTATTAAACCATGTAGTATATAAATAAACAATATTTAACAGATTATATTCAAAAAGGAAAGGAAGGTAGATTCAGGAAACAGAATGTATGTGGAAAATAAATCTGAGCAGATGAGGTAGATTCAAAAGAATGGCATCGGGCATGGATAATTAATTTCAAACCATAGGAATTTAAATTTCAAATATTAATACAAAATTTCTTGTTGGAATTACTTTTATAATAAAATACCTTTATAATAAAATACTTTTATATCAAAACAAATTTTCCTTCCGAAAATACTTTTATAACTCGATGTTTCAACAAGTTTATCCTCGTTCTTGCAGACTCTTGCCATGCGTTGATCAGGCGTAAAGCTAGAATTCTTCAAGTACTTAGTAGACCCGTTTCAACACCCAGTGAAAATACTTGAAAAACCTTTAAAAACAGATATGGAAAGTACAATCCAAACAAACAACCAAACCAAAACCTTTGTCCGATCATGGTTCGCAGATACACAATGGTTACGCCTGGATCCCCCAAGAAACAATCCATATCCGTAAGCTTTCTCAGCCCTGCGATTTACGCCATGATGATTAGTAGAGCGCAGGATACACAATGGTTACGCCTGGATCCCCCAGGAAACAATCCGTACCCCTAGGCAAGACTCAGCCAGGCACTTGCGCTACTATTCGCGACCTACACAGATTGCAGGATACACAATGGTTACGCCTGGATCCCCCAGGAAACAATCCATACCCCTAGGCAAGACTCAGCCAGGCAATTACGCTATGCATTCGCGAGAGGAAAAAAAGAAACCATGGGTTACGCCACGGTGGGAACACTCGAGTATTACATCCGAAAAACCGAAAATCAGAGAGAATAATATCGATAGAATGAATCCACGATGTGGCCACAAAGCGGATATCAAGCATAAGGCACTTTCCATATCTTTACTTCGAAAATATATATCATATAGTACCTTTTCAAATCACTTTCAAATATCATACTTATATAAAGTCCATATATATAGGATTTCATTTTTCCTAAATCGAATACTTTCCAAATCAATAGTAGATCAAATCATACTTATATAGACTTCGATTATATGAAATCTCTTTCCAAATTGAGTACCTTCCAAATCAATATATTTCAAATCAACTTCATACTTATACAATCCATTTTATATGAGTTCGACCACCCCCAAATCAAGTGCTTAATACTATAAGGTTCTCAAATTCCAAATCATTTCAATATCAATTCAGTTTCAAAATCATATATGATTTCATCAAATTTTCTTCCAAATTAAATATCTAAATTTCAAAGTTCCCAGTTTCCAAATTAAAATAATTCAAGTCGAACAAATTCATTTTCAAAATCACCATATAAGTACTGGTTTTTAATTTCAATTTAAATTTTCAAAACCAAATATTTTCTCAAAATCAAATATGCTCAAAATGGTTCCCAAATTTATAATTATCCCTTTAAAACTTTTAAACTATGTATTTCTATTTGAAATATCCAATTTGCCTTTCTGAAACCCATTATTCAAAACTATATTTTTTAAAACATTTGAAAACTAAATTTATATTCTTTATCAAACATTTTATACTCTTCGAAATTTCTTAGCTTTGAAAATTTAATCTCGATTTGGAAGTGTTCGAACATTCAAAATAGTTAGGGAAATCAAATTTTCAATTCAAGAGTTGAAAATCAACAATAAATCAATTATTAAATCCGAAACTCGAGGACTGAATTCCGGTTTCACTTTAAATTGTTTCAAATATATACTTATATCTTTCTAAAATATCGAATTATACTTCGGAATTTGAAATCAAAAACGGTTTTACAAAATCACTTGCATAGCGAAGCTATTAAAGTGGCCTCTCCCCCACTCTGAAACTCGAAAATCAATGTCGATGATGCGCGCACTCATCACCGAAATTATTTTCCAGCGACATAAGTGAGTTCTGGACTTCTATTTTCTTGAAACTTCTTTGAAATTTCTTCAAAATTATTGGAATTCATTTGAACTCATTTGAAACATTTCTTATTCGGAAAAATACTTTTAAATCGTATTATTTTTATATATTTTCCAAAATCTTAAAACCAATTTCAAAATACCGGAATTCAATTCTCGAATTTCAAATTTAACTCTACAGTTATAAATCATTTTTATATAAATCAATTTCTTATAATTTTTCAAAATTTCAAATCCTTTCAAAACCTTTTTATATAGAATAACTTTTCTTATTTGCTTTATATATAAGTAAAAATCCTTATCGAAAACATTTTACTTTTATATATAGAATAAAATCATAGTTATCAAAATAATAATTTCGGTATAAATAATTTCAAAAATACAACATACCTGATTTTTCAAAGGGTGATTCAAGAATGGATTTCAAAACAAAGATAGAGATTTAAATTAGAGGAACTCCAATCAATAGAATCCTGATTCGAAGATAGACTCGGTCGAAGATGAGATAATTAAATTACAAAATAGAAGATGGATATACTTCTGTAAATCGTGGGCGACCTTACCTGGGTCAGCCGTGACTTCAGGAATATGATCGATGCGGAATTCCAAAAAAAATCGACATTCGATCGCCAGAGATAGAATTCGGCATATCAAGCCATAGCAGCATCGTAAACCGAGGATACAGGAATCTTCGGTGAATCAATGCCAATTGTAAAGGAGTTTTCACCCCTTTTACAAAACATTCAGTGGAGTTATGGGATACTCCAGAATCAAATGAATATAAATAGGGAGAGATAGAATGAATTTCGGAACCGAGGGACATTCCAAAATTCAAAGGAAATCGAATCAAAAGGAAGAGATTCAACTCGAGCGAAAGCGATTCTGTAAATAAATTTACCATATATGCTAAGTTTTGCCTAGAGCCTCGCTCTGATACCAACTGTAACGACCAGCTATTTTGGACCATTCAAATCGACAATAAAACCGTACAAGTCCGACTTGAATAATTTAAAATACCGAATTGTTAATAAAATTTGGCAAAACTTAAAATATACAGTAAATAAATCAATCATAGATCACTTACACAGAGTAATACAATGCAGCGGAATAGACAAAGAATAGTAGTTCATGAAGCTACTATATACCTCAGAGTTAGAAATAAAAATACAACCGAATAGTTCAATTGCCATGAAGTCTCCAATGCATAGATGACTTCTCTGAACCAATCAACTGGATGACTGAAGGGATAGATAGCTGGATCTTCAAGCAAAGCTCCAACTTCGATGGTGAGTCTCAAATGCTGTATCACTCAGTCTGACCCGAGCGTAAAGCAAAACACAAAACACTCGAGTCAGGATTAACATTCTTATATCAATAAATCCAACTCAAGTGAAATATCAACTGAAATACAAATAACTTAAAGGATGTTTGGGATAACCATCCTCTAAGGGTCCATGGAACTATCTACAAGATAGAAATATACACTATAACACCGTAGTCTTTTCAACTTAATTTATACTTCAAAACCAAATGTCATTTTCACTTCAAATATCTCTATACTCCCCAAATAGTATTTTTATATATTAAATAATTTATACAGTACAGAAATTTCAATTCCCTCAACTTAACAAATCGTTAACATCAACCCGACCTTCCCATTTAAATCTATTTCAATCTCAATTTATCAATTTAAATTCAACTCAATTTCTAAAATAACCACTTCAATTTTTTGTCAATCTCAAATTTGGATTTGTAATCACAAAATACCCCTTTATAATTCAATCTATTTCAAAACTTTAAGTATTTAACGTTTCAACTAAATTTTATTCAATTTAGTTTTCTAAATAATAAATTCAACTACATCGATTCAACCTAAATTTTCACTTTGATTCAATGTAGTTTCTTAAAAACAAGTTCAACTATATTGATTTCAAATACAGATCCGAATCTCAAAATAAACCATTTAAATTCGAATATAGTTCAAGGCTTAAGTATTTAAATGTTCAATATACAGTTTCATATAGATCTCGATTTAATCTTATTATTATTTAGTCTTGAAATACTCCCTTATTAGATTCAATATCATTTAAGTAACCTTAATTACATTTTACTCAATATTTTCTTTAATTTATTTAAACGTGAAATATTCATTAATCACAGTTACAAAATCATACACTTAAATTTCTCATTCAATAATTTCAAATTGATTTAATTAAATAAATCCTTATTTAAATACCATTTAGATGAACCCAAATTTATCTCTCCATCTTAATTATTCAATTTATTACCAGAAAATCTATTTGAAATATAGATTTACATAAATACTTAACCATATTATATGTATTAAATCAATCTGATTTAAATCAAATATTACTACTAAATCTGTATATAAAATTTCCATTTATATAATATCTTAAGGATCAAAGTTTATTAAATCCCATATATTTCTTTTCAAACTGTAGAAATTATTTTCAAATATTTATATGGACCAACGGTGTCTGTATATAATTCCTACCATATAGTCAAATGCTACGGATATTTGTCATTTAAATCCGTACACTGAATATATTCGGGTGGATATCATTTCAACCCGAAATCCCAAATTAAATTAAAGGAAAATCGCTTGGGTTTATCATTTCAACCCATAACGATTTCTATACTAACAGGGAACTTGCAGAGTGATAACAGATATGAAATAATAATAACAACAGGCATATAAAATTAAAATAATATAAATAATAGGATATGGTGTCATATCCCATAAGTGAACAGTTACAGATAATAGCATAAATATAACAATTTAAATAACTACAGCAGCATATTTCAATTGTCGTTTCAATTGAAATCAAATTTAATAAATAAAAGAACATTAATCGTGAGTGATTTCTCACCTTTCGTGGCTAGGGAGATCTGACAAAGAAATGAACTATGAATTCCAAAGCAACACTAGATGGATACTATTTGATGGAGAAACAGGCACGACGAACAAAGCTGATAACAGAGATCGACGGAATCGAATCAAAACTGGACCGATGAAGATAATTGGTATAAGCGAATTTATATATATATAAAGAAAAGAATCGTATTCTAAAATCAAACATGTTTAATATTAAAAAATAAATATTTCAAAAATCCATTTCTTAAAATATAAGAAACGAACGAATACGTATGCAGATCTTATGTATGACCTATATGAAAAATCTTTGGAAAAACATAAATTATAACGTACGCACTCCTATATACATGTATAATATAGCAACGGAAATCCCCACATACATATTATATCTTTTAATGAATTTTTTTTTTACTTGCTTTATTTTATACATATAACCCAATAGATTCGACTTTAAAACATGTGATGAAATAAATCGCGATATACAATTCAAACCAAACAAGAACTGGAACATCTAGTGGAAATTTAGCCCGCAAGAGTATGTAGATGTGCTGGAACACGTGTCATATATGTTATTATAAATTAGTAAACACACTATATATGTAACTACTAAATTGGTCTACGGTATTTTCTTTCTCAAGCAACTCTATGTTTCAAACATAGCCCCCAGTCTTTAAATGAGTTTAAATATGGGTTTGACAACCACTATTGCTTATATTAGTAATGTATATGTCATACACCTATACTACTGATAATATGAACAACCCAAATATACATGAAGCCAAACCAAAGTATATCTATAAGCCTATACTAACACACAATTTTATATAATATATTATATGTAGTACTTTATCAAACGCAAACAGCTACAAATAATATAAATGTAAACAACTTAAACTTTTTAAAACCCAACAACTTAATATAACTAATATATGTACATTAACATATAACTAAACACAACTGACAAAAAAAAATGCAAACAAGTACCAACAGCAAAGCTCATACGTAAAGTACAAAACTTAGACATAGATTACATATATATACCTTACTCTAAAAGTATGCAGCCAACATGATGTTAGGGAATAGAAGGAGGAGGGGGACAGGGTCCAGCGGCGGAGGGTGGAAAGAAGGTGGCTACGGAATGAGATGGCGGAGGAAAGGCGGTGAAGGCGATGCTCGCGTGCTGCTCGTAGTGGTGACGGGAAAAACTGGGTGCGCAGCTACGGCTAGGTCGACAAAGCTCGGGTGGTCAGGTGTTGTTCAAGAGGAAGAGGGTGCCGAGCATGGGAAGAAGGCGGAGACACTATCGGCTTCGGTGAACTGAGGCGGTTTAAAGTGGAAGGGGGATGTGGCGAATGGTGATGGTGGCATGGAATCTAGGGTGGTTCGGCTGGGCTGTTTATGGTGGAGGCGGTCGGTCTTGCGTGGGAGAGAGGGTGGTAGATTGGCTTGAGCGGAGACCGAGGTTGGTGGGCGAGCCGATGCCAGGTTGGGAACATGTGATGGCGACGAGGCTGTCGGTGTGGGGATGGTGTAGGCATCAGTTTCTAATTGAAGGAGGAAGGTGGGTTTTAGAGATGAAGGCAGTGAAAGGAAGATTTTGTCTCAACTGAAGTCCAGATCCAAAAGAAAAGGGGGGAGGAAAATAAAAGAGGAAAGGAGATGAAGTAGGAAATAAATAGGCTAGAAAAGTAACGTCTACAGTGAAACATAAAAAAAAGAGGAAACGTGCTCTGATTTTGCTAAAATAAATTTCAACAATAAAAAAAAAATAAAAAAAATAAAGGTTGGAATTCATTTCCAAAGTAACAGCAGGACCCTAGATTGATGGGCAAATAATTAAAGCAATTTTATTGCTGATTGGACAACACGTTTAAATTTTGAAACGCAAAAGGAAAAGTTAATTCCCAATTTAGGGTACCGTTACAACGAATAAGTTATTATTTCCGTTGTACACCGGATCCCAAAATACAGAAATAAATATACCGTTGAGATCTAAGCGATGAGATGATCAAAACGGTACACAGGTTTTGGTGGTACGATCGAATTATAAAAATTCGAATTTTCTACTAAGTGAAAGTGCAACAAGACACAGATAATAAGATCGACGGAGCTAAAGAAATCCAAATTTGGAAAAAAATGAAAAATGATGTCTCAGTCAGAAGATGATTTAGAATTTTTCTATGTAAAAATATTTAGGCTTGGAAAATATTTTATTATCAGCAATTATTAGCTAGCTTGAATTTAATAGAATTTCACCATGAAATAAACTTTCATAAAATAAATTTAAAATTTACAATCTGCTATATTTAAACATACGTATTCTAAATATATAAACATTTTATTTTAAAATTACAATTATTATAAAATTTCACAATATTCAATTAAATATGTTATAAAACCAATTAAAAAAAATAAAATTATGGTCGTTACACATGAATATTATATTCAGTTCACTTGATAGGAATGAATTTAACAGAGTGTCTATCTATAAGTCTGCATATGAAATCTGAAAAACTTTGCAAGTTACTCATGAAGGAACATGCAAAGTTAATCAGACCAAAATATCCATTTTGACCAAACAATTTCAATTATTCAAGATGAATCCAAATGAGTCCATTTCAGACATGTATAGTCGGTTTCAAGACATTGTGCACTCACTAATTGCATTAGGAAACAACTTCTCCAAAGAAGATCGAGTTGGAAAAATTCTGGACTCACTCACTCGGGAATGTGATCGATACTCTAGCATTTGAAGAGGCTAATGATATCGGTACACTGAAAATTGAAGAATTAATTAGGAATTTGATGTCGTTTGAAGTACAAATGCAAGGAAGAAGAGAAAGCAAGGCCTAAGACAAGAAGTCAATAGCGTTCAATGCAATAAGAGATGGTTCAGACTCATACAGCGATGACGATGAATAAATAGCTTTGGTGATAATTTTTTTAGAAAGTTTCTAAAATACAGAAAGATGAACAACTACAAGAGAAATGATCACAAGAATTTTGGAAATAATAATGAGACTCTCAACAACTTCAGATAGTAAAATTGTGATGAGCCAGACCACTTGAAAAGAGATTATCCACATCTAGATAAGCGAAAATTTCCTCGAAGTAACGATTCAAAGAAAAAGAAGAGAGCGTATACTACTACACCGAACGATTTAGACCCATCCTCTAGTGATGAAGATTAAAAGATGAAAAATTCAAATATGTGCTTTAGAGCTATTCATGAATCTGATGATATCGGAAACATGGATCTAAAAATAGGTACGCATTTAAATTATATTGGTTGAAATTATTTGCCTGAATGTTTGAATGTTTTAAATGTTTGATTGATCGTATGTTTTGAAATTGCTTGCTGTTTGAATTTAAATTTTTTATTTCCAACATAATAATATTTTAAATATTAAAATATTAAAGTGTTATTATATTTAATATTATTTCAGATAAAATATAAATTAGATATATATATATATATATTAATCTAAATAAAAAATTAGTCACATGTATTACTAGACCCATGTCGACATGGTCCTACCCCCTATGTCGACATCCCCCTCAGAATTTTGAAACTCAAATTTAAATTCAAAACATTGAATTTCCCTCCACCTTTTCACTAACTCCAAGGCTTTGAAAGATGTCTCTTGACCAGAGAACATGACTTTTGAATATCTATTTATCTCCTTAGTTTTATCCTATCTTTTCACTTTTCAAACTCTCAAACTCTCCACTCTCTTCAAAAATGGCATACTCAAGCACTCCCTCCACCATTAGGCTGTCCAAAGCCTAATATGACCCAGAAGCTATCAAAGCTTACATAGGTTATGTAAACTTTGAAAAATTCCATATGGGCAAATTTGCAATTTTTAATGATTTTCTTTTCTTATGAACTCAATATTCTTTTTGAAGAGAATCAAATTCTCATTTTAATTGATGATTTTCAAGATGATTTCGTTTGTTATCTTAATCTTGTCAAAATGTTTTATGCGAATTTGAATCATGGATTTTATAATGGAAATGAAGGAGAAGTTTGGAGTAGTGTTAAAGAAGCACTAATTGTTTTAAATAGTGAGATTTTGGAAAATATTTGGGATTGTAAATATACGGGAATGTATCTTTCAGATTTTTAAATTAATGAACCATGATAGTGAGACATTTCATCATATTTTTGAAAGAGATGATAACTTCGAATTTATAAATTGAAATTTCCATCCTAAAGCAAGAACCATTAACCTTCTTTTCAACATACCATAACTTCAAGATCAGAAAATTTCAACCACCCGACTATAAAAGTTTGTAAGGCTCTTTTTGCTATTTATGGGCACTATGACACTAGTTGGGCGCAAGTACTTTTGGATGAATTTCGTCCCAAAAATATTTATTTAGGAGAAAACACTTTGTATCATGGAATCTATCTTACTCGGATTTTTAATTATTTTGGAGTTGATTAGAAGAGAGAGGAGTTTGTCTCTCGAAAAGTGTTTAACCATGCAAATATTTTCCTAATGAAAATCCCACTTGTGTTTCAATCATATGAAACACTTGCGGAAAAAGATGAATAGTTGGCATATGAAGAGATGGAAGAAGGAGAAGAAGAGGTGGAAGAATGGGATGAGATGGATATTGAAGAAAAGAGAGAGGAGGACTAAGATTGTAACATCCCACTACTGTTTTAATATATAGCAATAAATTTTGTTAAAAATAAATAAATAATAAATAAAAATCGTTATGGATATAAAATAAAATTTGGAGTAAAACACCACTAGCGGAATTGTAATCGAAGACCAAATTGTGGTAGGGCAATATCGCTGTTAAGGGTATAAAAATTTATTTAAGGGGTATAAAATTTACTTAAGAAATAAAATAAATATGTTTTCATTCGACCTAAGCTCTGCTAACTTATCTCTTTCATAATTATGCACTCTCCTTCTTATCTATTTCGTGATTATAATTTGATCTTTTTGCTTGCTTAGTCATAAAGTATCAATGTAACAATATATAAGCACTGCACTCCCTTTTGCACTAATGCAAGCAATAAAACCTTTTCATTTTCATCAGATTGTTGTGAAAATCAAAGTGAGTATATTTCTTTTCTTCTTTGTTTGTTACTGTAAACATATATTTCTTTTCTTTTTTATTTGTTACTGTAAATATACCGTAGTTTTCTTCTTTGTTTGTTACGGTAAACATATATTTCTTTTCTTCTTTATTTGTTACTGTAAGTATACCGTAGTTGCATTTTCTTCTATTCATATATATATATATATATAAATATATATATATATATATATATATATATATTAATATTAGTACAAATATACTGCTGTTTCATGTCCTCGTTACATTCAATAGGTGCATTGGTTTTATTTTATTTTATTATATTGTTTCACAACATCAGTTCATTCATTGTTTTGAAATATAACTTAGTTGAATAGGAAATCCAAAGTAAAGAGAACATAATACTTAAGTTTTGTATGTGATCATACTTTCTGTTATTGTGAAAATATTTCAGTTCCATTATTTTGATATAACTAAGAAAGTTTAGAGGTATCACTCCACTAATGCAGATATTAGTTGTACTCATGTAAATTGATACACATATTACGTGAGTTGCATGTATTAAGAATATGTTTTCATCTTTATAAACTTGCAAGTAAGTTGTATGTATTAAGAATATGTTTTCATCTTTATAAACTTACCAAGGCATAGTCATGTAGTATATGTTTCATATTTATAAACTTACGTAGGCATAGGCATGTATTAATAGAAATGATATTTCTTTTTTTTATGTGTTCATATATTTACACTTTAAGCTACCAATTTTCAATAAGATATAACTCAAAATCTACCGTGAATTTGAGCATGCAACCAAATGGAAATATGTATAGGAAAGTAAGATAAACAAATCGACTAGCTTTCGTCTGACCGACGGACCACGTGGTGATCAAAAATGACACCGTTAAGTCCGCGACCGTATAATGAACAGAAGCGTTACGGTCAAAAAGTAAGATACCAACAAGACCGTATTACGTAGCGGAACACGATGATGGTCTCGATTCGCTCGTCGGAGGTGTGAACATGACCAAAAAGTTTTAAAGTACGATGCTATGCAATATTCCATCCGCGAATGGACCGCGAACGACCGAAATAAAAAAACGAT
The DNA here is from genome assembly GCA_030765085.1 of Allium cepa. Taxonomy (NCBI): domain Eukaryota; kingdom Viridiplantae; phylum Streptophyta; class Magnoliopsida; order Asparagales; family Amaryllidaceae; genus Allium; species Allium cepa. Next base: position 11,215,973 of record CM060942.1, read on the forward strand.
CGTGCACGACAACATTACGCGATCACAAAATAGCAATAAAATTAACTGGTTAACTTATTCTGTAAAATTGCAAAAGAACCGGCGTTTGACGCAAAACGGATCAACTGAAAATATTTTATTTTCCAAATTAAAAGTTATGAAAGTTTTTTATAAATTAAATTAAAAAGACGTCATCAAAAATCAAGTCTAAATTTGGAACTTACATCCTATTATAATTTAAATTCAAATCCGATGAAATTCTTCCATGTTATGGTTGCATTTTATGTTTATGAATGTTCATTATATATATAATGCTATATACTGCAAGTTAATGCTATAATGCATGAGCACGACATTTATTTGTGATATAAAATATAAAACGATACCATTTTAGGGAATATGGTATATTGGGAAGTTAAATACAAAAGAATTTGAATGAACGTAACCAATGAAGCAAACGAGACGAGATGAGACTACTAGACGCCATAATCCATCCTAGCAAACAGATTCGGGGTCACTCCCTGAATCCTGACAACTTTGTCCTCATCACTTACTGTCCAAACGATTTGTTGCATGGACACAACCACGGTGACAGGCATAATGCAAACGGAAAACGAAGAAGAATCGAGAGTAATCTCATCGATTGATACGTGGTGAAATAAAGATGAAGATTACAGCACAACGGGGTAAGCACCAACAGTGAACAGGAGTAAATAGTGCAACTAATAGATCGTGTGAGGTCACCTATAATTTCTGATCGAAAGACGTACGGATGAAATATGTCGTAATATCGGTTCGATACGGAGTCTATTAAGAGTGAATAATGAATAGGATTCACTAGTAATTCCATACCTCATATATGAGTAACTTGAGAGTGGTATGTCTATTGGATAATGAATGCAACTTATAAATGAATAGGATGTGATATCTCGGTTGATTAGAGTTGTAGCTGTGATTCACTTTAAATAGTGTCGTGACACGTGTATTTAAACTAAAATAATCCAATGGTATGTGGGTGGGTTTAGATTATGGAATGTGTGACATATCTTATATCATATATAACTCGACTCCACACATTTATATCAGTCCTTGCCCCACTATTATACTCACAGCTAGATTTATAGTCTGACTCGAGGTTTCGTTTTTGACAACCCCTCGGGTCAGGCCGAGGCTTTTCAAGAAGATTACCTTTTCATGTTTTGAGGTGATTTCATACTGTTAGAAATGCGAATTATGGATCCTAAGGCTAGGATAAACACTAGAGGGGGTGGATAGTGTTTTAAGGAATTACAAAATCTTTTTGAGTTTATGTTAATTTAAACACAAATGCATGTAATATTTAGACACATATACGATCACAGAAACAAACACAGATGCAAAAGCAAAGTAAAAGCGGTAAAGGAAAGAACACATCGGATTTTATACCGGTTCGGAGTTTCCCTACATCCAGTCCCGCACACAAGTACGGATTTCCTTTCAAAAGCAATCTTTACCATCACATCCTCGATTTCAAGGCTACGAGGTACACCCTTCAGATTCACAATCCTCTGGATAGAGATACTTGATTTCACAGGCAACAAGTTCACCCACTGATTTCCTAGGCTACAATCACACCTTTACACTTGATTGATTTCCAAGGCTATAATCACACTTTTTTTCCACTAAATTGATTACAAAGAAGTCTATAACTCTAAATAGCACTGAGGATCTTGCTGAGATAGTAATAGAGAATCAAACTAGAAATGATCTAGTCAGATTCAATGTTGATTTCTGCAGAGTAATGGTAAGAATATGTATAAAGAAACGTGGAAGAAGAAGAGGAGTGAAAATTAGAAACTATGATTAGAAATTCGTTGAAAACGGCCTCTATTTATAGAAGAACAACAGCCATGTCCAGTCATGAAGGGATATGACGAATGGACACTTCTTTTGAAATTCAAAATTTTGAAATCAAATGACACTATGTCGACATGGGTAACTTGGGTATGTCGACGTCCCAAAGGAAATTTTGGTGTTTTGTTTTTCTTTGAAAATAACTTTTATCTTATATTAAAACTATTTTAAACTTTTATAAATATACTTAACTATAGTTAAAATACATAAATAAATATAGAGAATAATATTTTGGTATAAATAAAATTTTACTTATAATTTTATATTTAAATCTAAGTGTATATATTTAAAAGTTAAATATATTATTATTAAAAGATAGTATAAAACTAAGGATAATTTGATTTTGAAATTAAAGATTATTTTGAGGCTAAAAGTATTTAATTTGATTCTATCAAAAGGAAGGTTTTAAAATCATTTTGAAAACAAGATATAATTTTGTAAAAATATTTTTAATAAAAGTTAGTGGATACAAAAAATGTTCCACTAGATTTTTCGTAGGTTCCATCATACTTAGGGTTCCATCCCTTTAACGGGCTCGAAATGGATTCCATTTCATGAATAAATTGGATTTTAAGATGCCAGTGCTTTTCTAGGAGTTTTAACAAAATTCCTAATTAAAATTACTTATTCTGGAAATCTTAAACTCTTGATAATCTTGATATTCTTGATACTCATGAGTCTTCAATCTTGATATCTTGAATCTCTATATTGTACAGTCTTCATTCTTGGTACCTGCATGGTTAAATCCTGCATATACATATATATCTAAACTATAATGTTAGCATTTATATTTTATAATCCTATTCTAAGGTTGTTGTCATCAAAACCATCATCTCAAGGACTACCAATCTCCCCCTTTTTGATGATGACAACCTTTGTTTATAAAATATTACTTCTATCCTAATAACTCCCCCTTAATCTAATAACTCCCCCTTAATGTATGCCTAACTATCCTATTTTATATTTCTCCCCTTTTCTCATAAACAAAAACTAACTCCAAACTATATAATCTCCAAACTATATAACTCCCCCTCATTCTCGGACTAAAGAACCTGCATTTATAAACCATAAAACGGAGTATATATGATAGATAGATTAAGAGAAAATTATACTAATAGACATGATAATTAATTAAGGATTAATATCAATGCATATTTATACATGTTTTTCACACCATATATAAATCCAAATTAAATTAAATCAAATCAGACAATTCAAATCAAATCAAACAATTCAAATCAAACATTATGAGGAACTTCCACCCATCCTTCTTCTCCAAATATAGGGTCTACTTTAATGGCATCCCGATTTTCATTATCATTAGCAAGAGAGACTGGAGGATGTACTTTGTTATCATCCTTGTGCAGGGAGAAAATCATCCATCGTATTGCATCGAAATGCCTTTCTTGCTCCTTGATCATCTGCATTTGACTCAACTCTAAGTGTCGCTGGTTTCGAAGAATGAATGAAAGAATATTCTTGAAGGAATTAAGAGTCTCTTCAAGATTTTAGGATAACTTATGAACTGGATTGGCCATATTCGAGTTTGTGAGAAGAATGAGAGACAAAGTGCATGAGAAATAATATTAAGTGATGAATTCTCGAAGAAATAGGTATTTATAGGTGTGTAAATTCATTTGAAATGAGTAGACATAAGGTAGTTATTCAAATTTCCAATTTAAAATGAAGTGTCATTTCTGACCAGTACATTTCAACATGGTCATAGGGGATGTCGACATGGGGCAGTGAATTTTGATGGCTTATTTTGATTTTGTGAATAATTGTGTGTGTGTGTGTGTGTATATATTTATATAATATACTAACATTTATTCGTGATAAAGGATAAGCTAGATAATAGAAAGGAAATTCAATTTCATTGCATAATAGATCAATATAATGATTTAACATTAAAACTACACGAACATTCAAATCAAAATAAACTAAAACAAATACAATGAGATACGAAAAGGTAGAACTAGTTAGAGGATGACGAAGATGAAGATAATCCAAGCTTCTTGCTTACTTTGGAAATAAACTTGTTCATGTTGGATGAAATTTTGTCCAATTTCTTACTAACGGATCATTTAAGAATCCGTTGATTCTCAACAATGGACTTTTGGTTTCTGAGAAGGGTTTTGTTGGATGGATTAGGAGGAAAATCAATGCTTCCCAAAGATGTTTCACCTTCTTCTTCTTCTTCTTCAAATTCCAATTCATCCCCTTCTTCTTCTTCCTCTTAACCCGCTTCCATCTGCTCATGAGCCAAACGCTCTTCCTTTTCGGCAAGAGTCTCATAACGTCGTAAAACAAATGTAATTTTCATAAGAGAAATGTTTGAGTGATTAAAAAACTTTCTTGAAACAAATTCTTCTCCTTTGAAATCCACTCCAAAATAGTTAAAAATTTGAGTGAGATAGATTCCATGATACAAAGTATTCTCACCCATTTCAAGATTTTCGGGACGAAGTTCATCCAAAATAACTTGCGCTCAATTAATATCATAATTTTCAAAAATAGCAAAAAGTGCTTTGCAAACTTTTGAAGTAGGATTGTTAAAATTCCCCGATCTTGGGGTCAAAGTATGTTGTAAAAGAAGATTAACAATTCTAGCTTTTGGTCTAAAGTTTCAATTTTTGAATTCAAAATTATCATTTCCTTCGAAAATGTGATGAAATTTCTCACGATCATTCTCATTGATTTGAATACTAGAAAGATCTATTACCGTACTCTTGCAATTGAGAATGGTACCCAAAGGATCTGTAACAACCCGATATTCGTGTCGAATTATAATCGACAATTTAAACGATTAATATTGACACAAATTTCCAATTGAAGTTTTTAAATTTGGATTTAAAATTCTTTTACAAATTTTAAGTAAAATTTTATCGGGCTTTAAATAAAAGTTTTCTTTTTTTTATATTTATTTTTCGTTTGCTAACCTAAAACTAATCACGCAAAGAAAATGGCGGCCTCTCTTTGCCGAATTAGGGCTTCGTTCTTCTTTCTCCAAAATTAGGGCATGGAGATCGAAGGCTATGGCTTCAGGGGTTCGAACTCCGCTCGAATCAATCTTCAGAAGCTAGGGCTTTCGATTGCTTCGATTTTTGATCGAGCTCGAGGGGTCGTCGCTTGCTCCGATAGCAAAGGTGAGTGATATTTTTTCACTCGCATCTAATTCAAGCACATGATGATTTCTTACTTCTGCAATTTCGTGATTTTGTGCTGGATTTTCGTGGCTACCACGTATTGATTTTCAACTGTTGTTTCATGATTTTGAACTCGTTCTGACTCGTTGACCTCGGCATTACTTTGAATTGTCGCTAGTCGTTGTATATGCCTTGAGTTGACCTTGCCTTTGACCTGTAGCTTGACATTCATGGTTTTGAACTTGCGTTTTCCTTGATGGCCATCACAGCGTTGATTTTTAGTTGGCATCTGCCGTGACTTTTAAACTTGAAAATAATTTCCTCGGGTTCACTTTGTAATTCCGGCTTGTCTTGTTTTCACTGAACTTTTGTTGGTTGTTCCATTATGTAGTAGTTGTTTAACTGGTACATATGTATTGCACCACTTCTGTCATGTTGAATGGAGCCTTGTTCATGTCGATGTTTGCACCACTACACTTGTGTCCACTGCTTATGGTCGAGTTAATTCTGTCCATTTTCATGTAGCATTTATACATATGTCAGTGGAGTTTGTGCATCGTTCATGTCATTAACTTGCATTGTCTTGTTTCACCACTGCATATATCTATTTGGGTGTTATGCCTGTGACCATTCTTACGGTTTGCATTGGGTTGTACTTCACGGTGTTCGTTTGTCTTCACTTGCATACTTGTTCTTCATGTGTTATGTTTTGAGTTGTAGTCTCAACTCTGACTACTGCTAGCTTGAATTTGGTTGTGACTGTTTCCACTATATGTTACACCATTCGAGACAGTTCCCTGTTGATGTTTCCATTTATTGGATTCATTGTTTTATATGTTGGAGACTTTAATTATGCTTTATCCAATAATAAGTTTTCAACCTGGTAGCACTGTCCAGATTTACAATTTCACTCCATATATATATGTTCCCACCTGAGTTCATATGTATTGTTTCTTGCATTTATATATATAAGCATGCATGCAGTTGCTTCAATGTGTTATCATCACTGCATTTTCATCGCTGTCTGTCATTTCTGACTTTGGTTCTTTTGAACTTTGTTGCATTATTGTTTCACTGTCTTCAGTTGTAACCTTTATGTTCGAGTCTGATACTTGGTCGTACTGATCATTTATGCCTGGTGCATGTGCATTTGTGGCTTTTCCACTATGTACTTGTATGCATCCCTCTGATCATATGGTCATGTTGCCTTCAGATTGCTTGTATATATGCTTTTACTTTGAGCATGTTGGATTTTTTGGGCATTGTTTCATCTGACTTCGGTCTTGATACTTGTACCACCTGGTCTGGATTGTGCTTTACCTTTGTGTATGGCTATTCTTTGACCACTTCACTACCATTTTGACATTCCTTTGTATCTTGGTTCTATGCATTGCCGTGTCACTTGTGTACTTAAGTCAGTGCTGTCCACCTGACTTTGAGCATTGCAGTTTTCTTGCTGTCTTTATATTGTGACTGTTTTGAGTCTGATGTGCCTTGCAGTGCATTGACTTATACACTTCTGAATCTACTGTGGTCCACTATACTCCTATTTTCATCTTCTTTTGACTATTTCGGCATTGTCTTGGGCTTGTTCGATACTTTGTTGAATTCTTTGGCAATGTGTTGCCTGGCCCTACTATCTGTGCAGCTTACTTATTTGCACTTTCTCATTTGAGTTATACTGCTTCCCGTTGCACCTCTGAATCATTTTCCATGTGCAGTTGTTATGTACATTCATTGGGTACATCGTCACTGTTGTGGCACGGCAGTGCACGCAAGCGTGAACTGCAGCCACACGGTATTCAATGGGTACATCATCACTATAGTGGCAAGGCAGTGCACGCAAGCGTGAACTGCAGCCACACGGTATGGCGTGTATGATATTCTTTTTGTTTTGACTTATGGATCTTTTTGCGTATTCCATATTCTGTAGTGGCGAGGCAGTGCACGCGTGCGTGTACTGCAGCCCTACTTGAATTAATATTTTAACTGATATTTAAATGTTTTGAACTGTTTTGTTCGTTTCAATTCAATATTATGAATTGCATACTGATTTGGTTTAATTACTGTCGTCTATTCATTATTTAATTATTATTGCTTCTGTGCACTAATAACTGAGTTTGAATTAGACTGACCCGAGTATTATTTTCTTTTGAATTTAATACTCGGGTCAGACCGAGTATTTTCAGGTTGTAGATATTCTGCTTTGGGATGCTGCTAGAGCTATGAAGTTCTTTCATATCTTTTGGAGTAGTCGTCGTTATTTGTAGTAGTCTGTAAAATTGTATTGGAAGATATGTGTTCATGTATATTAAATACGTTAATGTACTTGTATATGTAACTTCCTGAGTCGACTGTTGTAGTTGTATCATATGTACCGTGTCAAATGTATTGTAACTGACATCAGTTATTATATATATATATATATGAGACTTTCTGTTTCATCTGTGTTCCGCATTTATATTATCTGTGTTGTTATTTTATATTTACTGTTCTAAACTATTACGAACCATAGTAGTTCGTTTTATACTGGAATTGGGGTATGTCGATGGGAGAAAATAAACCAGAGATGAAAAATGAAAGAATATATATATATATTTATATCACTCCCATCGAGATAACCAATACTAGTGTAAGGCCAACTATTGATGGCCGCTCCTCAACAGCCTTATTCTCCGTGCTAGTTGACAGCACTACACCGTAGTGTTCTTGGCTAGCGCGGGTATAGAGGTGGGGCGTCACAGCTTGGTATCAGAGCCTGGGGTTTAGAACAAATATAAAACATAACTTAGATAGTACATGTGTTACAACTATTTGTCGATGTTTTATTTCACATCTTTATCTTAAGATCATCTTTGATTCGTTAGGAATGAATTCCTAACGCTTATTCGTGAGCATTGCTGCTATTCTCTGTCGCACTTGCTCACTTGAGTTTACACTTCTAAGTATCAGTGTATATATGCTCTATCAAGTTGCATATTGCTGCAACTAGTACCCACTTCGATTTGAACTCGCATTGTTTATTCGAACTGCTATATATATGCATTCTTATCTCTGATTCGTGTACTTAATGCAGTTTCCATACAATTGGGTTTTGGGTATCAATCTTTGAGACAAATTGCATTCCAATTGTCGACTCTGTCTGTTTATCCATGGTTTGTTGGTTTTCATGTGCCTCTCTCTGATAGTTTTAAAAATTTCTTTGGTATAAAAGAAATTGTCTTGGTCTTTGCCTTGTCGATATCGACGTTGACTTGACTTTTACTTTTGCTAAAGTCATTCAAGCATTTATACTCGTTCTGCTTTGTTTTTCCAATTGTTGATCGGTTCTTCTTTTCCGGTTAGTTGTTATCACCTTTGTCGACTTTGATAACTTCTATTTCTGGAATTTTGGGTATTCCTACTTTGATGAATTCGGTATCGATTTCTTTGGATTCTATTCACGTCTTCGTATGTGAATTCTTGTGATTGATTGTTTCTACAATCATTTTTGTGATTTGTCACTTTAAAAATATAAAGGTTTCAATACTGGTAGTAAATATCAAAAACTCTTTTATCAAAATGTTTTCAACTCTATTTTCAATACCAAACTCGTTTTTGAAACTGTTTTCCAATCTATTAGTATATACAAATCTTTATTTCACTCGTATGAGAAATCTAATTAAACGGCTTAGTAAAACAAGTGGTATGAAACGCTTGCGTTTACTTCGTCGGTTAATTGTTGGATTGTTCGATTGAACCTCTAGTGACAAATTTTATTAGTGAAGATTTACAGTTTGTTCGTAAATATTTAAGTTAAGTAAGTGGTTATGGGACATGATGCTAAACTTTTACATTTACTGACTTAGTGTAATTGACACTCCTCGTTGATCATGACGATCATTTTTACGGTTAGACTAGGCCTCATCGGTGTGATTTCGTCTCACACATATCTCTTGGGCTTTGAGGATTGTCTGGACACCACTTGTGTGATTTCATTCACACATACTTTTCTTTTGATTGTGAGGTTAGACTAGACACCACTTGTGTGATTCCACTCACACATACCTCTTTTGATTTTTGGTTAGTCTGGACCTCAATCTGTGTGATTTCGACTCACACATGTGGGGTAGCGCCCCACGGTCTTCGGGCCATTCGTGTGTCAAAATTAATGGCTTGCAACCATGAGATAGCGTCTCGTTATGCGTTGCACGTGTTGATGATTTTTCATGCTCGCGGGTAGGTGAGATTCCGTGCTCCCGTTCTCGCTTTGCGTTGCACGTATTGATGATTTTTCATGCTCGCGTGTAGGTGAGATTCCGTGCTCCCGTTCTCGCTTTGCGTTGCCCGTGTTGGTGATTTTCATGCTCACGTGTAGGTGAGCTTCTGTGCTCCCGTTCTCGCTTTGCATTGCACGTGTTGGTGAGTTTTCATGCTCGCATGTAGGTGAGTTTTCGTGCTCCCGTTCTCGTTATGCGTTGCACGTGTTGATGATTTTTCATGCTCGCGGGTAGGTGAGATTCCGTGCTCCCGTTCTCGCTTTGCGTTGCACGTGTTGATGATTTTTCATGCTCGCGTGTAGGTGAGATTCCGTGCTCCCGTTCTCGCTTTGCGTTGCCCGTGTTGGTGATTTTCATGCTCACGTGTAGGTGAGATTCCGTGCTCCCGTTCTCGCTTTGCGTTACATGTGTTGATGAATTTTCATGCTCGCGTGTAGGTGAGCTTCCATACTCTCCTTTGAGTTTTCATACTCCGTTTGAGTTTTCATACTCTGTTCGAGTTTTCATACTCCGTTTGAGTTTTCATACTCTGTTTGAGTTTTCATACTCTGTTCGAGTTTTCATACTCCGTTTGAGTTTTCATACTCTATTCGAGTTTTCATACTCCGTTTGAGTTTTCATACTCTGTTCGAGTTTTCATACTCCGTTTGAGTTTTCATACTCTGTTCGAGTTTTCATACTCCGTTTGAGTTTTCATACTCCGTTTGAGTTTTCATACTCTGTTCGAGTTTTCATACTCCGTTTGAGTTTTCATACTCCGTTTGAGTTTCCATACTCTCCTTCGAGTTTTCATACTCCGTTCGAGTTTTCATACTCGCGTTCGAGTTTTCATACTCCGGTTCGAGTTTTCATACTCGCGTTCGAGTTTTCATACTCCGGTTCGAGTTTTCATACTCGCGTTCGAGTTCTCATACTCTTAGCTTGTGTTTTCTGGATTTCTTGTGAGGATTTCTAGAATTTGTGCTTCACCAATTTTCGTGATTTCTATTGATAAGTTTTATCAATTCTTGTGCATTGGTGAATTCGTGTGTTATTGACTTGTTACGAATACAAGTTTAGGGTATGATACCCCTTTCTATCTTTGAGAAGATTCTTGTGACTCTTTGGATGAATGAAAATCCACTTATCGAAGTTGCTTCTGATGTCGTTGTTTTAATCACATATTTTAAAAATTGTTTCAAAATATAAATCAAAATTGTTTTCAAAATTTTTACGATTTGCGCTTTCAAAAGAATGAGGAAGCGAATTAAACATTTCAGTAAAATCGAGGACTATGACTCCTTTCTTTTACTGATTCGCTTAATTCCGGACTTGTCCGTTTGAGAACGTAAAATGTTATTTATTTAAAATACACAATTTAACACTTTCAAGGAAACGATGAAGTGAATTAAACGATTTAGTAAAACTCGTGGTTATGAGTCATGTGCGTTTGCTATTTCGGTTAATTTCGGACTCGTTAATTGAAAAATTTGTAATTTGAAATTTGATTACCGTTGTGGTAATTTCTGATGATCGTTTTGATAATCAGATATTTATTGTTTCTAATTATCTATTGATAATTAGATATTTGAGATTTAATTGTCGTTTGTGATAATTAAATATTTGTGATTTAAGATTGATTTTCGATTTTGATAATCGAATACTTGTTGATTTGATTATCGTTTTTGATAATCGAATATTTGTGATTTGAGATCTCTGAATAATCTATTGATAATTAGATTTTGTTGATAATTTGTGAATTTCCTTTATGAAATTAAAAGATTTCTTTGGCGTTTATATTGTACTACGCCAGTGTACCGGCTCAATTTTCTGCTATTCATGACGTTTTCCACGTCTTCCAATTACGGAAATGCCTTTGGGATTTCCGATCTTTATTCTTGAGCCCGGTATTATTGAAGAAATTGAAGTTTCACTAGATTTGACTTTGAGCAAACACGTTCTGGCTTGCTCCTTCATGCTCTTTATGGTGAACTTCATATTTCGAATTTCTTCATCTTGTGATGATATGCTCTTTTGGTTGTTACCTTTTGTCCATATATTCCTTAAGATTGCGAGGACGCAATTTCTTTAAGGAGGGGAGTCTGTAACAACCCGATATTCGTGTCGAATTATAATCGACAATTTAAACGATTAATATTGACACAAATTTCCAATTGAAGTTTTTAAATTTGGATTTAAAATTCTTTTACAAATTTTAAGTAAAATTTTATCGGGCTTTAAATAAAAGTTTTCTTTTTTTTTTATTTATTTTTCGTTTGCTAACCTAAAACTAATCACGCAAAGAAAATGGCGGCCTCTCTTTGCCGAATTAGGGCTTCGTTCTTCTTTCTCCAAAATTAGGGCATGGAGATCGAAGGCTATGGCTTCAGGGGTTCGAACTCCGCTCGAATCAATCTTCAGAAGCTAGGGCTTTCGATTGCTTCGATTTTTGATCGAGCTCGAGGGGTCGTCGCTTGCTCCGATAGCAAAGGTGAGTGATATTTTTTCACTCGCATCTAATTCAAGCACATGATGATTTCTTACTTCTGCAATTTCGTGATTTTGTGCTGGATTTTCGTGGCTACCACGTATTGATTTTCAACTGTTGTTTCATGATTTTGAACTCGTTCTGACTCGTTGACCTCGGCATTACTTTGAATTGTCGCTAGTCGTTGTATATGCCTTGAGTTGACCTTGCCTTTGACCTGTAGCTTGACATTCATGGTTTTGAACTTGCGTTTTCCTTGATGGCCATCACAGCGTTGATTTTTAGTTGGCATCTGCCGTGACTTTTAAACTTGAAAATAATTTCCTCGGGTTCACTTTGTAATTCCGGCTTGTCTTGTTTTCACTGAACTTTTGTTGGTTGTTCCATTATGTAGTAGTTGTTTAACTGGTACATATGTATTGCACCACTTCTGTCATGTTGAATGGAGCCTTGTTCATGTCGATGTTTGCACCACTACACTTGTGTCCACTGCTTATGGTCGAGTTAATTCTGTCCATTTTCATGTAGCATTTATACATATGTCAGTGGAGTTTGTGCATCGTTCATGTCATTAACTTGCATTGTCTTGTTTCACCACTGCATATATCTATTTGGGTGTTATGCCTGTGACCATTCTTACGGTTTGCATTGGGTTGTACTTCACGGTGTTCGTTTGTCTTCACTTGCATACTTGTTCTTCATGTGTTATGTTTTGAGTTGTAGTCTCAACTCTGACTACTGCTAGCTTGAATTTGGTTGTGACTGTTTCCACTATATGTTACACCATTCGAGACAGTTCCCTGTTGATGTTTCCATTTATTGGATTCATTGTTTTATATGTTGGAGACTTTAATTATGCTTTATCCAATAATAAGTTTTCAACCTGGTAGCACTGTCCAGATTTACAATTTCACTCCATATATATATGTTCCCACCTGAGTTCATATGTATTGTTTCTTGCATTTATATATATAAGCATGCATGCAGTTGCTTCAATGTGTTATCATCACTGCATTTTCATCGCTGTCTGTCATTTCTGACTTTGGTTCTTTTGAACTTTGTTGCATTATTGTTTCACTGTCTTCAGTTGTAACCTTTATGTTCGAGTCTGATACTTGGTCGTACTGATCATTTATGCCTGGTGCATGTGCATTTGTGGCTTTTCCACTATGTACTTGTATGCATCCCTCTGATCATATGGTCATGTTGCCTTCAGATTGCTTGTATATATGCTTTTACTTTGAGCATGTTGGATTTTTTGGGCATTGTTTCATCTGACTTCGGTCTTGATACTTGTACCACCTGGTCTGGATTGTGCTTTACCTTTGTGTATGGCTATTCTTTGACCACTTCACTACCATTTTGACATTCCTTTGTATCTTGGTTCTATGCATTGCCGTGTCACTTGTGTACTTAAGTCAGTGCTGTCCACCTGACTTTGAGCATTGCAGTTTTCTTGCTGTCTTTATATTGTGACTGTTTTGAGTCTGATGTGCCTTGCAGTGCATTGACTTATACACTTCTGAATCTACTGTGGTCCACTATACCCCTATTTTCATCTTCTTTTGACTATTTCGGCATTGTCTTGGGCTTGTTCGATACTTTGTTGAATTCTTTGGCAATGTGTTGCCTGGCCCTACTATCTGTGCAGCTTACTTATTTGCACTTTCTCATTTGAGTTATACTGCTTCCCGTTGCACCTCTGAATCATTTTCCATGTGCAGTTGTTATGTACATTCATTGGGTACATCGTCACTGTTGTGGCACGGCAGTGCACGCAAGCGTGAACTGCAGCCACACGGTATTCAATGGGTACATCATCACTATAGTGGCAAGGCAGTGCACGCAAGCGTGAACTGCAGCCACACGGTATGGCGTGTATGATATTCTTTTTGTTTTGACTTATGGATCTTTTTGCGTATTCCATATTCTGTAGTGGCGAGGCAGTGCACGCGTGCGTGTACTGCAGCCCTACTTGAATTAATATTTTAACTGATATTTAAATGTTTTGAACTGTTTTGTTCGTTTCAATTCAATATTATGAATTGCATACTGATTTGGTTTAATTACTGTCGTCTATTCATTATTTAATTATTATTGCTTCTGTGCACTAATAACTGAGTTTGAATTAGACTGACCCGAGTATTATTTTCTTTTGAATTTAATACTCGGGTCAGACCGAGTATTTTCAGGTTGTAGATATTCTGCTTTGGGATGCTGCTAGAGCTATGAAGTTCTTTCATATCTTTTGGAGTAGTCGTCGTTATTTGTAGTAGTCTGTAAAATTGTATTGGAAGATATGTGTTCATGTATATTAAATACGTTAATGTACTTGTATATGTAACTTCCTGAGTCGACTGTTGTAGTTGTATCATATGTACCGTGTCAAATGTATTGTAACTGACATCAGTTATTATATATATATATATGAGACTTTCTGTTTCATCTGTGTTCCGCATTTATATTATCTGTGTTGTTATTTTATATTTACTGTTCTAAACTATTACGAACCATAGTAGTTCGTTTTATACTGGAATTGGGGTATGTCGATGGGAGAAAATAAACCAGAGATGAAAAATGAAAGAATATATATATATTTATATCACTCCCATCGAGATAACCAATACTAGTGTAAGGCCAACTATTGATGGCCGCTCCTCAACAGCCTTATTCTCCGTGCTAGTTGACAGCACTACACCGTAGTGTTCTTGGCTAGCGCGGGTATAGAGGTGGGGCGTCACAGGATCACAATTCAAAACAATTTTAGTGCCTTTGACACTACTCCAAATTTCGTCATCATTTCCAACATAAAATCCACGATTTAAATTTGCACAGAAAATTTTAACAAGATTTGGATAACAAACAAAATCATTTTGAGAAGTATCAACAAGACTAAGATTTTGATTGTTTGCGAAAAGAGAATCAATTTCAGAAGAAGAGAAATCTTGAAATATATCAAACTTTCCGAGATGGACTTTTGCATAGTTAGCATAATTGATGTATGCTATTATAGCCTCCGGATCATTAAAGATTTCCTCTTTTATCTTTCTGCAAATTCTCATGGCGGAGGGGATGATTGAAGAAGCTATTAGAGTAGAGAGTAGAGAGCTTGAAGTTTTGAAAAGAGAGTTTGAATTTGAAAATGAGAGTGAAAAGATGTGATAAAAGATAGTGAATAAATAGATTCTCAAAGGACATGTTCTCTGGTCAAAAATTGGCTTTTCAGAGAATTGAATGAGGTGAAAAGGTGGAGGGAAATTCAACCATTTGAATTCAAATTATATACCTATGTCGACATCATGATAGGGACCATGTCGACATGTGTCTTTGAATTTCTATGATTCATTTTTCCTAAGTATTCTAATATATATATATATATATATATATATACACTTATTATTTTTAATGTGTATATATATCTGGAATAATTCTGAAATTATAGTATATTCTATAAAATATTATAATACTATTAAAATTAAAAGTAAAAATAACAATGAACATAATAATAAAATAATAGTAAAAATAAAAATTTTAAAATTCAAACAACACACCAATTCAAAATCAATCAATCAAGCAACCAATTCTAAGCATGCAATTTTAACCATTTGTAGTGCAAATATGTACCGTTTTCTTAGTCCGTTTCTCTGAATTCGTCAAAGTCTAGAACTGCTGTGAAACACATACTTGAATTATCTGTCTTTTGATCATCATCGCTTGAGGACGAGTCTGAGTCGTTTAGAGTAGCAGTAAATGCGCGTTTTTGTTTCTTTACGGAATCATTGTTTATAGGAAGATTTTGCCTATCTGGATACGGACATTCTCTTTTGATATGGCCTGATTCGTCACAGTTGAAACATTTGATATTGTTTCGCACTACATTCCGATTTCCAGAGTTCTTATAGTTGTTTTTCTTGAGAATGTTAACCTTTCTGTATTTCAGAAATTTCCGAAATTTCCTGGTCATAAAGGCTATCTCTTCATTATTATCTCTATTTGAGTCTGATCCATCAGTCAGTGCATTGAATGCCATTGATTTCTTTTCATATGCTTTGCTTTCTCTTCTCTCAATCATTTGAACTTCAAACGACATTATATTTCCAATTAATCATTCTATCTTCAAGGTACTGATGTCATTTGCCTCTTCGATCGCAAGTGTCTTTTAATCCCATTCTGGAGTAAGAGAATTTAAGATTTTTCTGACTTGATCTTCTTCCGTAAATTCCTTTCCTAAGGATATTAGAGAACGCACAATATCCTAAAATCTACTATACATGTCTTAAATAGACTCATTAGAATTCATTTTTAAATAATTGAAACTGATTTGCAAGCATGGAAATTTTGGTCTGTTTAACTTTGCTTGTTCCATCGTGAGTAACTTGCAAAGTTTTCCAGATTTCATATGCAGACTTACAGACCGACACTCTATTAAATTCATTCCTATCAAGTAAACAAAACAGAATATTCATTGCTTTAGAATTATTTTGTGCAATAGTTTTTTGCTCAGCGTCCACTATGCAAAATTAGTTGTGTGTTCAGAATATTCATTCTGTGTGATATTCCAAGTGTCCAATCCTACAGATTGTAAATATATTTTCATCCTACATGCCCAAAATACATAATTACTACCATTAAAAAATGGTGGTCTGACAGCAGACTGACCTTCTACAAATGAACTAGTAATAAGGATGATAGAACTAGTGTTGGTAGTGTTACCAGTGTTGGTAGCCATTTTGAAATTTTTTTCAAAATTCAGATTATGAAAACTTTGAAAACCTTGCTCTGATACTAAATGTTAGAAATGCGAATTATCGATCTTAAGGCTAGAATAAACACTAAAGGGGGGAGGGAGTGAATAGTGTTTTAAGGAATTACTAAATCTTTTTGAGTTTATGTTAATTTAAACACAAACGTATGCAATATTCAGACACAGATACGATCACAGAAACAAACATAGATGCAGAAATAAAGTAACAGTAGTAAAGGAAAGAACAAACCTGATTTTATACTGGTTCGGAGTTACCCTACATCCAGTCTCGCACACAAGCACAGATTTCCTTTCAAACGAAATCTTTACAATTACACCCTCTATTTCAAGGCTACGAGGTACATCCTCTAGATTCACAATCCATTGGGTAGAGATACTTGATTTCATGGAAAACAAGTTTACCCAATTGATTTCCTAGGCTACAATCACACCTTTACACTTGATTGATTTCCAAGGCTACAATCATACCTTTTTTTCACTAAATTGATTACAAAGAAGTCTATAACTCTAAATAGCACTGAGGATCTTGTTGAGAAAGTGATAGAGAATCAAACCAGAAATGATCTAGTTAGATACAATGTTGATTTCGACAGAATAATGGTAAGAACATGTATAAAGAAATGTGGAAGAAGAAGAGGAGTGAAATCCAAAAAATATGATTAGAAATTCGTTGAAAACAGCCCCTATTTATAGAAGAACAACGGCCATGTCTATTCGTGAAGGGATTTGACGAATATACACTTCTTTTGAAATTCAAAATTTTGAAATCAACTTACACTATGTCGACATGGGTAACTTGGGTATGTCGACATCCCAAAGGAAATTTTGGTGTTTTGTTTTTCTTTGAAAATAACTTTTATCTTATATTAAAACTAATTTAAACTTTTATAAATATACTTAACTATAGTTAAAATACAAAAATAAATATAGAAATAATATTTTGGAATAAATAAAATTTTACTTATAATTTTATATTTAAATCTAAGTATAAATATTTAAAAGTTAAATATATTGTTATTAAAAGATAGTTTAAACTAAGGATAATTTGATTTTGAAATTAAAGATTATTTTGAGGCCAAAAGTATTTAAAACCAAGATAGATGATTTTGATTCTTTTAAAAGGAAGGTTTTAAAATCATTTTGAAAACAAGATATAATTTTGTAAAAACATTTTGAATAAAAGTTAATGGATACAAAACAATGTTCCACTAGATTTTTCGTAGGTTCCATCCTACTTAGGGTTCCATCCCTTTAACGGGCTCTAAGTTGATTCCATTCCACGAATAAATTGGACTTTAAGACGCTAGTGATTTTCTAGGAGTTTTAACAAAATTCCTAATTAAAATTACTTATTCTTGAAATCTTGAACTCTTGATAATGTTGATATTCTTGATACTCATGAGACTTTAATCTTGATATCTTGAATCTCTATACTGTACAGTCTTAATTCTTGGTACCTGCATGGTTAAATCCTGCACATGCATATATATCTAAACTATAATGTTAGTATTTGTATTTTATAATCATATTCTAAGGTTGTTGTCATCAAAACCATTATCTCAAGGACTAACAATCTCCCCCTTTTTGACGATGACAACCTTTATTTATAAAATATTACTTCTATCCTATTAACTCCCCCTTAATCTGATAACTCCCCCTTAATCTATGCCTAACTATCCTATTTTATATTTCTCCCCTTTATCGTCAACAAAAACTAACTCCAAACTATATAATCTCCAAACTATATAACCCCCCCTCATTCTTGGACTAAAGTACCCGCATTTGTAAGCTATACAATGGAGTATATATAATAGGTAGATTAAGTGATAATTATACTAGTGGACATGATAATTAATTAAGGATCGTATAAATATCAATGCATATTTATACATGGTTTTCACACCAAATATCAATCCAAATCATATTAAATCAAATCAGACAATTCAAATCAAATCAAATAATTCAAATCAAACATTACGAGGAACTTCCACCCATCCTTCTTCTCCAAATATAGGGTCTGCTTTAATAGCATCCCAATTTTCCTTATCATTAGCGAGAGAGACTGGAGGATGTGCTTCATCGTCATCCTTGTGTAGGGAGGAAATCATCCATCGTATTGCATCGAAATGCCTTTCTTTCCCCTTGATCATCTGCATTTGACTCAACTCTAAGTGTCGTTGGTTTCAAAGAATGAACGAAATAACATTCTTGAAAGAATTAAGAGTCTCTTCAAGATTTTCAGATAAATTATGAATTGGACTGGCCATATTCGAGTTTGTGAGAAGAATGAGAGACAAAGTGAATAAGAAATAATATTAAGTGATGAATTCTGGAAGAAATAGGTATTTATAGGCGTGGAAATTCGTTTTAAATGAATAGACATAAGGTAGTTATTCAAATTTCAAATTTAAAATGAAGTGTCATTTCTGACCAGTACATGTCGACATGGTCATGGGGGGATGTCGACATGGTGCAGTGAATTTTGATGGATTATTTTGATTTTGTGAATAATTGTGTATATATATAAATATATTTATATAATATACTAGAATTTTTTCTGGAGATAAAATTAGCTAAATAACAAAAAGGAAACTCTATTTCATTGTATAATAGATCAATACAATGATTTAACATTAAAACTACACGAACATTCAAATCAAAATAAACTAAAACAAATACAATGAAATACGAAAAGGTAGAACTAGTTAGAGGATGATGAAGATGAAGATAATTCAAGCTTTTTGCTGACTTTGGAAATAGACTTGTTCATCTTGGATGAAATTTTGTCCAACTTCTTACTAACGGATCATTTAAGAATCCGTTGATTCTCAACAATGGTCTTTTGGTTTTTGAGAAGGTTTTTGTTGGATGGATTAGGAGGAAAATCAATCCTTTCCAAAGATGTTTCACCTTCTTTTTCTTCTTCTTCTTCAACTTCCATTTCATCCCCTTCTTCCTCTTCCTCTTCCTCCTCTTCCATCTCCGCATGAGCCAAACGCTCTTCCTTTTCGCCAAGAGTCTCATAAGGTTGAAAAATGAATGGAATTTTCATAAGAGAAATGTTTGAGTAAGTAAAATCCTTTCTTGGAACAAATTCCTTTTCTTTGAAATCCACTCCAAAATAGTTAAAAATTCGAGTGAGATAGATTCCATGATACAAAGTATTCTCACCCATTTAAAGACTTTTGGGACGAAGTTCATCCAAAATAACTTGTGCCCAATTAATATCAAAATTTTCAAAAATAGCAAAAAGTGCTTTTGCAGACTTTTGAAGTAGGATAGTTAAAATTCCCCGATCTTGGGGTCAAAGTATGTTGTAAAAGAAGATTAAAAATTCTAGCTTTTGGTCGAAAGTTTCGATTTTTGAATTCAAAATTATCATTTCCTTCGAAAATGTGATGAAATCTCTCACGATCATTTTCATTGATTTTAAAACTAGAAAGATCCATTCTCGTACTCTTGCAATTGAGAATGGTACCCAAAAGATCACAATTCAAGACAATTTTAGTGCCTTTGACACTACTCCAAATTTCATAATCATTTCCAACATAAAATCCACGGTTTAAATTTGCATAGAAAATTTTAACAATATTTGGATAACAAACAAAATCATTTTGAGAAGCATCAACAAGACTAAGAATTTGATTGTTTGCAAAAAGTGAATCAATTTCATAAGAAGAGAAATCTTAAAATATAGCAAACTTTTCAGGATGAACTTTTGCATAGTTAGCATAATTGATGTATGCTTTTATAGCCTCCGGATCATTAAAGAGTTGCTCTTTTATCTTTCTAGAAATTCTCATGGTGAAGGGTTGCTTGAAGAAGCCATTAGAGTAGAGAGTAGAGAGCTTGAAGTTTTGAAGAGAGAGTCTGACTTTGAAAATGAGAGTGAAAACATGTGATAACAGATAGTGAATAAATAGATTCTCAAAGGACATTTTCTCTGGTCAAAAAATGTCATTTCAAAGAATTGAATGAGGTGAAAAGGTGGAGGGAAATTCAACCATTTGAATTCAAATTTTATATTTCAAATTCTGTACCCATGTCGATATCATGATGGGGACCATATCGACATGTGTCTTTGAATTTCTATGATTTATTTTTCCTAAGTATTCTAATATATGTATATACTTATTATTTTTAATGTGTACATATATTTGGAATAATTTTGAAATTATAGTATATTCTATAAAATAATATAATACTATTAAAATTAAAATTAAAATAATAATAAAATAATAGTGAAAATAAAAATTTTAAAATTCAAACAACACACCAATTCAAAATGAATCAATTAAGTAACCAATTCTAAGCATGCAATTTCTACCAATTGTAGTGTAAATGCGTATCTTTTTCTTAGTCCGTTTCTCTGAATTCGTCGAAGTCTAGAACTGCTGTAAAACACATATTTGAATTAGCTGTCATCTGATCATCATCGCTTGAGGACGAGTCTGAGTCTTTAGAGTAGTAGTAAATGCACGTTTTCGTTTCTTTACGGAATCATTGTTTATAGGAAGATTTTGCCTATCTGGATACGGACAGTCTCTTTTGATATGACCTGATTCGTCATAGTTGAAACATTTGACATTGTTTGGCACTACATTCTGATTTCCAGAGTTCTTATAGTTGGTTTTCTTGAGATTTTTCATCTTTCTGTATTTCAGAAATTTTCAAAAATTCCTGGTCATAAAGGCTATCTCTTCATCCTTATCGCTATTTGAGTCTGATCCATCGGTCAATGCATTGAATGCCATTGATTTCTTTTTAGATGCTTTGCTTTCTCTTCTCTATATCATTTGAACTTCAAACGACATTAGATTTTTAATTAATTCTTCTATCTTTAAGGTACTGATGTCATTTGCCTCTTCGATCGCAAGTATCTTTTGATCCTATTCTGGAGTAAGAGAATCTAAGATTTTTCTGGCTTGATCTTCTTCCGAAAATTCTTTTCCCAAGGATTCTAGAGAATGCACAATATCCTGAAATCTACTATACATATCTTAAATAGACTTATTAGAATTCATTTTAAATAATTGAAACTGATTTGTGAGCATGGAAATTTTGGTCTGTTTAACTTTGCTTATTCCTTCGTGAGTAACTTGCAAAGTTTTTCAGATTTCATATGTAGACATACAAACTGTCACTCTATTAAATTCATTCCTATCAAGTGAACAAAATAGAATATTCATTGCTTTAGAATAATTTTGTGCAACAGTCTTTTGCTCCGTGGTCCACAGTGCAAAATCAGTTGTGGGTTCAGAATATTCAGTCTGTGTGATATTCCAAGTGTCTAATCCTATAGATTGTAAATATATTTTCATCCTACATACCCAAAATGCATAACTACTACCATTAAAAAGTGGTGGTCTAACAATAGACTGACCTTCTACAAATAAACTAGTGATAGGGATGATAGAACTAGTGTTGGTAGTGTTACCAGTACCAGTGTTGGTAGCCATTTTGAAATTTTTTCAAAATTCAGATTATGAAAACTTTGAAAATCTTGCTCTGGTACCAAATGTTAGAAATGCGGATTATGGATCTTAAGGATAGGATAAATACTAAAGAGGGGGTGAATTGTGTTTTAAGGAATTACTTAATCTTTTTGAGTTTATCATAATTTAAACACAAATGTATGCAATATTCAGACACAGATACGATCACAGAAACAAACACAGATGCAGAAATAAAGTAAAAGCGGTAAAGGAAAGAACACACCGGATTTTATGCTGGTTCGGAGTTATCCTACATCCAGTCCTACACACAAGTACAGATTCCTTTGAGAAGCAATCTTTACAATTACACCCTCGATTTCAAGGCTACAAGGTACACCCTCCTCTGGATAGAGATACTTGATTTCACAGGCAACAAGTTCATCCAATTGATTTCCTAGGCTATGATCACACCTTTACACTTGATTGATTTCCAAGGCTACAAGCACACCTTTTTTCACTAAATTGATTACAAAGAAGTCTATAACTCTGAATAGCACCGAGGATCTTGTTGAGATAGTGATAGAGAATCAAACCAGAAATGATTTAGTTAGATTCAATGTTGATTTCGGCAGAGTAATGGTAAGAATATGTATAGAGAAATGTGGAAGAAGAAGAGGAGTGAAAACAAGAAAAAAGATTAGAAATTCGTTAAAAACAACCCCTATTTATAGAAGAACAACAGCCATGTCCATTCGTGAAGAGATATGACGAATAGACACTTTTTTGAAATTCAAATTTTTGAAATCAATTGACACTATGTCGACATGGGTAACTTGGGTATGTCGACATCCCAAAGGAAATTTTGGTGTTTTGTTTTTCTTCGAGAATAACTTTTATCTAATATTAAAACTATTTTAAACTTTTATAAATATACTTAACTATAGTTAAAATACATAAATAAATATAGAGAATAATATTTTGGTAAAAATAAAATTTTACTTATAATTTCATATTTAAATCTAAGTATAAATATTTAAAAGTTGTATATTATTATTAAAAGATAGTTTAAAACTAAGGACAATTTAATTTTGAAATTAAAGATCATTTTGAGGCTAAAAGTATTTAAAACCATGATAGATGATTTTGATTCTTTTAAAAGGAAGGTTTTAAAATCATTTTGAAAATAAGATATAATTTTGTAAAAATATTTTGAATAAAAGTTAGTGGATGCAAAACAATGTTCCACTAGATTTTTCGTAGGTTCCATCCCTTTTAGGGTTCCATCCCTTTAATGGGCTCGAAGTAGATTGCATTCCACGAATAAATTGGATTTTAAGATGTCAGTGCTTTTGCAGGAGTTATAACAAAATTCCTAATTAAAATTACTTATTCTTGAAATCTTGAACTCTTGTTAATCTTGATATTTTTGGTACTCATGAGTCTTCAATCTTGTTATCTTGAATCTTTATACTGTACAGTCTTCATTCTTGGTACCTGCATGGTTAAATCCTATATATACATATATATCTAAACTATAATGTTAGTATTTATATTTTATAATCCTATTCTAAGGTTGTTGTCATCAAAACCATCATCTCAAGGACTAACACATACGACATTGAGATGGACGACAACTGGCATAGAGTATATAAATTTGAGGTAGTTGTAGATTTGGAGCTTCAGGACGTACGCTTGCTACATGTCTTAAAGGAACTGTTAGCTAGAGGAGAAATGTTAGAGAGATACATTTAGAGTCCGATGAACTATGCTAAGTTGATTTTATGTAGTCATATCGTATGTCCTTTGTATATATTTGTCTGTGTATGTATTAGGACGTCATTTTTGGGGCAGTTACATATAGTTGTAGATATGGTGATAGTCTAACGTTTGTTTGTACCTATGTATATGCGTATATATCTATCTTTTTGGTCCGCTGTTTTGTAAAACCATTATGTATTGTGTTCTGCTATGTGATTTAGATACAAATTCTCTGAACTCGTGTATACCACATTGTGTCAAGAAGAGATACGTATCATTTCAGAAATGTTCAGGTAATTTAAACATATCCATGTTGATCCAAAGTAGTGTAGACGAGAGATTTCTCCTTTAGTGCCCATTGATTCGAGCTATTGGACGGTAAACTCCCTCTGATATTTCAGTCACTGGAGGTGACGCATCACAAAGATTCTCAAGTTAAAAATAGGTAAATACAGCGGAAACTAGAATAATAACTTAAATAAAACTTTCATAATTGCTTCATAAATAATTCAAACACCAAATACAACATCTATATCTCAAAAACCATAATGTCTTAAAAAATTCATGGTCTGAAAATCAGAGTACATAATATCTCTCATAATAAGTCAGTACATAGAAAGAACAAAAGTTGAAAGAAGAGAAATACATGGTAGCAAACTACACCAAGAAATCTCCAAGCAACTGCAATCTACTGAATTCTACCTTGACTTCCTATGGGGAGAAAGGGAAAAATAGAGGAGTGGATCAGACTAAAAGTCCGGTGGATGATAGTAATTACTAGTGTTTTTAAGCAAGATAAAAGCAATAGATTCTACAATAGTTCTAGCATAAAGGAAAATAATAAAAGAAAATAGGAAAGAGACAAACTGAAAATAAGTACAATTAAATATTGCTCAATTTATATGATATGTAACTTTGATTGTTTGCACTTATTCCTAATTTCTGCTTTGATTAGGTTGAATTCCTAATCATGTAATTAGGATGTAACCCTAGTCCTACCCTTTATGACTGTCTTGCTACTCTATAATACCTTTCTGTGGACCAGCCGCTATATAAATCTCTACAAAAAATGTTAAGGTCGCCAAAAAGACATATATAGCTCCCAACACAGAAGGCAATGGTGTATACTAAAGACACCCATACTAAGAATTTGGAACTCATAGCTATTACTGAGCACCCGCAAATGGAAGTCGCATGCGTAACTGCCACCATGCTCCTGCTACCTTTTTCTCCACCTATTGGGTCCTCTTATTACCTCCAACGTCCATCATAGCGTGCCCTTCATCTCACTTTAGGCTAATGTAAGATCACCGTGTGTCCATAGAAACTATAGGCAAAATGCTGTTGGCACTGACCCTTCATCCTAACAATATTTGGTTACGCCCCGTATACAAATCCCCCATGATTTGGACTTCTATTTGACCAATTACTACCGTTCATAGCATAAGCGTGTCCTCATCTCACTACAGACTAATGTGAGACACAATTTTGTCTAATAGGGAATGCTATTTGGTACAGGTCCTACTTTCGTCTTCGCTTATTAACTTAGTAAATTATTAAAATAATACTTTATTATTATTTTAACTTTTTACGCTTTCTAATCTATTCCAAGCCTTAAAATATGCCTCGTTCTATTCTTTTTATTATAATCTACTTTATAATCATTCTTATTACTTAACCCAAGGTCTAAGTGTGAGAATAAACTCTTTCATCTTTTACTCTTTTTATTTATAATTCTACGTTATAACTAAGCCAATTAATTAACCCAATTCTAATCATAAGTAGGAATAATTTCAGTCCAATTCTACTTAATTGTAGTCTTTATAATTTGCATCTCACAATTATAAATAAGCCAATTTCTTTAATTCAGTCCAGTTAATATTATTATTAGGCATAATTTCAGTCTTAATTCCATTTTATTACAGTCTGTATAATTTACATCTTATATTCCATTATTTCAGTTTTCTTACAATTTAATCCGTATTCGCGTTAACCTTATTCTAATCCGTACACAAAGAAGGAGGAGAAATAAAAGAAAACTAAAAATAGTAAAGAAGATGTAAATAACTTATAAATAACGGTAAATAAATAAAATACTGTAAATAAGCTTCAAATAATTGGAAAAGCTATAATTAACATAAATAAATTAAAATTACTGAAAAGAATAGCTGAAAGGAACTAGACTGAAAATAATCCTAAAAACTGTAAATAAACTACTTAAAAGGCTATTCCAAAAATCGTAGTAAAACTACAACTATTGAAAACCCTGTTTTTTATATTACTTAAAGAAATCTTAAAATAATTACAATCACTCATCTCTGGTCCTTAGCTCTTCCCTTTAGGTCTTCATGAATCTACTTAGGTTGTTAAAATATTTTTATTCAAAAGATTCTCTCCTTGGAAAACTATTCCTTTTAGGGTCCTTTCTGAAAAGATTAACCCAAATGGAGAAAATCTAGAATGACCAAAAGTGTTAAGCCTACGGTCTTATTTATAGGTGTAGAAGTGGATCTCAGACCGTTGGATTTGGGGATTGAATAGGACGCGACCACGTCATAGGCTAAATAGGAGCCATCGGATGGAAGCACGGAAGGACTAGATGGAATAAAAGAATGCAAAACAACGTTTATGAAACTTCTGCTAACTCACTGCCGTGTCAAATCTTACAATGCGCCTTATTAGCGCCTTATCTTATATTTAATTCAATCAATTACACCCTCAATAATATACAAACTATAAATAATGTTTTCTTCTCCTCAGTTAATTTCAAATTTGTGCATTTTATTTTAGGTTAAATTTCCATGTGTCTCTCTTTATTCGCATGTTTCATTTTAGTTTTCAATATCTCATTTAATTTACAGGTTTATGTCTAAAATAAATAAATAAACAACATATCAATATCTTTCCATATTTACATCTGAATTAAATAAATTAACATGTGAATTGTTATATTTATATATTTTTCCCATATTCACATTTGTTGTAATTAGATAAATAACTTATGTCCACAAACGTGTATGTATGTTAGGTATTAATTAGTAACCTTATTCTTTACCTTTAAATTGAGAAATCAATTACATTAATTAATTGGGATAAATGTTTTTATGTTCAAAAACCGAGCGGCCCATATTTCTTACTAACAAATAAAATAACATACCTGATATTTTCTGTAAGAAATGCAATCCTCCTATAATACACTCTTTCCTTTTCTTTTCAAAATATAAGGTTTATTTTAGTAAATGCCTTCATTTTTGTAAATATATGGTTACATTTTCTCTCATTTACATTAACCCATCTCATTTGGTCATCGCTATCTTCACTTTTCAGATTTATAAAAGTGGATGCCTTCTTTTTGAATATACTATTATATATATACACATATTATTTTTTTCCTTTTTTAACAAAACAAACTCCCTGTTTATAAAATCATACATATATTCAAAAATGAAAATTTTATTTCATTTATCTCAAAACATGCGTTTATTTCTATTTAAAATGTTCATTCCATTTTGAAACAAATCCAAATTCTTATATCAAACTTAATCGTTACAATTTAATTCCTCTTTTCCTTTCTAATTGAAACAAGAAATGTACTGCCAATTAGTTTCAATACTAATTTCAGTGAATTCTAATTATAAACATTATTTCCATTCACTTATAATTATTTATTAATTTCTCCTTTAATTTTGGGTTGTTGCATTCTCCCCTCCTTAATGGATTTCTTCACCAAAATCTCTTAGGATGAATGAAATAAATGTTTTCATCCAAGTTCTACAACTAACTACTCGATCATCACTTGTTACATCCATTGTACTTAGGTTTTTCTAATGCGATTTATGATACTTAGCCAAATGGTGTAGTATCAATGTCCCTAACTAATACAAAAGATTAGACGGTCCACTGATTCAGTCGACCTCCTTTTATCCAACCATGTCCGTGCCATGTGTCCAAATAAATGCAAGTTCCCTAATGATAACTGATACTTCTATATGTGTGCTACAATCATCATCCAAGTGCAACAATCATGTGATAATCATCCATTTATAGCAACCATGAAAAAAAATTCAAATGTGCACACATCCATATGCATATGCTTTAGTGTCCTAGTTACACCGATCCTTAAAGGATAATAATGCCTAGCGTAAGTATATGTATCCATTAGTATCCACTAGCAAACACTTGCAACCACTAGCATACATCATTTATAACACGTTCTATTAACATGTTTACGTTAAATCCTACAATCCATAGGTTAAATCCTAAGTTCTACCCCCCAAAGGATAGTAAAGAAAGAACCTAGTCATAACTAAAGATGGAAATATGAAATTCTAAAACTTACTTTCAAAGAAATGCGGATATGAGATACAAATTTTCTCCCAACCAAACCAATTTTCTCCGAAGTCTCCTTAACTATGTCGGAACCGAGGCAGTCTCTCTGTAGACTCTATCCAAAACAAAGGCGACTTGCGCGGTCTTCCATAAAGAGGTTCGGAAGGTGCTACTCTAATGCTAGCTTGAAAACTACTACCATATGAATTCCACTAATTTCGTTTTACCGTTCTTCATGAACCAACACTTCTATGTTCTTAGTAGTGTCCTATACAATTTATGGAAACTTCCATTATTAGTTCTAAAAGTAATTACTGCTATCTCCTTACACCTTTTCCGTTACTCCTAGTAATGATTCTTACCTACGCAAAATTTAAGAGTTTGTTTTGGTATTTATCACCTTTTTTAAAAAACTAAGGTTTCTAAAAAATTTAAAACATCAAATCCCAAAATCTTGGTTCTCAAAAGTGTTGTTTTTTTAGTTTTTATTAAATTCAAAAATACTTGACTACTCAATGTTTTATTTTTCTGAACTTGTATCCTTATATCCTGTTGAATTTACATTATTCCCGAACCTAGAGGGGAAACTTTTTAAATCCAAAACTTATTCCTCATTTTCTTTTAAAGACCTTTACAATTTTCTATAAAAATTGGGATTTTTAAATTCAACTGCTAATGAGCATTTTGCTTTCAAAAACTCATTTACTTTTTCATCAAACCATTTTTATTTTAAAATATCTTTAAAATGTCCTTTTTCAAATCATCTTCTTATTATACCTAATAGCCTCATACCTTATGTTATTGGAACTACTTTCTCTAGTGAGAAATTTTTAATGCTAAAATCTTTTATGAAGCTTTTAAAAGAGGACTTCATGTTTCTGTGGAGTTACAAGGAATTTATTCTATATTTTTGAAATAGACTATATAAAATATGATGCTTCTCATACCTTGTACATCTCTTTCATATATTCCTTGTGACTTGCACAAAACATTTTTATTGGTTTCATAGAAAATTATACTATTATTCTTCTCATTCTAA
Source organism: Allium cepa (assembly GCA_030765085.1). NCBI lineage: Eukaryota > Viridiplantae > Streptophyta > Magnoliopsida > Asparagales > Amaryllidaceae > Allium > Allium cepa. The sequence continues at coordinate 11,245,043 of CM060942.1, forward strand.
TAGATTAAAGCATGTTTAATTTATACTTTCCTATGATAAAAAATTTCTTATACTTATTTAAATAATACATTTATTCACAAATTACTTTATTTCTATTCTTAGAAATTATCTTTATGAAATACTTCTTTGTTTCGGCTATAATGAATGTTGCATAAAACACCGTTACTATAATCCAAAAATACCAGGGTATGAATTTAATAAAAAATAAATACTAATAAACCTCACATATTATGTTAAAACATTCCTCTTGGGAGTCATCTACTATAACAACAGTGTTATAGTCTATGCTCCTTTTATTTTTCACAAAAACATCTATTACAACAATAAATGTTGTAACGTATGTTTTCGATACTTAATACACTTTATGTTTTTATATTTAAATTCTTTGTTTACTTCCAAAGTAGCTAGCGAGCTATATAAGCTCTATAATTTTTCAAAAAGAATTTCACCTTTTCAATAAAATTTATGGCATATAAAAACCAATTTTAAATTTCATGCCATTTTTCAAAATCCCCAATATTTACTTTTAAAACATTGACAATAATACTTTTCAACTTTTCTAATTCTAAAAATTTTATTGGGCTAGATATAAAGTGGGTTTTCTTCTCATTACCCTAAGAGTATCCTTCCTAAATTTTGGTAATCCCATTTCCTTACCAAAGTCTTTTACTCCAATTCCTCTTTGATGCTTATGTTTTTACTCTAAGGCGCTATCATTAAATTAACTTATATGAAACAACTATAATTTCTGCAATTATCTACACATGAGATTTCTACTTTTCTTATCAACTAAATCTATTGTACATCTCCAACCTTTTCATACATCTCTTTTGATTTTCATAATCCGAACCTAAAAAAACCAAACCATTTCTCAAACTCCTACTATGTGTTGACCGTCTCTATGCCCCGAGAAAAGCGCCTCTATATAGACGTTTGGGAAATTTCTAAAGACAGGAACTAAATCTAACTCTACAGATGATGAATCGAGGGGATAGAATAAACTCAACATGACTGACTCCTATAGGTCGCAAGAAACCTCAAGAGTCCTATTGCTGCATGTCTCTTGTTTAACGAATCTCCTCTCGCAGTCTAATATCGTTCCATAAGTGGATACCCAATCCATTTTCAAATTCATCCCATATCCCAAAAATCCCAATACATAAGCATTACAATCAAACTCTATGCCTAGGATAAAAATTTTCAAACCCCTACAAACCATGGATAAGTGTGTCGATCCTCCTATGGGGTTGTAAAAAAACAATAGGGTCTACAATTAAAGAGATGTCTGAGTGCAAACAATCAAACAAAGAACTCGAAATGAAAGGGTGTGATGCTTCGGAATCGAAAAGTGCCCTATGGGGAAATCAAAACTTTCCATGGCGACTTTCCTACCTCTGTCTAGTCCACTACTAGAAGGTGTTGCATTCAAAGCTTATACTTGCGCTGTGGATGCGCCCGCACTCTGCCTTTTCCTATGAGGACAATTCCTACTCATGTGAATGGATTATTCTCAATTATAGCACTTTCCCTTCATCTTGCGGTCTTTTGTGTCACTTCACTCCATGCTTAATTTGCTTCTGAGAGCTTTCTCTTTTTGACTTAGGAACCTCTTTAAGCTCTCCCTTCGGTTGCGAAGATACCAGCTGAGCTCTCTGTTTGTTTTCCAAGTCTAACGGCCTAAACTATTTCTCCATATCTTCCAACCTAGCTCGTGTCTCCTCGAAATCCTCCTTGCCAGAAAATGTTCTGTCCCCTATACCAGCGAAGTCCTTCCATAGCTTAGAAAAATCGGCTGGTGTAGTTGGATTAAAGGGGTTTCCACCTACCGGTGTTGTATTGGGCATTTCCCATTGCACCTTTAGTACCATAACTTTACGGAACCAGTCAGCCAAACTATGCAAAGAAAAGGAAACTTAGGCTTGAAAGAATCGAAAGAAGGTTGAACTAGACTTTGAGGGGATTTTTATAAAAACATTCTGTACTTGAAAACTATTTCTAAGAGTTCCTTGGAAAATACTTTTAAAACAAGTTATTTTTAGAGAAATACTTTACTTTCAAAGTAATTTTTAGGAATCATGTAACCTTATGCTCTAATACCAAGTGAAACACCCCATACCCCTTAATATACCCAAAATCATACATTAAAAGGGTGGTACGTTGCAGGTATAACAAACTAACAGAGACTAAAGTTCATAGGACAAAAATAGGTAAAAACAGCGGAAGCTAGAATAATAACTTTTTAAAAAAAGAAATTTCATAATTGCTTCATAAATGAGTCAAAAACCAAATACAACACCCATATTTCAGAAACCATCATGCCTTAAAAAAATTCATATTCTCAAAATTAGAGTACATAATATCTCTCATAATAAGCCAGTACATAGAAAGAACAAAAGCTGAAAGAAGAGAAATACATGGTGCAAACTCCTCCTGGAAATCTCTAAGAAGCTGCAATCTATTGACTTCTTCCTTGATTGCCTGTGGGGGTGAAAGGGGAAAATAGAGGAGTGGGTCAGACTAAAAGTCTGGTGAATGATAATAATTACTAGAGTCTTTAAGCAAGATAAAAGTAATAGACTCTACAACAGTTCTAACATAAAGAAGGATAATAAAAGGAAATATAAAAGAGATAAATTGAAAATAACTACAATTAAATATTGCACAATTTATAGGATATGTTAACTTTGATTTTTTGCACATGTTCCTGATTTCTCCTTTAATTAGGCTGAATTCATAATCCTATAATTAGGATGTAAACCTAATCCTACCCTTTTTGATCGGCCTGCTACTCTATAATGCATTTCTGTGGACCGGTCTGTATATAACTCTCTACATAAAATGTTACTGTGGCCAAGATGCCATATATAGCTCCCTACACAGTAGACAATGATGTCTACTAAAGACACCCATACTAAACGCTTGAAACTCATAGCTGTTATTGAGCACCCGCAAATGGAAGTCACACACGTAACTGCCACCATGCTACATGTATCTCCACCTATTGGGTTTTCTTATTGCCTCCAACATCCAATATAGTGTGCCCCTCATCTCACTTCAGGCTAATGTGAGATCATCGTGTGCCCATAGAAACTATAGGAGATATGTTGTTGGTACCGGCCCTTCATCCTAACAATATCTTGAGCGCCCCTTATCCAAATCCTCCATGGTTTGGACTTCTATTTGACCAATTACTACCATTCTTAGCATAAGCGTGTCCTCATCTCATTTCAGACTAACGTGTGATACCATTTTGTCTAATAGGGAATGCTATTTGGTACAAGTCCTAATTTCATCTTCGCTTATTAACTCAGTAAATTATTAAAATATGCCTTTATTAACATTTTAACTTTCTACGCTTGTTAAACTATTCCAAATTTTAAAATAAACCACATTCTATTCTTATTATTATAACCTATATTATAATCATGCTTATTACTTCACCCAAGGTTAAAGTGTCAAAATAAGCTCTTTTAACTTTTAATCTTTTTAGTTATAATTCTAGTTATAACTAAGCTAATTAATTAATCCAATTCTAATCATAATTAGGCATAATTTCTTTCCAATTCCACTTATGCTACAGTCTTTATAAGTTACATCTCACAATTAGAAATAGGCCAATCTCTTTAATTCAGTCCAATTAATATCATAATTAGGCATAATTTTAGCCTTAATTCCATTTTGTTACAGTCTTTTTAATTACATCTTATATTCCATTATTTCAGTTTTCTTACAATTTAATCCATATTCGCATTAATCTTATTCTAATCCATATGCGAAGAGAAGGAGGAATAAAAGAAAACTGAAAAAAGAAGAAAATCCAAAAGGTATAAAGAAGATATAAATAACTTTTAAATAACAGTAAATAACTAAAATACTGTAAATAAATGGTAAATAAATGGAAAAGCTATAATTAAAAGAAATAAATTAAAGTTAGTGAAAAGAATTGCTGAATGGAAATAGACTGAAAATAATTTCAAAAAACTGTAAATAAACTACTAAAAAGGCTATTCCAAAAATCATAGTCAAATTACAACAATTGGAAACCTTATTATTTTAAATGACTTAAAAAAATCTTAAAATAATTACAATCACTCACCGCTGGTCCTTAGCTCTTCCCTTTAGGCCTTTACGGATCCACTTGGGGTTGCTTAAATATTTTTATTAAATGATTCTCTCCTTGGAAAATTATTCCTTTTAGGGTCCTTCCTGAAAAGGTCAACCTAAACGGAGAAAATCTAGAATGAGAATAAGTGTCAATCCTAGGGTCTTATTTATAGGGGTAGAAGTGGATCTCAGACCTTTAGATTTGTGGATTAAATAGAATGCGACCACGTCATAGGCTGAATAGGAGCCATCGAATGGAAGCACGGAAAGACTAGATGGAATAAAAGAATGCAAAACAACGTGTATGAAACTTTTGTTGACTTGTTGCTGTGTCAAATCTTACAATGCTTCTTGTCAGCGCCTTATTTTATATTTAATTCAATTAATTACACCCTCAATAATATAAAAACTATAAATAACATTTTCTTCTCCTCAATTAATTACTAATTTATGCATTTTATTTCAGGTTAAATTTCCATGCGTCTCTTTTTATTTGCATGTCTCATTTCAGTTTTCAACATTCCATTTAATTTAAATGATTACGTCTAAAATAAAAAGCAACAAATCAATATCTTTCCACATTTATATCTAAATTATATAAATTAACATGTGAATTGTTATATCTACATTTTTTCTCTTGTGCACATCTATTGTAATTAGATAAATAACATAGGTCCACAAACATGTATATATGTTGTGTATTAATTAGTAACCTTATTTTTTACCTTTAAATTGAGCAATCAATTACATTAATTAATTGGTATAAATGTTTTTATGCTCAAATACCAAACGGACCCTTATTCCTTACTAACAAAGAAATAGCATACCTTATATTTTCTGTAAGAAATGCAATCCTTCCATAATACACTTTCCTTTTCTTTTCAAAATATAATGTTAATTTTATTAAATGCCTTCTTTTTTATAAATATATGGTTACATTTTCTCTCATTTACAATAACCCATCTCATTTGAACATCATCATCTTCACTTTTCAAATTTATAAAAGTAAATGCCTTCTTTTTAAATATACTGTTATATAATATACGAGTACAATGGCACGTGCGATGCACGTGCGCAAGAGGAAATGGTGTTAAGAATCGGTGGTTGTGACGTTTTCAGAATTTTATGAAATGACTGTGACGTGTACGTAATGTTGTGATTAGTTGTTGTAACCGTTTTCCCTCCTCCTTGTTCCGGGCTTGAGACCGGCATCAGCAGTAAGCTGACGGCGGAGTTAAAAACGTTTTGTAAGGGATTTGTTTATGTGAGTGAAAAGTGAGTTGGAATAGTAAAAGAGGGAATTTTTGTTAATCCAGTTTTGTATTTTGTAGAAGTTGTAGCTGAATATATGACCGAAAAACATTAAAAATGAAGAAAAACATTGTAAGCGAAGATATTACTCATATGTGGTCGTAAAATACCGTATTTATTTAAATAGAGTAATAAAACAATTTTGAAGAACTTATATTTGGACCCTTTAGTTTACAGTAGTAAATGTAGTAAAAGTATGGCATGTGAAGAGGAAAAATGAAGTATTGTTAATTAAGTTCGTGAGTGCATTGTAACAACACATCCTTATAAACAACATTTCTAGTATGTGTGCCAGTCCTATTCGGAATCTTTCCATTTTTAACCAAAACTTTTGTTGTTTTTCTTGAAACTCCTCTTGATAAAGCAACATATAGCTGACCATGACTGGAAACATGTTCGGGAAGATAAATACCAACATGAGGGATGGTTTGTCCCTGTGATTTATTAATTGTTAAGGAAAAAGCTAATTTAATTGGAAATTGTTTACGTATTAGGTTGAAAGGCATGTTAGTATTCTCTGAAGGCTTTAGTGGTATACGTGGAATAAATACTCTTGTACCACGAAAATGTCCAACAGTTATTTCTGCATCTATGACATTTCTGTGGAAGACACGACATAGTAATCTGGTGCCATTACATAAACCAATTCGTGGATCAATATTTCTAAGCAACATGATTGGTGCACCTACTTTTAGTCTTAATTTATGTGGTGGTAGACCTCCCGGAGCAAGTGAGTTCAAGAATTCATATAGGTATAGACTATGTGTATCTTCTTCGACTTTGTCAAAGGAGTAGTAAATACGCTCAGTACCTGGAAATAGTTCTATAACTTTGTTATTAATGTCATCTACTGTTTCGTTTGTAGGGGCTAATATTGCTCTATCCATTATAAAATTAGGATCACCTAATCCGTCATTGAGTTCACCAAAAACTTTATTAATCAGAGCATAGAGTGACGAACTATTGTTCCAAGGTTCAACGATATCATTTGGGAGCTGTATAATGTCGTCTTGAACATAGACTTCATCTCCATTTCCAACACGTAAAAGAAATTGTGCGTATGATTGGTCATCTTTTGCGCGCATATTTTCTGTTAAATGAATTACGTGAACTTTTTGCCATAAATATGATCGTACTATACATGCATCGACCGTTTGAGCTCTAGTACCGTTTACGACTATTGGTAGAACTTGACGAAAATCACCGCCTAAGATAACAATCTTTCCTCCAAATGGTGCGTCGAAATTAGTTAAATCTCGTAATGTTCTGTCTACGGCCTCAAATGCATGGCGGTGAGCCATGGTAGCTTCATCCCATAGGAAAACAGTAGAAGTCAGTAAAAGTTGTGCGAGTTCAGATTGCTTGGGAATATGACATGTAGAGGAAGAGTCTAAATTAATTGGTATTTTAAATCGAGAATGTGCAGTTCGACCTCCTGGAAGAGCAAGAGAAGCAATTCCAGAAGTAGCGACTGCAATTGCAATATGACCTTGAATTCGTAGATGTGCTAAGATTGCTCTATATAAATATGTTTTTCCTGTACCTCCAGGACCGTCTATGAAATATATAGCATTAGCTCCACTTTGAACAGAAGACATTATCGTGTCAAATGCCTTCTTTTGTTCGGAGTTCAAGTTATCTACAGAATTGATATCATTATTGGGTATTTCTATGCATTGCTCTTCTGAAATAAGAGTGGATGTGTTTGTGTGGGTAAAGTGGTTGAAATTAGTATGTGGAATGTCATAGTCAAAAATTGTTTTGTTATATTGTTTGAGAAGGTTGTCAAGGTCAGACAGACATTGAGTTACTGAAAATGAATTGGTCACAGTAGTAGCAGATGTAGTAGGATAGTCTTCAAGTAAGAAAGGTGAAAACTCTTCCCACAATTCACGCACATGGCATGGGTCACAGTATACCAAAATTGTAACAAATAATCTTCTTAAAGCATTAGGCATATGTGTGTGTGAAGCATCCGTCAAACAGTCCTTTATACTATCATCGTTTTCAAGTAAACCTCTATGTTCAGCTGCTTCTTTAAATGTGTTATATTCTATTTGATTAAATGTTAGTAAGTCAGTAAAAGATAGAGGACCTCTAACATGTGTTAATAGTAGGCGCAAATAGTAACGATCTCCTTCAGTGGGAGATACAGTGTAAATTCTACCAATTGCCCTACGGTTATTTCGCCTACGGTTCCATTGCTTACGTGTAGAATCCCACCAATATTTTTCAGGAAACTCATAGTATAAATATTGACGGGCTTGTTCATCAAAAACATTTTTACAAAAAAATTCAGTAAGCATTGTTTTACATCTA